>JAUCBN010000002.1:27787500-28987500 GCA_035048815.1 Abelmoschus esculentus
CTTTCTCATACAAACCTTCTTGCAAAGAGAAGAGCTAGCATCCGTCCAGCGCTCTAACCTATAACCGGTCTTGAGAGTCAGTAAGTTAACCCAGTAAGGGTAGAGTCCGCAAACCATCTAAGCTTGTACCCCGCTAGCAAGTAGTTAATAACTAAACCCCTGGGAGAATCAATAGAAGTATGGGAAGAGTAAGAAGAAGGTTATAAACCAGCTAACCTTCTAGCCAGCAAGGAAGACAGCATTGTAGGACTCAGTCCCTTGTTCTAGTGATAGAGATTGTCAGGTTCTAGCATAAGAAAGCAAGCAAGTCTATCCGTTCAAGTGGCCATTCTATCACTTCTGCACCCTCAGTAGCGTTTAAGGATTGGAATAAGGCAGTTTTCGGAAACTCACAACAAGCACCGACCCGGCTAGAGGGCATCCAGCGGGCCCTGACTCATAAACATTCGGACTTCCTCATGAAATTAGAGAAGGACCTCATCACCTACTACAACCAATTGCTTAGAGATGAGGAATTAGACTGGTGTCCCAATCCCTGATGGGCCAAGGACCTCTGATTTGATTGGTTTAGATCTATTCTGCCAGTTCCTCCGAGGCTGCTTTCATTGTTTTCTTCATACATACGAGGACCATTCCACTCGGCAGGAAATAGCCCTTCTCAGACAAGTTCAAAACTAAGAGGACAGCTTTCAAAGCAAGAAGCAAGTGTTAGAATGGCTTGTGACAGAAAAGGAAGCTGTAGAAGTATCAATAGCAGTTGCAATAGGAGAAAGAAAGGCGGTGTTCGAGAATACGATTTTTGTTGATTGCGCATAGCCCTTACTATTCAAGTTTTCCCACTAGTCAAAGCAGCTAGATCGATTCCTAAACCGCTAATGCCCCCTCTTCCAACTGAAACTCATTCAACAGGAGCAATTACAGCTTCTTCTATTCCCCGGTATGAGCTCCTAACTCGTTGACTTGAGGATGTCACTGGGGAACCTCCCTTGCTTTCGCCTGCTCTTCTCACTTTGCTTGGATTGCACCTTGAGCTGAGCTTTCGTCGTATGCTTTCGAGCTTTCACTTGACGACCTGACCTTCTTTCGCTGCTTTGAGCTGACCGTCTGATCGATTGTCTTTAGCTTTCCTGTGACTTCCTTGCTCGAACGCTTTCCTCTCCCTTCGGTCGAGACTTGCAAGCCTTTGATTCAATCTATCTTCTTTTGCTTTCCTTGCTTTATCATAAAATATCGTTTAGAGCGCACTCCTGGAGGAGCCTTAGAACGGTAACTGTGTACCACCTCCTCGGACCTTGGCGTTGTCCTTCTACTCCTCACGCTTTACTCGAGTATTGGACGAGGGAATCAGACCTCTCCGAACGCATATTCCTTCACAGAAATCTTCTTTCGTCAGAAGCTTTCCGATCTCCTATCGTTACAGTCTCTAGTCTTTAAACCTCTCCTGTTGGTCGAGACTTGCAGGCTTCTCCTTTCAGTCGAGTGACTTCGTACCTTATCCAGAGATACGAGCTACCGGCTTGCCTAACCTCTCCCGTACTTCGGCGCATGAGAAGGTCAAAATAAAAAAGCTAGAAGAATTAGGAGCTTCCCTTCTCATTGATATTGGGTTAGCAGTCCTAGAGCTTGGCCTGAGCTGAGCGACTTTCCCTTTAGTGCTATGCTAAGCTCTGCTCTGTCAATAGCAGAGCGTTGTCGAGGGCTATAGTATTAACCATTGGCATTGATCACGTAGCCACAAGCGATGGAAATCCGCTTCATGAGAAAGCCGTATGAGACCCAGGAGGGCGGAAGTTCTTTACTTGTCTTTCTCTCTCTTATTTGAATCAGTCGATTCTCTTCTTATTTTTTTTTCTAAAAAGTTCGTTTCCCGTTGAAGGCTCAGTTCTTACCTGGTAATGTGTCGTGGATGGCACATCATTCCTTGATGAATGTGAGATAGACCAGAGCAGTCCGGCACTACAAAAAGGACTTTTCTGCGCTAATGCTCGACATAATGGACATGTCGGATGAAGACAGGTTCTTTCCCTTTCTGAAGGGCTTACAACCATGGGAGCAAGCGTAACTGCGGAGGCATAATGTGCAGAACTTGTATGAATGAGGGAGTGCTGCTCTGGTAGTATCAGATCGGCTAGTGGATTTCAAGTACCTTGGCGCGAGGAGTCGCACGGGGGGGGTAAGGGACCGAGGCAAGCCAGAGGGCCTGAGAGATGTAGGAATGTCGAAGAAGAGGTTCGTCAGGCTCATCAAAGGGGCAAGACGACTGAGTCGAGCCCCCCCTAATAGTCAGTCGGCGGAACGGGAGGCTTTAGAGATTCTGTTCGAAGCCGCACCTCCCAAGATACCCCCAACATGCAGTGCAGTCGGAGGAGGAGGCGCTTTGATAGTAGGGGCGGGGGCAGCTGCTGAATACGATTAAGGGGACAATGAGTGAGTCGAGCAGGGGAGGCGCATGCTTTACTCCACTCCATAGGGGTCACGGTAAACGGACGAGACAAAGTGGCCTTAGTCGACACGGGGGCATCGCACAAGTTTCAGACTCCGGTAAGCGCGACGAGGCAGTAGAACTCAAACATCTCCTGCGATTCATCCTAATCCTGCGAGAGGAGTGACCTCCCAACATGATCCTGACCCACCGGACCATAGCGTAGCAAGACCTTAATCTCTCACGATTGATCCAATGGACCTAGTTGCTAGCTTGACCCCCGGATTCGTCAGACGTGGAGATGGATTAGGAAGGGCTCAGTCATCATCACTCGCGCTCGATCTACCTTGTACGGAGTCCCCGGCAGGTCCTTGGACCCTAAACAGCCATTCAGACAGAAGGAGCCAAGATGTATGAACCCAGTGACCCTCCCATCCTTGGATAGCTCTCTCGGGATGGATTTACAGCTTCCGTGGGCGATCTCCGAATCTCTAACTTTGAAGGATTGGAAGTTTGATCGAAAAAAAGATAGCATAGTATTGTATTCGAACTCTTTTCTCTCTTTGTCTTTCTTTTTATTTTGGTAGAATGGGGAATAACATTGATTACACAGAGATGAAAGGTGGCATAGCCAGTCCTATACAATCATTTGTGAGCAGGGATTTAAGCGATTCAGGAGGAGTAGAAAGTCTTTTGTGCTTTCCGGTTAGGTCTGTTGCTTTGTGAGTGTATCCGCGCTTGAATCCCCTGCCCCTTTTGCTTTGGCTGTAGGCGAGCGCTGGGTCATTTCCAAGTGAGTTTTAAGCGTATCGCGGTACCCCAAATTAAAGATGGGAAACTCTTTATTTTCCTGCTTAGACAGGGGCCTTGTCAACGGAATATTCAAATTAGCATGAAAGTCCTACTTTAGATGATACGCCTCGCTGAGCTCTCTCTTGGGCTGTGAAAGCGGTGCGAAAAAAAAAAGTTGGGCTACCTTGCCTTGAGAGCTTCCCCGGTTATTGAGTCTGTGATTTCATTGTAAGTATTTGCTTCCATCTCGAAATGCTCTTTCATGATTGTATGTACACAAGTTCTCGCGCATAAGCATAGCCATATGATGAGTTGAAAGCTTCAGAGGTGAGGAAAACCCTCTATTATAGTCTAGGAGCATATTCCCACTCTTTTTTGTGTTCATTCAATGCTTTGCTTGTGGATTGGAAATGCGGTAAGGTCAGCCCCTGACTCTTAGATAGATATCAGCATAGCTTCGTAATTAAACTTCTCACACATCCGTTCTGAAAGTGATCTTTCCGAATCAAGATATAGAATATGGGCAACCTTCTTCCCTAGAAAGAAGGGAGACAAAAGATTTGATTCATGTCTCTGCAGCTGTATCTAGTGCGTCACGCTGGGAATTGATAAACGACTTTCTATCTTCGTTGAAGTGAAAGCTTACTGGATCGATGTATTGGATATAACTGAAATAAAGGGCAGTGCCACAAGGATTTTTAAAACCCGCTACGCCTGTCCTAATCAAGCCAAGACTTTATGCTCTGCTCTGCGCGCTATACTTTTGCTTTTTATCCCGGCATAGCGCTTTGCTTTCGGTTCTTCGGAGGAAACCTTACCAGACCACCACCCGACTTCCTTGCTTGTGTGCTTGGACATACATAGCCGAACAGGGCCTACAGAAGCAAACCTTTATTTCTAAATGCACACGCTTTACTGTGCGGACGGAAAGCCCTCGATTAATGCCATGGCTAGAATAAGACAGCTTCGAAGACGAATAATGCTATGGCAAACCCTACTCATCTTTTATCTGTCTCCCACCCCATTCTTTCCCTAAAAAGAGGGGTTCCACCGTCAACCTAAGTTAACTCTTTTTGGTACCCCAACTCAAAATTTTTCGTGTACTTCTTGTGTTTACAGCAAGATCTCTATCTAAGTTAAGTGTTGAAATCAAATTCCTTACGGCAGAGCCCGCTCTTGATGTAGAGGAATTGCTGGGCGGTTTCCTCAGCTAATTCAGAAGCCCTTCTTTCGATTGACTCAGCTACTGATACAGATGTTGGCTACTCACAGACGTTCTCATATCATACAGAATCTACTGGAAAGCTAGATGTTGGATGTGCAGATTTAGTTGAATATTCATAAGTAGCAGGGTACCAGTTCTTGAGTCATATCTGCTGTCTCGACTATACACACTATTTATTTCCCATCTAAAAAAATCTTACAATGAAGTCCAAGCTTCGCTAAACGAGACTCAAGAGATTCACCCTCTCCTGGAACAATCTTTCTAGGTTTACCAAACCATAAATAAAAGGAATGATTTGTGAAAGGGAGCGTTTAGTAAGGTCAGGAATCCTAAACAGAAGGAGCGGGTACCGCTTCCTATGTGCGAGGGGAGTCTAGGGGAAGGGTAGAGCTAGTAACCAGTTCTCAACCCTATAGCTATACCGGACGATTCTCCGGTAGATCGTCCGCTGTTTAGTTCCTTATTCTCTGCTCAAGCACCTCTTTGAAAAGGGCTTTTTTGGCATCTCAATAGAGCACCTTAGGTTAGGGGTACGACACATTGCACTAGTCAAACTCCTCTTTTTCCTATAGCACATATAGGCTTTTAGAACGTTTTCTTTATTCCTTTTAGTACCTTTTTTTCTTGAGTACATTTCCTTGAGGAAAGATAATACTGTATGGTAAAAAAGAGCCCCCTGGGCGAGGGCTGCTCCGCTCTGGTCCACCACCGGATAAGTATAGGAGCTAGCCTGCTTTAGAGCCTTGAGAGCCCTTTACCTTTAAGCAAGCCAACTCCCCTCATCCTCTCCCCTGTCTGTGAAAGGCACGGAGCAGCCTAAGTCAAAGAAGAAGAAGAAGAAGTAGATGCGCATGAATCAATAAGAAAGAACCCTTGCGCCTACGGGTGAGAGAAGCAATCCTCCTTCTAGGTCGTATAAGGCACTAAGATCTATTTCTTTCATACCACCTTCAAGCCTAGAGAGCAAGAAGCAAATGTTGTAATTCTTGAGGATAATTCTTTGAAGCAAGAGTTCCATAAGCAAGTGCATGAGACTCTTTGACTTTTAAGCTCCGAAGAAGAGTGAAACTGACCCCACTTTCATTGACCAGTAAGTGATAGTTGTCAGGTTCGCAGAATGACCGATGGAACCAACTGAATCCACTCTCGTGACATGATCGAAGTTCGATCACTAGAACGACAAGGAGAAGTCGGAGCTCCCTAAACCCAAACCAAACTCGGTCGGTAGGTATAAGATGAGCTGGTAGACTGAAATTCTTACCCGACATCAGCTATTTGAAGATTTTTTTTTACTGTTGAGGGAAGGTCTGATGCAAGGAGTGAACCAGATCGACCTGAGAGGGAGTCCCAGGAAAGGGTAGACGAAAGAAGGTCTCCGATACGGGGATGGAGTGTGAAGACATCGGTTGAAGCGCTTAGTTTCCAGACTCAGTTAGTTAAAATAATCTGGGACTAAGATAAGAAGATCAGTTTCTCTTAATCACATCACGGGGCGCATTCGTCTCGTCTATCGGTCCTTAGTCTTAGATAAATTGGTGGTAGCCAAGCCACTACGTCAAGAGCAAATAGAATCGAAAGAGAAGATTTTCCTCGATGAGTTGAAGGTTTGTGACTCCTTCGCTTCGACCGTACCTTCTTTCTTTAGTAGCGAGTCTAACTTTACAGATATCATTGATTTTTACCATGACCCGCCCTGAACTAGATTGGAGTTTTGTCTTATTAGGTAGTGTCTCTCTACTTCCCCACGTATTACACGAATTATTGTCAAGTTTACTGTTTTAATAAGAACGTCTTCCTTTGCATCCTATATGGATTGTGGACATCCCCATCGGCCCACCAAAACCAAAACCGAAGAGCACAAGCCTATGACATGCACGTGGTAGTGCTGACCTGAGATGACAGATGCGGTCTGAATGCATGGGGTTTTGTCTCACGCATGCTGTATTGCTGTTCAATACTTATTTATTTTCATAAACGATATCCATACAACTTGAACCATAAAAGTCAAAATAAAACCCCTCATCTTTTGGTCGGTTTAAAGGCACAAAACCTACTTTGAGAGGTTGAAAAAAATGAAGGGACCTTGGACTATGGAGTTCACTTCGATAGTTTCCTTGAATTAAAATTATAAACCTTAAATCATAAATTCCAAACCTAATACTAAAAAAATTTATATAAACTCAACCTCTATTATTTTTTTTTTTCAATTTGTTTATTGACTAAGTTTATATTGGGCCTTAAGCTGTTTTACACAATTGGATGAGCCTTGAGCCGCATGTATATGTATGGTCTTGTTATGACATTTAGCCTAGGTGAGAAGAACCAAAATCAGCGAGCGAAAGAGTAAACTATAAGACCTTGTTGCAAATGGTAACATGTGTATGACCTGCACGAATCATTTAACATCATCGGTTAAAGGAACGATCGTTGTTTTTAAAGGTTATGGGTTTGAGCACCAATAATGTCAGCACAATAATTAAGCGATCAATATCTAATGATTGAGAGTATACTCTAGAACAGATATTAAGTCAATATTATCGTATTTTCTCATGTATCTTAACAATCTTTAAGATATTAAGATCCATTGTTCAGTAATTATAGAAATAATATATATATATTTATATTTTTTAACATTTAATAAAATATACCTTATAAAATAAAGCTGATTGAATTATTATTATTATTTTTTCACTATAATTAACTATTAAATTATTGTATTGGCAAAATAAATTTTTAATGTTTTAAATATAATTTTGCAATATTTATTTTTTTGTCGTGTTTTGTTATTACTATACGCATGTGTATCGTCCAGCATTGTCAGGTTTTGGGTGGTGCTCCACCGTTTTCTACGGATTGGTTGGGCCATTAAGTTGATGGAACAACACATCTGGGACTTGATTGAATATTTTCAAAATTTTCAAGACTTTATAAATATTTCTAACAAATTTGAAAGGGTTTAATTGAAATTAATAAAATATTAGGGGTGTATTTAAAATTTTCCCAAGCTTTTGTGGGAGCCAAGGCTCCACAGATTTGGTTTGAGATCATAAATATTTATATTATTTGATCTAATTAATCAATCAATAAATTAAATTTTAATATTTTTTTGTTAGGTTGAATATTATTACATATCCATCTCGGATTGGAATTAAAAAAATTATATAATTTAAGTTATCGACAACCGTAATAATGATATAATAATTCAAGAATTAAATTAATGAAAAATAATCAAAATAAAATAAATTATTATACCTAAAATGTGTGTAACACAAATATATTGTACTTTAGTAACGAAGAAGCAATATCCCATATTGATTAGATTTGATTCATATATGTTAATATAAATATATTGGATTTTAGTAAAAAAAAGGAAATATCCTATATTGACTAGATTTGATGTGTGTCGTTAAAAATCACTTGTTTCACATCTTTGTTTTCTGATAAAATATTTAAAAACCACTCCGATAAATGAATAATTATTTTTATTTTTAATTTATTTAATTTTAATATTTTATTTAATGAATTTATTTTTAACCAATTTAATTCTAATGTTTTATTTATAGAATACAATTAATAAAAAAATGATTTTAATAGAACAAAAGACATATATATTTTTATTTTTTTGTTAAATAGAAAAAATATTAAATATACTTTTTCATTTTTTATTTAATTGAAACTGGGACAAAACTCTTAGTTGGAGATTCTGACACATACTTTAAAATTTAGTTTAAATATTAATTTATTTTTTTATAAAAATAAATATTTAATTTTTTAAATATGTAACTAATTAGAAATCAATTTTAAAATAATAGTTTTAAACTGTGTTATATATATATATACATATTCATTAGTCATGTTCAATTTTAAAGTAACAGTTTTTAACTGTGTTGTTTATAGATCGTAATTATAAAAAATGAAAAATATCCTTATTACTTTACTTATTATACTTCAAATTAAAATTATTTTAAATAAATTAAATAAATATTTTTCTTCTAGAAATATCTAGAAAAATAACCGATTAAAGATTACGAAAAATTAATATCCTTTTTAACTTATGTAATATAAATTCGTTTTAACTAAAAGTATTAAACTCGTATAAAAAACATTTTATTTGTTCATTTAATACAAAATTCGCATTTAATTAAATACAAATTTAAAACTCATTTTTAGTTAAATGTGAGCATAAAACTCGTTTTACTTTATGTGAGCCGTAATGAGATTTTTTTGTACATAATCTTACTTTAAGATTGTTTTCAAAATATTTTTTCAAAAATATTGATTTAATTTTATCTTAATTAATATACTACTGAGTCGTGATATTAATTTTAATTAATTTTTAATAATAAAAAATGTATTACTATAATTTTAATATCTATTATAAATGTAAAAGTTGGAAAATTATTTATATAATTTACTCAAAAATTAATAATTAAGGTGGTCTCGGTGATCAATATAATTTTGCTTATACGATAATAGCCGTATATGGTATTAGAAGTTAGAACGGTCCCCGATAGGATTTAGACACTGCACGGCATGCCACTGTCAAATAACGAAAATCATAAACGATGTTACACAAATAAAACTTTAAATATTTATTTAATTAAAAATAAAAATAAAATATCTATTATAAAAGAATATAATTTAAATATTTATTTTATAATTTTGGATTTTAAGCTCGTATATAATTGTGTGGATAATTCCGTGAAATGCATATCCAATCTACAGATTACCTTTGGCCAACGATGGTACAAAGAATGGATTTCTGATTATGTGACTTGTGAACCATTACTCTCCGGATGCCAATCTAATGGAAGATGGCCTGTCCTCAAAACACCACAAGACTTGATCAAGATCGTACGGTCGGTCATCACGCATCCGTCAACATACGCCGGTTAACTTCCCCAGTAGGCCAACAGTTGCTAGATGGAATTACTATGCCAACCGGGAAAGACTTGGAAGTCTTCATGAAGATAATAAACGAACACAAAGTTATAGCAGAAACCTATGAGAACAACTCCATTATTAAGTCAGGGCAGGGTCACCGACAGGTTTCACTCAAATTCAACGATATCAATATTACTTTTTTTATGTAACTGGAACCAATCTAATAATCTCAGTGCCTATTTGTGGTAGGATACAAAGATCTGAATCATGTGGACCGTAGTTACTTTACGTCACTCAGAGAGGGACCTCATTTAGGTTCATTTTTCACGTGCTAAGATTCGTCACTGATTCCTCGGTGTGCCAAGGATAAATAAAACATCAAAAATATAAAGAAGAAAAATATCAAGGTAAGCACGAACCACTAGCCTCATCGGTTAAAGGAACGATTGTTATTTCTAGAGGTCACGGGTTTGAGCACCAATAATGCTAGTACAGTGATTGAGTGATTAATGTCCAATGATTGAAAGTATACTCTAGAACAGATACTACTATAACCACTGTAACTGAATAAAAAAGAAATATCAAGGTAAAAAGAAATATCAAGGTACCCCCAAGCGATTTTTTTTTTTCAAGATAAAAATAATATATATTTTTTAATATGCATGGCTCTTCTTCCTCCATCTAATTCTATATATACAGCAGCATAGCTTAGGGTTTCTTCAACTACAACCTCACTCACATATATCTATCTGTCTGTCAACCTTTCCAAAAATGTTGAAGACATATGTTTACCATCCCACCACCAAAACCCAGTTATTGCCATTCATACATGGGACTGCCTTTGCTTTTCTTCCTTTGAACCACTACAAGCCCTCTTCTTCTTCTTCTTCTTCGTTGAGCAGGACAGCCAGAGGTTTTAAAGCAAGGTTTGGTACGAACAAAATCAAAGCCATAGTAGAGAGTAGCACTGCTGCTGCTGTCGATGCCGAAACCGCCGTGACAGCTTTCGTGACGGTTAAACAAACAGTTGGTGGTTTCTTAACTAACTTAGGGTTCCAAAGAGGACTAGATGATATCCAGGATTTGCTTGGTAAATCACTTGTCTTGGAGCTTGTTAGTGCCGAGCTTGACCCCAGTAAGTGACAGGAAACTATGGTCACAGTTCACACTGTTTTTTGCAAGAAAAAAGATGGAAATTCGCAGTTAGATAGATTCCAAGGTTAACAAGTTTTGATAAATGATAAACTTATTCGTTGAAAAATAAAAATATATAAAAATAAACGTTTTTTTATATATATAAAATATTATTTTTTCGTGATAATTTTAGTGAGATAATTTTAAAATATAAAAATAATAATTTTATTAGGACAAAGAAAATAATTAAGTACAACGTATATTTGATAAGCAAATAAACGTGATTGAAACTATGCGTGTAGAAACGGGACAAGAGAAGACGACGATCAAAGCTTACGCGCATCGAGTGAAACAAGAGGGTGACGATGTAACGTATGCGGCGGATTTCAAAATAAGCCCCGAATTTGGGGAGTTAGGCGCCGTCGTGGTGGAGAATGAACACCACAAAGAGATGTTCTTGACGGAGATCGTATTCGAGGGTTTCAATTACTCCGATTCTATTACCGTCAACTGTAATTCTTGGGTACACTCCAAGTTCGATAATCCTCAAAAGCGAATCCTTTTTACTCACAAGGTTAGAAATTCTTCAAGATTAATTCTATACTTTACATTTATTATATGTTATTAAGAAATTAGTCGTCAAAATAGGAAATGACCTATTAATGTTATTTGATTTATGAGTCAACGATAGTTAAATTGGGTACTAGAATGGTCCCTCTTAGGATTCATGCCACTTGTGGAAACAGTGGCTAAATAGGACACTAGATAGGTTGGTCCCTCTTAGAATGGTCCTTCTTACGAGGCAAAAACAACGTAAACGCTTGTACGATATATGCTTTGTTGTTTTTTTGCCTACCAAGTAACCTTAACTATGAAGAAGAAAAACGAGACAAATATTTAAGTTTGGGACCAATGGAGTAAATATGGACCACTTTCATATGCTAAGACAAGATTTACTGGACCACAGTCACAATAAAAGATGTAGATGGGTTAAATAGAGTTTTTTTTTTAATAATTTTGATCGATATAATATATATATTTTTTATTTATAAATAGAGAGATAATTAAGAATTTAATAAGCGGGTTTACCGAAACAAAAAACGTATGATGTTTATTGTATAACATTTGAATTGAATCGTTTTATCTGTAAAATATGTGTATTATTAAATGATTTAAAATATATCTATATCTATATTTATATATATATATATATTCCGAATTTAATGAGTTTAATCGTCCATAATTATACATGTTTTTAATTACTTTGCTATTACACTACAGTCGTACTTGCCGTCGCAAACCCCAAATGGATTGAAGAGATTGAGGAAGGAAGAGCTGGAGGCATTGAGAGGGAATGGTGTGGGAGAGCGCAAGACATTTGAGAGGATATACGAGTACGATGTTTACAACGATCTCGGTGATCCTGATTCAGATCCAGATAAGAAGAGGCCTGTGCTCGGCGGCAATAAACAATTACCCTACCCTAGACGGTGCCGGACGGGTCGCCCTCGCTGTAAATCAGGTAATCAACCCAATTATTGATTTTATGGTTCATAAACCCTAGTAATTGGCTTGTTGCATCAGACTGTTAGCGTCAACAAATTTTATCTTTGCTGTAAGGTTCGGCTCCAAAGGTTGTGGCACCCAATTCGCCGTCTTATCACTCGATCTTTTGACATTTTTTATTTTATATTAAATTTTATATCACATGGTAATTCTTTTAAATTTCAGTTGATTATGAATTAAAAATTAATTTAGTAGTCTCTTCAAAAAAATAGTTGTAAAAATTGAAATCCTAAAATAAAAATAAAGAAACATATAATTATAGAGATAATAAATTATATTTAATATATATATATAAACTTTTTGGTTTTAGGGTTTAGATTATTAATTTAAAGATTTTGATTATAATCATGATTCTAATCATGATTTAATAATTGTAGATCCTGATTCGGAGACAAAGAGCAACATATTTTACGTGCCAAGAGATGAGTCCTTCTCGGAGGTGAAGCAACTGACGTTCTCGGCAAAGACAGTATACTCGGTGTTTCATGCGGTGATCCCGTCGCTGCAGACGGCAATTATAGACAAGGATCTTGGATTCCCATACTTTACAGCCATCGACCAGTTGTTCAATGAGGGGATTGACTTGCCTGTCCAGGAAGGACAAAAGTTGTGGAAATCAATTCTCCCTAGACTACTCAACGCCATTCCTGACGCGAATGCCTTGCGCTTTGAAATTCCTGATACTATGGATCGTGAGCTCTCTTTCGCAATTTGTTAATCATTTATTTCAATTTTGCACTGATTATTAATTAATCAATTGCTAATTATTACTCCATTTTTGTTTTAATTTTTTGAAGGTGACAAATTCTTTTGGTTTAGGGATGAGGAATTTGCTCGGCAAACCCTTGCCGGGATCAACCCATATGCTCTTCAGTTGGTCACGGTATGATATTTATAAAAAAAAATACTGGGAAAAAGTGTCAATTTCTACCTAATTTTCGGCTGACAGTTCCCCCCCCCCCCAAATACCTATAGGAATGGCCAATTAAGAGCAAACTTGATCCTGAAATCTATGGAGATCCGATATCTGCAATCACCAAAGAGTGTGTGGAGCGTCAAATCAGAGGATACATGACACTAGAAGAGGTACCCAAAGTAGTTCATATCTTCATTCAAAAGTTCACACAAAGAAAAATTCTTTTTGATTGAGTTCTTGTATTGTAATCACTCATGTGCAGGCATTGGAACAAAAGAAGTTGTTTGTCCTGGATTACCATGACTTGTTAATACCCTTTGTGAAGAAAGTGAGAGAGCTTCCAGGGACAACATTATATGGGTCACGTGCACTATTTTTCTTAGATCCCGAGGAGGCCCTGAGACCATTGGCCATCGAGCTAACTCGACCGCCCATGGATGGGAAGCCACAGTGGAGGGATGTATACAAGCCGGCTTGGCATAGTTCTGGTGTCTGGCTTTGGAGGCTTGCAAAAGCTCATGTGCTTGCTCACGATTCCGGCTATCATCAGCTTATTAGTCATTGGTACATTTTGAATCTTGAAATAATATAAAGTTTCTTCATAAATATGTTTGAGTTCTAATGAATTTGAGTTGCAAGTAACTTGTTAATTCGTATTGCAGGTTAAGAACACACTGTTGTACTGAGCCTTATATAATTGCCACTAATCGACAACTCAGTGAAATGCATCCAATCTACAGATTGCTCCATCCCCATTTCCGTTACACGATGGAAATCAATGCACTAGCTCGAGAGTATCTTATCAGTGCTGGTGGGATCATTGAGACCTCCTTCAGCCCTGGCAAGTACTCCATGGAACTTTGTTCTGCTGCTTATGACCTTCTATGGCGATTTGATCATCAAGCGTTACCGGCAGACTTGATCAGCAGGTATTGTCCTTGGTTTTCGGGATATTTATTCTTTGAAATTTTCTTAAACATTAAATATTAACAATTTTCTTCGTTGCTAGGGGAATGGCTGTTGAAGATCCTGATGCTCCTCATGGCCTAAGGCTAACCATCAAGGATTACCCTTTGGCCAACGATGGACTCATTCTCTGGGACATTCTCAAAGAATGGATTTCTGATTATGTGAACCATTACTATCCGGATGCCAATCTAGTGGAGTCAGACGAAGAACTTCAAGCGTGGTGGACAGAGATACGTACCGTGGGGCACGGTGACAAGAAAGATGAACCATGGTGGCCTGTCCTCAAAACACCACAAGACTTGATCCAGATCGTTACAACCATCGCATGGATAACCTCGGGTCATCATGCATCCGTCAACTTCGGACAATACACATACTCCGGTTACTTCCCCAGCAGGCCAACAATTGCCAGAAGAAATATGCCAACCGAAGAGGCAACCGAGAAAGACTGGGAATTCTTCAAGAAGAAACCTGAAGTCTTACTCCTGTTGTGCTTCCCTTCACAAATTCAAGCTACTACAGTGATGGCTATTTTGGATGTGTTATCAAACCATTCCCCAGACGAGGAGTACTTGGGAGAGAAGTCGGAGTTGGCTTGGTCTGAAAATCCTGTAATAAAAGCAGCATTTGAAAAGTTCAATGGGAGATTAAAGGAGCTTGAAGGGATTATCGATGAAAGGAATGCAAACATGAATTTGAAGAACAGAAATGGGGCAGGGATTGTGCCATATGAGTTTTTGAAGCCCTTCTCCGAGCCTGGGGTCACCGGGAAGGGAGTCCCATACAGCATCTCCATCTGAGGTTAGCATCTCAAATGTTCCATTATGAGAATTATGGATGTTCAACTGACTAATGGCTTATGGAGCAATAAAACGTTGTACGGCACATGCTTATTTGAATTAACGTTGCCCCTTTAAAAATTGGAAACTTGAAATAAGTAAAAGAAGAAATAACTCGACCATGTAATTACAGTTTCCTTATTCCGCAAGAAATCCACCGATTTGCTGACGACTAAAGCCTGGTTTCTTGTGGATTTTCATTTCTTTCATGACCCTTCTTACATTCTTCACAGCTTCCCATTCTCCATCAGCAGCATAAATATTCGAGAGTGTAACAAAACCACCCGCCCTTTTCAATTCCATTTTATGAATTTGTTTGCCCATCAGATTTGCCAAATCTTTTCTCCCATGAACTTTACAACCATTGAAGAAAGCACCAACAATCGAGTCTGTCACTCCAAATGGCATTTCCTTGACAAATTCATAAGCTTCTACGATCCTCCCGGCACGACACAACATATCAACAACACAAGCATAATGTTCTTTGGCACCTTCAATCCCATACCTTTCTTTCATTGACCTAAATATCCTCAAACCTTCCTCGACATAACCGCTGTGACTGCAGGCAGAAAGAACACAAGTTAGAGTTGTATCATTTGCCTGCATCCCTTCTTCCTGCATCCTTTCAAACATATTGATCGCCGATTCAACCATGCCATGCTTCCCGTAGCAGCCAATCAAAGCATTCCATGATGCTACATTTTTACTAGGAATATTGTGAAAGACATTCGTAGCATCTCTCACGCTGCCGCATTTGGAATACATGTCAATAAGAGCACTAGCAATGAACACATTAACATCCAGTCCCAATCTATAAATCAAGCAATGAATTTCTCTACCTTTCCGAATGGAACCCGTCAATCCACATGCCGGAAGCAATCCAGTTACAGTCACATGATTTGGTTTGATCCCGGAAACTAACATATGTCGAAACAAGTTGAATGCTTCAAAAGAACAATGGCTTTGAGCAAAGCCTGAAATAACAGTGTTCCAAGTAACCAAATCAAGAAGCAAACCTCCTTTAGTCATTCGACCGAAAAGAGCTAATGCAGTGCGGATATCACCCCTCCTAGCAAAAGTTGTTATCATCACATTCCATGTAAACTCATTAGGCTGCAACCCATCCAATTTCATCCTCTCAAGCAAACCAAGAGCTTCTTTGTTCTTTCCCGCATTGCAATAACCACAAATCATGGATGTCCAAGAAGCAACATCTCTCTCAGACATTCTATCAAACACTTTCCTTGCATAACTCACATTTCCACACTTCCAATACATATCTATCAAACTGTTACCAACATTTACATCAGTTTCCAAACACAATTTGTTAACAACAGCATGAACTTCCTTTCCTTTGTTCAAATCCATGAGCCCAACACAAGCTTTCAAAACAACAGAAAATGTGAAATTATTGCAAAGATTTATTGATTCGGATATCAACGAAAAGTACCCAATTGCTTCTTTAAAGTAACCATTAAAAGCAGAGGCTAAAACCATCCAATTCACAGCAAAAACATTTGGGGTTTTGATTCTTTCAAACATGGAACTGGAAGATTTCATGTCTCCGCAACCAGCGTACATTCCAACAAGCTTTGAACTCAAAGACAAAACTTCCATATCTGTCCCGGTAACTATCAACCAAGCATGAAGTTGCTTGCCTGGCTTTAAGGCTTTGGCTCGCAAACACTTCTGCAATAACAAAGCCATGTGATCTAAAGAGAATGCTTGTCTGAAAAAAGATGCCATTTCCGTCATTAACATCACTGCCAACCAACCTTGAGCAATCTACCCTTCGTTATAGTGCAAAAGTGCGCGACCACAAAGGACAAGGAAAGTTGGCGAGAGGAAAAAAGAAACATTTTTCATTGCTGTATAAGGTTTTCAACGAACACCCATATATCAGAAAGAGCCATTAATCTGTGACAGATTTCTCAAGTAAATTAGGGAATTGTTGTTGAAATTGTTTTGGATAAATTAGGGAGTTACAGGTTTAGGAATAAAAAGTTTATTTTTAAGTAACAATTCAATTACTTAATTATAATTTAAAAATAAATATATTATTTTTTAAATAATAATTTAATTATATAAATTCAGAATAAATAACTCACTAAATCAAAATTATATGATAAATAAATTACACTAACATTAAAATTAAAAAAAATGTTTTCCCTCAATTATTCACAAAGAATTCTCTGGAAAAGCTTATTCTCTTAGAAGTTGGGATTTATCAATTTGGATGGATTAACTTATCTTGGAAGTCAGTAAATTAGGGATTATCATGAGTAGATTTGCTACATAAACCTTCCATATATAAGAATTAAAACTTCATGAAACATCAATCTTCAGGATTCATAAACAAGACAAAGAAATGAATCAAAACCATTGTTTGAGATCAGATTTATTCAAATGTCTCTAGTTTTTGAAGCTTAGTTTAACTAAATTATAACCTCTGTGGTTTTGAATCTTCATTTAACTAAATCATAATCTTGGTGAACCATGCATCTTACTCTTCATCTAGAGACTTTCCATCAGTTTTATTCTGAAAGAGGTTCACCTTTGAGAAGCCACGCAGGCTTCGGA
Organism: Abelmoschus esculentus; assembly: GCA_035048815.1. Classification (NCBI taxonomy): domain Eukaryota; kingdom Viridiplantae; phylum Streptophyta; class Magnoliopsida; order Malvales; family Malvaceae; genus Abelmoschus; species Abelmoschus esculentus. Next base: position 27,804,828 of record JAUCBN010000002.1, read on the forward strand.
TGTCGGCGTATATGAACTTTAGACTCCTCATCTTAACTTTGCTCTCAGTGGAGGAGCCAGATGAGTAGCCTTCCTCGCCCTTATCGTTGTCCTTGTCCTCGTCCTTGTCCTCATTTTTGTGTTTCTTTCCAGAGCTACCATTGGCACAAGCATGTCTCGAACATCCTATCTCCGTCAATGGCCTCGCTTTAGCCCTTTCCTTACGACAGCCGATCCTCACCACAGTTTCAGCTTTCCCATATTTTCTAGTTCCTGGAAACATCTCCTTTGCATCAGTCCATGAAATAATAGCAGCTAAACAGAACCAATTATCATTACATTAAACAAGACCTTCAAAGTGACATACTCGGTGCTAGTGATTTTGAGTAGCTTTTGTTTGCATGTATATATCAGTTGAAAGTAAAAAAAAAAAAAAAAACCGTGATAATTCAGTTGGCTGCAATGCCGAATGTAAAAAGAGGAATAAAACTCTAGGATATGCATGTAACCATCAATTTTATAAGATTGGTAGATAGAAATAACCTAGAAATCATGCAACCGTAATGTAAATTAATGGAATGGCACACATAATCAGATATATATTTAACTTATTCTTTAGATTTTATGCCGCCCCTAGCACTTATTCTTCTCACCTACATTCTTAATTCTCACGAAACAAAGGTTCCTATACAAATTGAGCAGAAAATCAAAATTTAGGCCTTTGTAAGTCTGCGAGATGATGCTTAAGGCCTAAAGGCTAAAACACACACAAAATCTAAATTTTCCACACGAAAACAAGAATACTTAGACATGACAACTGAACACCACATAGTATGTAATAGAATTAATATCCATAACGAAGGAAACTTTGATATGCAGTTGGTACATTGCAAATCTACATCTCAATATCCTTTCTAAGTTCACATGAAGATTACAAATGTGCAGTGACTGCACTCTACACCTAAACCGAATCTAATTCAAACCTAAAAGGATAAAACACATTCAAAATCTAAATTTTCCGATTCTACAGCTCACAGATGTAATACATAGATAAGACATACAAATGCATCCACACACAAACTAAAACTATTAGTTTTACGAATCAAAATAAAGATATTTCAGTGTTATTTGATGATAAAAAGGATCATTAGTAATCTATGTATACTATTGCATAGCCGCAATTTGTGAGGAACATTCTACATATATATGAAATCCTTGATTAATAACAAGATAAATGAATTATTTTTTGATACATAGATCTATGGAATCAATTACTATATCCTGAATTGAATTCATTTGGACTATGTAAACGGAAATATATCACAGCTAAGAATTAGTACCGACTTTCTCTCATTGACGTTCGATTGGCAAAGTTAACGGTTACTAATGTCTTAGAGGCACGAAAAGAAAACTGAATTTTAAAACCATTTTAAACCTTAGGAAAGATAGCATAACTTTCCAATAAGAAAAAACCGTTATCCCTTTACGATGTAATAACGTCCCAAAGGCGCGAAAGAAAGAAAACTTAATTTTAGAACCATTTTAAACCTTGGGAAAGAAAGCATACCTTTCTGAGAAGAAGAAGAAATAGTTGTCCCTTTCCGATTTGATATACCAGTACCACTGTAATTTCGTTTCCTAGAACATCAAAATTAAACTTATTAATCACTCATGGTTTTTTATATGTTTGAATGCTAAGCGTATATATAGTTTTCTTCAAATTAGCAGTTCTAATTTGGATAAAAAATTAGTAGAACGGGAATCAAAAGTTTACTTTTGAGAATTGGAGAATCCACCTCCTTGTTTGATGACCTGAAAACAAAATCATACCAACAATAAATAAATAAATGATATATATTTCTTAACTCTCTTAGTAAACTTAGTGGTATAAGATCAAAGATGAACATTTCAAGAAAGATAAACTCCAAGAAACAAAATTTCATGAAGCAAAAAAATTATGATGAGGGACCATAAGGGAAAAGATCTGAAATGAATAGGAATCAAAAAAGAAAACCATTGTTTCAGTTGGATTTGCTTGTTCCAACAGACTCTTGTTCCTTTTATTTCCTGACTGAAGTTCAGTGACATCTTCTTCATTAACGACAGGGCCGGTGTGGGAAAGTTCCTCTTGCACACAGGGCTGGACAGTGTGATAATCAGCCCCATGTGATGAACCTCCAATCAGTTTGTGTGCTCGTGCCATTGTATCCTTCCAATCAGTGAGCACATGATCTCGTGATGCTTCTCTAGCTGTTCTTTCAGCAGGTACTGGAAAAGAGGATACCTCCATCTCTTCTTGCTTAGATGGAGCTTCAGTCGAAGAAGCAACTGAACTTGGTACGATGGGAAACGAGGGAAATCTCTTTCTAATCCTCATATTTGTATTTCAGACAGAAAGGGGAAAGAGAGTTTGTATTTAAAACAGTCAAGAGTTTTTGCAATAAATAATTTAGTTTATATATGTCAACTAAGGCAAGTAAAACAAACTAAGTAATGCAAGATAAGAATGGGAGAGAGTTTTTCTCTGTGCCTCTTCACCTCTATCCTGATCTTGACATCTGTTAAACATCAGTAGTTAGAGCTCATTTAATCATATATGATGAGTAAGTGTTGCTATAAAGTCACGGTGCACGCAGTTATCAATCACAAACTACGCTTATATTTTTTTTTCTATCGGTTCTTACATTATGATCACAGTTTATTTAACTCCAGTACTCTGAACATCTCACAAGGCAAAGGATATCATCTTGTCGTCTATACCTATGAGACGACATTTGATTTGGTGCAAATGTCCAAAATTCAGCAGCATTAAGTCATTACAATGAAAATTATGCTCAAATACATATGCAAATAGAGGGGTTAGGCATCAGCTTATCGCCTTCACGACTTGCATGTGTTTGATTATTCCAGGTTCAAAATTCAATTGGGACTTACAAATGGCAGCAATCAGTTGAGAAATAATCAATATTCAAGTACAAAATTAGTATATAGTTAAAAATTTCCATATTAATTATCTGTCAAAATTAATTTCTTTTGAATTTATCTCTGTCAAGTCTAAATATAGAAAAAATTATCTGACAAGGTGTATCATTAATGCAATATCGGGTAGAAATCATCTGCCTCTTTCTCATGCCTCCATTCGTGCCTCCTGTTGAAATTTTCTAAAAAATTGAATTTTAAACCCTAACCCTTATTTTTTATATCCTAAACCCTACACCCTAAAAAATACACCCTACCCCAATTCCCTAAACCCTAATCAAAACCCCTAATCTTGAACCCTAAACCCTCTAATTTGAAGCGGGGGCACGAATGGAGGCATATGAAAGAGGCAGGCGATTTGCACCCTGCAATATCATAATACTTCATGGTATAAGGAAATTTCATAAGTACAGGCACAGGCACAGCACAACTTTCCATTCTAGGAACAACAGATCAGCAGCATTGGCTATGCATACATAGAATAACCGTTTTTATTACCAAAACTGTTGGACAGTTGATACTAGAATATAAATAAGCTGATAAAATGTTAGGACTGGTTATTATGAATTTTCTTACCAGAATATCACCGAGTCAACAACGATGTACGATGTGAGAACTACGCAAATCATACTCATCCTGAAATTAAGATAGGACCCATATATCAATCCTTTTATGAAGCAAAGTAAAACAAACAGTAGAGCCTGTGTCTGTCAAAAGGTTCAATTATTTCCTTACATGTTTCAATATATTATATTAGATTTTAAATTAATTAATTTCTGTAAGAGTTGAAACCTGTTAAAAACGTTCGTCCTCAAGAGTGGTCAAGTAACTTTAGGATATAGCCAGGATATTTAACTAGATTTCTGCAGAAAACCGCTTGAAACATTTATTAAATCAGGCATCAATATATTAACATGTCTTTCTTTCTTTCTTTCTTTATAAATGATTTGTTTTCTAAAACTTAATGTCAAACTTGGCTGATCACCCATCACTATATTAACATGTGCTCTGCTCATATTAATGCCTTCAAAAGAAGTAGCCAGAAACAATACTATGCATGTTAAATCAGGCATCAAGGAGTTATCTGTCTTAAACAAATTTTAGCTTCTGCATTGCACATTATGATGCAAGAATCATAGAGAAAAGGGGTTATACAAAAGAATATATTGAGATGCATGCCTAACATCAACCACTATAAATCGAACTCTCAAATTACTTTTAAACCAAGTTCAACATGTTATTTTTATCCCAAACAGACTGATCCAGACAATAACGGCTACATGAGTTGATTTTCTTTGGTTATGCAGAAGCAATGGTGTCGGTTGTATAACAAGATCAAAGGATTAAAGGAAAAAAGGGTTTGATCCTGAGGAGTGGAGACATGTATTAAATAATTCTTTTGTACCAATATATGACTCATTGGCTGATTAATCCGAATCGGAAACTACAATGACCCTTCATGGGAGGACCACAATATTAGTATTCGAAACTGGTCTTGAAAGAATCTAGTGCCTCGTCTTACCGGACACTCAGCCCGGAGTGTCTGAAATAGATAGGTTATAGGAGTATACTACAAAGATAACATAAGCATTAATTGGAAATCTTATATTCCATACAAATTCAACTTCACTAACTACTACACAAGGAATAAGGAATTTATAAAGGATGTTAAGGAAATTTACCCATGGAGATTAGTGGATTGCCTTCATCAGCTTCATTAACCTAACATTAAAAAGTTAAACCCCTGGGTGCTCAACTCTGCTTAACGCACTTCACTGATTACTCTCTGCAAATATCCTGAAAAGAAAGGGATAACAAAAAAAAATGATTACTTAGATGAGTTGATTTCTCCTGCATGCAAGGCATTTCCCTTGTTTCTCGTATTGGCTTGAATCCCATTTTCTTCGACTCCTCATCATACGGTCCTTGTTCAGCAGGAACCTCTGGATGATCATAAAGGATTGCATTAAATTATTTCAACAAAAAATGATATTCTTCTTCCGTGCCTTGTCTTTTGTCGGTACAAACCTAAAAGTATCAGGTTTCGCCCCCATACGAAGGCTGCCGCCGGCCTAAATGCGGCATGCAGGGGAGAAGCGAGGGCTTTTGTTTCTTTTTCTCTCTATTTAATTATTTAAATATTATTAAGTAAAATTAGTATTATTATGTATATTTGATTTATGTTATTTATATTTTTATTAATTTTATTATAATCTTAAAAATTTAAACATAGATGATTTAGTAAATTTAATTCTATTAATAAAATAAAATTGATAATTTTATTTATAATGTTTTTTTATTTTTAATGATTAAAATGAAAAACTACTATAATTGAGTGATTACAATAAAATCAATGATAATAAAATAAAATTTAAATTCGTATTTTTTAAGGTTAAGATTAAAAATTTAAAAATTTAATTTTATAGTATAAATATACATATTTATATAAAATTAGTTTTACACAATTTGTACATTAAAATTTTACTCATTCTAAAGAAAGTTTTTACCTTTAAATTATATTCTTGTATATATTTTAAATATTATCGATGAATAAGATTATAAATAAGACATAATAAACCACAATTTATTTAAATTAAATTTAATTAAAATTTAATCAATACTCAATTTAATTAGATTTAACTCGAGTTTATCACGAGTTTAAATTTGATTAAAATTTTGTGTGTGCCAACTATTTTCTTTATTGGATAAGAATGAGCGCAATTGAAATCTTGGTCCATAAATTTGGGTGCTCAAGCCCAACTTTTATGGATAAAAGTACTGAAAGGTAATGGCGGGAAAGTTAACACCAAAAAGAAAGAACAGGAGGGAGAAAATTAAATGGTTCAGACTGACATCATTTTCCTGGATTTTCTTTTTTAACTCTTGTGGTTGAAAATCTTTATTTTTTTCTTCCTAATTTCTTCCTCTACTGTTTTGATCTATTCATTAGTTTTCAAGATTCAAGTTATTTGAAATTGTGAGAACCGTGAAGAAAGAAAAACAAACGGATAAGGGTAATACAAAAGCTGAACCGCTTCGAACCAAGGTTGCCGGAGTGGCCCTGGATGAGTCGGCGAATGTTCAGTCGAGTCAACTGAGTCGTGAGGATGATGCGTCAAATTGGAGGGTTCTTCGCTCCAAATACCTTGCCGTGATGACAAAAACCAACGATTATCCTCTTATTTTTACAAATTGTATATATGTTTATTTATTCTTTTCAAATTTTAGTTATTATAATATTTCTACTTAATTTTGGGAGATGCAGATGCGAGGGATGAAAGATCGAGCGTGGATTTTAATAAATTCATCATCATCATCAATGAAGTCGACAACTTGAATCAACAAGGTTTCCCTGTATTTTTCTTTACTTTTTTTAGAGATTTTGTTTTCAGTTACTTTGCTATGTCCCACACTTTATGTTCTTGAATAACTGCTTTTGTTTTATTTTCACCATTCTTGTTTAATAATCTGTCACATTTCATTTTTGTTAACTTCTTAAGGAAGTCAGTTAATTCCTTGAATGTGTTTAGAATTTTTCAAGATTATAATTTAATTAACTTAGTAGTCTTCCTCTGTTATCATTCTCTTTTCTTTTCCCCTGCTAAAAATATGTTGAAATTGATTTGCTCTATTTTATTTTTATAAAATAAAACTAGAATATGTTTTTAGTCTAACTGGGTAAATTATATTTCAAAACATAAGACTATTTTTAGTTCTAAAAACTGAGTAATTAAACAAAACTGTATTCAGTTTATTGTGTAGCTTAGAGTTGGTTTGATTTGTTTTGTTCATTAAAAACTCAATTCTTTGATTCAATGCGAGGCCTTGTCAGTGTGGAATTGAACTGGATGCACTGTCTTTTAAGAGAACCCAAGATCATGAAGACGGTGTTTACGTTGGTGGTGACTGGTGAGTCATTTGGTACTAGTCATATATCAAGTAATTCTTGTGTTTTTGAGTTATTCTTAGACGATATCTTTTAGGACATTCAAACTTCCATTTCTTGTTTGGTTTCTGTTAATCAATGATTAGAGATGTTGTGTGAGGAAATGAAATATGTACCCTCATGTGCAGTGGTTTATCTACTCTTTTAACAACCATTGTTTACAAAGATTGAACAGGATGATGCTGATGCTGAAGAGAAAACTGACACTGACAAAAACATGACACTGATGTTTTGGATTTTAAGGAGAGAGAGACAAGTGGAACTTGAAAGCTTGATCTTAAATAGAGGTTCTTTTGCTCAGACTGTTGAGAATTTACTCACCCTTTCGTTCTTAGTCAAAGATGGGAGAGCTGAAATAGTGGTGAATGAATCTGGTTCTCATATTGTTTGTAAGTATCTTTCAAGACAATTAAGTTGCAACTTAACAGACAGTTCACTTAGCCATTATACCTTGATAATGCTATTGTCTCGTTTACTGTTTTCTTTCAGCACCTAAAAATACACCTGCTGCTTCATCCGTAACAAGCGGTGAGGCTGCTTACAGTCATTTTGTGTTCAGGTTCGATTATATGGACTGGAAGGTACGAAATGTGGTGTCATTGGACATATAATCTAGATATTGCTAGTACATCTGAGTTTTATCAGTATGCCAAAATATTTTAGTTGCTCACTAGTTAGAATAAATTATTAGCAATTTACTATCTTTCAGTAATTAATGGATATGACCTGTTGGCGAGGAGTACTGCGACATAGGCAAGGTTATGGAGAATAGTGTGTGGGCATCTTTGATGTTATTTTTCTCAACAAAACGTGGAGTATTAGTCATAGCCAAGGGTTGTTTTGCAAGAATTTCGACTCGTCTGAAACCGTGATACTAGCAAAGGCCCTGACATTCGAAGGTGCAGACCAAGGCTCAATTGACCATCTGTGTAGTAACGCAATCAGTCTATATAAGTCGTAGCACGTGAACAGTCACGTGATCATCAACACCGTTAACATTCGGTCTCTGTCATTTGGGATTTATAAAAACCATAATTTTCAGGATTCATTCCTTCCTTTGTCCCCACCCCGCGCTTTTTCTTCCCATTCTCTTTCTTTCGCTCACTTTTCCTTCCTCTTAGATCTTGTGGCTCACCCAATGTTCGTTGGTGGACGCAAGAGAGTGAGGCCCGAGTCTGCCTTGAACAGCAATGGCGGCTTCAAGAAATCCAAACAAGGTGCGAATTTTCTGCTGCTTATATGTATATCTTGTTTATATCTATGATTATATCACTGTTTGTGCCATATTTGTGATGGAATGGTGATTTCTAGGGTTTGAAGAACCTTTCTTTTGGATTTTGTCTCCCCCTTTAATTTGTAATCTTTACCACTTTATTTCATGAGGTACCGGGAAAGTAGCATGTTTCGAATTTGTGTAGTTTAAGAGTGTTTGATTACTTGGAAAGTACTAGAAAAGGTTTGCATATTAGATTTGCTTTTGTTAAATCCATATAAAAAAAAACTGGGAATGCACAAGGATAAATATAAATTGACTGATTTATGCTTATTTATGTCACATTCCATCACATACACACAATTGTGGAATGTTGAATCATTCTATTTTTTGGGTAAAAGATTGAATGTCTAGTATATTCATCCTTATTTCGTTATGGTTAGGCTTTTCTTCACATCATCATCAATGATGGTTGATGGCTTACTTTGTTTGCAAATCCAGTACTTATATATATATTGTACTGTTGCAGTTTTATTGTCTTGACTCTTGATTTGTCATATATACCTTTTCATTTGAAAATTTGGCAAATTTCTCTTTCATGGCAATTCTTGTAGAATTTTTTGGGATTGATGTATGAGGATAAGAGATGTTTGTCTTAATTCTGATTTTTTTTCAGGTTCAAATCTTAACCTATCCAAAATAAATAGCCTAATGCACTTCTATCTTTTCTAAATTTTATAAGTTATTAAACTTTTCCTTTTACGAAAACCTTATGAAGTAAACTTTATGTTATTATGACTAATTAATTGGTCACGTAGAGTGATGATTATACATGTAACGCTCTTGGCTTTGCCTCTAATCATGATAAGAAAGACTATGGGATAAAAATGGATGGTTTCTTGGTGAATTCTTGGACTAGCAACATGTTGGACTATATGTAAACAGAAACCATCCATGCAAGATTCAAAACTTCTGTGTTATAGTGTATTTTCTATAATCTTTTCTAGTAAACACAGCCGCTATATTTCGAATATTGAGTTCCAGAAGAAATTTTGGTACAGGCCACAGGGTAATCTATTTATCGTAGGCATGGAAGTTTAGAACTCTTACCCATTAGTGGTAATGTTTTAAGAGAAACTAATGGAACAAGCTGGTTTCCCCCTTTTTACATAAATTTTGATACCATGTGCAAGTATTTACTTGGTTTTGTGTGCATTTAATTTATCTTTGAATAAATTTTTATGTTTCTCTTGGGGTGAAAGAGTGTACATTAACAGTTCTCTAAGTATGTTTTGGTTGAAAATTCCTCATATTTTTATCACATGAAGATGCCTGAAAAATGACAGCAATAGTAGGATGCAGAACTGCTGATGCTTGGTTCTGTACAATAATAAATGGTTTTATAATGTTCTTGGTGCTTGTTATTCAATGTAGCAATGCAGAAGATTGCTGTTGTGATTCCTATAATGTTACATGCTGTAACACTTAATTCTTAGTACTGCATCATCTGGTGTATGCACGAAGAGCTTGGATAAATTCATAGTTGTATCTAACGATTGAGCTAGTACTTGTGTTATAGCATTAGCAAAACAGAATTTTATTGATATTAGCTTGACATTCTTGAGTTTTGTTTATTTCACAGCACTTCTGGGTGCCAATTTGGTGAGAGCTGTCACTTCTTGCATTATGTTCCGGGTGGCATCAAAGCGGTGTCTCAGGTGCTTGGTAACAACCTGGCTCTTCTTGCAGCTGCCAGAAATTCAGTAGCCCTGCCGTCCTTCCCTGACAGGTCGTCTCCTTCAGCTGTAAAGACTCGTTTGTGCAGCAAATTCAGCACGCCTGAAGGTTGCAAGTTTGGTGATAAATGTCATTTTGCTCATGGTGAGTGGGAGCTTGGCAAGAGGACTGGCCCTGCCTATGAGGATCCTCGTTCCATGGGAGGGGCATGCATGGAAGGATGGAGCCTCCCTCACCGGGTTTTGGTGCTGCAGCCAGCTTTGGAGCATCTGCCACTGCCAAGATCAGCATTGATGCGTCCCTTGTGGGAGCTATTATTGGGGAAAATGGTGTGAACTCGAAGCATATATCTCGGGTTACTGGAGCCAAGTTTTCTATAAGGGAGAATGAGTCAGATCCTGATTCAAGGAACATTGAGCTGGAGGACATTTGATCAGATCAAGCAAGCTAGTGCGATGGTTCATGAGCTGATTCTAAATGTTGGTTCGGCCTCTGGAAGTAACTTGAAGAACGCGATTAAGAGTGGGTCCAGCTCAGGGAACAACTTTAAGACTAACTTTGCGATAACTTTTCTAAAGGATCCTGCACCAACGGTTCCTCAGTAATATTGTGTTGGGTAAGAACTCTTGGTTTAGCCATTGGGTTAAAGGTAGCCATTGGGTTATTTCGGTGTAGCTACTAAAAATGTATTATACTTGTTCGAAGAAATGAACATGTTCTCTATTGTCTGCTTGTTGTTGAGTGTTGGCAAAGGTGGAGGGATTTTGTATGATTTGGTGGCCGGTTATGGTGGGCTAGGAATAAAATGATTTGGAATAATGGCGTGGCACCTTCACTGATAATTGTGCCCACTGTGTTACGGATGCTGAGTGGCGAGAAGTTCAAAAGGCTCGCAGGTGAGGGTTAGTGAACTGATGCGTATAGAACTCAAATGTTTATTATGGTTCGCGGCCGTGCTGAGCTTGGGTTGATGCATTGCTGCTATTGTTTAACAGGAGCGCAAACGGGGAGTCGGTTTCATTATCCAAGCGCAAGATGGTGATTTTCTGGGAGCTGCTATCGCGAGTCGCAACTGTCGCTGGTTTATTCTCGCCTAGGGTAGCTGAAGCTCTCGCGCTAAAAGAAGCCATTCCTTGGCTGGTGCTGCAACAACGGATGGGATCGGGTGTGGTGTTCACCGACATGCAGAAGGTTGTTGCAGCGTTAAATTCCATGGAGGATGAAGAGATCAAATTCGGTTTGGTTCTCGGACAGTGCAGGGATTTGCTTTATATTCCACGTGTTATCGTGACGAAAATCAAATCTAATCTTTAAATCATAATTTTAAATTTTAAACTTTAAACCTAATAAAATTATACCCTACATTCAATATTTTATTCTAACATAAAATTCTAATAGTAAACATTAAACCTGTTTTATTGACAGGACATATAAAACACAATACAAATTATTCGAAAGTTCATGCTTTAGTTCAATATAAAAAAAATAATACAAATAATTTAAAAGTTCATGCTTTATTTCAATCTAAAATTCTTGGCATATTGATATGCCAAGAAAATGTTTTCATTACAATTGACGACAGAAAAAAAAAGAAGCAAATTGCAAAATAAAAAGGAACTGTGTCCTTATTTACCTTTAGGGTTGGCCCGTCGATCTCTACCTTTTCCTCTTGCTTCTTTTGCTTTCTTTTCCTCTTGCTTCTTTTGCTTTCTTTTCCTCTTCCTTTCTATATTTAATGCCGCATGCATTACACAGAGTCTGCAATTAAAAAAAAGTTAAAAAAATACTTCACATATTATATATATATATATAAGTTGACAAATTATTCAAAGTTTCGTTCTGTATTATCTATGCATACAACAAATTAATGTGATTAAATTAGATAGACTGATTGATAAACTTCAGTTTCTCTATTTAAGTAACTGAAGATTATCTAAATTTGACTACCAATAAATGAATATAGTGAAATTCATTTGAAGAAATAATTTATAAAATAAATCTAAATATTTCAATATACTTTGCTTATGGTAGGGTTTTATTATAAATTAGAATTTATCGAATTTCATATAAAGATATATAAATCAAGAAAGTATTAATGTATAGTGTACCCTGGGGCCGAGAGGTCCTTTGCGCCACATAGGAGTATCGTTGGTTTTGCAGTTGTAGTTAGTGCATCGTCTGTTCGGGTCATTGTAGATGCCAACTCGTAGACCTGAGGAGCTTCCAAGCTCGAGTTGATGTTGATTTGCAGCAGCTCTCCTTGGAGGGACATCGAGCAGCATGTAGCCAGTTGAAGGTGCCTCAGGAGAAGGAGGAGGCGGTGGTGGTGACGGAATTAGACGAGTAGGGGCAAAATTAAAGGAGGAAGAATTGGTTGTGCCATAAGAAGGAAACCCTAGAGAAGTTCCTGCAAAAAGGTTAAATGCATTTGCATAATTCATGTTATGGAGACTGCTAGTGCTACCCATTTGATCTGATGGCCATGGAAACGGGGTCTGGCTGCCATTGATGCTTTGTTGACCTTCAACCGTTGCTCCTTGGTTAACCACCCCTTGCTGAATTATATATGCAAATTAATAATGTAAAAGAATAATTAGAAATTAAAATGTTTGTAAATCCAATGATATAGAATAAATGACATATAAAATATTCGTAATCACGCGATTTTAAAACATGTTTTTTATTTTTCGAGTCTCGACTAATAAAAAATAAAATTAGTGTTTATTTTTTTAATATATATATAATTGGCGTCCAAGTTAAATGTTTTTAGTGTGTTATCCTTTTCTATGGTAATACATCTCTAAAAATTAAATTTTTTAATTATTACTATAATAGTTGTCAGTCTATCACGTTATTAACGTGACGCCAAATAAAATTATATCCAACGTGGACTCATTATTTCTAACCATTCAAAAAATTCAATTAATAATAAAACCGTTAAACTTCGTTGTCATTTCCATTTTTTGAAATTGACATAAAATAATAATATTAAAGAAATCAATATAATTTCATGTATATTTGAAAGTTTTAACTAAACCCATAATTTTGCATTATCAAAGGAGCTAGTAATCTTATAATATTGTGCATGAAATTACAACAAATCAAGCCAATTTTTTGGTGCTTGTGTGTGTATATAATCAATATAGGAGAAGAAATTGATGAATAACCTGAGTATCATGGTAGAGTGCTGCGTTTTGATTGAAATCAAACGAAGACAATCCCAACTTGAGAGTGAGATCAACCCTGTTACTGCTTAGATCGTTGTTATTGTTCTGGTTATTCATTTCATCAGCTGCTCGATTCAACCACCTTGAGGTATTCATGGATTCACCTGGAGGATGATCAATGCAACGACTGAGTATTCCTTTTATACGATAATGATAAAAATAATAATAAAATAAAATCAATTTGATAATCATGATTTAGATTAACAACTTCTCGTTTTTTTTTTAAAAAAAAACTCATAGATTTTATGATTTAAAATCGATCTTAAAATTATAATCAGATCAATATATATCTTACTTGGAAAAAAATACAGTGTAGAATTCTACCCCTACTTCTCTTTATGTTTCTTTATTTTATAATTTTTGAGAGAGAGGGAGAGAGGAAGAGAGAAAGGAGGGAAGCTAAGACATAAGATATAGCAAAGAGAGACTTACAACTGTAGCTATGGAAGCCTATCAGGACAAAGGTATTTTGTTGTTAGGAAGGGAGGGTGAATCTCTTATTTATACATGGGAGGGTCTCTTTTTATGGTAGGTTAAAGAAACGGTTGTTATTTTTAAAGGTCACAAGTTCAAACATCAGTAATAATAGCATAGTGATTAAGCGATTAATATTTAGTGGATGAGAGTATACTCTAGAACAGATACTATTAAAACATTATAGTTGATTAAGAAAGATTATATATGACAACTCTTATAAAATATCTTTAATCATTTTTTATTTTAATCATTTAGTATCAACCAATAAATTTGTTGATTATTCGTAGAAACAGAAATTGTTAGATTTAAATTTAATTTAGAGATTTAATATTATTATAGGGTCATGTTTTTAAATTACTAGATTGATTTTATTCGTAAAAAGATCCAAAAAAATTTATTCATCTACAATTATGTGAACACATCATGTGAACATAATATTCTCAGCAGTATTATACCTTATGGTTAGTAAGATTGTATCTAGGTCATCGATTAAAATCAATAGGCATTGTTGGATGTAAGAGAACTCAACTATAAATAAGAGGTTTCTTTACCTCATTTGTAATAATCTATCTTTTTATTTTTTTTCTTGAGTAATAGAAAACATTAATTTTAAATCTTAGTATTTTTGTTTCGTTCTTGCATTCTTTCAAAGTTTTTTTATAGTCGATCTCATAATTTACTTCTACCTGTAATGATATTGTACTCTTTAATGTCTCGAAAGTTTAAATAAGGATTTTAAGTTAATTTAGTGTTATTCTAAGGGGTAAAAACAACCACCTACTAATAATTGATTAATTTTTTAAAATAAAAACAAAGATTCTAGTTTATCCTTTCGGTATTCTTATATGTATTTAAACATTGAAAAGTTAAATTATATATCCTATTTTATAAATTCTAAAATATATATCCTACTCCTTAAATTTTAATCTCAAAATCATTCGACTTACTCTTTTTATGGTATTGTTTTTACTAATACAAATGGGTTGAATCCGAATATCATACGATTTATTCTTTTTATCATATGTTATTTTATTGTACTTCCATTAGTGTCTTATTTTAAATTAGTAAGGTTAGGGGTTATGGTTCAAATCTAATTAGTTAGAGGTAAGATATAGCTTTTAGGTGTAAGATTTAGGATATAAAAATTAGGTTAAAGATTTAAAATATAATTTTAAAAAATTAATAAAAAATATTCTTTTAATAGATATGTTGTCTCTGAGACTCATTTACTAATCCGTAAAATGATTTAAACAAGTATTATTTGCGTCGTAGACATAGTGGACACGCGCAACATGTTTTTCTTACAAATAATTTAAAAGTTAATACAATATTTCAATATAAAAAACAAATTAACTTGAAAGTTTATACTTTAATTCAAGCTTTAGTTAAATAAAAAAATAGTATAGACAATTTGAAAGTTCATGCTTCAGTTTACTGAAGTTCGTAAAATACCTATAAGTCGCTGAGTTATTCAAAGTTTTATTATGCATTGATTAATAAATATTACAAAATTTTCAATATTATTAAATCAGAAGAATTTATCGATAAATTTTATTTACATAAATTAAAGTTCTTTTATTTTAGTAACCGAAGATGATTTAGATGACACTAACTTTCGTTATTACTAAATCTTATTAATAATAAATGAATATTATAAAATTAATTTAAAAAAATACTTTACACAAAAACCAAATCTAAAAACTTTCAATATACTTTGTATATCGTAGAGTTTATGTAACTTCAGATAATAATATATAAAAAAAGAAAGTATTAATGTATGTATGTATATCATAGGGCTGAGAGGTTCTTTGCACCATGTAAGAGTATCGTTGGTTTTACAGTTATAATTAGTATATTGCCTGTTCGGGTCATTGTAGGTGTCAACACGTAGACTCGAGGAGTTTTCGAGCTCGTGTTAATGTTGACTTGTGACAATTATCATTGGAGAGACATCGAGCAACATGTAGCCAGTCATAGGCTCTTGAGAAAAAAAAAGAAGAAAAGAAGAAAACGAAAAAAGAGAACAAGTAGAGGCAAAATTAAAAAAAAGGAATTGGTTGCGCCATAAGAAGCAAGCCCTAAAAAAGTTCCCGCAAAAGGGTTAAATGCATTTGCATTATTAAATATGAGATATTCACTAAACATAAATTATTTAAAATAAATTAAATATTTTTTTAATATTGAATTTTGTTTCGGTGTTAATTATAAAAGGGATTTTTAATAAAGTCCTATCTTTTATAAAAAAATATAACAACATTATTTATTTTGAATCAAGTCGAGCTCAACGAACTTCGAGTCCGAGCCTAAAATATCGTTATCACCCCTAACGAAGACTGCTTTCCATTTGATCTGATGGCCATGGAAATGAGGTCTGGCTGCCATTGATGCTTTGTTGACCTTCGACCGTTGCTCCTTGGTTAGCCACTCCTTACTGAATTATATATGCAAAGTAATAATGTAAAAGAATAAATAGAAATTAAAATGTTGGCAAATCCAATGATATAGAATAATTAACATAAAATGTTCACAATCACATAAATATAAAATATGTTTTTAACTTATCGAGAAAAATAATAAAATAAAATATGTTTTTATCTTCTTTATCAGTTTTTTTTTCTTTTTTATTCTTAAGTCTCCACTATAAAAAAATAAAATTAATGTCCGAATTTTATTTTAATATTGTTGTTGTCCAAGTTAAATATTTTTATTGTGCTATATTTTTCTATGGTAATGCATTTTCTAACATTAAAAATTTCAACCGATAATAAAATTATTATTACTATTATTATTATTATTATTATTATATTAATTGTTAGAATTTTCTATCACATTTTCAACGTGATGCCGAAAAAACTATATCCGATGTAAATTCATTATTTCTTTTACCATTTAAAAAATTTAATTAATAAAGAAACCGTTAAACTTTGTTATCATTTTTATTTTATGAAATTGACATAAAATAATAGATATTAAAATAATTCGATTAAAATTATGATCAGATAATAGTTCTTATTTCAAAGAAAAGTAATACGTGAAAACGATATAATCATATACATATATAAACAAGCCTAGCAAAGAGAGACTTCCAACTATAGCTATGGAAGCCTAGCAGGACAAAGGTATTTTGCTGTCTGAAATATTTGTGGTTAGAAAGGGATAGTGAATCTCGTATTTATACACATGGTAGTTTTTTGTTTTTTTTTTAATGGTTGGCGTATATCATAACCCTTTTAAAATAATTTTAATATTTTTTATTTTAATTATTTATCAGCAGTCAATAAACTTGTTGATTATTTACTGCAACAGAAATTATAAGATTTAAATTTAATTTAAAGAATTAATGCTGTCACATGTTACTAATTGATTAAATTTTTAAAATAAATTTAGATATTTAAACCTTGAGGAATATATTCGTTTTTTATCAAGATTTAAAAATGTTAAAAAAATCTTACTTAGGTAAAAAAATATTAATGAATTTAAAATGATTATTTTAATAACCCAAATTTTTTATTCAATTTTTTTAAATAGAATGGTAATCATATGGTGTATTTTATGTTAGTTTTTATATAGTTAATTTACTTTTAAATTTATAAATTCTAATAACCTAACTTTTAAAAATAATTATTTTTTCCAAACAAAATAATCATAAGTGTTTTCATTATAAAATATAAAAAATTCAATTTTATCACTCAAGTGCACCTTAATTGTATTTGATATTTCGATAACATATACGACATGTTTGCTAAACAACGTTTTAGCAGAAATTAAATGTTTAAATTATTCTTAGAGGTATAATTAATTAAATATATTAATTTAAATGTTTAATAAATAGAAAATTATAATATTGGATTGGAGTGAAACCTGTTGATTTACTAAGCAATCAAATCAAAGGGGTTGAAGGGTAAATTACAACAAGATATGATGCAGAAAAGATATTTCTTTAAATAAAGGGTCATATTCACAAATTTTCAAAAGATCAAGGACAGAAAAGAAAACCCCGTCTAACAAACTGATTACTTGTCGATCTTTGCATCACACGCGGATCAGATCGTGACCGTCAAGTTGTAATCCAAAAAATCTAACCGTTCATAGACTCCTCTCGTCCCCGATAAAAGCAACCATTGGCCTCAGTGCTTCGGGCAATTGGTCTTTTCCAGATTTAGGGATTTGGAAGGAACGTAGGGGAAAAAGCTTCAATTCAAAGCAATTGAATCTAAAATTTTCAGTTTTGAGAAAAGTAAAAGAACCGAAGGAAATTAACGGATCAGTAATTATTCGTTTGATCTGGCAAAAGATTTCGATTCTAAAACTGAAGAATTAGTTTTTTTTTTTCCTATTTAGATTTCTTTGATTTCGTTTTTCTTTTCTTTTTATTTTATAAGAAATGAATGATCAGTCTCAGATGATGAATCAGCCACCGCAAATAATGATGAACACGGTCCAGGTCCAAGTTCCAGTTCAGCCGCAGATGTTGAATCAGTCTCATCAGTTGATGGCGTCGGCGGCCCACTCTCAGGCGATGAATCAATTTGCGGCGGCTCAGTCGCAGCCCATAAGTTCTGGTCCTCAGATGATGACTCAGCCTCCTCCTCCGATGATGTTAAATCGAAGCTACAAACCTTGGCAATTCCAGGACCCAAACCCTAAACCTAACAAGAAGTTCTCTTCTTTCAATCGTAACAACAATTGGAAGGGTAAAAAAGTTTCTTTCGGTAAAGATTCTTGGAAGTTTGAGAATAAACCTTTATCCATGGGTTCTGGTTCTGCTGTTTCTTCTGTGCCTGCTGCTCCCGGTAGTAATACTCAAGGATATAAACCTCCAACTCTTAACGATCTACAAAATCAAAACCGGTTAAAAGCTAGAAAATTCTACGGCAACAAGAAGAAATTCAATTACGGCAACAACCGGTTTGCTCCTTATGCTCCGCGGAATACTACTTCGTTTATAATCCGAGCAAAAAAGTCTGGTGGAATAGCGTCTTTGGTGTCACCATGTCCTGTGACGCCCGCGGTTCTTCCTACGCCAATGTTTTCACCATCGAGAGAGGTTTTGGGTGATATGGCCAAGGAAGAATGGGGTGTGGACGGTTATGGGTCAATGAAAGGGTTGATTCGGCTTCGATCACCGGAAACCGGACATGAGGATGAGGAAGAAGAGGATGGGGAAAATGGTGGGGATTCTAGTGAGAGTGATGTGGAAGAACACGTGGAAGTGGAGAGGAGATTGGACCACGATTTAAGTAGGTTTGAGATGATATATCCTAGTTATGGAGGTGATTATAACAATGTTTTGGAGAATAGAGTGGATGATCAGGATACCCATATAGCTCAATTGGAAGAAGAGAACTTGACATTGAAAGAAAGGTTGTTTTTGATGGAGAGAGAATTGGGGGATTTGAGGAGGAGATTACAGTTTTTAGAGAGGCAGAGTCAGATAGTGGAAGATGTTAATGAGGAGGTTGTGGAGAATGGGTCTGATAACGAGAGTGAGGATTGTGGCTCTGATCTTAGAGTGGTTATCAGTGCAGCTGCTCATAATAATGTGGAAATGCTGGGGTTTGCTGCTGAAAATACTAGAAACGTTGATGTTTTGGAGAACAATAATGGTGGAATGCCACAGAGTGAAATTCTAATGGATGTTTTTATGGAAGATATTGCAAGCGAAAATGAGTTAAATAATGAAGGAAAGGGGAACGATGAATTAATGCCCATACATGCAAGGGAGGGAATAATTCAAGACAAGGAAAATGATGCCAAGGGTGATGAATCTAGAGATGGTGAGTTTGTGGAGGAGAAGACTGTTGAAGAAGACACTGACGTGTCTGTGGAGAAAACTGTTGAAGAAGACAAGGACGAGTTTGTGGAGGAGATGACTGTTAAAGAAGACGTGGACAAATTGAGGTGTGAAGAAACTAGCAATGAGGCTGCTGAAAACACTGAAAAAAAGAAAGAGGAAGTGCATTTGTGAAGAGCATTGGCGAAGGTGACTGACTGACTGGTTTAACTTTCCCGGGTTAATGTTTGAGTTGAGACTTGAGAGTCTTTGGATTCTGGTTATTGAAACTTAGCGTTGTTTTTACAGGGTAAAGAGAGGGTGCGTGAACTTTGCTCTCCTTTCACTGCCCTCAATCCTCACATGCTCTAGGAAGTAGACATCTTTTCTGCCTTTTTTTGTTCCCCCCTCGTTTTATCATTTATGTTCCTTTTGGTTTGGAAAGGGATAAAAGGGGGTGTGGGAAAGGGGAGCTGTATTTGTTTAGCTGGAAAGGTTTATCCACACAAGTTCTTTTGTTACAGGCATATGTTTGTGTTGATTTCAACTTCTTCACTGTTTGAAAAAGAACCTACTAGTATGTAAAAGGTCAATTTGTGGTTGATGTATTTGTGATTGTTTTGCATAATGTTCTGAACTGTAACCTCTTTAACATATTTATCTATCTTGTATGAAACTATTTACTTGTATCTTTCAGAAAAGTATTCTGGTTTGATATTATTGGTCATTTTCTTTTCCTGTTTCTAATTTAACAATCTTATTGTCAAATCAATTGCCTTCTTATGGGGTTCGTATGGTACTTTCTATTTATATTTTCTAAATGGGCATAGTTGAGATCTGATTTGCCTCATCTTCTATGATTGTTTGTGCATATATGTTAAAAAGAGAACGTGTTTGTTCTATTTTGATACTGCTGCCTGAATAACACTAGTGAGGCTTATGGCTGTCAGATGGTTTGCTTCTCTGCTAATAGGTAATTGTTCTTATAGAGGTAATTCCTATACTTTTTTGTGCATCATTGTACACATTCTCTTTTGGATAGTTGGTAGTGTAGTACTCCATGTTATGCCGTTCAGGTGCGAGTGTCCGATATTGTATGTTCGGTTTTTTCTTGGCTCTTCCATTCATCTGGATTGTCTGTAGTCACACTTCATATCTGTTCCCAGCTATGAGTTCTATACGTGTGACAGACATAGCTGAAACTGTTGCAACCTAATCTGCCATGTTTTTTTAGAATCATAATGAACGAAATGGTCTCATCTTTTTGGTGTAAGCATGAACTCTCGCTCATTCGTCCCCACGGCTGATTCATAGTTAATTGTTTGTTTGTATTTTTGCCATATAGAATGTACAGGAGGAACTGAAAGGGTAAAAAAAATCTTGCCAGCTTCATCTGTTGCATCAGCTGCAGAATCCTGAAACCATTGAAGCTGAAACATGCGGATAATGAAACCTCCTTTGAAGTAGTAAATCTTGTTTTAGTTTTCCATGACTGTCTTATGTCAAGGCTGGAAAGTTGAGTGAGGTGAAAAAGGGCTGATTAGATAATCCTACCGAAGTGGTTTCTGCTCAAATTCAAGTGGACTAATCCCAGTCAAAATTCTGATATTGGGTCCAGCTGTTTTAGGATTGTATTTAACACCTGACCATGAACACCAAACCGGCTCACGAGGAGAGTTGCTAGTGCAGAAACAGAGGAGACAGATTTACAATGACATTCACGACTGTTAGGGTGTTAAGAAAAAGATGACAAGGTTAGGTTTTTAATTTCAATGCAAGGGGGAGAGTGAAGCAGTAAAAGATTTAGTTTAAAAATGGGGGGAAACAACCTACCACATAGTGTAAGGCAAACGCATACTTAAATTAACCATGCAATTCAAAACCAAAAACCAAAACAAAAATGAGAAAGTAACAGATGGAAACCAGAACAGGCTCATCCAACTGGGAACCTGCACTTAAAACAATCAAAAGAGCAAGAAATATGGCAGTCACAAATATGGCTACACAAGGAAAGGAAACCACATCAATGATCCCCTCTCTACTAAAACTATAACACCACTTATCCAAGTACAAATTCACACCAAAATCCCCAAACCAGCATTCTGAACCCATCAAGTTACCTTCTACCTGGAAAATAAAGTGTAAAGGGAAAAAATAATGTAAAATACTGATACATACATGAGTTTAAATATAAATTCTTACTGCTTCCCTTGCATTCCCATTTATATTCTCGTTTCATTTTATTGTCCTTTCTTCACTCTTTCTATCTTGGATCAGTCAATTGTCATGGGTTGAGTCACGCAACACCTGAATCGAGCCTTACGAACAGTTGTCAGTATATCCGTTTCAGCAATCTCAAGCATCTTCACAATATCAGTGAAGGGAGGACGGACTTCTGGGTTGGTGTCCCAGCAACGCATCATGATCTCATGCAGCACCGGGAGGCAATCATTAGGAATAACTGGCCTTACACCCTTATTCACCACAGCAAATGCGGCCTGCACTGCGGTCATGTTCTGGAAAGGAAGCAGGCCAGTGATAAGCTCCCAAAGGACTATTCCAAAACTATAAACGTCTACTTTTTGGGTGTAGGGTCTATGCTGTATCATCTCTCTGCAAGAACAAAATGATAAACACTAACATGAATAATGAACAAAAAATGTATGAATTACTTAACAGATGCAATTGAGATACCAAATTCAGCTAGTCAGCAAATGGAAGCAATTTCATGTAAAGGATCATTTCATGTAAATGTCAAAACAAATGCATCAACGAACACCGTTGCATAGTTATTATTGCCTTGGGCAAATCCAAGTAACAGAGTAACAAGATCCTGTGATGCAATGTTCTCAACTATTCCCTCTCCCAGCGAGGAATCATTCAGCGGTGGATAATAAGTCAAGAACACAACAAAGAGGATTTACAGATATAAAACATATTCTATTGCACAACCTTACTGGTTTTTCTTTTTTCAAAATATCAAAGTTCATGCAAATTAGCAAGACTCATCTAACAAAGATGGAAATTGCCATCAACATTTTTTTAACAGAAGTATATAAATGACATATTGTAAAAGGGGTAGAAACTTTAACATATACGGCTCAAAAGACTTACGGAGCCATCCAACGGTATGTCCCTGTCTCTGGTGTCATGCCCTCAGTCTGCACCTCAATACGTGCAACTCCAAAATCTGCAATCTTTATTGATTTATCGGCAGCTATTAGAAGATTATCTGACTTCAAATCCCTGTGAATAAACCCAAGCCCGTGCACATAGGCCATCCCTCTTGCAACATCTAATGCCTGCTTAACTGCCAATTTCAATGGCACAGCACGATTCTGCCTCCTTGTCAGAAACTGTCGAACTGAGCCACCCTTTGCATACTCGGTCACAATACACCAAACCATAGGTTTGCGACAAGCCCCAATAAATCGCACAATATTTGGATGCTTAAGTGTTGCAAGCATCATAACTTCCTGCTGAAATTGTTGTTCCATAACTTGAGCCTTCTCTGGGCTATTCTCTGGCCTTTCTAATATCTTAATCGCAACATCCTCACCATTATATGTACCTCTGTATAACTTCCCAAAGGCTCCTTGAGCAAAAGCTGAACCCATGTTAAGTTTCCTTAAATCAATAGTCCACTCATCATAATTTGGCAATCCCTCAGTTGGATACCTGTTATCCATCAAAGCCTGTGCTAATGCATCATCATTAAGTGCATGTCCAACTTTACCAGGACGAATCACACTCTGTCCCACAGAGACAGAGTAATTGTGGCGGTTCACAGGCTTCAGACCAGGGTGGCTTAAAATGTGGGTTAGAGAATCATTAGAACCAACGCTACTGTTGTCAACTGACATGGACACAGACCCGCCAGCATTACTTGTCTGTAAACTGTCAACAGATATGTTAGTGCCCTCTCCAAGCTTTTGGTAAAACCCTTGAGTGAAATCATAGTAATTGTTATCATTGTTGTTGGTTCCACCTATAAGTCCTGTAAATTTAGGACCCTCACCCATTTTACCAATCATGAATGAAACCCCAAATGATAAAAACCAGGATAAGCTGATTTCCTTAGCCCAAACACTTGATACTCATTTGATGGCACAATCTCTACATAACCTGTCCTAAAACCAACAAAAATGAAAGCCTGTGAGTTTCCATCTGGCATTAAGTGCTAAAGATTATGGACAAGCAATGATCAAGTTTTGTGACATGACTAAAGTCGATATATAGACAGATATCAAGAAGTGCCCAACTAAAGCACCCATTAGCAAGCAAAGGGAGGTAAGTGAATAATTAGAGATTTAAGAGGACAAGTAAATATTACAACGAGAAAATACATCAGGAAGGGGTGTCAGATATCATCAGACAGACAGGTCCTTATTTTCTTCTTCTTGGGTTTTGTTTCTAATTCAAATGATATGAGAAAGGAGATTCAGAAATGATTGTTCATGAGTCTAACTTTAAAAGATGCTAATTTAGAAATAAAATTGCTCAAAGTTAACCCTTCTAGCCTCTAGCCTCTAGCCTCTAGCAAACCCTAGAAATGTAATCACTGGGGGATCCCGGATTGCTTAAGCTAAATCGAAGCTCACAAGCCAAAATAAACGTTCAAGAAACAGTAAAACCCTCAAAGTACCAGCGATAACTGAGATTGAACTGCAAAAGTACAGGCTTTGGGGAAAAAACTCCCAGAAACCTTATGTCCTTAGAGAAACTACCTAGAATGAATTTTAGTAAAAAATTTCGAGTTCTACATCCTTCCCAGTCCAAAACTTTCATTTTTAAATTCTAAAACCTAAATTATCAGAAAGAATAAAATATTCTGACAAGAAGGCATAGATCAGATTATGACAAGACGCTGAAATACAAAGAAGTTCAAAATTTACAGAAAAGCAGCCAAAATTTTAGCAGGACAAGTGATTAAGAGAGCGGATATATAAAATACATACCTGAAATTTATTATTAAGAAAAAGGATAGACAATATTTGGATAACGACTGATCGAGATGCTTAATTTAATTAATTCATCAAATGCCTTCTGCAAGAGGAAGATCAAGGCGAAGAAGTCGAGCAAAATATTTAACAAAAAAATAAGAAAAGGAAATCAAAGAGCTGAAGAGACCAGAAATCCCAATAAAGACGAGAAGAAGAAGATGATGAAGACGAAAGGAGCAGAAGCAGTATATTTGCTTCTCAATTACTTTGAAGGTCTCTTTTTTATTATGACCAGACCCAACACCAGTCGTCACTATTTCCCCCTACTTTTCTACTCGCGTAAAATACACGTGTCCGTAAAAGCCTTTCGTTGTTTTTCTTTTCTCGAAGACCCCTTCCTGCGCGTGTCGTCCCTTCGCTTTTCTTTCCTTTCCCCCTTTTTTTTTACGCGCGACTTTTCTGTTCTTTTTAATCTCGAAGCAAAGGAAAGAAATTTCTATGATCTGTAAGCAATTCTGGGAAGTGGAAGTGGAAAATGGAATGGATAAATGAGGAAGAGGAAGCACAAGAAGGTGCATGTCCTGGTTCGGCTGAATTGGGGAAATGGGCGGAGTACGTAATTGTAAATTGAAACTTTATTGATTGGATTTGGGTAACGTGACTGTGTAAAATAGATTGGTCGAAATGACAGGATTCAGGATACGCTGAAGAAGAGAGTCATTACGGTGGATGATTTCCCATGGAGATTGCCCTCTCCACCGTCACGGTCAGAATCACAGCAACAGCAACTCAAGTACGTGGGAGGAGTGGACGTCAGCTTCTCCAAGGAAGATCCATCCATGGCATGTGGGAGCTTGGTGGTTTTGGACCTCCTTCATGATCTACGCCTCGTCTATCAGGAATTTACCTGCGTCAGACTTGACATTCCTTATGTCCCTGGCTTCCTTGCCTTCCGTGAGGTAACAACTGGTGCTTACATTCTGTACAATGCTAGTTACTTATGCAGTCAACAGATCAATTAGTGTTGTTCACTGTGCCTACCAATATATCTTTTACGACATTTATAGTTAGATTTCACTAGCTACCGCTTGTTTGTTCTTCTCGGTGCTGTCATTCCATGAAATCTTCAATTTATCTCTTGCCATAGGATTATCCCCCATATTTGTTTTGAATAAGCACGTTCAAAGTCCCTGGCTTCCACCGCCCGCACATTCCGGGGTAACTGCTTGCTCCATCCTACTTTTAGTGGACAACATGTCCATTATAGTTAGCCAAGAGATAAATGAGTGTCTAGGTACTTGAAAATGACTCCACACAAGCCTATGCCAGTCCAACTTGTCTTCTTTGTGTCCTAACTCATGCCAAACAGTTCCTGCTTTAGGTTGGGCCCAAATGTCATCCATACGATGCCAATTCCATCTCCTTTTGTTCTGTATGAATCTTGTTGCCATGATCCCTAATTCAATAGCTTGATCCGGCCCCAGCTGCACCTATGTAAATAAAGAGTTACATGGCATTCCTGCCTTCTAGGCAATAGGGATATGCTTCCATCCAAGCAACTCAGAGTGACCTAGCTTGGTTGAGCACCATCCACAGCTTCCTCATTATGGTCCTCCCTGGTTCTCTTGTCATGTGACTCCTTATTGACTAATCTTCTTTCATTCTATCAACTATTTAACTAAGCCCATTTAACTTCTTTTCTTTTTCAAGGCTCCCATTCTTGTAAATCTCTTGGAGAAGATGAAAAAAGAAGCTAATCCTTTCTACCCTCAGATCCTCTCTGTATTTCAATATATAATTTTTAGTTTTGTCATTATTATTGTTGTTCATCATCTCCTTATGTCATCTAATCCATGTGTTCATTCAGCAGGTACTTATGGTTGATGGTAATGGATTACTTCACCCTCGAGGCAAGTTAGTCTTTTACTCTGTTAAAATCCCTTATCAGGTATCATCTTCTCTTGTCCTTTGACGTTTTTCCAAGGCCAGGTTTTGGTCTGGCCTCTCATCTAGGTGTTATTGCTGATATTCCAACCATTGGTATTGGAAAGAATGTGAGTTTACATCAACTATTATTCTATATACTATTATATCTTATTAGTGATTTTAATGGACATACATACGTGTAAATAAATAATATACATGCAGCCACTGCCAATATATTTTCTATTTTTCAGCTGCATCATGTTGATGGTCTTACTCAATCTGGCTTAAGGAAACTTCTTGAAGCTGAAGAAAACATAGCCAAAGGATTCATTACTTTAAGAGGCAACTCGGGATTCATATGGGGAGCGGTAAGTAATTGAGCTGGGTTGTTTTTCTTTCCCTTATTCTTCCTAGCCGTAGCATGAGCAAATATGTTATACAATAATCATAATCATGCAATCAAAGCAGAATGCATACCTGGGCTTCCCCTTTTTTTTTTTTTTTTGAAATGTTTTATGGCGAAGTCACTAGGTTGCTTATGCTTCAGAGTAAATTAGCCATAAGCCGTAATCATTCATTTACTATACCTTGAGAGTTTTTATTTCATTCCATGTATTATCTAGCACATCTACTAGCATATGGGTACGGCTGATGATTTATCTAATGCTGCCGTCTATAATTGTTATGCAATTTTGAGATGCCCCTCCCCCCCTCCCCTTCAGCATGTTAGTGTTGAAATATATCAGATATCAACATGTTGTAATGCTAAGTCACTTGTTTTCTTTTTCTTTTTCTTTTTTCATAAGTTCAGGAGTAGAGAATTGAAATATGGATGTACAAAAGTCATCTCAGCTTTACAGTCCCAAATCTTTACTGTACTTTGTCTCTTTTAATAGGCAATAAGATCAAATCAAGGTTCACTAAAGCCTGTATTTGTTTCGATTGGTCATCGAGTATCACTTGAAACTGCCATCAAGATTGTAAATATGACCTGCAAATTTCGTGTGCCAGAGCCTATCAGGCAGGTAATCTGAGTTTGGCGCTTTTCTGGTATATTATGAATTTGTTCTCGGGCAAATTAGCATGCACCCAATTCTTTGAAATGTTTAATCTTTTAGTTTTGTTTATTTGTATATTGATCGTCATAATCCTAAATGAGAATGTGGAAATACCCTGGTCTTAACAATTCTTGTATGAAGGCTTTGTTGCTTTAGCGTGATGTTTGTGGAGCTACATATTTTTAGTTTTTAAGATTCCTCTAGCGCGGTGAAATCCAAAGCATAATTGGGTTACTGCCTTCAACTGCACCCTTGCTGATTCAGAGTTTCAAAATAACTATGCAGTAGTAAAGCTTCTCCATATTTTGATATAATTTTGCTCGTCATTGGGATAAATTATTTAGAAATAAGGATCTTGAACCTTTGAGCATCTTTTATTTGATTTTATATGTGGTATGAAACACTCAAGCCTCGACTTGCATTTGCTATGTAGGCTGATATGAGATCCAGAGAGCATCTTCGAGAGCTCAAATTGAAATGTCCAAGTGATTCAATTGCTGAATAGTAGGTTATTTGGCTACTGTGAAGGCAGGACCTTGAGCACGAGTGTCACTCTGCAGTACTATCAGCTTTGTTGTATTTTTGCGGCAGTTTGATGCATCAAGAACGGACAAACCGACACACTATCCACTTCTTATGTAGATAGCTGCCCACCCTTGACCTCTAACAGCATGCATGAGTTCTAGGGGGGATGAGATTGACAGTTAGCAATATTAGCTCGAATCTCCTTTCCTGTCAGTTCTCTTTTTGTGGTTAATGTTTATCATTTTGTTAGTAAACCAAAGAAGTCCGAAGTGTTGAATGATCCAGCAATCAAACGAATATAACAAGAGAAAGCTTAGCTTGTACTTTGACTTGTTACCTTATGAATACAGACAGAGATGTCATCTCAGTTTGCATTTGGATGTTGTTTCTTCTTTCTTATAAATTTATATTATGTTGATTGTTGAATAATAGATGATTTTGCTGCTGATAATATTAGTTAATAACAGCAGACTGAGTAATAATTACCGTATCCCGTCCTTGTTGATTAATATTCCCGCCATGTTATTTATAGGCATTGCAACATGAGCATCCACTCTGCTCTAATGGCCAACAATTACAGAGTACCTTCACTTTTACTTGCAAAGTTTATTGCTATCTCGACACTGAATGCTCGAGTCCTTGGCGGCAGTGCCTTTGCATCACTTGAGTTGAGACCCCTTCTGAGGTCTGGTCAATGGCTAACATCTAATAAAAAAAATACCTTTAACAAAGATAACTAAAATGAATGCTGTGTAGCAGATTAACATCTTTCCACTTTCTTTACATCACTGTTATCCAACAGTACAAAATACTGCTACATTTGGCTAATAGGATTGTTAATCCGTCCGTTACGATTGGAAATACACAGCCCCCTCGTTTCTTTGGCACAGTTGGTTGTAAAACCAGTTGTCATTGACTCAGATTAAAAAGAATATGGTTCAGTATCATGAACTAAACCGAGGAGAAGAAACATAGAGTAGGGAAATAAAATAAATACATAAAACACGTAACAGGGGAAAGGGGAAAGGGGAAAGGTTTACTTGTCAATATAAACAAATGAGCTAATTTATCAGCAGCTTTTGAAGGTGAACCCATTTGCTGTAATCTTCCACTAGTTGCTGAAGAAGCAAAGGAACAAGTCCATCCACTAGAGCTTGCATCATTCTGTATCAATAACAATTCCATTGTATGACATATACAAGGACAAATCGGAGAGTAAAATGAAAATCCCTCATCCCTTGCTAATTGCAGCTTATCTCTAATGAATAAGCAACTGGTATGGGATTAAGTTTCTGTCCAACTATGCAATGCAGTTTAATCAAACATACTAATCATTCTTCAATAGAGATACATATTAAATGAAGATACTAATTGAAATGATAGTATAGTTTGAGATACACATAACCCTTGCATGTGTGTGCCATAAAGAAGACATACTTACACATTTCCTGGACGCTCAACAGCTGAAACTGGCAGTAAAATAAATGGTCGCGTGTAAACCTGTTTACCAAGTCAACGTCATTTATAATGTTGTCGACGTAAAGGACATTCTTAAAACAGGAATACAATCATATTATCATGCTGACATTCTCAAAAGTAAAATATAAACTGAGTCATATGAGCCTTAATCCCATTGCAGCTTAACATGTGAGCTAGATCTAGACTCCTGAAATATAAAGTGCTCTGTCATGAGAAGAATTAAAATTTTCAAGCCAATAAGATAACAACCTCAAGACTTAGATTCAACTTCACATCAACCTCTAAAAATGGTTCAGAAATATCTGTGTCCCAAGTAATATGATTTATCATTGTAGCTGCAAAATGAAAGCAACATTAATAGTTACAAAATAGGACCAAATACTCACTATAGCATACCATGTATTCTTAAATATTCTGAAAAGAAAACTCTTCCTAAGCTCTCTATCTTAATTTTGTTATCAGGGATACAACTGAATGATATCATTCCCGGCATATATGCGTAGGTAAGTCATACCCAGTGCGCAAGGCTCTTGCTATAAGCAGGGACATGGCAGGTCCCAATGTATGCAGCCTTCCCCTGTTCACAGAGGTTGTTTCCAGTGTTGGAACCCGTAAGCTAGCAGTTAACAAGTAGACACTTGACCATCGCACCAGGGATGACCTTCAAAATCTTGCCTATTGTAACAAAAAACTTGTAGCCATAGTTTGTACTCTAATCCAATTGGGTGTTAAGAGGCTAGCCTCTAGGCATCAAATGAAAAGTTCCCATTGTCTTAAAAATCCAAACAACCATACATTTTGAAGTTTGAAAATCATGGGTTCTTAAACAATAGGTTTAGCACCATGAAATAAGCATCCCATCTAAACAACATCAATCACTTTAATTAGAAGCAAGCCTATGTTATCACAGAGGTATACAAAGGTTATAAGTACCTGAAAAATGCTCATTTTGGCGTTCCAAAACTTCTGATCGCTTGAACTGCATACAATGTTAGCAGAAAGTATATAAATACAAACTCCACCAGTCATCGAACAGAATAAGTTAGATACTCATCAAATCTTTCATTTTCTGGATCCAGTGAAAATAGACTGACATTCTCAATATAATAAATTAGATACTTAATAATGTGTATTCTATCTTGTGAGCAACCAGAAATCAGCACGATAAAGCTAAGATAACTTTCCACATAGTTCATAACTTATTCTGTTCAAATTCTGGGCATTCTTCACTTTTGCATAAAACCATAACCTCTGCCGACAGGTTCTGAAAATGGTAAATGAGCTCTTTGTGCATTCCTTTTTGTCTTTTCATTTCATCCTTTCTGTAACCAAGCTTTTTACCCCAGCTTATTCTTACAGTATCTAAAATGCAGGATCGAATCTGAGCTCACCTTGCAAGAAAATAACTCAACAGTGCAATCTTCTTCTGTGGGGATCACTCGTAAGTCAAGTACAGGAGTTGCTTCGAAATTGAAGAGCTCAAGTTTTGGAAGTGTGCACCTGGAAAGCAAGGGGAGACAAATTCGCCAAGAAATACTAGCAGTGAGGAGTAAGAGACAAGTCATGGTCATGGAAGGCAACTGACCTGTATGCATTGGTGTCGAGAAACTCGAATTTTTCCAAGGCTCTAGTGTTTAATATAGCTTGGATCCCAGAAGCGTGGCTTAAAAATCGACTGATATGATAAGGCTGCTCGCCATTGCCCCCAAAAGTGTCATCAGAAACCGGAAGCTTAACTCTTTGTGTCCTTGCGGCATACAAATTCGCTCGCTTTGCATTAGAGGAAGCCACAATATCGCTCTTGACTCCGTGAGTGACTGGTTTTAGTTCAATGGGGAGAGGGAGAGTAGAATTCCTGAGACTGTGAATATGTAGATATGAATTCAGTCTTGGAATTGAATCCTTAAGACTTTGTTAATGGAAGACTATGATGAAGAAATCTCAACATAAACCTGATCCTGGAGCTGAATTGCGGAGATAGAAAGCTCCATCTCCATACATTGTTGCTCGCAGTTGCTACTATCTTCATACTATAGTAGTAGTATTATTATTTACGCCAAGCCGCAATTGATGAGTTCTTATTTATCTCTCCAGAGTTGAGCCACATATCCAAAACGACACGTTCCCCTTGTTGTCAGTTGGGGAGACGGTTAATTTAGAGTTTAGATTTTAGATCAATTTTTACGGTGATATTGTTTTTAAAATTTTTTAAAAATATATAAAAATAGAAAATATTATTTGCATGGGATATCTTCCTCCCAAGTAGTGATTTATAGGTAACGTTTTCTTATTTATATTATAGCTTTTGATTTAGATTTTAAAATGAATTTTAAAAATTTTATTTTCTCAAATAAAAACTACAAACACTATATATTTAATGAAACTATATAAATTTGTGTATGCTAAAATTTAAGTTTATCAATTTTAAATTTTAAAAATTAGAGTAAAAATTATTATTTAAAAATTATTAATTTATAGTTTAAATAGAACGAGTTTGATAAATTATTTTCATCAGTTTATATATCAAAATATAATTTAATATAAAATATTCATCCCTAACCTTAAAATTAAATTCTTAAACTTTGACTCATACATTTTAAACCTTAGATTATAATGTTAATTTTTAATTCAAACCATAAATTAAATCTAATTATAAAAAATATTTTTTATGCATAAAATATTATAAAAAATAATCATTAATGTAATTTAATACAAACTTTTATTTAATTATATTTAAATTTATCTTGATTTAAGTTTAAAAAATCCCAATAAAATTATATTTAAAAAATTTAAACCGGACTCCGGTTCAACAAGATAAAATAAAAATGAAAAAAAGGGGAAACTTGAGAAACAAGTCCGTTCGGTCCTGTCCGGTCAGGCGAGTTTAAATATTCTCTCTTGTGGTATTGTTGACGAAAGGTCTTAAAACAAGTTGAGACGGAGCAGAGTTTCGATTTAGGGTTTTTAGGAAGACACGAGCAAAGGCAAGCAATAACCAAATGGATCTGAATATGGACTTGAACGCCCCTCACTCCATGGGCACAACCATCATCGGAGTCACCTACAACGGCGGTGTCGTCCTCGGCGCCGACTCTCGTACCAGCACCGGTATTCTATTTCTCTGTCTTTTACTTTTATTATTAGAGACTTGAATTTCTAAATAATCTACTTTTTTTTTTGATTTGGTTGATTAGGGATGTATGTTGCTAACCGAGCATCTGACAAAATTACACAGCTCACTGATAACGTCTATGTTTGCCGCTCTGGATCCGTAATTTTTACTTTTCCTTCAACTCATCTTTCCTCCCTTTATATTACTCATTCATTTAGGGTTGTTTTGGCCTCCACAAAGGGGTGAGAAAAAAGAATGGTTTTATACTTTTAGATATGACGATTAAAACGATTTTCATGTTGCAGGCTGCTGATTCTCAGCTTGTTTCCGACTATGTCCGCTACTTCCTTCACCAACATACGTCAGTTCTTTCAATACTCTCATTATTTGCTTATTTTTCAAATTTTTATTGATTTCTCTATTTTGCTTTCCTATTAAAGTTTGTTCCCATTTGATTCTTTTTGGAACATCCTTTATTGTATTAATTCATTGCTCGAAAGCTGAAATTTCAAGAATGCGCACATATATTCTGCTCCTCCGCCGAATTAACTTGGCACTCTCTGTTACGAATTGCTTTAGCTTATTTGTGTTACCCTTAAGTCATCTCTGATTTTTGGGTTATTACTCTTTTTTCACATTTCTTATTACTACTCTCCATGAGATTGTTTTTGAAACTTATACTATGAGTGATTGTTTAATAGCTTTTCCCCCTGCATGAACAGGATTCAGCTTGGGCAACCTGCAACTGTCAAAGTCGCTGCAAACCTTATCAGGCTACTATCTTACAATAACAAGGTATGAGCTTACAATTTAGAAAATTTACTTGACCCCTTTTTCGTTTGTCAATCTTTTCTTACTCTTCCATTTTAAAGTTGGCGCATGGTAAAGTTGGTGCCTGTTTGTAATTCTCATGCCTATTATACAGATTTTATGTACTACTTGATACCAATGTAGTCAAAGGGGCTAGCAACTGTAGGTGCTAGACTCTAGAGTCCTCTTTTGAGGATGGAAGTGATCTATATTCTCTCAATACGTTATACATTTGAGTTTGCAGCTTCCTTGAGTTTCTAACCTAAGAAAATTTGTTGCATGGCTCTATTTTTAAAGAAAATATTTGGATAGACAATAATACCTTATTTATTTATTTTATGAATATTGCATTTTTTTTACTTCAAACCAATTGTAAGTCAAAGCATTATCTAAGAGCCAATTTTACCCAGGCCTGCCTTTTTTATCTTAAACCCCTAGCTACAAGCACTCAAGCTGCGCACAAAATGCCTTCACCTCATCAAAGGTGTCTCACCTGGAACGTCTAGGGGGTATTAATACTATCTGGTGATTTGCCTTCAGACGTGCATCGAAAACACTGAATGATACTTGAATCATCCATCCATTCAGTTTGTGAGGAATTCATTGCCATTTTCTTCCTTTATCCAAAGTTTTTTCTTGGCTCAGGCCATTTAATTTGGAAATTGGAATGCACTACGACCAACAGTTATGCTCATTGAAATTATACCTTGGTTTTTCTGCCATTATATGCATAATTTATATTTTTAGGAGCAAATGATGACATTTTATCTTTTTCTGACTAATTCATATATATGTGGCTGACTCACTTTTATTATATTTTGAGTAGAACATGCTTGAGACTGGCCTTATTGTTGGCGGATGGGATAAGTATGAAGGTGGTAAAATATATGGAATTCCTCTTGGTGGAACACTGATTGAGCAACCTTTTACTATTGGAGGTATGATACTCTATATTTTAACTTTAAGCATCCTTTCCTTCCAATTTAGAGAGCAAAGTTTGATGCATGTCTATCGGTTCGGATTTTATGTTCCCCTTCATTAATGTACACATGCAATTTTGCACAGTTGGCATTTTGTCTCTTTCTTTTTTTCAGTTAGAGGTTTACATACCCACCAATCTGCATATTGGTAAGACTGTTGATTGCCATCATTCTTTCCTTAGTTCAGCCTGAGAAATTGAAGCTAAAAGAGGTTCAATGCCAGTTAATGTAACCTTAAGAAACTTTGATCGATTTACTTGTTCCCTCACTTGTAATCAGGAGCCATGGTAAAATATGTGATGTCTTCTCCAGAATCAGTTAACTAATCACTAATGAAATGGGATTAACCTTACCCCCCTCTAATTATTGGTTTCTCAAAGTTGTATATTACCCAGTTTCAAAAATAAACCTAAAATATTGGGAGTTTGGTTAAGAAAATTATGGATGCCATTAGCAAGTGGTGTATTACTTCTGCAGAAAAATAATTACGATTTGGATTGACCTGCATCATGCAGGATCTGGCTCCAGTTACCTCTATGGGTTTTTTGATCAGGCATGGAAGGAAGGAATGACAAAGGATGAAGCCGAGGTAAGTATTGTTTTGGTCTAGCCTGACAAATGTTTTCCTCTAATTCTTTATAACAACTTCATGGGTACAACTATTTTTGTAAAAATACCCATTGGTTGGTTGATCATTAACTTCTTGAATTGTTTTATGGAAATTCATTGTAGCAATTAGTGGTCAAGGCAGTTTCCCTCGCCATTGCTCGTGATGGTGCTAGTGGGGGTGTTGTTCGCACTGTGGTGGTAAGATATTTAGCACTTCTAAATGAATGATCCTTGTCTGTGTAATGTAAATTCTATGCACAGATCTGACTTCACCTTGTTTTCTGTATTATGTTTCAGATCAATTCCGAAGGAGTGACTAGGAACTTCTACCCTGGTGACAAACTGCAGCTGTGGCATGAGGAATTGGAGCCACAGAATTCGTTGCTGGATATTCTGAGTTCCCCTAGCTCTGAACCCATGAATATTTGATGAGGGCCAAGAGGACTCGCCTTTTAGGTACTTTTCAGCTGCAACACTACATTTGTTCTCACTTCACAGACCTTTTGAACGATGTGTATGTAGCTTGAGTGGGATTCAGTTTCGTTTTCAGTGGAACTAAAACCATATTTGTTAAATGATTTTCGCTCTAGTAAAATAGACCTGGCTAGCCCTGTAGTCCACAGGGTCAGTCCAACTTTTTACATATTTATTAAAATATTTGTGAACTGGAATGATATGGTCATACCTCAGCCGCTAACTAGAAGTATATAAATATAATATTTATGATTATTATGATAAATAGAAAATATTTAAAATGTGTCCATTTTATTTTCTTTATTACAATCAATCATTTTTTCAGTAAGTTAAGATTGCCTCACAAATTAATATCCATCAAACCTAAATAAAATGAGTCATTGTTTATTTGAAAAAAAAATATTTTTATTGAAAACCCTTTTAATTTTTACTTAAGGTTCGTCGAATACACTTTTATATTTCTAGTTCAAACATATAATCTTATAATGTAAATTTTCAATGAACATGTCTCCTTTAAGTGAGTGATAAACAAAAAAAATGTTTTTTCACTAAATTATTATGAGAAAGAAAAAAGTTTTGATCTATAAATTTCTGTAAATTTTAGTTTATATATGTTTATTAAATTTAAATATTAAGATTTAATTTAAGTCAGGTTTAAAGTATTAAAATTAGAGATTTATATTTTAAAATTTAAATAAAGATCATATAATTTTATTTCAAATATATTGTACATCAAAATATAAATCGATATTAAAATTTAAGATTAAATATAAACTTTATAAAAAATGGTTACTTTGGGGCAATTTACACATTTACAAAGCTGTAGTCTTCTTTTTTTCCCATGAGTCTACAAAATGGGCCGCTGTGAATGGATTTGGGTTTCAATGTACTGATGTAGATATATAATTAGTTATAGGAGGTTGGTGTTGTTGGTAATCTGACAATTGGAAACCGGCAGGTGCAGGTTGGGGTTGAGAACTCTAGGAAGAAGTGTGGCACGCAGGTACTAAATAAATAAGGAACAATATTTGATATAATCACCGGAATCGGATCCCGTATCGGAAGCGAAGGAAAATGAGCCAAGCAGCGGCAGCAGCAGCGCACAACGTATTCGTATATGGAAGCCTATTAGCAGATGATGTGGTCCGTGTCCTCTTGAATCGAGTCCCACCTTCCTCCGCTGCTCTTCTCAACAACTTGTAATTATATTCTCTCATATTTTATCTCCTTCACCATCCTCAATACGATAATCCACCGCTGAATGCTGATGCTGATGCTTTTTCCCTTTTAATTTCTGTTTGTGCAGCCACAGATTTAGCATTAAAGGACGCGTTTATCCGGCAATTCTCCCGGTTGAAAATCGTCATGTTACTGGCAGGGTGTCTCCTTCATCCCTATTTTCATTCATATATGAATACTCTACTTTTCCATTTCTAACTTTGCTCGTGTGTCAGGTGTTGCTGGGAATAACGGATCCCGAATTGATTGTTTTGGATGAATTTGAGGATGTTGAATACCAAAGGACTAGCGTTAAGGTCGCTTTGCTGGTAAATTAAGTTTTAATTCATCTTATTAGTAGAATCTACTCTATAGTCTGAAACCCAGTCCTAAATTCTAATTTCTCTGTTGTTCACTTGACCTTTTGATTTTGGCTTGCATCGAGGATAGATTATTCTTTGGCTTGTGTCTGATCATATTCCGTCATTGTACCCGTTGTCAACTCAAACACACCATTCTTCATCGAAAATAATATGTAGTCTCTGTTGTTCCATTATGCAGGGAAATTCTGAAAAGTTACAAGCTCACGCCTATGTCTGGAGCAACGCAAGTGATCCCAACTTGTATGGAGATTGGGATTTTGAGGTATTTTCAACTTCATTTGAATTCTACAGATGGTTGGGTGGAGTGTGGTTTGAGATTTCGAATGATTCAAAATTTTCCCATTGTGGCTAACAATAAATCTAGAGGGAAATAAAAGCCCATGTTGCAGTTTTATTTTTGCCTAGGGGTTATGTTTCATTGATCTTATCCCGTCCTGATGTTACTACAGAATTCTCTGCAAAAAATAAGATAAAAATAACACTCTGGTGTGGCAATCACATAAAAGGGTAGGAAAGGAGAGTTAAATAGTAGTGACCAAAATTGAGGGAAGAAGTTTTCACTTTTATCGTGATGGACATGGGATTTTAAAAACTTTCTATGTATTTTAGACACTGAATTCATGTTTGTGATTGTATATTTCTGTGTTAAAACAGGAATGGAAACAATTGCACAAGGAAAGCTTTACCAAGATGACCATGGGATTTATGGAAGAACTAGAGCTGCCTGAATCAAAGCCAAGAGTGGCCACATACGAATCTTTCTATCAGCAAGATTCAGGAAACAGTGTAATATAATTTCTTAACAATCTAGGAAACTCGATTATCGTTCATCAATGTTGGTTATTAGCTTGTTTTGCTATTTGCCTGGACTGAATAAAATTGCAGACAATTTTTACTGCAACTGAATCACCATTATGTTCATTTTTATTGCGAAGTTAGCACAAACACAAACAATGAATTTCAACTCAATGGTCACAAGGCACCAACTTGGAGCCTTTCTTACAAAGGCCTTGCTCTCCAACAGAAGAAACTAGCTTACCATAACTGTATCTCAGGGGCATCCTTCCCCAAATCCTATGGAATTCCATTATGCATTCCCCTCTCCTCTTGCGGTGTTCCGCTCTCCTACTGCTCAACCCCACGTCCCTTGCGCCGTAGGCATCGCCATCTTCATTTCTTGGGTCTCCCCAGTCTCGGGCCCTTTCTGCACCCACCATGAGAGGCCCCGCATTTGTCTCCTCTGCTACCACGAAGTTCATCAGAATATCCTCGCAATTGCGCATCTCATCGACTACCCTCCTCATCTCGCGCATCGGGGAACCTCCTTCGCAACTGTACTTGAACAAATACTCCCTCTTCATCATCATGAACTTGGTGAGCACTATGGAGTACTTGTCCGGATGCACCGTATAGATCCACTCCTTCCTCGTCAAATCTATATCATGCGATCTCACAAATATCCCAATCAGACGATCCGGATTGCCCCTCCACATCTTGAACGCGAATTCCAGCGTTTTGGGATCCACTTCCACGTCATCATCGCACACCAGGACGGCACGCGTCTTGATCGACGACCTTGGGAGGAACCGGGCGTTGAGGCTGCTGGATAGTTGGGGGACGAGGGAGATGGGGGCTCCCCAGGAAGATATCGAGAGGTTGCGGGCGAATTGGGAGAGAGTAAGGGATGGGGTGGAGGGGTTACCCCATAGGACCAGGACGGAGGATACCAGTGGGGATGCGGAGAACGAGGCGGCGATGGAGTGGAGGAGAGGGAGTCGGGACTCTGAATAACCGTTGATGAGAACGGTTAATTGATCGGATCTGAGAGTACGAGGGTGGGGGTGATTGCTGGGGTGGCATGCTGATGTTGTGTCTGAAGAGATAGTAGGGATGCGAAGACATAAAACAACTGAAAGGGAGAGGAAGAAGCTGACTGCAACTGCATATGCTCCCATCTGTATTTCAACTCAAGTCTCAAACTCCGGCCGTCGCAACACAAAGGAGGCTACCTCGAATGGGTTCTACGGACTTGCTATTCCATTCCGTAACAATTCAATGGGCTTCATGCTGTGATTCGCTTATCTTAGCAGTAGTCGCATATCGATTAAAATATAGTAGAAGAAATGGTGATTGGTGGAGAGTTTGAAAGAAATTAAGTGGAAGGTTTTAATTGAAGTCGCCCATGCTCACTACCTATGTCAAGTTGTATAATTCGTGCTAATCCTAATTTTAGATTCAAAATCAAAAATTTTTAATACCAACAGTGATTAGTTTAAATGGTAAATAATTTGATTCTGTTTAATCAGGTCTTTAACACCTGATAATTATCGCAGATTCAGACTAGCTCTAATGACATCTTGTTCACAGTCACATCCATAGCAAACCGGTTCCTTACATCACAAAACCCTGTTGATCCCCCCATTCCTGAGTGGCCAAACCCAGTACCTGACCCCTCCCCATCTCTGTATTTAAACCTACTAAATCCTAGTCCAAATCTCTCGCTCTTCTTGTTTTCAGGACCCTCCCTCCTCTCACTTGTACCCCTGCTGCTTCTGCTACAATTCTCTACATCGTCATCGTCATCGATCTTGGTATAACTGCTTTGTCGAGTATCATTACTTCCACGATCCATCTACCTTGCCCTTTTTCTTTTCATACCTCTTTTTTGAAGGAAAATTAGGGATGGGGGGATGGCTTCCGGTAATTTGGTTCAACCAACGGCGTTGGTATAAACGTTACGTTTAACTATTTAAATAATAGTTAAAAAAATTATATAACTATATATTTATTTTTTATTGTTTCTATATTATATTAATTAATTCTATTTAATTTTCCAATTAAATTAAATAGTGACACGAATCGCATTCGAAATTTACTTTTGAAATTAAGTTTATTTTAAGCATTAATCTCGTAACGATCTCATTTTGATCAATAACTTTTAAATGGGGTTTATTTAGGCGAAAACCTAACTTTTAGAACAATTAAATTAATAACACTCCAAGTCTTAGGGAGGCTTTATTTAATTGTCTCACCAACCCTATCTCACCTCGTTTAATACGCCATTCAAATTACACGGGATCAATTCCAACAAATCTCAACCCTTCATTTCTCTCAGTCTCACACGACGACATCACGTGTTTCGATTCGGAGACTCTTATAAATTGCCACCGCCACCTATTACACAACCGTCAACCGCAACCGCAGGGGTTTAGCCAGCCGCCTCGTTCATATCAACAACCAACAAGAAACAAATAGAAGAAATAAAAGGAGAGAAACAAACCTCATTGAATACTGAAGAAGGGAGTTGGACTGTGTGGTTGTATCTTTAGGGTTTCTTTTTCGCGACGGTTTTCGGTGGCTTTGAAAGTGGCGAATGGCAGCCGCTAGGCTCTTGATTTTCTCCCTCTTCTTGGCCCTGCTCTTTACTCAGAATAGAGCCGATGTCTCTACCGAACCACTTCTTGAATCGGATGCCTCCGGTTTTTCTGATCTGAAGGCGGAGTTGGATCAATTGAAGTCCAAAATCCGTCATCTTGGTTAGCTTTCTTGTTCCCGATTATTTATCCACATGATTACTTGTTTGGCTTATTGTAATCTTTTTCTTTACTCGATTCTATCTTTAGATTCAAAGCTTCTTCTTCTTTTTTTTTTTTTTTTTACTTTGTGCCCAGTAATACAGTTTAGCTCATTTTGTTTATACTTCTAGTACTAACTCTTGTGACGAGTTTGAATTTTCAATTTAGGCTATCTACTTATTCATATCCATTAGAGCGGCTTAAGCTTCTATTTTATTTTTATTTATCGGTGAAAATTCAATCGCCTTCAAATGCGGATTTTTGGTTCATCTTTCTGGACTAACAAAATGTTTTTTTTAATAAAGAATCAAATGTCGAGGAGAAAAATCTTGAACTGAAAAGCAAGGACGAGAAAATAAAGGAGAAAGATATCATTATTCAAGGCAAATCTGACAGCATTGCATCGTTGCAAACTGAATTATCATCTCTTCAGGTCTGCAAATTTTGTACTTTCTTTTTGTCTCGATAATAAATTAATAGTATGACGATGAAAAAAGAGATTTACACAGAAAGCACATGGCTTACTCACATTCTTTGGCTTCTAAAATATATACTTTTTTTCTTTCTCAGAAAAAGGGAACCTCAGATGCTGAGGAGCTGGTGGGAAAAGCTCATGCGAAGGCACTTGACTTGCAGAAACAGGTGGTTGCTCGTCAATGATGTTTCTAGTTTTACAGATAAATATAACTCTTTCAACATTCTGATATTACTTTTGGTTGTCCAGGTTGAGAAACTTAAAACTGAATTAGAAGCAACATCAAAGGAAAAAGATTCTTTGGAAGCCCGTGCAACTAAAGCTGAGAACAACTTGAATGAATTAAATTTGAAGCTAGAGAATGTAAGTTCTTTTTTCATTGAATTGCTAGAAGTGTGAGGAATTCCAATTGTCTAGGTGTTTTGTTCTGCTATCTTTTTTTTTTTCTTTCTAGTGGCACATATATGATTGCATTTCTTACGCTTCACATGGTAAGTGGTAAGTCTTTATCCATTTAGAATCGTCCTCATTTTATAGCTTCAAAAGATCAATAAGGAGCAGGTGAACAAAATAGCCAAAACTGAGCGAGCTCTAAAAATTGCAGAGGTATGTTATGGCTAACAAGCTGCATTGTCATACTTTCGGCTAGACAATGGTCCTGGAGCTAATTTTCTGACTATATTATTATTTCAATAGGAAGAATTGATTAAAGCAAAGTTTGAGGCTACTTCAAAGGCAAATGAATTGATGGAGGTATTTTGCTTAGTTCGGTATATGACGCTACCTGTTTGGATTTCTTTTGAAGTTTCTTTTCGCAAAAAAATTATGAGTGAACTTAGTACATTGTGTATAGTATGTGCTGGTTGAAGTAATCTTTCCTCAGCTAACTGAACCGGTGAATGTTATGCGTTTTTTCTTTGTAAGTTCTTTTTTTTGGATGGGTTACTACTTTTAAGGAACCCAACTGTTGCTTTAAATTTGATATTTACCTTACAGCCTTAATTTTGATTGCTTTCCGTTATCTGAAGTTCTTTTTTTTTTTTTTGAAACATCTTCAATATCTGAAACTATAAATTGAAAATTTTAATTAAATTTATGATGTTTATTTTATCCAATCACCTGTACTAGGTCAAAATAGTTTACATGTGACCATTACTGATTATTAACTGCAGATATTTAAGCAACAAAGACAAAAAGGTTTTAAAGCACTTGGTAAATTCTACAAGCACATGTTAAATACTAAATAGTCTAATTTGTAATGATTTCTATCAGGTTCACAGTGCATGGCTCCCAATTTGGCTTGCTATGCGTTTAAACCATGGTCAGGTAAATTAAGATTAATATTTTATGTTTTTATACTACATATATTTCTCTTGTGTTTCTAAAATACTTTCTTGCTGTAGGCATTCATTCAGACACATTGGACCAAGCGTGGAAAACCGACCATGGATTTGATGATGCAGAAGGTATTTTTTTTATCCTTTACTGCCTTTTAGATCTTACTAGTTAAAACTAAGTCATCTTATGTGTCAAATCTCAGATCAAGGACATTAAATTATTAAGTACATCATAATATTACAACTAAATATTGTTCATATTATATGCAGGCTCTTGAAAAAAAGG
Organism: Abelmoschus esculentus; assembly: GCA_035048815.1. Classification (NCBI taxonomy): domain Eukaryota; kingdom Viridiplantae; phylum Streptophyta; class Magnoliopsida; order Malvales; family Malvaceae; genus Abelmoschus; species Abelmoschus esculentus. Next base: position 27,847,349 of record JAUCBN010000002.1, read on the forward strand.
CCTTAGCTGAAAAGTGGGCTGAACCTCACATGCAAACAATTAAAACTGTAAGCTTCATAAAGCTGCTATTTCCAGACCAAATCAGGAGCTTATGTATGAGTTTCTTTCTAATCACGTGTGTTCTTTTGATTCTAATCTTTTCACTTGAAGAAATGGGTTCCAGCTATTAAGGATCAATGGGTGATGGTAACTACACATGCTGAACCACATGTACAAGCACTAAAAGCAAAATCTATTGAAGTTTATGAAGCATCAAAGGTTGCAGTAAATCCTCATGTTGTCAAAGTTCAAGAAGTAGTTGATCCTTACTTCCAGGTATGTGATAATCCATCATTTTTTACTACCATGTTTACATCCACATCCTAATGCCCAGATTTCTTGATCACAGGAAGCAAAGAAGTTCAGTAAGCCATATATTGATCAGGTTGCTACTTTAGCAAAGCCTCATGTTGATAAAGTTTATGTGGTGATGAAGCCATATACAAAGGAGGTAGTTAATGCTTATGGGAAATTTTTGGAATCGGCTACAACATACCATCAACAGGTATCAATTAACTTCTTTTAGTTATTTGTTTGGTGTCTCTTTATGAACTATTGTGGGAATTGGGAAACACGGCATAATCTGGCAAAGGAGTTAAAACTCTGAGCAGAACATATCTATTTTTAATATTCATTTGTTTGGTTGAGGTTGCCTCTGTGAAGTTCTGAATGAATGGTAATTATGGAATTTGAAATGTAGGATAGAATACCAAATACTTATATTGATTTCATTCTTTGTTTTGTTCTGTGCAAGTAACCAATGTGCTGTCATTTGTTACTCTTTTAAAGTTGTCTCGATCTATTCATGCGAAATAACTGCATTATACCAGTTTTTGCACTACTAGAAAAAAAAACATTTTAAGTGTTCTTTACTGGTAAATGAAGTTTGAACAAATTCTTGGCTTTGGTGGTTATAGTCTCCCAACTTTTGTGACATGTTACGTTTTGCTGCTCTTCATAAAATGTGGTTCAACTTAAGTTTCTTGTCAGAGGGTATAACATATATAAATTACTTGTACTGTCATACAAGTCTTAGAAGTTTATTGATTTTCTTGGAATCTGGATTCTGGTATCTGAATATAGTATTTTTCAGATTGTGTTGCCTTATCTTTTAAATGGTTCTATGTTTCAAATATATCATAGACTATCAAACTATTGCTTCTTGTAATGTTAGGTTCGAGCTTCTGTGCAAGAGACTTTGAAGAAGCATGAGCTGACCAGATCACTTGCAACCAAAGAACTTGAGTGGTTTGTGGTAGGTATTGTGTAGCGTACCTTTTCCGATTAACTGTCAATTGAAATCAAATTATCTAATCCGTCCTTGGTGCAAACAAAATAACTTGTTTATTTAATTTCAGGCATCTGCTCTATTGGCTCTTCCTATTATTATTTTGTTCAGAATATTTTCAGCCACTTTCTGGTCAGTTTCTTGATTACCTATGTGGTTTCATGGTGCATTTTCCATTGTTCTTATAAGACTGCAGTAGGGTTTGCTGCAAATATCATTGTCTTCACCATGTCAAAAACTTTAATTTCTGCAGCAAGAAGGAAAAGAAGCGTGCTCGACATGCTCATACAACCCATGGTCGTCGTAAGGGCAAAAGGGGGCACACAGACAAGTAGGCTGCATGTTTTAGGCTCTGGTCTCTTAATGTTGTAAATATCAGAGGTATGCTTCTACAATTTGTATAAACCGAAGATTAGAGTAAACGTTGATAGAAACAGATTTGAAAATTTGATTTGTTGGAGGCTGTTGGGTGTGCCTTGAGGAGCATTTCTACTCTAAATAGATTTGCAACTTGGTATGCTAACTAATTTGTTGGTACTGTTTGCAGGCTAGCTGGACGTGTTTTAGATGCTATAGGGGGTATCATGTTGGATAGGGAGCTGTGGTGTTGACATTTGAAGTGACAAATCTTCTCTTACCCCCCTCGAGGTCGTTTGTTTTATTATTATATTGGGGTGGGGAAAATTTGAATGGAAAAAAAAAGGTTTTTAAGGGACCCCTTATTCACTCTACAAAGTTGAAATCTTGAGATCCATAGTTTTAGGAGTTGTGTATTTTATTGTAGTGTGATTTTATTTCATCTCCTTTTTTGTTCTTATGGATTCACAAATGAAACAATTCATCTCTGTTTCAGAACTTTTCATACTAAAGTTGAGATCCATGGAGATGTAGTTTGTATCAAAGGATGTTTGTTTCTTGCTGATTTCTCAGATATTTATTAAAAAACGAAAGGCTTTCATTAAACAATGAGGGAAATGGATCTAGCAAAACCGGCCAGAAGCCCGAGAACAAGTGGCCTACAAAACCTAACAAACAAGGCCCAAAGAACACGAGAAATCCTATCCCATGATAAACAAAAAATGGAAGTGGGCAATGCAAGTACCACTCAGATCATCGTCGCACTTGCAGCGCCGGCAATTAAAACAGAAAAAGAACATCATTGTCCAAAGAGAATGAAGAGAGCAGTCATTGATCAAACAGTAATGGAAGTCATTGTCGAGAAATCTCCAGTGGAGAATGTTCCTATGTACGATATCATGGTCATCAGTTGATCATTTTTGAAGTCTAAGACGTCAAAACAGGTCGCCACCGGCGATGGCAAGGACCGTATCAATTGTGAAGCACCATGGTGCCGGAAGATGGAAATGAAAGAGAAAAAAAAGGACCAAGCCAGGGGAAAAAATAAAAGAAAGGAAAACTAAGAACCCGAGTGATGTCGGGGCTGTCAGAAGATGAGACATCAGACTGCAAAATTAGAGGTAAAAAATTTATCCCCTCACCCTACCCCACTTTTGATTATGCGCAACATATTTAAGTTTTGAGTAGTAGCATGCCATTCTGAACTATCACGAATTAATTATAATTTTTAATTTTCTAAGGAAAGATCAATATTAGATAATATGATCTATATTTTAACTAAAGATGTATTTATTTATGTTTTGGTTTGAATCATACATTTTCTCACACTCCCCTTATTATTATTTTTTTTTGGTTTTTTATTATACGAACTTATAAACATCTACGGCTTTCTCACACTCGCCTTATTATTATTATTATTTAGCTTTTTATTATTCGAACTTATAAACATCTACGACCAACAGATAAATATCAAAATTCAACCTTTGAATTTACTTATTTACTGTGCATAGTTTTACCTAAAACATTTTTTTTTGTTATTGGATAATACTTAATACTACTATTATTATGTAGTAGTGAAAGAGGAAGATATATCAAAATTTCTACTTTTAGGGTAGTCCACAACCACATATAATCGTATATAGAAATCAGAAACACGTGACATTTATCTCTCTCTAGAGATGGGAAATCTCCAAGGTTTGAATGATTCTCAAAGAGAATTTGAATGGACAAAGGAGGTGGAAGCTAGAGTTTCGGGTAGAAAATGGCAAAAGGGGACATTACTTGAAGTGATAGAGAAAATATAAAGGAAATGAGAATTAGAGGATAAACAAAAGCAACCCAAATGTAAACAACGTGCATATTTACAAATTCTCATACACATACGTAGCACAGCGTCACGTTAAACTTTGCCCTTTGCACTAAATATTATTAAGAACACAGCTATTTGGACATTGGTATGCTGTTTGATGGATCTCTCCATCCACTCGCTGATTTGATCTGCTCTGATCCAATCTCTCTGCATTTTCAAATTCAAGGTCCAGCCATTGCCAAAGCCAGAGCCAGGCAGGTACTCTTCCTTCTTCCATTCTTTATCACTTTGCTATTGCCAATCTCTCGCCGATCCAAGATTTATTCTTTTCCATTATAATTTTCTTTTTGTTTTAATTCAAATAATTATTAAAAAGAAATCTCCATTGGAGTACTGAGTGCAAATATGGATTTTTTTTCTATTACTATTAGTCTTTTTAGTTTAGGGTAGAGTTTGATTTTCAAAAATCTGCTGATAAACAAACAATGCTAGTAGGATTCAATCTATCACATGTATGCTCCTAAAGCCTGACATTGATATTGCAATCCTAGGTTATAATGTGTACGTGTTCGATTCTGTGTTTGGTTCGGCTCTTCATACAATCCCTGTAGCTGTATTGTATATTATTGAAAGTATGTTTCACCATTTGAAATTCTATCATCTTTTCTCATCAATGTTTTTGATATTTGGATATTTGAAGAATTCACTTTTTAGTCTTTTGAAATTTTAAAAACTTTAAATTTGCCCCCTTCTAAAATTTTTAAAATTTCTCATAAGTCTCACAATTTTTGAAAATTTCAATTAGGCTCCCTCAACCTTGGTTGCCAAGATCCACCCTTGCTGATGGTTACGATGAATTTTAAGTGTCATTTTCTTCTTTGTAAGGCTTGTTACAATGCCTGTACCTTTCGCTTTGATGCTGATTTTATTCCCATTTTCAGATTATGGTCCGAGTCCAATAACCTGATCAGGATATAGAAGTGGTCTTTCACTCAACAGTGAACCTGTAAGATGGTGAGATAAGGTAAACGAGTTGTACTTTCAGATACTGACATGTTGCGTGCATGGCAGCAAAGTGTAAAAGATATGCCTGTCATGTCTGGTTTAAGAAAACAACCGCATCTGAAGATGCCACTGTGGATTATTATATTGGTAACTTTCGTGATCATATTCTTGATTACTGCCTATGTCTTCCCTCTATCAAAGTTCAACAGCCTGCTATATCTTTTCGTCTGGAGATTGTTCTTTGTACCACCGGCCATCATTCCGTTCTAGGGAATTAAGTGATGAAGAGACGATATCTCATGTTGTAATTAGGGAGATCCTCAACGCACCTCCTATCCAATCAAAGAATTCAAAAATTGCTTTCCTGTATTTGACTCCTGGGACACTACCTTTTGAGCCATTGTGGGATATTTTCTTTCGTGTAAGACTTTGTTCCTTGGTCATCAATTCCTTTTACTTGACTTTGCATTAGTTATGCAACTTTTGTTTTGCTTTTGCAAGTATTGCCATTACTTCTGTTAAATTCTATGTGGTTGCTTAGATGTTTTGTTGTGATCATTGATTCATTGACTGGTATCTGTTTTAAAGAGAGCTATAGATGATGGTTGAACAGTGGTTTAGGCTTTTTAAATATGCAAGCTGACACCACAATTTCTTTCTTTCCCTTTTAAAACTTTCCAAGAATGTAAACAACATCAATTGTATTTTGACCCAGAAGTTGTAGTTCATTGTCACTTTGGTACTTGGAGAAGTTTATGATTTAGTTTGGTTCTTGAACTTTGCAACTGTGATGCATGTTACACATGTCCTTTTTTCGTTTACAAAAAAAAACCCATGTGAAACTCTAGTAAAGTGAATTGCTTTTACAGAATGATGGCTTAGATAACGTGCATCATGGTTGAAAAGTTTAGGGATCAAACTGAACAAATAAATCTTCAGATACCAGTGATAGATAAAAACTTTACTAGATCGTTTCAGATTAATTAATTGAAAATGTGAAGATGTTAGATAAATACATTTTCTTGGGACTGCTACAGATACACACTTTACTAGATTCTTTCAGATTTATTAGTTGAGAAACAGTTTGAAATTACGAATTCTTGATAGAAAGTTTTGATCTATGTGGACTTCAATTTTTTTTTACTGTGTTACCATCCATATCTTTCTCAAAAGTTGGTATAATTCCTTTATCTTATAAATTTCAAATTTTATCCCAAATCACATAGTTTAATCTTTTGTTACAGGGCCATGATGGCAGGTTCTCTATTTATGTACATGCTTCCAGAGAAAAACCAGTACACAGTAGTGACTATTTTATTGGTCGAGACATTCGCAGTGAAAGTGTAGGTGGACTTGAGCCTTGAAAAGGTTCTCAAGAGCAAACAGGGAAAAATAAACTTTAATGGATGGTCGTGCCCATGCAATTTTGATTTTGATGATGACCCCTTTTGTTCCCCAAGTTTTGACGAATTATAACTTCTTGTTTTCCACCATTGATATCACATGTCTGCTTGTAGTGCTTCCTAAGACGTGGCTATTAAATGCAGGTGGCTTGGGGGAAAATTTCCATGGTTGATGCTGAGAGGAGATTGTTGGCACATGCACTGTTAGACCCTGATAACCAGCAGTTTGTGTTGCTGTCAGATAGGTAATGGAGGCATCAGATTTCATGCATAATATTCTTACGGTAGGTATTTTTCTAAAAGTCCCTTTGTAAAATTTTCTCCTATAGTTGCGTACCACTGCACAACTTTGACTATGTCTACAACTATCTGATACACACTAATGTGAGCTTTCTTGACTGGTAAGCAACATTGAAACTCTTCTTTATCAAATATTGTAGCTTCGTGTGAGTGCCTTCATTACTTGTTTTCTGTAAATATTAAGACTTAAGAGTACTTAAAAAATAATTTTCCCACTTTTGATCTCTCACTCATCAGTTTTGTTGATCTGGGTCCACATGGAACTGGGAGGTATTCAGAGCGTATGATGCCTGAAATTGAAAGGGCTGCTTTCAGGAAAGGTTCACAGGTTAATCCTTTCACTGTAGTAACATGGCTTTGAGCGTATTTACCATAAGAGTTTCTGACATAACCTATGGTCTGTAGAATAATGTAATAAATAGCGGCAGATTTCTGAGATAACCCTAAGAGTTTTACAAAGTCTGCAATTCTAATGTATTGTTTCCTTTATCAATATATAGTGGTTTGTTGCATTTTCTTAGTTTATCATGCTGAGTAGATAAATGGTTCAAAGTGTAAGATTTGTGTATTTCTGCAACAAAAATAAACCACGACACTTCTGGCGTTTCTCATACATTTAGTTGGTTTTGGTTCATATTTGAATCCAGTGGTTCTCCATGAAGCGGCAGCATGCTATAATAGTTATGGCCGACAGCCTGTATTATACCAAATTTAGGCTTTACTGCAAGGTACTCTGCCCCATCATAGTTATATACTCTTGTTATAATCAGTAGTATTATAATATCATCTCAGAATTCTTTCTTTATATCAGCCTCTGTTCTATTGCAATCCCATGATAATGAACTAACTTCCCTATATCGTGGCATGCATCTCATCTTGTTGTCAGCCAAATTTTGAAGGGCGCAATTGCTACGCAGACGAGCATTACCTGCCAACCTTTTTTAATGTCGGTACACCAATCTTGCTGCTTGCATGAATACTCCAATGTATTTACTTACACGATTATCTCGTCTATACTTCAGATGATTGACCCTGGTGGAATTGCCAATCGGTCAGTAACATATGTGGATTGGTCTGAAGGGAAGTGGCATCCCAGATCATTTAGGGCTCAAGATATTACATTTGAGTTCCTCAAGAACCTTGCGGTACGAGTACGATAAATATACACAGTCATTCCAACCAGATTGTGGCAGTTTTAAGTTATCTGATAGATTTCGTTGTGTGCAGTCCCTTGACGACAGCATACGTTTCACAAGTGATCCGAAGGTAAAGAAGTTGGTCTGATTATATGTCATATGAGTAAAATCATGGAGTAACAGAGAAGTGTTTGTGCTTTCATGGTTTGATGGTTTCAGAGGAGAGTTGTTATTGGTCCTTGCTTGTGGAATAATGTGAAGCGACCCTGTTATTTGTTCGCCAGAAAATTTTATCCTGAAACCCTGAACAGAATGTTGATCAATTTCTCTAATTATACGGCGGTGTAGGCTTCTTCGGCCATGGTTGTGCTTCACTCATTTCCTTTCCATCGGTAAGACTGCTGGATGGGGATGCCATTATTCTTTCGCCCGGTTGGTGGGATGACCTGAAATTTATTCGACATGCTTTCTTATTGTTAATTAATTAACACAAACTCCCCATAGTTTTCTGTTTCCAATGCCAAATGTTTATATTATTATATATTTTCTATTTCCCAACTATACCAATGAAACTATGGAATATGGAAGTAATTGCTTAGATGCAAAATATTGATAGTTATGTGAGAAGAGAGAATCAACTTTGATTAAAATGTGCATTTAAAGTATTTTTGACCGAAATAAATATATAAAATTTTATTTTGATTTATTTTAAATTCAACAAATAATTTGACACCTATTTTAATAAAAAATAAACATAACATCTATTTTAACCGAAAGCTATTTTAGACGTATTTCAATCAAAAATACTTTACAGCATAGAACTCATACAATTTGTCTCCATTTAGAAGAACACAATTCTTTCTTAAAATAATTAAACCATTCGGTCCCAATAAACTTTAAAAATATTTTTAAGAAAAATAAAATATAAACTAACCCATAATATGATTCAGTGGTAAAAAAAATAGATGTGGCGCACAATAATCAAATATTAAACTTCCTATAAATTATTACAACTTTATATATACATAATTCAAAAATTAGGACAAAGATAGCTAAAAAACTACGACAAATAATGTACGTAAATTACCTTAACCTTAGTTTAAACTTATCGGTAAGAACTAAATGAGCTGTAACAAATAAGGTTTTTTTTTTTTTCTTTCAATTTAAGTACACAGAAAGAGTTAAAAATATTCGTAAAGAATATAAATAAGAAAAATATTTGGGTAAATTTTGATAAATTTATATAAATAGATTTATTTTAGAATTATAAATTTAATATTAAATTTTAATTATAATATTTTGAATTTAAATTTTATAATTTTAAGTTTCGAAGCGTAAAAGTTTTGAAACTTGAAATATATAAAAAATGCAGTGCATCTCATGTTTTGTTCGTACATGCAGTGTGTTAAGCATGAAGGGCCAGGATCATCGAGTAAAGAAACGATTGAGTTGATCCCAGTCGTCCGTTCAAATTCCCGACCTCAGTAGAGCGCGGGAACAAAAGAATATGTCTACCGTTATTCATCAGCAAGACACAACGCCAAGCCACAGCAGAAGAAGATAGCGAAAGAGAGAACTGGAAATGGCGCCCAGGGCCACGAAGCGAAAGGCGATGGAGGGGGACGAGGAACAACCAAAGCCTCAAGTTGAAGAGACGGTGAAAAGAGTGACTAGGAGCATGACGAAGCAGCCGGACGGCAAGTCTCAGACCAAAAAGGAGAAACCAAAAGCAAAGGCTAAGTCCAAGTCCAAGGCGAAACCGAGTCCCAAGGGACAGAAAGAATCCGTGGAGAAGGATGCTGCCAAAGCCGAAGCTTCGCCTGAGAAGTTGACCGCTGCTGACGATGGGTCCCGCAACAAGACTGTAGTAGTCGAACACTGGTCAGTTTCTCTTTCCTTTTTGGTTGCCTTTTTTTTGTCCTTTTTTTATTGCTTTTTAATCTAAACTACGAACTAGCTGTGGTTAAATAGTCTTTTAATTATGTTAAACAATACCGAAAGGATTAGAATTTCAGGGTTTTTGTTTTTGGAGAAGAGAAATGAACACGACGAGAGGAATTGAGGTTGTAATGTTGCAAACAATTTTATTGCTATGATGCCTATCTTAGATTTCTCTAGGTTTATGGTTTTAATGTTAAATCATCGTTGGTCGTAAGGCTCTTCTGTGGAGTCGCACTCCACGAGCCTTGTCTTCCCTCCAACAACTAGCTTCCTTTCTTGTTCCGGCCCGACAACGACTTGAAGGACTTTCAGCCTATGGTGTGGTTCAACCCATGGGCGGAGTCCCCCCCCCCCCCCCCCCCGTGCTGTAACTTGTAAACTAGCTAGTAAGTATGTGAGTGAATAAACATCAACCCTTTTGTCTCGGGTATTTTGTCGAATTCTTCTTTTGATGTATCGGGGTTGAATGAAAATTGGTCTGAACTTTGAAATATTTCCTATTTTCTGCTGCGCCACACCCTTTGTTTATGATTCGTTTTCTCTCTAGCAAGCAATGCAATTCATTCAAGACCAGGGCTTTTCAAGTCAGAGATGGTTTGCAGAAAGGTGTCCCTGGCGTCAATGTGTTGCTCAACCCTGAAAAGGTTAAAGATTACATTCTCATCGATTACTCTTTTCAGTCTACTCACTAGTCTGGTTTGCAGTGAACGCATAATTATTCCTAAAAAAATATCTTTAATTATCTGTTGTTTACAGACATTCTTGTTGTGTTAGTACATGAAACTGTTGTTGCTTTGGCTGTCTGACAATTGGTTTTCTTAATAAAATATGAACTCAATTTTGTTTAATTCCCTTCAAATTCATGATAAAAGACCATTTGTTTTTGCTGTTTGTTGAAATCATATTCATAGTTTTATACATGTATGGCTTGGTCATGATATATGTATGCTTCTCGAGTTTCATGTCTTTGGCTGCCACTGCCAGTGTTCTTATACGTGCCATTGATTTCTGTTCTGAGTATAATTATAAAGATCCTTGTAGATTTTCTTTTCCTTAAATGTTTTGTTCTTCTGTTGAATGTCTGTTTCATGGTTGCCAACAGCCAAGAAGAGGTTGCTTTGAAATACGAGCAGAAGGTGGCGAGACATTCATAAGTCTGCTGGTAAAACTTTTTCTTACAATACTTATGAGCAGCTAATTTGATACTCTCCAACTGATTGTATGAAGTTCTGAAATTGTTTTGCAGGACATGAAGAGACCATTTAAACCGATGAAGGAGCTAGACATGGAGACGATGATCTCAGATATAATCAAGAAGATTAAATGAAGAGACTATTCAGTGTATGAAGTGGTAGCCTGTTGTAATTGTTTTGCCTGATTAACCTGTGTTGTTGAAAACAAAACTTCATTCTGTTCTGTGTATTTTCATCTTAATTCTGTTGACCATTCATGCAATGCTGTCAAGACAAACCTCATCTCAGACAACATAGGTACAGTGACAGCAACAGGCTGTGCTTGTAGGGCGAGCTTCTTCAGGACTTGCTTTTGTTAAATGTGTTGTATCTAAGAATTACAAGTTTAGTGTTTGCTATGCTTTAAGTCCTGCTATGTTTCTGGTATTCGATTCATTAGCCGATTTTTATATCGATATCCGTTCCATTGACTAACTAATTCTGCTCAGATTATACAAAGAGTAGATAGAAATAAACACATCATACCTGTTAAAGAGAAAGTATGAACGTATATTATATTATATCTTAAAATTATTAAAAAATAATAAATAAATGTTTCTAAATGCACGTTTAGAATGTAAATCTCAAATTTTTTACTGATTATATACTAAACGAGACCCAAGTTAGGATTGATAATAAAAACAGGATTTTAGGCATCAAAAGATACTTTTTAATGGGCTTGGGCTTATCCTTCTCGGTTACTTTAGTTACATTTTACTGTTGGCATATACCCATAATTTTATTAAGGATAAATCTTCGCATATAATTTTTATATTTTAAAATAATATTTTCTATTTAGGGATATTGTGCTCCTCATTTATAGGACTAATGTTGTCACTTCAGGGCTTGTCTTTCGATTCTATTCACATAAAAATCTGTAAAATGTCGTTTATATCTCGATCGAAATATAAAATAATAAAATATATTTCCATCAAAATATAAACGATATTAATATATGATTTATAATTAAATGATTTAAAAATATAAAATATTTTGATGGGTAGTTTTGGAAAACGAGCATGCTTCTTATAAATAAATATTAAATAAAAAATTATTATAATACTAGACATTACACATACTATTTGGGAAAAAAGGGGAAGAATCTACATAAAAAAAATATTTTTAATTATTAATGAGTGATTTTTCTAAAAATATTTTTAAAGGAGTGACTGAATTATTTTTATTTAAAAATGTTATATAAAAATCAAAGATAAATATACCCTCACAATATTATTTATTAATTTAATAAAGATTAATGGTTTTAAGAAATTCCCATGAACTATTGTCAGTTGACAATATATATATATATATATATATATATTAAATTATGATATAATCTTACGATAATATTTTTTATATCTTTGATTTTAAATACATTTTATAAGTAAACAATTCGAATCTGAATCTTCTAAATAATAATTTATATTAATATTCTCTTTTGCTTTGCAAACTGTATGCAACTATTTCCTTACCTAATGAGGTTCGAGAGGGAAGTTATAATTCTCAATGGATTATGGAATCACCAAATAATTTTACTTATCCCTAGCCTCTGGCTATGCTTATCTATTTATTGAGCTTTGGCTTTAGCTTTTGTATTATTCCTTTGATAATTTAATTATATATTTGTAGGTTACTATTACAGCTAATTATACCCTTGACTTTTATGATTATATAAATATATTGATGACCTAATCTTGCTTTATATATTTATAGACTTTAGATTATTAGCGAGTATATATGCCCTCAAGCCTTAATTCTTGTAGCTTACGCGAGTTCGGTAGGAATGGAGGGATTCCCACGCTCAAATATATAAATAAATTAAGAGTTAGTTTGATATTATTTTTTGAAAAGTGCGATAAAAAGTAATTTTTAAAGTGAATTTAAAATATAGTTTTAATTTTTTTAAAAATATGAGTGTTTAATGTTGATGTCAAAAGATGATTTTAAATAGAAAAAATATCTATTTTAGATATTATTTTTAAAAATATAAAAAGATTGATAATATAAACGATGAAAAAACAAGAAATTTCGACTTTTGAAAAGTACTTTTAAATCAAGTTGAAAAACATTTTTAACCTGAAAAGCTAAATGTTTTGCATTGATTTTGGTTCTTAAATCACTTTTTTATTAATAGTGGCAGATCTATGTGTTAGGTTGGGTGAGACCTATGATTACTTTAAATTTTTTAAAGTTTATATATTTGGTTTCAGTTCTTTTACTTTTATGAATTAATCCTTATTTTTTTTAATTTGTATGATTTGTGCTCATACTAAATTTTTTTTAAAAAAAATTATGATTTGGGCTATTTTCAAAATATTTCAACTTGTGTTTATCCTCGTATTTTTTCTGAATCTGTCACTACTTATCGATGTTTGATCTAACTCGACTCTGTATGCACACTTTTTCTTTCCATGAAGTAGACCAAAGAGAGTGTTGTCTTAGTTTGCATGAAAAGAATAGTAGTATTCTATGTAGGATACATATACACATGCATGGGGAATGATAAGGTTTGTTTCATTTAGGACAGGGTGCCAGTTGGTAACCCTAAAGAGGAACACACATAAACAAAGGTTGGGGAAGAAAGGAATTAAGGACCACCTTAGAGCAACATGTATATCCAACTCAATCCATATATTCTACAAATTAATTAACAATTAGAGATAAAATCAAGAAGTATCAGAAATAGTCACACCCTAAAAAATTTTAAAATTATATATAATCATATAAAAATACACACTTTTAACATAAAACTATAAGGCTTACTCATGTTAACAACATAAAATAAATACAACGAGGCGAGAAATAATTTTTTTTATCACTTTATATGTCACATTAATAATTAAAAAATAAATAAATAATTTTAAAATATATGGTAATTAATGAATATGAAAGATTTTGACAACTCAGTTCATATATCAGCTCTCTTTAGTTCCTGCCTAGTTGGCTTGCCTCACACTGAGTGAGTCAGTGAGGACCATCCTATCTATTTACTTATATATAGTCCATGTGATTGTCATGTGGGTTTTCCAGCATTTGTATTTTTTTACCAATTAAATATATACCCACAGCAATTAGGTTTAAATATGTTAAAAATAAAATAATTTTTTATATTATTGATATCGAATTTATTAACTAATTAATTTCGATAAATTATTATACAGATCTACGAAAGATCGTATCAATTTAATGTGTTTTATTTATAAGTCGGGATCATTTAATGATTTCTCGGAATTATGACTCCTAATATTTTTTTTCACTTATACTAGAAAATTTACATAATTAAACACTTAATTTTCAATTTATTTTAATTGCATCCCTCATATTTTATGATTAATAATATTTTACCCACTCGCTGCATAAGACTGAATAATCAAGGAATAAACCCTATAAGTGGGGAAATGCAATAGTTAACCAGAAAAGACTCGAACTGACTTTTAAGGTTTCCAACAATTGATAGCCAATGATGAGAAAACCAACAAAGAATAAAAATGCATTGGGAAAACTGTCTCTCTTCACGTGAACATCTCGTGATGCATGGAAATTGGCTGCTCACAGCTTTACGGCCGCAGAAACAGGCTGGCGGATGGACTTTTTCTTTTATAAACACATGTTTTTAATTAATTAACTAATTAATTTAGATCAGATATTTTAATATTCAAGCAGTTTTATTAATTCAATTATATTATTTATAACGTTAAAGGGTTTAATATTTTAATGTACTAAATTAATTAATTAATTGTTGATATGTTTACTTTTTTTAACTGTGTTTTTATAACTTTCATATTTAAAATAAATTTATACATTATCGATAATCATAAAATATTTTAGATATATAATAACTATATTCGTTATTAATACGGTAAAATTTTGATATATAAGTTATGTAAAACTACACGAGCGAGCATGTATATTTATATTACAGAATCCAAATCAACCTTAACCCTACAAAATTAAATCTGAAATTTTATACCCTAAATTTTAAATATTAACCTTAAATTATAGCATTATAATTTAGACCCTTAAACTAAATCATAACCCCTAAAGTTAAAAGGTATACGTAAACTAAAGTTTATATAACTTGTGTATCAAACTTTTTAATTTATGGTTATATTTTAATTCAGAAACTATATAGTAAAAGAATATCATATAACCTTTCTTTAAATTCCCAAATCTAAATTCTTAAATCTGAGATCCTAAAAACTAAAATCTAAATCATAAATATTAAACTCTAAAATTTAACATTAATTTTTACATTATAAACAATACAATCTGAATCCTTATTTTTAAAATTTTAAATTTAACAAAATGTTTATACGAACTTATAAATCAATTTTTCCCCATAAATTTACTACTCAATAAAAAGGAGATTCTTTGTGCAAACCCAAATTTATATACATTCCCCACGGATGGATGGTATGTGTACCCTAAATCACATCCTAAAGGCATCTATGCACCCTCAGTCATCTTTAAACCCATGGGGACGGGGTCCCACAATCTCTAGATTCTCTTTCCAAACCCAAACATTAATCTATCAATATCATCACAACTTAGTTAATTAGTTTAGGGGCGTCCTGCTTTTATGTGTCCCATCAGCGTACGTATATATATTAACCCCAATCCTTCCCTTCCATCACCACCAACATAACATATTCTCAAGAAACACCTTTTTGCCTTTTGATTTTCCAACATCAACATATACATTGAAAGAAAAGAAAAAAAATGTCTGGGGTTTGGGTGTTTAACAATGGTGTGTATCGGCTTGAAAGTAGTCCCCGGAGACGGGTTCTCGAGCACTTGCCGTCGGGTGAAATCGTGTCGTCGTACTCGTCCTTGGACCGCATTTTGAGAGGTTTAGGGTGGGAGAGGTACTACGGGGGTGACCCTGACCTCTACCAGTTCCACAAACACTCTTCCATTGATCTCATCTCGCTCCCTAAAGATTTCTCCAAGTTCGGGTCTGTTCACATGTATGACATCGTCGTTAAGAATCCCAACGTCTTCCACGTTCGTGACATGTGACTGTGTCTATCGCGCTATTATATACTCTCGAACATCATCACAGCTCTCTCTATGTATATATATATATATGTATCATGCATTACTAGTTACCATCATCATCATGCTACTCGTTCGTCTATTAGGGCATTTTTATGGCTAGTATAATACTGTGTGTTAAGGGTTTCAGTAACCTGCTTGCCACGGTGGTTACATGAAGCTGCCGAGGCAAATTTAAAAAAGAATAAAGTGGACTAGTGTTTGTTTCATGCATTTATGTACTGCATAATATTTGATACTACGTCTCCTAGTATATATAATAATGATCAGCAGTTGTGGAGATTTTACCATTATTTGTTCTGTCATGTCAGCCTGCAACGACAAGACAAACTAAAAAGGTTCGAACCAATGATTCTGAAATTGATGATTTGTCTGCCAGAATTTGCATTTTAAACATTTTTCTATGATTGCAATCATCGATCAGAAGTTGCGTTTGTGGTTCCGGTGGCGGTACTAAACGGTAATTTATAAGTTATAATAATTGAAATAGTTTTTTATTTGATTTTTAACAGGTGTTTGCTCACTTAATGTTCAAATGAGCATTTTAAAACAGTCAAATTTTTAAATTTTTGATCAATGATCTTTTGCTGTTAGAAACTGTAACCCTTAAAGGAGTCTAAGTGTTTGATCACTGATGAATGATCAAAGAAATGCCCACAAGAACACGAAGGGCCGGTGATGCCGCCGGGGAAAAATGAAGGAGACATAAGAGAAGCTATTCAAAAATCTTGTCACCAAACCTTAATATAAGTTTGATTACTAACTTTTATATAGAGAGAGAACATTTGGATACAAAACACCTTATGAGATTTGTTGAGAATTGAGATAAATGGAGGGTAATACTTTACACTGATGATCATCTAACTAGTTATAAGTTGTTTCTGTATGAAATGAAATGACGATAAATATAACTTTAAACATGTGGATACTTGGTTTATGATTTAAAGATTAAGGGTATAAGTTATAAAATTTATAATTTGAAGTTTATAGATATTGTTTAGGGTTTATGATTTTGAATTTTAAGTTTAATGATTTATATTTTAAGATTAAAATAAGACATATAAAATTATATCAAAATTTTAATATTAAATTTCAAAAATGTGAAACTATATCATTACTAAAAAATATTATAATGATAAATTACCTATACTATTACTATTAATCATATGTAAATATTGGTGGCGGGGCCGGATGGCCCAAGCCTAGGATCTTGGAGGGTATGCCATATGGGTCATCACGTGATGCAAATCGGTACCCTTGGTCCAAAGCTACCCATCGCTGCTACTGCTCCCCTAGGACGCGTCATTTCAACAAAGTATCTGTAGTTACAGTCTCAGCCTCAGATGTGACTGACCGCACGTGGGTGGGACAGACAACAAGAATTGAAATCAATGACATTGTTTAATTATTTGTATAATATTAATTTAAAAATCAATTAGTTGATCATTTTTATATTATCTCAACTTTTATAAAACTCGCAATTTTTGCCTTTAGCTAACACCCAATTCCTCTGAAACAGCCCATTCAGCATAGCAATGAAATTCAGCTCAATCAAAACAAACCCATGGCAGGTAAATATATAACTACCAATTATTTTAATTGTATATTTCAATATTGATTGTATACACACAACACGGGATACTCATTCAACGATAGCCAGCTTTAACTTCAATCATTTTCTTGGGTATGAGTTCTCTCCCAACAATATCGTTTCTAATTATTACACATCAACGTCAAGTTTCAACAGTATCACATTCCAAACCTAGATTGAACGTAGCATTAGCATCCCATCCACTCATAGACAATATAAACATACACACATCCATATGATACAGGGACGCAGGGAACATACGGTCATTACAGACCCCTAAACCAAAACCCAATTCCATGCCATGCCCATGATAAAACTAGGCTCACAAACTTAGCAACCTTCTACTGCCTTGTAGTGATAGTCGTCAATGGAGGAGTACACCAAGCCTTCCCTTTCAAGAAACTCGATAGCATCCCTATCATATATAGAAGATATAACGAACATAAATAAACGGAATCACATAAATAAATAACACAACTATATGTAAAAAAGAAAAAAAAGAAAGAAAACAAATTCACAAAAGGTACTTGATCTTCTCTATGGGAGCTTTCAACTGTTGTGAAAGTTCATTTAGATGCACCCCCATTTCTCTATAACTGCAAATAACAACCACTCAAATAAATTAAGACAAAAAAAGGTCCTCATCAAGAATAAAGCATTAAGCAAAAGTAATTTATACAAACAACACATGCGCATGTCTATTTTTTTTTACCTATGACAGGTTTTCAAAATCAAAATATTTTTAATCCCATGGGGAAAGCACAATTTTAGTTCACTTACATATTTGCTGGTTGCTGCAGATAATTCAGGACCAATTTATCAAAACCCTTGAATCCATCAGTAGTATATTGGACAAATGCCTGGAAAAAAGATATTTATGGAAAACATAAAACAATGAAGATCTCAACATATAACAATGAGCTATCAGATTTTAATTTCATACATTATTCATCGATGGTGGCTGGTATCCATTTGATACACCTCGCACAGGAGTGCTCAATGATGAATCTGTCATCTGTGGCTGGGCCGTAGCACCACCCTCTAACTACAATTACCCAAGGAAAACATCAAACAAAAGCAATACACATCTCAGGAGAATGAATCACATGTATAAACAATTATCACTATGCAACATTATCAGTTTAGATATAAAGTACCTGTCCTTTGGAATTCTGCAGATGGCAATATATGCACTCAATAAAGTGGCAAGTAACTTCATCAAAATTTACCACAGGCCTGAGAATTACAAGAAATTATGAAACAAATGCTTACACATTTGCCAAAGTGAAGACGTGATGTTAAATAAATTAATAAATTAAAATGGCACTGCACATCAAAAGAAGCTCAATGGTGTCTAATGGGGGTGCAAATCGTCTACCTCTTTCCCATATCTCCGTTTTAAATTAGAGAGTTTAGAGTTTAGGGAATTAAGGGTAGGGTATATTTTTAGGGTGTATGGGTTAAGATATAGAAAATAAGGGTTAAGGTTTAAAATAAGGGAGGCGTGATAAAGAGGCAGAGGATTTTTACTCGTCTAATGGTACCATAAGTTCACATTAAATGCAACTTAGGTGAACATTGATAGGTTATCATACAGTATGCCCTCTGGGCATCAATTTCTAGTTGCAATGCCAAACCAGAGCAGGCAAAAAACTAAACACCAACTACAAAGCAATAAAATGTTCTAATAAGCTTAAAACAACAACGTTCATCCTTGTTTTGACTCTCCTGCTTGCTTCATTGGAATTTGGATAAAGCTAACTTAACAAATACATATACACAAATCTATAGAAACAATGCAACGTGCTATGGACCAAAGGGAATCAGAATCATTAATATGATCAGATTATGTACAGAGGTAATACTATCAGCAAACTGGAGAAACAAGAAAATTTAAACTGCACCTCACAGAGAAGACATTTAATTGTGTTTTGCCTTGAAAGCTTTGCAAGTGTCCAATGACACAAACATAAGTTCCTTCCCTACTGTACAATGGAAGTTAAGAGTCTAATAAGATAATATTTGATGTAAAAACACCTAATCACATTTCAAAAGACAAAATAAATTGCAGCCAATCAAATTAAATAATGCAATAGAGAACTTACTCTAACACGTCCATTTCTCTTGTCTCAACACTTTCAGTTACCCTGATTGAAACAAATATTCATTTAAAGGGGATGAATTAAGATTTCATGACAAAATTGCTTCTCTAATTTCAAGTTTCAACATTGATTTTAACTGTATTAAGTAAACAAAAACAGAAACTAGGCTACCATTACTAATGGAAACCCTAAATATGGAAGATATTAAATTGACTTAATTCAGATGGAAATTGGTGCATTACCATCTTCTACATTCAACTCGGCCAGTTCCATCATTAAGGTCGAAACGAACATCTGAGGACCTTACATTTTTGTTAAACATCATCCCGATCACCTTAACCTGAAACAGCGAAGCGTCCCCCCCGCCCCCCCCCCCCCAAAAAAAAAATGAAAGAAAAATGAAATAACCCAATAGTTGCGTGCCATGATTGAAATCTATTCAAAACTACGCTACACGGAATCGGAACTATAGGACCATGGCTTGAAAATTAGGATTCATTTCATACAATACAAACAAATAGAAATTGAATTGTCAAGGGATCTTGAAATTAGTACATTGTTAACATGAACGCCATCGATTATGAAATTGGGCTTCTCATCACCAGATCGAGAAGCTTCACTTATCTGCTTCACCGTTACTGGTAACAACCCCTGCGTATCACGGCTCTGCTAATCCCAAACAAAATTAAGAAGATAAAAATTAGATCGACTACATAAATTTACAAATTTTGGAACCAAGAGTTTAGTTATTTCCTGGGTATAGAGAGGAAAAGGAGATGACCGACTCTTAACTTGAGATGGTGTTGAATTAGCGAAGTGAGAAGCCTGAGAAGGCATAAATCCACCGCCGGCGAAGGCGGAGGCTGCGTCGAACTGGCTGCTTGAGAACATTTGGAACTCTAGAGATCGAGAGTGTTGAAAATTAAAACGAAATTACAATTAATAGTAAACAGAAATTGCAAAGTAAACGATTAAAAGAGAGAGATCCACCTGCTTCTAATTTCCCGCCAATCAGTTTGCCTTTCCCGCCTGCTTCTTGGCAGTGAAAATTGCAACAAATGGAAAATGCGATCTCCGCACGTTCTCGTTTCTTTGTTTTTAATAAATTTTAACTTTTTAAAATTTCTTAATGTCATTTTATTTTTCAAAATTTATTTTGCTTTAATTTCTTTATTTAAATTTGTATACTTGAATTTTTAAGAATTTAGTGTTTTTTTTATAATTTATGCTTTTATTATCCAAAGAGCAAAAAACCTACTACAGTATAATTCCTAACTAAATTGACCCAATCAGTAAATTCCTATACAAAGTATATCCCAATTCCCTTAATTAAAGTAGTAAATTAATGGAATTAATTTAATTTAAACTCGTACCATTAATTTTAATTTGCACAGTATCTTACTAGCACCATGCCACCATCCTCTCCATAAATTTACTATTACTAAATATTTGATGTGATTTCTAGATGAATACCAGCAGGATATACCCCAGTTGATAACAAAGGCGGAACCAGAAACTTTTATTTGAGTGATAATTTAAAATTTTTATAACCATAAGTGACAAATCAATTGTACTAGGTCAAATCTTTATGCAGATTTTCCAAACTAAACATCATCCACCACTTTTCAGCAAATCGAACAGCTGTATTTGTATTTGTATTTGTAATGCGAGTCCTTCAACTAATTTCACAGCTTTTACATAACCTTTGAGATTCACTGGGATCGGTCCAAGCAAAATTAGTAACTAATATGGGACATTCTTGGGCAAGTTCCGAATGACATTATTCTTCAACCCAACTTTTGTACGCATTGCCTCCAAACCCTTTCTAGTCATTGCTTTCATCACCTTCAGTCTCACTATTTGCTCTCTTGACTGCACGGTGGCTATACCCAGACTCCGGTACCTGAAACAATCCAGACTTTAATATATACATACGATTACAGTAGTTTGATGGTTGTTGCAATTGCAGTTCCCATCATAGATGGATGATCTAGACGTAAGAGTGAAAACAGACCTGGAAGCCAGGGCGGCGGTAATGGCCATGTTATTTGCAGGTGATGGACGAGGCTTCTGGCGATAGTAGCGCAAGTATTCTCGGGAACCAAGAGTTTTACTAGTTATTCCCTCACCAGATCTTTTGGTTATAACGAGTTCCGAGCCACCAACAAGTTCTACAGAGTTGCCCATGTCACCAGCGGCAACCAACTGCTTCCCACTCTCATCCACATAGCTGTTTCCAAAGAAAAAAAAAATAGTAAGTTATAACAAATTTATATAAAGATATATATATTAAAAAAGGAAAAGATGAAAATGAGATGCATACCTGCTGCTATAATCATAGAATTCTTCCAACTCTGCCTCCTCATCTTCATCACCATCTCCATAATGCACCTTGCAATGACCTTTCGCAGCCATATGTTTCCTAACAGCTTCTAAGCTAGTGAAAGGATGACACCTTTCATTACAATATAGACACATAAAATCCCTCATAACCTAAAACACAGCCATGAACAGACCAAAATTCAACATATAAATATCACACATTTAGTCAAAACCAGAAATCACATACAATTTGATACCTTAAGGCCAAGGTAGGTGAGCAAGCCTTCTGGATCCTTCAAATACTCAACATCGGGAATGAAGAAACCATGTAACTTATGCATATGAACCATGCAACTCTCAATCGTATTGTGCTCAAGATCACACATAAAACAACAGCACGGATCTAGCTCCTCGTCGTCTTCCTCCTCTTCTTCCATCTGATCACCAGTTTCTTCCTCAGTGACATTCAAATGGTTTAAAGAATTTACAGCCTGACCAACCAATTCTTCTTCTGGATCAACTTCCTCCCACTCGTCTTCGCTTTCCTCATCATCTTTGTCCCTTGGTTGGGGAGGTTTGTTTACAACACGACGGGTAAGTGGCTTGATAATTGCCTTCTCCTCTTGAGGTTGATTAGTTCCTTGAGAAGCTAGCATGATATGGGCTCGTGACTTGAGATGCTGGGAGTAAGCCTTGGAACTTCGATAGTCCTTACCACAAACACCACAACTGTAAAGCATTGGGGTTTCCTTCTGCTTTTGTTTCTCTAGAGCAAGAGCTGATTGTCTTGCCAGAAACAGAGCTTCCGTCACTCCAGGAACCCCAGCTACCTGATTTAATTAAAATTCACCATTAAAACGATGCAACTGAATACCGATAACATCACTGATCAGGCCATGTATATGATTAAGAAGCATGGAAAAATTGTTCACTTACGCACAAATAAATAACAGAGATTTAAAAAACTAATAAGTGGAAAGTTCAAAAAATCGAAGATTTTCATAAATATCCTAACAAATTAAAAGGAAAAGTAATCAGGAATAGCTTAGAAAAATGACCTTGCGCTTGAGATTGTAGCGATGCCATTCAGACTTGTAATGGAGCTTCTGATCTGCATCGTCGAGGAATTCTTTGTTACACGCGTTGCAGGTTAGACCCGACATTTCCTCTCAGATTTTGTTCAACAGTAATTACCCAAAAAAATTTAGGGTTTTGAGAGGTGAAGGGAGGGTGTTAGGGTATTTATATTGCTAGTTGTTACATGGGGAGCCTCCTCTCGTAGTCGGTGACGGTGTGGTTGAATCGGCTCAGGTCATGTACGAATGAGATGAGATAAAAATAAAATGCTGTGACTTGAGTCCAACGTAATGGGCTGGGCTTGTGCTGCTGGGTTTAGTTCCAATGGTTGAATGGGTTTCAGCCTTAACATTGCAATAAACATAATTAGGGAAGAGTATTTTCGATTTAAACTGATAAAATTGATCATCAATTAAGATTTTGTTTTTGGGTGCGGCAACAAACGATTATGTAGGTTTTAAATATTTTCTGTTAGAATTTAAAAAATTTGATAATAGATAAACGAAGGTTTGAGTGAAAAATTATGCGAGCAAACAAATGTTGTGTAATCTAACACTTATTTATAATAGTACGATTCATCTAATTTTATTGGTTAAAGAATCGATTATTATTTTTGGAGATTACGAGTTTAAATACTTAATGTCAGTAGAATGATTAATATCTGATTGAAAGTATATTGTAGAACAGATATTACTATAACTAAAAAAAAATTATTGACAGTAAAAATATAATAAAAACAATTGTTTAGAGAAAAACCACAAACGAGACCTATTTTTTTTTTTATCTTGGATGGTTTAACCAGCCATTTAGTAATGGAATGGGTTTTCTAATTATTTCTGATTTTTAAATTTTAAATTAAATTAAATTTTTAAATATTTATGTTTTATCTCTAATTTTAATTTTATAAAATATTATTTTTTTAAATAATATTCGATATTCCTAAAATCTAGATCATTCGATAGATCTAATTACGAATAACAATATTTATTAAAATATACAAGTAATAAAAACTCTGCTTTTATACTTAACATATAAGCCATCCAATTGCATTTCCTGTCCCGCCGAAAATGGCCGAAAATATAATAAAACTTGAAAATGTTGGCCAATTGAATTTGGAAATGACGGTTATTAACAACTCTGGAAAAAGAACAAAAAATAATCAAAAAAACGGATGAAATCAGCATGACCTGAGCCTGACGGACCCTTTTCTAACGAACCAGCTTCGCTTTCATCCTCCAATATGGCCTCCATTTCCGGAGCTTCCCCGCGCCGAGAACCAGAATCGAGAGCCATGTCACCCGAGACGCCTTACAACCGTCCTGGGATTCTCAAGTCAGCTCTGCATAACCCTAATTGGATCTCTAGGAACATTCTCCCTCCCACTCGCGCCATTGTTACTAGTGCAGGCCGGATGCTTGCCTCTGTTCTTGGCTTTGAGTCCTCCTCATCTTCATCTTCGGAATGCAGCTCCTCTCCAGGTTCCATCTACCCTTTTTACATTTATATTTTCGGAATGCGTTTTTTTCCCACTAGTTTCCTCTCAATTTAGTTTAATGATATCTGCGGTGGTGCTAATAGCTTTTTTATTATTTTTTTTTCTTTCATCTCTGCAATCAAAGTATGCGCGTTTTTTGTTAGCTGTTCGATTCCACACAAAATAGGAGCATAGCATGGCATGTATGCAGACAGTAACGTTAGTTTTAATTTTGATTGTGTTATGCTTTCCTTATTAGAAGCCAACCGCTTCATGGCTGCGTATTTTTTGGATGCTACGTACAGTAATTTTATTCTTGCGGCTGTCTTCATCTTTCTCGTCCTTTTTCAAAATGGTCCTAACATTTAAAATGACAATTATGCATATTTCTTTTTATAGAAAGAGGCAAATAGAATAACATTGGAGGAGATAAACAATCCTTGTTGTTACATTTTTTATGCTTCTGAAAAAGCTCTGTTCCCTCATGTAATGCATTATGTTTGTTCATTTATATATCTTTTGGTGCAGATGACAGTCATGACAACGACAATGACCAGGAAGTTTCTTCTCAAGGAGTTCATGCAATTGAAGATGTAAGTGTGCCACCCTTTATCCTTTATGTCATGCTTCAAAAGAAACTTTGATTTCTCTCTTAAAACTTTATGCGGTGGTACTGGTAAATTTGATGCTAATTTCATAATATTATTTTTCCTTATTTTGCTTACTTGCCATGATGGTAGCATGTAGGACATTCTTGACACAATTGATGATAAGAATAATCTTAGAGGATGCCTTAGTTATTCCTTTGTGGGCATCAGAGAGAGCCCCAATCTTTTGCAGGAAAGCACAAAGCCAAGCATCTAATAGAGCAGCTTCTCATGCACGAGTCTTTCTCAAGGTAAGAACTTGGTTTTCTTATTTAGACTTTTTGTTTGCTTTAATTCTTTTGTTCTTCCTCCATAAGGTGTTCTGCTCAGAAACTATGTGATTGAGTATTGACACCGAGTAATGCATGTACATTATGACATGTTTGGTGTTTAAATTCTTAGGCAAACTTCACATGGCATTTTTATCGATTTAACTAATTATATCTCATTTTGAAGTCCCATAAGCATAGTTTTTTAAGTATAAATGGATGCTATTTTGACCAGGCAAGAGTGTGAAAAACTAACGGATATTATCAAGTCGAGAGTTGTGGATTCTCCTTCAATCTGTGGCATGGGGCTTAGGACACTAGACAAAACACCAGAGAGAACAGGTGGAAATAGTACCACTTTCATAAATTTGTGAGACACCTGATTTCAAGAATGAATTTCTCAGCACTCATAATTAACTGATTACATTGCTTGTTTTTCATATGTTGAAATTCATGATTTTCACAACAAAGCTGTTTTAAAGACGGCAACAAAGTTGTTGGAGGCTCCCCGGGGGACATCTGCACTGAATTCTGTCACGCAGAAACATGTTTGTAACCCTTTTTTATTATATTATCAACGTGATACTTCTTGTTTCATCAATGATGCTAGGGATTGCTAGCCTTAAGTAAGGCTGTTGATATTGATTAATCCCGTTTGCCTTATATAACCTAATAACTTACACTGAATGTTCTTTTCCTTTTCTTACTCTCATTGATTATGTGTCATCTCCTTTCTGTTTTGAAGAGTTTCTGCTGCCTCTCACTACATACAAACTTTAATCTGATATGTTTAACCTGTTTCTTGCCTCAGATAGTTTTACGTTGAATGTTCCTTTTATTCTTGTACTCCTCATCTTGGTTCTGTGCCATGTCTTTCTGCTTTGAATATTGAAATTATGTTCTACCTCTGTTTTCATACAACTCTTAAGTTGATGCCTTTTCTTGTGTTCTTTGATTCCCTCTCTTCATACATGCGTGTCTCTATGATGTTTGTGGTTCCTGTACCATAAATTTACCTGTTTTCATTTGTTATAAAATACTACTATATACATATAGATGATATATATATCATAGGTCATGCTTCTTGTGTTTGAATTTTTTATATAGATATAAAATACCTGGTTCATGTACCATAATTTTACCTGGTTTCATTTGTTGGAAGATTTTATGTTGAAAACAACAATCTAAAGTGATGCCATCTGTTATAAAATGCCTCGCCTTTAGAATTGTTTTTACCTTACACATGTCAAGTTCTTATAACGGGTATCTGTACCGGTTATTTGGTTTCATAGTTTACTCACATTTGTGAAGGCAACAATTTAAAGTGATGTCATTTCCTTTTTACTTATATTTTGTGTACTGATTTCAACTCCACCGCTGTTCAAGAAAACGAAAAATGAAAACTGTTGATATCTGATTATTCTATTAGTACAGAAATATTCCCATTTCTATCTCATAAGTTCTATTGCAGCAGGATATTGAGGGTGAAGTAGGATCACCTGTGGACTTGGCCAAGTCATACATGCAAACCTGTCCTCCATGGGCATCACCTTCTAAAAACAATATTGATTTTAGATTTCCATCATCAGTTGCAGTACCATTTTTCAAAGAAGAGCCACCATACTCAACTGGGGGAAATTTCTTGTACTCGTCCAAGGTATGTGCTTATTCCTATGCATGAATTTATGTCATAATTTACCATCTATCTTATCCAAATACATGTAAGAAGACCGATGGTTATTCTGGCATATAACATGTGGTTTGATCACAGATGGATATGATATGATTTTTCAACTGACATTTTGTTTTACATTTGCAATTATTTTTGGGGTTGAACCTATGTATCTTTTTTTCATAGCAGAAAAAATATTTACAGGTTTTCCTAAGCTGTTGAAACTTGGTTAATTGGATTGGAAAAGGAGTAGAAATCTTCTGTCTTTTTACTTTGTCTCTTTTCATGTCTCTTATTAAAAAATTGAATTCTAAACCCTAACTCTAATTTTCTATATCTTATACCTATCCCTTAAAAATTACACTCTACTCTTAATTCCCTAAAACCTAACTACAACCTTGAACCTTGAACCTTGAACCTTAAACCTTAAATCTTAAACTCACTAATTTAAAATGGAAGCAGCAATAGAAGCACATTTAGGAGGTAGACTACTTGCACCCTCGGAAAAGATGCAAGATAGTGTGCATGTGATGTGGGTATATTGTCTGCAATTCTTTTTCTTCCCTTGGTTGTGATTTAATTTGTTGTTTATTGTTTTAACACGAATGCAGCGAAAAAGAAATTCTCTTGCCACCGGCTCATGGAACATCCAAGATGAAATACGAAGAGTGCGATATAAAGCATCGGAAGAAATGTTGAGGAATATATCGTCCTCAAAAAATGGTTGGTCTTCATTTCCATTAGAACATAAAAAGATTCATGATTCTATAGCTGCCAATAACTTTGGCACTGCTAAGGAAGACAAGTCACAGGGTTCTAAAAGGCCAGTAGACGCATCTATAGACCTGACTGCAAAATCAGGTGCAGTTTTTGCTATCAGATCGTGTTTCCTGATTTTCAAAATTCAGCTGGTCTGTTCCGCTTCTAGGACATTACCTATCCTCCTTTGTCCTCTCAGCTTCACATATTACAAAAGATGTATTTCATGTTGATGCTTTACAAAGATCAGCTTCACTTGGTTGCAAACAAAACCTGGTATGTTAATGGTGGAACATGAAATTCCCATGTTGCTCGTTAAAATGTCTCGAACATAGAGTAGATTTATGTTAATTCATTTTATTATTCAAGATGTATGGTGTTTGATAAATTTATTCTTTTTCTTGCAAAGGTTATGCAAACCACCCCAAGCATTAAGGTGGAAAAAGGTATTCTTGCATCCTATCTTTCATTTATTATCTCATATCAACATTGCTGCATAATGAATATTATTTCTTCAACTCGAGGAAAGAAAGTTGCAACCGTAATCGTTACATGGTTGCATGTTACAAGGCAATCAAATAATTCAGGATGTTGGTGGGGGACTTCCAATTAATTTTTTAGCATTCAGAGAAATGCATAACCTGTTCACTTAAAAACTCGATTAGGATTATACTAAGGTATAAATAAAGGTTGACGAGTATCAGCAGACTCAAAACTGAGCTCTATCCGGGCATTGTAAGTTTCTAACTTCAACCTAAACATAACCTACCTCACTAATTTTACATGTTGTCATGAAAAAGTTCTGGATTTGATTAGTAGGTGTATGCAAGTGTCCTTACTTGGTTATTTTCCAGTTAACCACTGTTTTGCATTCATGCTTTTGGAATTGGTCATGAAGGAATGTAGGAAAACTGGGGGGTAGTGCTCCAATGCAATTATGTTATTCACGATTTTATGGTCGTCGTAGTCACTAATAAATCTTTTCTTCCATAAAATGTTTCTAAGTGAGATTTTTTTGATCAGATGAGACATTAGATGTGGGACAAAGACTTCAACCAACAGTATATATAAAGACTGAAGCACATAGGTTGGTCTATATTTCTCACTAAATCCCTCTGACCCCCAAAGAGAAAAAATATCAGCACTGGCATTGAATTATTCCCTTGGAAATTTTTGGCTCTTCGGTAACAAGTTCAATGGTCATTTTGTTAACTTTTAATCTATTCATGTCATAGTGATGATGATCCTGGCACCAATCATTTAAAGGAATCCAATGGCTCTATCCGACCATTTAGCCGTACTAGTGAAAGAATTGCTCAGGGTAAGAAACTATTTATTTAACTCTTCTTAGCTCATGTAAATACTAGCTCACCAGTATCATTCACAACTGTAAAATCTAACAGTTTGCATGATTCGATTTCAAATACAGTAATAGGAAGATAAAATAACTTGAAGAATTCTCAACAGTAGTTTCTATTTACACTATTTGGGTGTGTTTATATGCAACATTTTTCGGTAGGAGAGAGTTGGAAATGGTCTTGTTATTTAATGCTTAGTTTTCTAACAAGCCTGCTTCCCCGCTAAACATAATTTGCAGATTCAGAAGTAGAAGATAAAAACAATTGGACATTAAACAAAGTTGCTGGCAAACGTAGCCCCAACGCGTTCCCTTCAGGATCCAAGTAATACCCCTACAGCTAGCTTTTAACCTGCATGGTTTAATTTTGTATAGTCTTATTAATTTTTGTTTGATCAGTTGACCTTCTTTTCAGCATGTATTCTGAAGCGGATAAAGGGAAAAATCATAGGCCAATTATTAGCAAGGAAGATGATGCAGGTGCTTGCGGAGATGACAATGTATCTGGAGTTGCGGCAGAGGATAAACGTGAGCGTTTGTACGAGGCTTCTACGGAGGTACCGACAGTAAATGAAACTGATGCTGCCGCATCTGTTTCCCAACACAGTTGGAGCATGCAGCAAGAAGGTTCACCAGATGACCAGAACACACCAACATCAAAAGCCAGTTCGGCAGGCAAAAGCCACTTTAGTATAGAGCAGCGACAGCAGCAGGGAGAGAAAGCGAGCAGATACAACATGAGAGACAGAGGACGGCACAGATGACGTTATGTCCTGCTCGAACGGTATCAGAGCTACACAATTTTTTTTAGTGGTTTCATCATTTAACTTCCGATACAAGATCAAGATTCAAATGTAAAATTGTAAAAATCAACTTATGAATGATGATTAAAGATAATAATAGATGTGAAAATGATAGACGGAAATCAAAACTAATGTATGCAATTAAGTTAAACTTAAAGCGAAAAAAAATAAAATATTCATTTTAGGTAACTCGAGTTTAAGAAAGGCAATTTATCAATATACATGAGTTTATCCATATATAATTTTTACCTTTTATTTAAAATTAATTTTTTAAACAAGACATAAAAATATCCACTTTTCACCTAAAAAATAAATAAATACTGAAAACTCTTATTTAAACATGATCTAAATAAATAAAACCGGTGAGCTATCGAACGGTCCAAACCAGTAATTTTGGATCAAGCTAGAACTATGGGCCAATCCCAATATCTACCGAACAGTCTCGAGTCAAGTGGCAGATATGGTGGGCCTGAATCTTTGGGAGGAAGGCGGTTGTTTCCTTTATAACCTATCTCACATGTCATCTCGTCTCCGGCGATTGATAATTGATGTATACAATTAAAACCTAGGCTTCCGGTGATTCGGTGAAAAAGAGTTGGAAATACAACAATGGATTCCTCAATAGCCCAGAAAACATGGGAATTAGAGAACAATATCCTCAGAATCGAAACACCAGACCCTTCATCGGATTCTATATTCTACTACGACGAGGCGGCTCAAGCCAAGTTCCAGCAAGAGAAGCCTTGGGCCAATGATCATCACTACTTCAAGCGCGTCAAGATCTCTGCTCTCGCTCTCCTCAAGATGGTTGTCCACGCCCGATCTGGTGGTACCATAGAGGTAATGGGGCTGATGCAAGGTAAGACTGACGGAGACGCCATCATTGTCATGGATGCCTTTGCTTTGCCTGTTGAAGGAACTGAGACTAGGGTTAACGCGCAGGCTGATGCCTACGAATATATGGTCGACTATTCCCAGACCAATAAGCAGGTTTATTTTAATTCCCCTCTTTTGTATGATTTTGCTTGAAAGATGGCTCGATGAAACCCTAAATCAGCTCAGTCTAGGTAATTTAAGTAGTTTAGTATCTTTCCCTTTCACTGCGAGGAGCTAATTTCTCATCGTTTCAGCATCTAGATTATAGAAAGAAAAATTAAGGTAATTGAACTGGATGGAATTTCTGTGTGTTGCTAGGTAGTCTCGTGTGTCTTGAAATATGGCAATGTTGTTGTCTATGAAAATCATTGCTCTTAAGAAGATGAATAAGATGATATGTTTTGTAGGCTGGTCGATTGGAAAATGTTGTTGGATGGTACCATTCTCATCCTGGGTATGGATGCTGGCTATCGGGTATTGACGTTTCAACCCAAATGCTGAACCAGCAGTTTCAGGAGCCCTTCCTTGCAGTTGTAATCGATCCAACAAGGACTGTTTCCGCTGGAAAAGTTGAGATTGGAGCTTTCAGGACATACCCTGAAGGATATAAGCCTACGGATGACCCTATCTCTGAATATCAGACTATTCCTCTCAATAAGATTGAAGACTTTGGTGTGCACTGCAAACAGGTTATTATGAAATCCAATTGGCAGAGAATGTTCGTTCTCTTGTTGTTTATTAATTTGTTGTATGCTTTTCTGCAGTACTATCCATTGGATATCACTTATTTCAAGTCCTCTCTTGATTGTCACCTCCTGGATCTGTTGTGGAATAAGTACTGGGTAAACACCCTTTCTTCTTCACCTCTCTTGGGTAATGGAGATTATGTTGCAGGACAAATTTCAGATTTAGGTAACTCATCTTTTCTTGCTTAATGTTGTTATATAGACAGTACATTTTCGTGTTTGCACGTGAAATATTGTGTGACCAAGTTCTTGGTTGTTTAGTTTGTGTTGACATCATTCCGTTTTGCAGCTGAAAAGCTGGAGCAAGCAGAAAACCAATTGGCTCACTCTCGGATTGGCCCACTAGGACCCCCTCGAAAGAAGGTCTGTATGATTTTTATTTATGCTCTAGCTTTTTTCTGAGGATAATTTCTCTCTCTCTCAATGAATGCAATATGGCTACCCGCTTATTAGTTGCAGGAAGAATCCCAGTTGGCTAAGATTACCAGAGATAGTGCTAAGATAACTGTGGAGCAAGTCCATGGTTTAATGTCGCAGGTGAATTGGCTGTTCTAGATTCTTGGAAATTCTTACTTTATCATCGAATCGGTTTATAGCCATTCATTTTTAACTATCTTTTGCCTTTTAGGTCATCAAGGACATTCTTTTCAACTCTGTAAGACAGTCGAATAGGTCCCATGGTGAGCAATCTGGCCCTGAGCCTATGGTTGAGGCCTAATCCTAACATCCTGCCAGATGAAATTGTTACCCTGAACTTGAGAGACCAGTTTTTACAAGAAGAAACTGCATATATACAGGATTCCGGACTGTGTACGATGTCGAATCCTTTGGGTTCGGGTTCATCATTGATCTGTTTTGAACTATAAGTTTTTTGCCAAATTCCGTGTTAATTTATGCATTGCTTGTTGAAGAGATCTTAGTCCGGAATTGAATCCAAGTAGTAGCTTAAATATAAGTTAGTTAGAAACAGAGATTGTATACTTGATTAAAACTTTCCCAAGAATCTGTAACAATTCGGTTGACGGATTCCAGGAGTATCTGCTTTGCTTTCCTGTTTGAAAATTGAAACCGAACCCTAAATACCAAAACAAATTGGGAGGAGCGGGAGGTAAAAGAAAGGCTCCGAGGGAGAATGTGTACGTTTGTGGCTCAAATGTTTAAGCTGTTGGGCCATTGATTTTCCATTCTTCTGCAGATCAGTGCAATACTGCTGAAGTAAAAGAAAAACTCTGGGCTTCTTTAAGCAAATCTTTAACCCTAGCCTGCCATATTTTTTTATAAGTGTTAAAAAATCAATAAATTATATATTTCTTTAATAACTTTTAAATTTAATCTCTCTTTTTTTTTTATAAACAAATAACCATATAGGAAAAGAAAATCGAACAAAGATTTAGTCTATATTTATGTTTATGTAAGTGATTGAGGTATACTCACATAAATACAATGTATAAAAAATATTAATATATTAAAAAATATAAATATAAATATACTTTTATAAATTTAATGAGTATAATTTAATTAACATTATCGTTAATATAATATACATAAAGACATAAGATTAAATATACTTAAACATTCGTAGTATGTATATTGTATACTAAATATTAAAAAAATATTTTTATAACATCTAAAGTAGAAAATAATTCATCCACCGATATCTTCTTAACTATTTAAAAACTATTTCAAGCATAAACGATAAAGACAAAAACTTTATATAAACATCTTAATTTTAGAATTTATTTGATTCAGAATTTAAGAGTTAGATTTTAGAGTAATATGCTAAAGATTTGAGTTTTAATTCTAAACTCACAAATCATAAACTTTAAAATAAATACATGAATTTTAAAACTAAATAATTATGTTTTTTTTACCACTAACCGTGTATAAAAATATCAAAAAAATTAATAATATGAGTCATATAAATTTTAATCAATATGAGTTTTTAAATTTTAAGACTTATAGTTATAATTTAGGGTTTATAGTTTAAAGGTTTATGTCTTATAGTTTATATTTTTAATGTTAATATTTAAAATTTAGATTATAAAATTTAATATTGACATTTTAGAATTAAAATTAAAAATTTATATTTTACTTTTTAACCTAAATATTTAGATTTGTATAAAATTATTTTACACAATATATCTATTAAAATTTTACTTTAAAATAATTACCCTTTTCTATTTTGACAATCTATATGTAATAAAAAATATAAATAAATAAATAAGAAATTAAAACATTAAGAACGAGCGAGAGATTGAGTTAACACAAAACAAAGCCGAGCTGAAAATATAACTCTGCAAATAGCATTATCAAAACAAGAAGAGGAAGGGGGAAAGAAAGGGAAAAAGAAAGAGAAAGAGAAGAGAAAAAACTCTGAAAAAGAAGATGGACTCTGAATAAAACACACATAAAGATTATTATATTAGTATTTTAAAAAAGAAAGAAAGAAGGAAAGAAGGGAAAAAGAAATCGATAGACGCTGCGAGCAATCCAACCCCAAAGCCCGACGCCAACTAGCAACTGTCGTGGCGCTGGATTTCTCTGTAATTGGTGATGCAATTTGCCCCAGGTTAGCCTTTTTTTTTCAATCTTTTTAAGCTTCTCTTTGATTACTTCTTGCTTATCATTCTCTGCAATTCCAGCTCTCCTTCTCAACTCTTATCATGCCAAACTCCACTGATCTCTTTCCCTCAACTTCAATTTCTCAATTCCATGCATTTTCCCTTGTCAATTGCCTTTAAAAGTGATAACTTTGTGGTTTCAATTGCTACACTGTTTCCCTTATTTAATCGCTGTTCGCGCTATTCCAATTAGGGTTTTGATTTGTGCTTTGCGTGTATTTAATTCGGCTTTGTTTTTGTGGGGGTTTCTGTTTATTACTTAAGTGGAATTTGATCCCTAGGGTTTCAATTCTGCAAAGATGAAATTTGGGTTTGCATTGTATGAATGGTTCCTCTGGGGGTCGTAGGGATGTGTGTAAACTGGACTTCTCAGTTTTTTCCCTTTATTTATCTTGGAATTCATGCTGGACCTTTTTCTCTCAGTATGCAGAGATTAAGAGTTTGATTTGCATTATATAGCATGTAAATCGGTGGATTCGGACTCCTTGGGTATGGTAACAACTGTAATTTGGGGTGGAACAAGTTTCAGTGTTTTATAGTTCTGTGAATGGTGTTGAAATCTGCTTATTGAGCAATGCAACCTCAGCAGGGCTCCAGAATCAATTTAGTTGAATTAAAAGCTCAGATAGTGAAGAAGATTGGGGTGGATAAGTCAAAAAGGTATTTTTATAATTTGAGTAGGTTTTTGAATCAGAAATTCAGTAAAAGTGAGTTCAGTAGGTCTTGTTACCGCATTCTTGGAAGGGAGAATCTGCCACTGCATAATCAGTTGATACGTTCAATATTGAAAAATGCATGTCAGGCTAAGACTCCACCACCAGTTCATGAAGCGGGTTCTGCTAAATCTTTGATACAAAATGCGAAAAGACACGGTAGAGATGATGGACATGAGCCAACCAGATCCCTTGTACCTAACCATAATCCAAACATGGCCATTTCTTCTAATGGGGTTTTGCCAATGCCATCCATGCAAAAGGGTAGATCTGGAATACCTGATAGAAAGCTCAGAGATAGGCCCAGCCCACTGGGTCCAAATGGAAAGGTGCAGAGTTTTTCACATC
This sequence comes from Abelmoschus esculentus, assembly GCA_035048815.1. Lineage (NCBI taxonomy): Eukaryota > Viridiplantae > Streptophyta > Magnoliopsida > Malvales > Malvaceae > Abelmoschus > Abelmoschus esculentus. The sequence continues at coordinate 27,882,292 of JAUCBN010000002.1, forward strand.
AATCCATGGGTACTGAAGGCAATTGTAATAGATTGGGTTTTGAAAATGGAGATTTGACACCATATGATTACCAGCGACCATTGCAGCATCTTCAAGCAGTTGCAGAGCAGCCTGAAATTGAAAGAGAAGGTTTGGAACATTCTACAGGAAAACCAAGGGTGCTTAGTAACGGTCTGACTGAAGGAGCTATTGTTGATGACAGGGAGGAGGCGGAGCAAGCCAACCACGTTGATTTCTCTAGAAATCCTTTGCTTGCACCTCTTGGCATTCCATTTTGTTCGGCTAGTGTTGGTGGGGCCCACAAAGCTCTGCCTGTGTCAAGCATTGGCGACTTCATTAACTACTATGATAGTGGCAGTTTGTATGATACTGAGACATTGAAGAAACGTATGGAGCAGATAGCAGCAGCTCAGGGCCTTGGAGGGGTTTCATTGGAATGTGCTAGTATGTTGAACAACATGTTGGATGTATACTTGAAGAGACTGATCAGATCATGTGTCAATCTGGTGGGGTCAAGATCTACTCGTGAATTGAGAAAGCACTCTGCCAACACGCAGCAGCCTCAAGGAAAGGTTGTTAATGGTTTGTGGCCAAGTAATCACTTGCTTATGCAGAGTAGCTCTGGGCCTACAGAAGTTTTGCAGGAACAGGGGCAGAGGTGTTCAATTTCTTTGCTTGATTTCAAAGTTGCAATGGAGCTAAATCCCAAGCAGCTGGGTGAAGATTGGTCATTGCTGCTGGAGAAAATCTGTATGCATTCTTTTGAAGAATGAATGCTCAAAGAAAAATTGTTTATCACGAAGCTGTTATAAAGATATGTTCATTCTGGTTCAATGTGCTTGACAAATGTTGAAGCTCCCACTTTGTTTACATTTACTGACATGAACCAGATTGCTCCCTGTCAGATGACTCTGACCCTTGCAAGATTAAATTATGGGTTTGAGTGCCGGGGTGCCTGTACCCTTGCTTGCAGAGCTGGGACGGATCAGATTATTATTTTTGAGCAACTGAGCTAATGTGCCCAAAAGGAAGTACTTACAACTCGTTGCTCTGTTGTACAATTAGCATTGTTGTTGGCTGTCTTCTACAAATGTCAATCCTTTGATGTCATTTACAACAGCCATTGAGGAGGGAATCTGATAAAGTTTTGCAGAGACACTGCCTTTGTAACTTGGTGAAAGGTAAAATTATTTGTGAAAGAGCTGCAGCATTGCTCTATATGTAATTTAAATTATGAGAATTGATTGAGTTTCAATATTAATAACAAATCGACATCCATTAATTTCTCCATGTGGTTTATATTATGATTCTCTGCCAAATGACCACTAAGAAACCTATTTGTGAGGCTTCGATTCTATGTTCTTGTGGATTTATGATTGGATGCGTAGTTTGGTATCCACTTTACTTGCATGTACCATAGTGTAGATGATTCACCTTACTTTGTGTTTTGCTTACAGCATAAGCTTTGTTAGTCATTTCCATGATCCGGACCGTGCGGCAGGTATGTTGAGGTTCAGTTGTTGAATCAGTGAATTGAATGATGTTTTTCAATGTCATGAAGCACCCGAAAAGTATGTACTTAGCGTTTGCTGGTGTTGGACATTATGAAATACCAATTCTCCCCAGCATTGAAGGTTAATCGCACCCTTGGAAAGAGTTGCCAAAAAGTCAAATGCTCCGGTGAAACCACAGACACAGACTTTATCTTCGTCTAGGAGTTTGCACAAGTACCCCACGACTGAAAAAGTAGAAGATCAGGTTGAAGAAGTAAAATCTCTGATCATATGACTCAACATGATGATGGAGATAAAGAAAAATAAATCCAAGAGGGAGATCATTGTTGGTGATGATCCCCGACAGGAAATGACTCCTTGTAAGGATCAGGAGGCAACAAGTGAAACCGACCATAGAGGAGAAAATACAACCGAAGAGGTGGGTGCTACTAAAGAAATCGAAGAAGAAAAGCAACATGCAAGCCAGGAAGGAGGAAGATAATGAAGTCAACAGCAAGGACTTGAACAAGTGTAAAACTGCTTTGTTTGATATCTTCCATTGAATTTGATCTTCTGGGAAGATTCAAATTCTCTCTATTTAACACGTTTAGAATAGAAAAGTCCCATGACAACAGTCCTGCACTAAAATTCTTCATTCTTAAGAGAGAAGATTATTATTGGAAACTTCCAGACTTGAGTCTCACGCGCTTTAAGCACCGGTTCTTCCATTCCAGACCAACCTACACTTTTCCTGGTCCAATTTGTTGTCTATAAATATCGTAGCAAACAATCTCTACAGCATCTATTGGGCTAAAACAGACTTTAACTCCACGTATTCTCAGACAAGAGACCATCGAAGATGTGTTTGGTGTTCGTATGTGATGAGGATGAGAGGGTGACAGCGAGGCAGCCAGCACCAGGAGCTTGTCCATACTGTGGAGGGATGGTACAAGCCATGGATGTAGAAAGCCGGTGGAGGTTCTGCTTCTTGCCTTTGTGTTTTAAGACCAAAAGGAGATATTATTGTACTCTTTGTGCGAGGCGATTGGTTGTTCAATGATTTTTCATGTTTTATTGTAAGAATCTTTCCATTTTCTTCATCTTTCTCGGTCTATATTCATTTGTCTGTATCTAGAAAGAGTTTGTTGATTTATTTAATTCCAATGTCTTTAATTACATTTAAGTATTATTTTCAATTCTTTATTGTTTTGGACGATAAATAAATTTGTGTTAATCAAATATATTGTTTTAATCACATCATAAGTACCCTAAATAAAAACGAATTTCAGGCCCATTTGACGTTTTAAATGGGCTTTCAACATTTTCTCCCTGGGCCACTTCGATAGCACAAGTTTTTGTACGTATCGATATTGCTCCTGGTCCATGCACCATTTAAACAATGTCCTTTTTAATTAGTCAACCATGTGTAAATTGAAAGCAATTACGGATGGACTTGGTCCAATTATTAAATATTTTAATATTACTATTTAAATTTTAAACTTATTTTTTCAAAGTAATAAGAACTAATTTATAAAACCCCAAAGTACAATAAAATTTTTGGAAGCATTTAATGATGAGCAGTTGTGGTTAGAGTTTAGAAAATTAAGGGTAAGATTTTTAGGGTCTAAATTTTAGGGTTTAAGATATAAAAAATAAGAATTAAAGTTTAAAATTTAATTTTTTAATTTTTTTAACAAGAAATATAAAATAAAGTATAAAAAAGAGACTGAAAATTTTTACACATCTCCCAAAGCCAAATAAGTTGGAGTGTTAGTAGACATACACTAATTTTTCTATATAAAATTATTTTACTTTTAATAATTATTAGAAAAATTTAAATTAGGTTAGATTATTTTTGTTTTTAATTTTCACCTTTTTATATTTATATTTAATAATTAAATAAATAATATTAAAATAATTATATAAATTATAAATTAATATATAGATTCTACAAATATATCTATATTTAAAAATTAACTTTCATAAATAAATACAAAATAATATTTTTTTGATAAGAAATATTAATAATTAATTAACTATTTAAATAAATATAAAATATAATCATATTCTTATAAATTATTTTATTCGTTTAGATAATAAAAATAGAAACCTACGTCCAAAAGACCAAACCAAAAGTAAAAACAAATAATCCCGTCTTCCGTTTATAAAGCTCATATAACAATTCACACAGCCATGAAAATAGATGTTCTCTTAGATCTGTGAGACTAAGAGCGTCCGACTTCTTCATTTCCTGGATTTAGGAAAAATTGAATAAGAAAATAAACCGAATCCTTTATCTAATTCTGCAATTTCCCCAATCTCTTAACTTTCAAACAAAAACCCGTTTCTGTTTCACCTTTCGGCTTCTCTCCTCGAATGATCTGATCGCTCAAGGTTCATTTCTCTTTCTCTCGTTCTTACTAAATTTCCAGATCTATTGATTTACTTTCTACTTGGTTTCCCGGCATTTTGCATTCCGTTTAATATATTATTTTTTAGCGGAAAGGTATGATTGAATCCTTCATAGTAATAACTTATAAGCTGCGAGTTTAATTGTTCTCTGTGGATTTGAATCTGATTTACATTTCTACTTATTTTCTTTGCGCTAATGTTGTAATTGTGTATGTTGTTTGTTAAATTCGTTTTTTTTAATTGATGAATTCAGTACTAGTGTTGGAGTTAAAAGGACAAATTAATAGATCTTATTTTTCTCACTTGGCGGGCAGATCGACAGTGATTAATTGTTAATAATTAAGCTGAAGTAGCCTAAATATTTATGTAGATCTAGTGTTGTAGATTTTATGTGAATCAGGAATGGCTTAGTTTGATAGCCCATTTAGCATGGAATATCAATAAAAAAGTATGTATGTAATAAAGTGTTTCATATGAGATTCAATTTGATTTCCCCCTAAACTGTGCGTTAATAAGTGATTGTTATTGTTTATACAAGTTCTGTTTGCAAATTCTTTAGTAATGATATCGTTTATACAAGTTCAGCCTGCACATTCTTTAGGAATGATATTTCATTAAAATTGTTTCATGGACATATATTTTGTGCTGTCTTTATTCAGCTCCTACCTTTGACAATCCACATTTTCTACTGGTTTATATTTTAATTTATATTTATATTGCCAGAAAACTAGCTAGAAATGGAGAAGTCCTGTACTCTTCTTATTCACTTTGACAAAGGAACATCTGCAATTGCTAATGAGATTAAAGAAGCACTTGAAGGGAATGATGTTCCTGCAAAGATCGATGCCATGAAGAAAGCAATTATGCTTTTATTGAATGGTGAAACCCTTCCCCAGCTCTTTATCACCATTGTCAGATATGTTTTGCCTTCAGAAGATCACACAGTCCAAAAGCTTTTGCTCTTGTACTTGGAGATAATTGAGAAAACCGATACAAAAGGGAGTGTATTACCTGAAATGATATTGATATGCCAAAATTTGAGGAACAATCTTCAACATCCAAATGAATATATTCGTGGTGTTACCTTGCGATTTCTCTGTCGCTTGAACGAGACAGAAATTATTGAACCACTAATCCCTTCAGTTTTGCAAAATCTGGAGCATCGACACTCATTTATTAGGAGGAATGCTATATTAGCTGTCATGTCGATATATAAGCTTCCACAAGGTGAGCAGCTCTTGGTTGATGCACCTGATATGATTGAGAAGGTCCTTTCAACGGAGCAGGATCCATCTGCCAAGCGAAATGCATTTCTTATGCTATTTACTTGTGCACAAGATCGAGCCATTAATTACCTCTTGACAAATGTCGATAGGGTTTCTGATTGGGGTGAATTGCTTCAGATGGTTGTGTTAGATCTGATCCGAAAGGTTTGCAGAACAAATCGTGCGGAGAAAGGGAAGTATATTAAGATTATTATATCTCTATTGAATGCCCCATCAACTGCAGTTATTTATGAGTGTGCTAGCACACTTGTTTCTCTGTCATCTGCTCCCACTGCTATTAGAGCTGCTGCCAACACTTACTGTCAGCTTCTTCTTTCTCAGAGTGACAACAATGTGAAGCTTATTGTACTAGACCGGCTGAATGAGATCAAGTCTTCTCATAGAGATATTATGGTTGATTTGATAATGGATGTGCTTAGGTCACTTTCGAGCCCAAATCTTGACATCCGGAGGAAGACACTTGATATTGTTCTTGAGTTAATAACTCCCCGAAATATCATTGAGGTTGTTCTTATGTTGAAGAAGGAAGTTGTGAAGACTCAAAGTGGAGAGCTTGAGAAGAATGGAGAATACAGACAAATGCTCATTCAAGCTATTCATTCCTGTGCAATCAAGTTCCCAGAAGTTGCAAGCACAGTTGTGCATCTTCTTATGGATTTCTTGGGTGACAGTAATGTTGCCTCAGCTGTTGATGTTGTTGTTTTTGTTCGAGAAATTATTGAGACCAACCCTAAACTTAGGGTGTCCATTATAACAAGGCTGTTGGATACATTCTATCAGATCCGAGCTGCACGAGTTTGCTCCTGTGCCCTGTGGATCATTGGAGAGTATTGCCTATCTCTGTCTGAAGTTGAGAGTGGCAGAGCAACCATCAAGCAGTGCCTTGGAGAGCTACCTTTCTACTCTGTTTCTGAGGAAGCAGAAGGTACTCATGCTTCTAAGAAAACCCCGCAAGCAAACTCCATTACTGTTTCCTCAAGGAGACCGGCTATTCTTGCAGATGGTACTTATGCAACCCAGAGTGCTGCCTCTGAAACTGCTTTCTCTGCTCCTACCGTTGTTCAGGGATCATTGGCTTCTGGGAATCTCAGATCACTTCTCCTCGCTGGCGATTTTTTCCTCGGGGCTGTTGTTGCTTGCACACTAACTAAACTTGTACTGAGATTGCAGGAGGTACAGCCATCAAAAGTTGAAATTAACAAAGCAACTACACAAGCATTGCTGATCGTAGTCTCTATGCTGCAATTAGGACAATCTTCTGTTCTTCCACACCCAATTGATAATGATTCAAATGATAGGATTGTTCTGTGCATAAGATTGTTGTGCAATAGTGGTGATAACATGAGGAAAATATGGTTGCAATCTTGCCGTCAGAGTTTTGTAAAAATGCTGTCGGAGAAACAGCTGCGAGAAACTGAGGAATTAAAGGCAAAGGCTCAGGTCTCTCATGCACAACCAGATGACCTTATAGATTTCTACCATTTGAAGAGTAGGAAGGTGAGAGCTTTTTAATTGGTCATTATCTTATGAGCATGATTTTTAATATGGTTTATGCCAAGTTTCTTATACGTTATTGGGTCATATAGGTTTCTTAAGTTTGTATTATCTTTTTCTCTAGATTTTTTCTTCCTTGCTACCTTGTTTTTGTGATCTTTTGGTTATTGACTCGTATTATTGATTTTTTCTCGGATTTTTGTCATGAAGTTATGTACTTGTATAGTTGTATTTGATTTATTTATTTTTTCTGTTGCTGACTTCCAGGGTATGAGTCAGCTGGAGTTGGAGGATGAGGTTCAAGATGATTTAAAACGTGCTACTGGAGAGTTTGTAAACGATACTGATGATGCAAATAAGCTCAACCGCATTCTTCAACTTACTGGATTTAGTGATCCAGTATATGCTGAAGCCTATGTCACTGTCCATCACTATGATATTGTTCTTGATATCACAGTTATCAATCGGACCAAGGAAACCCTTCAGAATTTATGCTTGGAGTTGGCAACAATGGGTGATCTGAAACTTGTGGAGCGTCCACAAAATTATACCCTAGCTCCTGAATCTAGCAAGCAAATAAAGGCCAACATCAAGGTCTCCTCAACTGAGACTGGAGTCATATTTGGCAACATTGTTTATGAGACATCAAATGTGCTCGAAAGAACTGTTGTTGTTCTTAATGACATTCATATTGATATCATGGACTATATTTCTCCTGCTGTATGTACTGATGCTGCATTCAAAACCATGTGGGCAGAATTTGAGTGGGAAAACAAGGTATCTGTTAAACTATTTTCGTTATTACCAGCTTGCATTCTCAGCAGTGTCCGTGATTCCTATAGATGTCTGACCAACATTGATATTGTACTATACTTTAATATGAAACGTTCGGTATGCTAACTGGAATTCAATTTATCGGTCTTATACATAGCTCATGTCCCTTGCATAGTGTTTGATTAGCACTTATTCTCCTCCTACTCCTAATTGTATTCACTCTTTATATCTTAAGCTTCTCCTTGACTAAGCTAACAGTTTCTATCCCCATTGTCGTATCAATATTGATTTTCATTATTGTTTTTTTGTGATTCAGGTTGCTGTTAACACAGTAATCCAAGATGAAAAGGAATTCCTTGAACATATTATTAAGTCAACCAATATGAAGTGCCTCACACCAGTGTAAGTTTTCCGTTTCTGAGAAATATACATAAAATCAAAAAATTAACCGATGAGTTTATGGATTCTGCATACCCGGTGGGTTTTACATTTTTATTGCAACAGTGTGTTATATGATTTACAAGATAAAATAAAATTTTCTAAGAAGTTGAACACAGTTATAAATCTTTTCCATCTGTATTGTTTCCAATTCATTCTTTTATGACACTCCTTTTTGTCGTTTGGTTTGTGTTTCAGATCTGCGCTAGATGATGAATGTGGATTCCTGACCGCTAACCTGTATGCGAAAAGTGTGTTCGGGGAGGATGCCTTGGTAAACTTGAGTGTTGAGAAACAAGCAGATGGCAAACTTAGTGGGTACATCAGGATAAGGAGCAAAATTCAGGGTATTGCTCTGAGTCTTGGAGATAAGATCACTCTAAAACAAAAGGGAGGCAGTTGATGGTGTGCGGAATTTGACACCTCTTGTTTCATCAATACTTGAAGTCATTCTTGTTTTGACTTGTAAGGCTGCTGCCTGTATCAATCTCCTTTGAAATACAGAATTTATTTCTGATCGAAAAATGCAGGTACTTCGCCCGTATATTTCAAAGATGATTGCCTTCATTTTTGCTGTGTTCTCTGTATCTAGGGGTAGTGCCGGTTTCAATAGTCGACATTGTTGGATTTGGAGTTAATGAACATTGATTAAACAAAAAGATACTGCTTTTTGGCGATGTTAAAATATGGTTTCTCTTTGTGGATGCTTTATTCATCCTCAATTTTGAGTGTGTATACTTCCCTATTCTTTGTTTTTTGCGTGTTCGGTTCCTTTTTTTGCTTGCTGCTTGTGCTTGTTTATCTCTTTGCTGCCCTAAATATCCAAGACACGACAATACACCTGGATATTTGTCTTTCTCGTTGACACATGTCCTCACCCCATCCAGCCCCTTATAAGGAGCCATGCACCTCAAATAGAGTCAGGAACTCCATAACTCTGGCCCATGCTCTCAACTTCACCGAGAACCCCACCACCAAAAAACACCAGAACACTGCTACTTCTAACAGAATTCTTTTGGGGAATCACGGTTCGAATTTGACAGATGAAGACTTAGACACGCACACAATATCATTTTTGGAAAGAGGGAAAGGAGCATCTTACCAGACAAATGGATGGCAATGCAAGCTCATATCCATCCAGTCTTATCAAGCATTTCTAAATCATTCATGTTTGCTTTGGATGATTCAGGAAGGTGCAAAAAATTGCCTTAATAGTACACATAAAGCTTGTGCGCGGAGTCTATGTTTCAAGGATGTGAAGAGGATCATCCTTGTGTGACCAAATGGCAACATCCATGTGTAAGTGCTACCACAATCCCCAATGGCCACAAGTCTATCAGGCCTCTCAGACAGACCACATGCTATTGCTGCATGTATATAAGCACGTGGTCATTATTCACATAAACCAGGTAGTCAATTTCGGAGGCTGCCGGAGCTTGGTTGAAAAGCCAATGGTTGTCATCGATTTTTCTTTTCTCCTATTCTTTCACTTATATTTTTTTTTAATTTTCTTTTATTCGTATAATCTAATTATAAATATATATATATATATGTATGTGTAATATTATATTCACACAATTCAAAGTCTAAATTCACATTAATTAAAAGGAACGAAATCGCACATGCCACAAACTCAGCTTGTCTACTTTCTTCATTTGGAGAATTGACGATGACAAATCTACGTATAACCTACGACTTCAAAATATTACAAACGTCTACAGCTCCCTCCGCCTCCTTGTTTGTCATCTAAAGAGTTCGTATATTTGTTTATGAAACCAATCCCACGGCGGGAGCTATGTTATCCTCCACCGCGAGCTGCTGCGAGTGTCGGTGCTCACCTTCGTAAGTTACAATCAACATCGACGGATCATCCGGGGCTCGCTCAACGTGTTTTCTGGCGGGGCAGCCACGAACGGCACTGCATTTGTAATATCCCCTGACAAGAAGAAGTCAACACAAAACTCAAAATCAAAACGAATAATATCATTTGCTCGATGATTTAGCCGGAGGATTCAGGAGTCAGTCCGGACTACAATAATTACCGTGGGTAGGGTGTGCCTTTGATCGGCTTTTGCCCGTACTTCCTCCAAGAGTACTCGTCGGATGGAATATCGGCGATCTTCGAACTGATGGCCGGAACTCTTATTACCTTCTTCAACCTATTTTTCCTGATACATTGAAAGAACAAAATACAATAAATGAGGTTTAAAATTGTTACAGTCCACGAAAGTTCAAAACTTTTATGCTGTTCAACAACCCCAACTTTGACCAACTACTCGCCAAAACCGAGACGAGTCAAGCTCAGACATTTTAACCCCAACTCGGCCCATCATAGAACTCGACTTTAACGACTCACAGAGTCGGCTAAATCATTCAACTTTCTCATACAATTGCAATCCAATAAAGTCGAATGCTAAGACTGACTAATAAAAATCCGAAAACGATTTAAAATAACTAGAAAACTCATGGAATTACCTTCGTTTAGAGCAATCACACTTGCCGTTACCGGATTCTGACAAGTTCCCGTCGATGTTGTCGAAGTGTTCTTGTTCGTGGATTCTCTTCTTGTAGGGAACCGATGAAAGCGGTGGCTTTTCCGCAGAAGCGGACGGTGACGGTTTAAGTAATAGATAGGATGCTTTCTTCCCGTTGGAAACGCTCCCGTCTCCGGTGACGGAAGCAGACATAAACGAAGAGTTCGACGAAACGCTGAAATTTTCTTTAGTAAACTCTAACTCGGTGCTTTTATTGTTGGAGCTAATAAAAGTAGGTTTTGTAAAGTCGAGTGTCAAACACGGTGCTTGCGATTGAACAAAACTAACCTGAGCAGAAACTGTTGTTGAATTAACGGTCGCCGGTTCTGCAACCGGAACCGGGATCAGAGAGAGATTCTTGTGAGAATTAGGGATAGTTAGCGAAGCTGAGGATGATGATGGGGAAGATGATGAAGAAGAGGACCGAATCGGTCCGCGTCTGAACCTGGCGTGACCGGTTCGATTACTTAGTGAGATTGCCTTTTTGAACTTTGGGACGGTGAGGTCATCGTCGGCGTCGGTGCATTCTACGTGGTTAGACTGGTGAGAAAGGATGCGGATCAGGTGCTCCATGCTCTTCAAGCCTTGTGATGCAGCCTCTTGGATAGCCATCTGATCATCCACCTTCGGATAGCTGATTAGATCCAGCGACATTTGTAGAAAACGAAGATGAAAAACAGGGAAGGAAGGTTGCAGGGGATGATAGCTTGAGAGCTCAACGAGTTTTTTTTTTTTTTTTTTTTTTTTTTTTGAACAATGAGGGTTGAAGCTGGTAAGGCAAGATATAGTTATGGTGCTAAATGGTTAGATGGTGACGTGGTAAGAGATTTAGATGGTCAATGTGTAGTTTTGATCTGACGGCTAAGATTGTTTTGAGTTTTTCCATGGTAACGCTTGTTGGTGGGGCCCGGCTTAGAGGGTATGAAATGCTAGATTGCTCTAGTGGTTTCAATTTTTTGTTCAAAAGAGGTCAAAAGTATCTTTCAACTTTAAATTTTATAGAGCTTTTCATTTTTTTCATCCAATACTTAGTATTGTAGAGTTGTATAGGTTTAAATGCCGGTTTTGTTTATTTAATTTTAAAAATAAATAAATAAAAAGAGTTTTTAAATTTATTTTATATAATTAAAAAAATTAAATATTTTTTCTCACTAAAGTAATAATTTTTTATAGCAATGAGTAGAATTAAATTTAACTTTGTTAATTTTTATAGGCATATAAATAAATTGAATGTAGATATATTATATTCGTTTGTTTAATTTTTATTAAATAAAAAAATAAATACAAACAATTAAATGAATATATATTTTTGTTGATATTTATTCATTAAAGAATATAATATATTCTTGTTTGAACATTAAAATAATAAATAATGCGAGCGAATATAAACTCCAATAATAATAAAATACTTAAAATTTATTAATATAAGTTGCAACTTCATAATTAATTTATTTGAGTAGGACAAAAGCATGCATAAAATTCTAAATAAACTAAGTGAAAATAATAAAGTTCAAATAAATAAACAAATTATAAAATATTTACTATTATAAATAAACGAATAAACTTTTACTTATACTAATTCTTTAATTAAACAAAAAATCTTTTATCTAAATTCATTCTATTAACAAAATAAAAAATATAAATTAATTTTTCGGCTAATGATTTATTAAATATTTGATTCATTTACGGTCATAAATTTTAAAATATAACTTGATTGGAAATGGAAAGAAAAATTGTAAATTCAATAAAAATTGCAAAATTGTTTATAAAAAGTTCTATTATGTCGGCCGTTTAAAAGTACCGTGGAAAACCATTTTTTTTTTCGTTCAGCGATACATGAAAACCGTTCTTTTTACTACTCAATTTTTTGACCCAGTCTGTTTAGTAATAAACAGAGAATTATAATCTCGTACATAGGTAATGATTTATTTATTTTATAAATATTTTAATTTTAAAGCTTAAGATTTTAATTTAAAATTAAAAATATTAAAAAATTAAAATTTATAATTAAATATAAAATTTAAGTTTTAAGATAATATAATTAAGGATTTATATTTTGATTTATAAATTTTAACGCTAAATTCAAAATTTATAAAAAACTAAATTTAAAATTATTATATTTAAACTAGTAAATCCTAAACAAAATACCTAAATTTAAAATGAACATTGGAAAGTTTTTAAATTGGGTCGGTGATTGAAATAATTGAAAATTTTACATAAATATTGATGACGGAAAAAAGAATTTTTAAAATATTGATGATGAGAAATTATTTCTTAAAATATTGAAGATTGAACAGTAAAAAGCTCTAAGACGGGTTCAAGAGATGTCGATTTTGAACAGTACAAAAGTTGAAGACTGATTCAAGAGATACCAACTTTGGCATCTTCATGTGATCTTCAAACTTTTTACTGTTCAAAATCAGAAGGTAATGAATCCGACTTTCAATTCACTGTTCAATCATCGATATTTCAGGAAATAATTTTCTATCATCAATATTTTAGAATTCTTTTTCCCATTATCAATATCCATGCAAATTTTTCGAATTAGTTAGATCATTCATTTCTGTGGAAGGACGAGAATTAGTGAAATTATGCGGTTAATTATATATTTTTAAAATTTTATAGTTAATATTATATTAAAATTATAAAATTTAAAGTTTTTAGTAGATAAATTTTAGAACTATATAATTATAATTTATATTATCAAATATTATATATAAAATCAAATATATGTCACATATGAATCCACTGGTTTAGTCAAAATATTCCATAATTTGAGTTTCCTCTTGTTTTTTTCTGCTATTGAAATATAATTTCATTTAGTCCGAGTCAAATATTGGATATTTTGAATTTGTTTGGCTTGAAATCTTCTTGGTCGGGCGTAATTTAGGGTTACGAGTCTCTAAAATACTAGAAGGTTGGATTTAGATTGTGTAATATTTTTTATATAAATATATCTATTTAAATTATATATTATAAAATATTAAATTTTAAATTAGTAATGAAATTCGGTGAAAGAGTATGGAGGTTGATTTAAATTTTTAAAAAGATTAAAGGTTTAAACTAAAAATTACACAAAAAATGATTTTTTTTTTGGGAAAATGGGGTTTAACTAAAAGTTTAGGGATTTTGATAGACATAAGAATAACTTTTAAAATTTATGCAAGAGGTTTCAATTATAAATATTTAGAATTTTTAAATTTTAGTATAAATTTTAAAAAATGTTAAGGAATCAATTTATTTTTTATTTTAAGAGAGTAAATTATATTTCTCCCAAAATTATATTTCTTCCAAAATTTCTGTGCGAACAATAACCAAAAAAAATCTTTGTTATTTTTCGTCACTTTCATTAACTCTTGATTTTTAAACTTTAAACACTTATTTTTAATCTCCAGATTATAACGTGTAAATCTTAAATTAGATTTAGATATATTTTTAAAATTTTATTGTTAATACCTGAAATATTTTATCTTAATCTAAAATACTTAAATTTATAAATTATTTAAAAATAATAATTTTAAATGTTTAATTTTATCCTTTCGACAATGTACATATATTTTATAATAAAATAATTTAAATTCATCTCAATATCATTTATTTATTTATTTTACTGAAATCACTTTTAAATTCAAAAATACTGATAAATATTCATATAAATATTCCATACCGATAATAGTTAAACTTGATTTTAAGGTTAAATTTGGCATCTATTTTTGTTGTTCAATCATGTACCTAAATTGGGCTTCAAAATTTAATTTGGTACCTATTTTTTTAGTTTAATTAGGTACTTAAATTTGACATTTAAATTAAAATTGATACTAAACTTGAATTTTTAAAACCAAATTTTCAATTCACATTTTTTTTAATGAAACTGAAAAAAATAAAGTTAATAAATTAATTCGAATAAAAAATTAAATTTATATACATAATTGTTAGGACTTGTTTATAGTAAAAGAAAATCGGGCTTTTCATCTAAGGCTAGATCAGCCTAACCCGAATTTGCAATCCTTTACGGGTCTTCAGGCTTCACATTTGGGATCGAAGATTTGCAAGAGGTTGAACTGGACACGATCAGAAGAGTTAGCCCAAACTCCAGATATGAACTCTACTGGGCCATTAGCGTCGATCTGGGTTTATTTTCACATCAAACACATCCAGATTCCAGGCATAAACGTTGCACGCAAGCTAGCAGGGAGCGAAAGTTTACGGAGATGGACATTTCAGCTGCACAAGATTGAGAAGTTTGCTTTAGATCCAAGTGAGAAAAGAAAATTACTAGAACATACGCATAAGCTCGCCTAACTTGCGAAATCTGAAGCAAAACTCGGCACCAAAAAAACTCGATTACGGCGCCACGTGATCGACCAGATCGCGGCAATTCCAGGTATAGCTATTGTAATCCTTCAACATTTTCTGTTTGCTGGCAATCGAATTTGTCTTTTTTTTTTTTTTTTGATATCTGGTTCAGCTTTGTAATATTTTGTTGTTTCTCTTTTGAATATTGAGATTGGGGATTTTTTTAAAAATTTCCTTTACTTGAGAAACGTTAGAAAAAGAAAAGGAAATTAAGGTATTCATTTTGCAAATCGCCGCAATTCCAGTTGTTGCTATTGCAATCCTTCAACATTATTTTTTCGTCGTCAATCAAGTTTGCATTTTTTTGGTGATTTTCTGTTTTGGGATTGGAATCTTTAGCTGTTTTATTTTAATATTGGGATTGGCGATTCCGTTTTATTTTCGGTTAATTGAAAAATCTTAGAAAAAGAAAAGCAAATTAAGTTCTTCATCTTACTAAAATTTCCCTTTAAAATTCCACACACACATTTTTTTAAAAAAAAATCTTTCAACTGACGTGGTTGAACACTGCCGCTATTGGTGGCTTCAATGTTTTTATAAATTGATAGTAATTGTTTTCACTCCATTCATGATTGTTTGTTGTGAGCGTAGTTAAGAGGGAGATCCTGATGGTGTTTGAGACTTGGGTTTGATTTCCAGTCTTCAGAGTGGGAAGCAAAAACGGCGAGGGTTGGATGGACAAGAACAAGAATCGTACAGATCTGCTCGCCGCTGGACGTCAAAAGGTTTCCATTATATTTACCTTTTCATTGTTGTTTTTGTGATTGTCTCTTTTCCCCAAGTACACTGGCTGTTTTCTGGTTATACACTTTTTCTTCAACCATGTGTTTTCCTTTGAGGCTGGAATTCCCTAGTTCACCATCATGGTATTACTGCTTTTGATTTGATTCCACTCTCACAGCTGATTTCTAGTGTTTATCAACCTATGTTTAGTTCATTTTTTTAATACAAAGGAAAGAGCCAAAGAAAACCAAACCTGTCTTTGTTATTCTGAACGTTCAATTGTTTGTAGCTTATGAGATGCACTTCTTTGTCTGTTTTTAAGGTAATAGGATTGGTTAGCGTATAATTTAATGTCATCTTTTTTCAGCTTCAACAATTTCGCCAGAAGAAGGATGGTAAAGGAAGTAGCAGTCGAGGAAAGTCTTCCAAAAAACCCAATAAAACTGATGCTGATACAGCATCTTCCATTGCCAAACCAACAGTCTTCTCACAGGTCTCTGAAACGGAAACTACTGCCGTTGACTTGGCTGTGTCACAGTCTACGGAGAGTTCAATGCCTTCTGGTCTTGATTCTACTACAGTTGTCTCATCACTGGAGCCTACTGGATCTGTGACACGTAATGTTGAAACTGCAGTAGCCCATAATGCTGGAATACCCGCCGAGGTTGTAACCCTTGGTGAATGTGATGTTGATTCTTCTGTCTCTAATGGAGGGGAAAGTACTCAGTGTGTTAATAGTGTTATGAGCACAGAAATAGGGCACATATCTCCTTCCTCAGCTTCAGAGATCTCGGTTACTGAAGAGGAAAGAAAACATGATATCGTGCTTCATACATCCACTTCAGTTGATGCCATAGAAGAGATAGCGGTTAAACACAATGTTGCTGATGCCAACAAGGAAATACGGCACAATCCACTGCTTTCACAAGATATTCTTGATATGTCCTGTCAAGCAAAGGGAAGATCAGGTACAGATGTAGGTTGTGCTCTTCTTCTCTTCGTACATATTTTTTTTCTCATATACTCAGTGTTAGGGGATTGATTGGGTAAATTTGGGATGAGTTATGTGTGGTTTGATGAATAATTAATTTCTTATTTGTTGCTTGGTAGGGTCAATGCAGGAAGCTGATGGTTTGCGGTTGAACCAAATTGATAGAGGCGGTGAAACAGAGTTTGAAGTTGATGGTATACTTCCTTTGTTGGAGCATGGTGACTGTGCTAAACCTCTTGAAGGGGCAGCTTCAGAAGTAACTAGTGTGGAGGGGCAATCCAGTGATGCAGATCAGTCCATCACTAGAGATGACACATCTCTATCTACTGGGGAAGCCAGCAGTTCCCAGGCAGATGCAAGTTTGGCTGCTAGTTATCAGTTGACAAATAAGCTTGCTGAAGAAGCAATATCTTGTTCACATCTTGAAGAAGAGAAAGAAATGTGCTCTCCCTATGGTGATTATGGTGATGAAAAGTGTTTAGAAGAAAAACAGCAACATTTACCTAAGGGCTCCTTGGTGTCTCAGGATGGAAGTCATGAAAGATCTCATACAAAATGGGCAAGTTTATCAGATCCAACTCTGTCTCTTCTCAGAGATGATTCTCCAGTGCAGCTCTCTCAGCTGGTAGATGTGATAAGAAGTCTAGATGAAGAAGAATATAGACATCTGCTAAACTTGCAAGTATTAGTTTCTATTGCAGATATTGGGCCTGGTAGTTTAGTGCCATCTTACCAACCGAATTTATATGAGAAAGTGAAAGAAGAATTGTATCTCACAACTTCTACAAAAGATATATTGTACTTGCAGCTTGCTGAGCAATCTGATCTTCATATGGAATCTGATCGGCACATTCAGCAGCTTATTGATGAGATATCTGTGCTTCGCTCTTCCATCATCGAGGTTCATGAGAGGAATGCATCCCTTGTAGAAGAGCTAGCAGAATGTAGGTCTGAACTCCAGGTTTTTGCTAGTGAGAGGGAGGAGCTGCAAAGCCAATTTAATACTACTTTGGCACAAGCAAAGGAATTTTCTTCTAGAGCAGACCAGTTGCAGATTACCCTGATAAGGTCGCAAGAGGATATGTCAAGCCTCTTGTCTGAACTGGCCGAGTGCAAAAATCAGGTGGCCGCTTTACATGTGGATAATGAGAACTTGAATAGTTCTCTTCATTTGCTAACTGAGGAGAGAAAGACACTTGCTGAGGAAAAGGAATCTTCTCTCCTTGAGAATGAAAAGCTGGAAAAAGAGTTAGCTAGATACAGGGATATGGAGGTCAGTTTACAGGGGAAGATTGAGCAGTTAAATTTGAATCTTGCTTCACTGACCGAGGAGAACAGTGCACTTGTGGATCAGAAAATGTCTCTTCCTGATATTGAGAAGCTCCAGACAGAATTGGCTGACTGCAAGGGCATGATTGCAGCTTTACAATCAGAACATTCTGACATAAGCAGGAGTCTTGCTTTAATGACGGAAGAGAGAATGAAGCTTGAAGAAGAAAAGGAGTTTCTTGCACTTGGGAAAGAGAAAGCAGCTATTGACTTGGAAGAATGTAAGGATTTGCTGTCTGCTTTACAAGTTGAAAAGTCCAACTTCATTGGGAACATTGCTTTAGTTACAGAGGAGAAAAAAAAGCTTGAAGAGGACAAAGAGTATTTTGTCCATGAGAATAAGAGACTTGCTTCTGAGCTGCTTATTCTTCAAGAGCAGTTAGCTACAGAACATGGGCAACACATCCAACTTGAGGCTGAGCTAAAAGAAATAACAGTACGCCTGGAGAAACTAGTAGAGGAAAATAGTTTTCTCAATGCCAGTTTGGATGTGCACAAGGCCAAGATAGCAGAAATTGATAGTAGGGGAACACACAATGTTGAATCTAGGAGTCGAGCAAAAAATTTGGATGTGGGTAGCGGGGTCCATGAAAATGCTACTGAAATTGAACATTCCTGCCAGATCCCTTGGAAGCAAGATCCTGAATTATCCACTATGGTATTGGAGAAAGCCTCACCTAATGATGTGGGCGGGCTGTCCCTTGAGCTGGTTGAGCAGGAAATATTTGATGATTCTTCTGGTTTTCTAGTTATGAAGGAACACTTGAAGGAGGCTGAAAGAATATGTCAAAACCTTGGGAAGGCAATTGAACGGATGCATTCCCACTTGGTGTCCAGCAGCAAACCAGCTGTACCCGCAGTATCAAAACTAATTCAAGCTTTCGAGTCAAAGATGCCTCATGATGAAGATGAAGTTGAGGAAAGAGGTTTGACTGAATGTCAAGCTCCAGGGGACCTGTTTAATTCAACTAAAGATATAATAGAAGATCTGAGGGAAGTACTTAAGCTATTGGTTCAGGATGCTGATAATGCCAATTCCTTATATAGAGGAGAGAGGGATCACAGAAAATCTGCTAATTTGACATTTGGGGAGCTCATGGTTCTACATGAAGCTTTGAAGGAATACAGTGATAATCTTGAAGCAAGCAACATTGAGCTGGAGGTTCTGTATGAAGCTGCTAAGCAGCATGCATTTTTAATTGAAGCTAAGAACAATAAACTTGAGCTTCTTTATGAAGCTCTAAAGCAGCAAGAAAGTGGCTATATTTCAGAAAATGCTGAGCTTTGTCAGAAATTGAGTGAGTCTCAGTTGAGGTTTACAGAAATGCAGGGTCACTTTTCTGATTTACAGAAAAGGTCAGACTTGGTCGTTTCTGATTTGAATCAACAATTAGAAAGTTCGCGGAAGGAAGCAGCTGAGAGGGTATTGACACTTGAACTAGAATGGAAATCTAAGGTTACTCAGATTGCTGAAACAGTCGGGAGGCTTGATGAGTATGTTGGGAGGGTTTCCAACTCCAACTTCTCAAATAACAGCAATGATATTTTTGATATGAGTAGCGAGGTTATGACATCTGTTAATTCTGCCGTTAACTCAATCCAAGATATGCAAGAGAAACTACAAGCTGCTTATGCGGGTCATGATGCGATATCGAGTTCATACAAAGAAGTGAATGAGAAGTATAACGATTTGCTCAGGGTGAATGAGTTTCTGACACAGATGCTACAGGAGATATACCATGGCCTAAAGAAACTTGTGATTGATTCATGTGCATTGGGTGAGGCTGAGAACCCACAAGTTGAGAAGCTGCCTGATCTCTTGGATTACGATAAGTATACAATCTTCATTGAACAACTGGAGAATGTTTCGGGTGAAAGGCTACATCTCCAGTCTGTTAATGACCAGCTTAATTCAGAATTGATGAATAGGACAAGAGACTTTGAGGAAATGAGCAGACAATGCCTTGATTCAAATGTCATACAAAAGCTTATAGAGCATGTTGAGAATGCTGTAGAACTGGAAGACTATGCAACTGACTCAGATACAGCACCTGCTTCCCGCCTTGAATTGTTAGTTTATTTGCTTGTTAAGAAATACAGAGAAATTGTTAAGCAGGTGAGTGATTGCAGAAAGGAGTCTGGATCCAAAGTGATAGAATTGACAGAATTGGAGGAAAAGATACATCAGTTAGATGCATTGAGGCTTCAGCAGGAACTGGAAATCCTCACTCTGAAAGAAAGTCTGCTCCAGGAAAAGGAAGCCCTTGTGACTGCACATTCAGAGTTACATGAAAAAATAATTGAACTTGAACAGTCAGAGCAGCGAGTGTCTTCTGTTAGGGAAAAGCTTAGCATAGCTGTAGCCAAGGGAAAAGGTTTGGTAGTGCAGCGTGATGGTCTTAAGCAGTCACTTACGGAGACATCTGCTGAACTAGAGAGGTACTCTCAGGAATTACAAGCAAAAGATGACCGACTTCAGGAATTAGAAATAAAACTAAAGACTTACTCAGAGGCAGGTGAGCGTGTGGATGCTCTGGAATCTGAGCTTTCATACATTCGGAACTCAGCTACTGCATTAAGAGAATCGTTTCTTCTCAAAGACTCCGTACTGCAGAGAATTGAAGAGATTTTAGAAGACCTAGATCTGCCTGAGCATTTCCATTCTAGAGATATTATTGAAAAGGTTGATTGGTTAGCAAGGTCCACCACTGCTAGTTCTTTGCCTCCCACTGATTGGGATCAACAAAGTTCAATTGGAGGTTTACAGTCTGATGCAGGTCCTGTTTCTGTGGATACCTGGAAAGAAGATGCACAACAAGGCTCAACTTTAGGGGAGGACTTGAGAAGAAAATATGATGACCTTCAAGGCAAGTTTTATAGGTTGGCAGAACAAAATGAAATGCTGGAGCAGTCCTTAATGGAGAGGAATCACTTGGTGCAAAAATGGGAGGAACTTTTGGATGGAATCTATATGCCTTCACAATTGCGGTCCATGGAACCTGAAGAAAAGATTGAATGGTTAGGAGGGGCTCTTAAAGAATCTAATCATGAAAGAAATTCTTTGCAGAAGAAGATTGATAATCTTGAAAATTATTGTGAGTCACTATCTGCTGATTTGGAAGAGTCAGAAAAGAGAGTATGTAGTCTGGAGGCTGATCTTCAATCAGTTACACAGGAAAGGGATGCTTTTTTGGATGCTAATCATGAAAGAATTTCTTTGCAACAGAAGATTTATAATCTTGAAAATTATTGTGGATCGCTAGCTGCTGATTTGGAAGAGTCGGGAAAGAGAATATCTAGTCTTGAGGCAGATCTTCAATCAGTTATGCTTGAGAGGGATCAGATTTCTGAAAGATTGGAGACTATGTCTTCTAATCATCATAGTCTTTTGGAAAAGGTAGCTCATTTTGAAGTTGAGAATGAAAAACTTCAGATTAGAGTCGCTAGTTTGCAAGAAGAATTGGTTAACAGGATCAAGGAGGAAGAACATCTTTTTGAGATGGATGGTGAGATAAGGAGATTTCAGCACATGATTTCTGATGTACTACAGGACACTGATGCAGAAGATTTGATTTTGGATGGCAGTAGTATTGCATGCTTGGAAGGATTATTGAAGAAGCTTATAGAGAATTACACTAATCTCAAGTCTGTGAATTCTGAACTTGTGGAGATCAAGCTAGGTGATGCAACCCTTGATGAAGCTCGAAGCAGAGACACACTGAATACCGAGGAGGATGTGGCTTCTTTAAAGAAAGAGCTGGAGGCAATGCTGCATGAATTGATGCAAGTGAAGGGGGAAAGAGATGAAATATCAGGAAAGCATCAATCTTTGATTCATGAAGTTCAAGCACTTGAAAGGAAAAGGGAGGAGTTGCAAGAGCTCGCTAATCAAGAAGAGCAGAGGTCAGCTTCTCTTAGGGAAAAGCTAAATGTTGCCGTTAGAAAAGGGAAATCTTTGGTGCAGCAGCGGGACAGTCTGAAAAAAACTATTGAAGAGATGAATGTCGAGCTGGAACGCTTGAAATCTGAGCTCAGCCACAGGGAAATTGCTATGGCTGATTATGAATTGAAGATGAGGGACTTCTCTGTTTACCCTGAAAGAATAGAAGCCTTAGAAGCAGAAAGTTTGTACCTGAGGAATCATCTGTCAGAAACTGAACGTATGTTGGAGGAGAAAGGGCATACTTTGAGCAGGTTGTCAAATGCAATATCTGACATTGATGTTGGGGGTGAAATTAATATCTTTGATCCGGTGGAGAAGTTGAGAAGAATTGAGAAAGTCTGCCATGATTTGCGTGCAGCTGCAGGTTCTTCCGAACAAGAATCACGGAAGTCAAAGAGAGCTGCTGAGCTACTGCTTGCAGAGTTGAATGAAGTGCAAGAGAGAAACGATGGTCTTCAGGAAGATGTAGCAAAACTTGCCAGTGAACTTACAGAAGTCATTAAAGAAAAGGATGTGGCAGAGGCTGCAAAAGTTGAAGCTCTCTCCCGTCTTGAAAATTTATCTACACTTCATTCTGAAGAAAGAAGGAAACAGTATTCTGAATTAATGATGTTTCAATCTAGTATAAACACATTGAGGAAGGGTGTTGATGATATTCATAACCTTTTGTCCAATGTTTTTTCAAAAGACATGGAATTTCTGCAAAATTTGGAGGTTAACATTAAGTTATGCTTGGAAGGGGGTGATGCCCAAGATTCGTCTGGCTCTCCATACAGTAGTCCCAGCAATTTAGAGGATAAGGTAACATATGGTCTGTCTTTCCTTTGTGCATTCAGTTTGGGATCTGCCTTTTTCAGGAAATGTGGTGTTTTGCCCATCATGTTTCTTTTCTATTTTCCTTCTGCATCAATTGTTGGTCATACTTGTATTGTTACCATTTTCTTTCTCCTTGAGTTGCTTACAAGTCGACTATATTGAACCAAAAACCTTTTGATTGGCCAAAAAGCAACCACCTTTGTTGTCTCATTGGGGTATTCCATGAATAGGTTTTTAATTTTGATTTTTTTTCTTGGTTTCCTCTTCAGGAGACCATTCGATTCGCAGATACTTGGCCGGTTGCCAATTTGCAGGATCCTTTGGATAATGATGCAATAGTTGAGGTTTGCAGTTTAATCTGGCATCACCTGCAAGATTTGAGAACTGAAATTACTGCACTGAAAGAAAAGTTGGTTGTGCATTCAAAATCATTACAAGAAAAAGGTCATGGGATATGGAATGTACTGGGGATCTTGTATAGAGAACGGAATTCTATGACAGAGTCATTTGAAGCTATGAAGAGAAACATTAGGCATATAGAATCAGCTGGGAAAGAGAAAGACACAGAGATTGTTGTGTTGCGAAGAAACATTGCCTTGCTTTATGAAGCATGTGCTAATACAGTCTTGGAGATTGAAAATCAAAAAGCTGAGTTGTTAGGAAATAATTTGGCTGCAGCAGATCTGGTGACTAACATGAAACCTATAATATTAGCTGATGGAGTACTTGCTTTTGGTGGACACAATAGTGTTGCCACTGAGGAAAATATCAAGACTATGTCAGATAAACTTTTTTCAACAGTGAAAGATATTTTGAGTGTGAAAACTGAAATTACTGAAGGAAGCCAGAGGGAAATGAAAATAACCATATCAAATTTGCAGAAGGAGCTTCAGGAGAAGGATATCCAGAAAGATAGGATGTGTATGGAGCTTGTTGATCAAATCAAGTTAGCTGAAGCGTCTGCCGCTAATTACTCACGAGATCTTCAATCTTCAAAAACCCTTGTGCATAATTTGGAGAAAGAACTGGAAGTAATGAGGGAAGAACAAACTTCACTGCAGCAGAGAGTAAAAGAACTGCAGGATGTACAAGCCAACACAGTGGAATTGCAGGATAGAGTCAAATCACTGACAGATGTATTATCATCGAAAGACCAAGGCATGTTTCATTGTTTGAATCCTACTTATTTTCCTCGCTTATTCATTTAGTTTTGGAATCTTCATCTGTGAATACTATTCCCTGACAGAAATTGAAGCCCTTATGCAAGCACTTGATGAGGAGGAAGTTCAAATGGAAGAGTTGACAAAGAAGATTGAGGAACTGGGAGAAGTACTGCAACAGAAGAATAGAGATTTAGAGAACCTTGAAGCTTCTCGTGGAAAGGCTGTGAAAAAGCTTTCCATCACAGTGAGCAAGTTTGATGAGCTTCGTGCTCTATCAGAAAGTCTTATTACCCAGGTTGAACAGATGCAATCACAACTACAAGATCGGGATGCTGAGATTTCCTTCTTAAGACAAGAGGTCACAAGATGCACCAATGATGTTCTTGCCGCATCACATATAAGCAACAAAAAGGACTCGGACAAGATAAATGAGTTTCTGATTTGGTTTGAAACAATTGTTCCACGTGTTGGTTTACCTGATCTTCATTTTGATACGAAGAACTTTCAGGTGTCTGAATACAAGGAAATAATACATAAAAGAATTAGCTCTATGATATCTGAACTAGAGAACCTTCAGGGGGTTGCTAAAAATAAGGATGAATTGTTGCAAGCTGAAAGGAGTAAAGTGGAGGAGCTGATGCGCAGAGAAGAAACCCTCAAGAAGACTTTGCATGAGAAGGAATCCCAGTTAAATTTGCTTGAAGGTGTGGGAGATGTGGGTCAGGCAGCTAGTTTGAACTCTGAAATCGTGGAGGTTGAACCTGTGGTAAGTTATGTATTGTGTTTGCAATTGTCATGAACAGCATGCAGTTAGGACTTGGGACCTTTAGAAAACTAGTGTTCACCAAACTGGGATGTGAGCGATGAAACCTAATTTCTATCTCACAATTTCCAGTTTCTCTGTTTGCTTATCAACATTTCACATTTTACTCTGGGAGGTAGACAAGTTCTCTGGTTTCATGAAATAATCAATCGATGCAACAAGTTCAAGCTATAGAATCAAAATTCATATGGAAAATGTATTAGTATTTGATAATTTTTCTTCTAAAGAAGACTGTTGCTTTAACAAATAATAATGATTGTAGAAGTTGATACGTACTTTAGTCTTACCTCACATTAATAAGTTAATATTTTGCATATTCAATAGCATGATAAATATTTATATATATATATATATATATATATATATATATATATTGAGTAGTCTATTTTGCTATCTGTGTAGATGAACAAGTGGGCAATAGCAGGGACCCCTACAGCATCCCAAGTTCGTAGTTTGCGCAAAGTCAATACTGATCAAGTCGCTATTCCTATAGATGCGGATGATGGTAATAATAGTAGGTTAGAAGATGAAGACGAAGATAAAGGTATCCTTTACTTATTTCTGCTTCAAGTGAAGATAGTTTTTGATTAAATTCATAGATCTTTTAATCCTTACATTTTAATTTTTCCCCAGTTCATGGTTTCAAATCACTTACCACATCAAGGGTTGTTCCAAGGTTTACAAGACCGATAACCGATATGATAGATGGTTTATGGTAGGAGTTGTTTTTGCTTTTCGGTTTGTTTTCATCTAAAGTAGTGCAAAGTTCATTTGGGCTTGGGATTTAATTTATTTTATTTATTTACACTCCAAAAGCCAGCCTCTTCATCAAGTAACTATGTTCTTGTAATGTGCCAGGGTTTCTTGTGATCGAGCGCTCATGCGACAACCTGCCTTACGGCTTGGCATTATACTCTATTGGGCTGTATTGCATACACTGTTGGCAGCCTTTGTATTTTGACAAGGGTTTAGGGTTTATATTTAGTTCAATTGTTAATTTAAGTCGTTTATCTCAATCATCAAATGACCCAAAAACGTATAAATTTTTTTAAAAAAAATTACACTATATAACTTGATCCTATCTCAAATATATTATTTTATGAAAAATAAGTTTATCAAACTTGTGTCCTTGAGTATAAAGAAACAAAGGGGAAAAGTCAAGTTTGTTAATGTTTCCTCCATATGTATAGGTGAAGCTTTATATTTAGTCAAAGCAGCCCACTGGTTTGTGTTCCAAGAGTTGTATTAAGTGTATCTTAAGTTATTAAGTCATTAATCATAAATAAAAACAAAAACAAATCACATGTGGAAGACAATAACATTGTGATGGTGCAATAATTGGAAACACACAAACCTAATTAAGTAGGTTCACGAGAACCTGCTGAATACCATTTTTCAGTTTTAGGAATTGTTCTTCATTAATTTAGGGTTATTTCATAGGGAAAGGGGAAGGTACCTATTAATGGAAAAGAGGAGGAAGAATAAAAAACAGATGTCACAATCATATTATATATATATATATATATATATTTCCACCGATATTTCTCTCTTTTGTCTGTAATAAATCCAAAAGTAGAACCCAATTGAAGGCAAGCACGTATTATTCATTGAAAGGAAGACAAGCATTTATTTAGGTTCAAATACATTTCCTCATGCAAAGGAAGAGATAGCGGAAAGTAGGGTATAGTTTTATTTAAATTAATCGATCAATGAATCGAATACTACAATTAAAAAAATTATTATATTTCCGAAGAAGTCTTTGCTCTTTTACATGGTGACAAGAAATGACAATGACATGCAACTCGTAAAACCAAGAGGGTTAGGGGCGTAGTAGGCAGGGAAACCGGGAGTAGTGCTGCCCACTAAACCCATTTTATGGGTTCATGAGTCGAAATCGGAACAGAATATTTAAATGGGAAGATATACAATGTTTTTTTATTATTATTTATAGAATTTATAATTAAAAAATAAAATATATACAACTCTAAATATTTTATCCTCTTTGGATACATGTATTATAGGTTATTAATTTCTTAATATCTGTACTGTATAGTTACTAGTACTGGAGAAGGTGGTGAAAGAGTTGGCGCCTAGGCGAAAACAAAAAAATTGTCTTCAAGTTGTCTGTCTAACTCTAAGGCTAAGATGTGGGATCCGGGATTTGTGGGTTTTGGATTTCATTCCCGCCATGCATCTTTTCATGCTACTTACTACTTAGTGTCAGATTTTTGTGGTGGTTGCTCTCCTGATGTTTTCCATTTTGTCCATACCTGACCTACAGGCTACAATGGTATTCGACTCGACATCCATGTTTACGACTTCCTTTCGTTTTTCTGCCAGAGAACCCACCGGACCGACCTCAACTGTCTCTGTGCCTTGAGTTTTTGTGCAAGAAAAGCTCAAATCCCGACAGTTTATTTTTACTTTTTTTGAGAGAGAAAATTTGATGTTTTTAATTCCTCTGGAAGTGAACCACGGTCCAATCACAGGCTTCCATTTGTTTCCAGTGACATATACACAGTGTCCCAGGTATCAGTACCCTTCCCTTGCATAAATTGATTTCCAGCATCTTCCCTCCTGTCCTGATAATCAAACTAATTAAACACACTTTAAGGACGTGGAACACGGGAATCCACGGCTTGTTTATGATGAAACCAATCCTTGTATCAAGGAAAGATGTTTCCTTTGATCCAATCACTCAGCTTCTAGTAGAGAGCATGTGCAGGGTTGGAGGAAGGATTATATTTTAATATAGAAATTATAGAAATATATATATTTAAATTATAAAATTTAAATTTTTAATTCTAATATCATAACACTTAAATATTAAATCTTAAATTTTAAAATTTATTTTATTTTTTAAATATCTTTTACACCTTACAACTTAAAATATAATCCTTATAAATTCTACAAACCTTTTAACTATTATCATGATATTTTAGATTATGTAGTTTGTTAATGATCGTAAAATAACTATTAAAATCTAATTATATTCACCAATAAATAAATAGTTTTTTCTTAATTATTTGATCAATTTTTATAAAACATTCCTTTCGGATATTAATTATAAAAGATAACATTACAGGCCACACTCCTTCTCAAACTCATAAATCATATATTAGTAATACATATTAATATACTTGTTTCTAATATAAAGATCAAGAGTTATACTTAATTTAAAAATATTTTGTGATCTCTGGATGGAGAGATTATATCATAAGCACAGCCTACGTCAGTCGTGGTCCCTAACCAATGAAAACTACGCATTTCGTTACTAATCAGCCATGTAATTAATGTAATTTTCAGAAATCATATTTTTATAATGACATGAAAATTTTGAGTGAAGATTCATTGATTGAAAAAAAAATGAGGTAGAGATTAATGATGAAGTGGGTGGTTATTATTGGATGAGACCACGGCTGACGTGGTAGGCAGGCCTACGATATAATTTCTCCTCTGGATGTGAAAAATAATAAAGTGGGTCCTTATATCTGTTGTGTAAACAAATTTCATTATTTTCCTTGTCTTTATAATTTATACTAATATCTTATGTGTGTGCAAGGTACTGCCACGCTGTCATCGTCCAGACTTGAATAAAGATTTTTATAACCGTAGAATGTTAGATTGAAATACAGCGGGAAATAAACATGAAATTAAGTTATTTTTTTAATTTAAATATTTTTTATTATCATATATATTATGCACATATATTTCTTTATATGTGATATATACGTCACATGAAATTAAAAGACTTAATTCTAACTTAAATATTGATCTATTAATTATTAAAATTATAAAATTAATAAAAAATTATTTTATCATTTAAATATTACTTTAAACTCTTTAAATTAAGTTAAATTCATAAAAATACAAGTCAAGCTAAGATAAAATATCTCTAATATATATATATATATATATATTCAATTTAATTAAGTTGTGCCCACAGCCCACACTGATTGTATGCTGTGTTAGACAATTGTCTCCGAACTTTTTTTTTTATAGGAAATTGGAACAGCAGACCGTGATGTCCAAGAGAGAATACTGCTTAGTTGTATAGGGGGATAAACTACAAGCATAATTTAAAAACACGAATATATAAATCATTAATTAATTAATATACCTTCAACCATCACTATTCTATAGAATTATAAACGAAAAATTTATTTATTTATTAAACGAATGAACATAAATAATATTTTATATTCATTTAATTAAATCAATGAATACAAATAAATAAATCGTTCGTTCATATATATATATATATAAATATTTGATAACCTGTTTGTTTATACTCTTTTGAATTTTTTTCATATATGTGTATCTGTTTATATTTATTATTTTCATAATAAAAATATTATTTTTAAAATATAAATTTATTTATATATGTTCGTTTAAGTTTATTCATATGTCTTTTTATATTTTGTCCATTTATGTTTATCAAATTACATTTCTTAACAAACAAATATGAACAAAAAATTAAATTTGTTTAATTATTCGATTATAATTAAACAAACATTAATATATTCTTGTTCGTGTTTGTTTATTTACCTACTAATTTAAAAAAACCCTCCATGTTTATCCAACTAATTTTTATTCAAACACTTGTATTCACATAATAAATTAATTATCTTTCTATAAAAAACTAAATTAATTATCTGGCTTTGCCTTTCCCACAGACCGTACCAGAACTAATATATAAATCGTTACTTAATTATGGTCATACTCATGTAAACCACTCATCAAGGAATCTTAAATGTGATTAGAAGGTGCTTCAGTATTTCCAAATGCTCCACTTTTTTGTATTACAAACTTAATTAGTCTAACGGAGATCATAGACAAAGTCATGTATGAAATTAGAATGTCTGTTGACATCTTAAAATTTTTGAAAAATTATATTTTTTATATAATTTATATATAAAAAATTAAAATATATAATTGATATCCTTTATAAATATTTTTTTTATATACCATTAAAAAAATAACACTTATTAAATAAATTTTTGACTACACTACTAACGGAGATCAAATATGTTATTTGTTTTTTATAATATATCCGTTAAATTATGAATTTTGTCTTGTATCATATTTAATTTAAGATTTCATTTTATATTTTAATTTTTCATGGCTGAATTCTCCCACCATCATTAATATTATCCTTAATTCAAATCACTATCAGTCTTAAAGTAATTTCATTAATTGATTGACGTGAAACTATAAAAAATAATAAAAATTATTATTTTAATAATCATAATATTTAAATTGCTATATTATACTTAAATGAAAACCGCAATATATATAAACTACTTAGGTAGATTGAATTATCATTGGACGACAGCAGAGAGCAGTTATCAGCATCTGCGCGCGTCAAATCCACACGCCGTCCCATCACGTCACCTGTGCATGGTGAAGGGCGGGCGGGGAAAAGGGAACAACAAAAGCTGCATAGTTTTAAAAAAATATTGTATAATATATTTAAAAAGAAAATTAAAGAAAATTAAAATGTATATCATCTGATAATAATAATAATAGTATAATATTATTATAAATATAATTATAAATGAGATGAGATAAGATAAGATAATTAATTATTTAAGTTAAATTAATTAAAATTTAATTAATATTTGACTTGAATTTAAATCGAGTTCAAATTATAAATAAATTGAGTTAAACTCAGACAACTCCACTCATTTATGCGCCTAATTTTTTGATTAATATTCCAATCAACGGCAATCCACTACTACAAGAACTATTTGTAATCAGCTCTCAATCATTCACTGTTGAGTGATCTTCATTTGTTTGCAGAAGAAATTTTTAACATATAACCTGTAAAAACAAGGAGAAGCAGGACAGGGAATACATAGAATAAAAAACGAGGGGAAAAGGAAAATAAGAAACAAGAACGATAGAATTTTCTATTGTTATTGACCTCCGATTGCACATGGCTTCTTGGGCATCGACTTCTCTCCTCCTGCATTTTTCAGGCACATGCTCTCCTCCCTCTCTCTTGAATCAACTCTTTCTGTGTGTGTTTTCTCTCTCTCTTTTCTAATAACCTTAGCCGCTTCAATCTTTCTTCTTGATTTTTTTAGAGTTTTTCGTTCGCATTTGAAGGCTGTTAACTGAATATCTGAAGAAAAAGGTGTTCTCCACATCCACAGTGGAATATGTTTTGAGATTTTGGCTGGCTATTCTCAACCTCTTGCTTCGTCTTTCTCCTCACTGTTGGATGTGATTCAATCTCAAGGTTAGCTTACTAATGTGTTTGTTTGTGTTTGATTAATCTTATTTGATTTACTGATTGGCTTTCATTAAAGGATTTTTTTGTTGTTGAAGAAAACGGTTATTGTTTTTGTTCACTAATTTTTCTCTTATCTGTCGTTGCCGCGGTTTTCGGTCGTTCTGTTTAATGAAGCTCCAGATCCATTATTTTGAATTCAGATTCGTATTCCACTTCTCTGTTACCGCTTCTTTGGAATGAGATGCAATTCAGCTGTTGGCAACGATCGATTGAATTTTATACTTCGTAGCCAAAGTTAGCTTCAGCAACTCAAATGAGTTTGATTCCATTTGCTTGAAAATTTAAAAGTTTTGTTTTCGTCTTTTTAATATATAAAATTCAATCAATTTCTGGAATTTAAACGACTTCAATCGAATAAAATGATTTTCTGCAGTTTATTTCGTCTAGAATTGGTGTTTTCCCCAGCAGTCAACATATCTATTCTATTCTCTTTCCGTTCCCCATCAGTCAACAATTTTCTCTGTTCCAAGAGCTGCACTTCTTTGCCGTGTAATTATTTTTGAATAAAATTTGATTTGAAATGGAAGTACTAAGGCCGGAATGATCTTAGAATCAATTGTTTTATGTTACAGGCTAACTTAATACGACGTTCTGAATTTAAAATTCTCGTGCAGGATCCGCTCTGATTATAAGATACTCCATCGATACATGCCAGTGCCAGAAGCATACAAGGGAGTAGTGAAGGGAGTTTGGTGATCTATCGATGTTAATTTATCTGTTGAACATTTCAATCAGGTTGTAGATTAGTGATTCCAATGGTTTGCGAGATGGGAACCAACCAAATCGAAGACATAGAGGTCGAAGTCCTTTCTTCGATGTGGCCTGAAGACATAGAGCATGAAGCCGGAAAGCAGTTTAATGTAGAAAAGCCAAAAGGTGACCAAGATATGTTGGAGGAGGTAACAATTGTGGAGGAGCCAACTATAGTAGATTTCCAACATCTTATAGAGCTAACTGATTATACTGACAAGGGCTCATCTCAGTTAGCATACCTTGTAAAACACTGGGAATATAAGCAAGCGAATGCTGTTCGCCTTCTTAGGGAAGAACTTGACAATCTAAGCAGGCAAAGGCAGGAATCTGAGCTTAAGAAATTGGAGATATTGGAGGAACATCGTTTCGAGGAGGAAAGGTATGGAGGAGATAAACGATCGATTTCCATACTGGATGGTATAGATGATATTTGGCAAGAAGTTCCTCGGAGAAAAAATAATATAGTGGTTCCAAGTAAAAGAGTTGAAATCGATGCCGAGTATGATACTGTCATATACTGGAAACAGAGAGCCATGCATTTGGAGAAAATGTTGGGAGCCAGCTTGCAAAGAGAGCAACAACTTAAGGAAAAGTTGCAGGAAAATATAAAAGAACTGGAAAAGCAGTCCTCTCCAGTAGAAGAGTTGTCCCAGATTCTCAAAAGAGCAGATAATTTCTTACATTTTGTACTTCAAACTGCACCAGTTGTGTTCGGACATCAGGTAATCAACAAAAAATAGTGATATAATCTTCTACTTAATGTCAATTTAAGCCAACAATTCACATATCCTGAAGTATGATTACATATGTTATAATCTTTCATTTGGGGGAACTTATTTGTTTGATCAATTTTTCAGGATAAAGAGCTGCGTTATCGCTTTATTTATAACCATTTTCCAAGTTTACAAGAGGAGGTAATTTATTGCACCAGAAGTTCTTATTCAAGGTTTGATAATCTTTTGTTGCAGTGTTGGTCGCTAGCATGATTACCCTCACATTATTATTATTTGTTTCCTTTATAACTTTCCTCACTTTTTGCAGTCCTTTTATCTATAAAGTGGCTTAAGAATTACCTGAAACTTAATTGGTTCTCGTTTCAGGACATTCTAGGGAAAATGGATGTGGAAATTTTTACTGGATCTGGTGTTAAGGAGTCTCAGGATTTTAAAAAAGAAGTGATGGAAAAAGGATTGCCTGCAAAAAGGGAAATCACATTTGAGACAGAACTATTTGGGTCAAAGACATTTTTGATATACGTGGAACCAGTTTTTAGCAAAGCAGGGGAGACTATTGGTATAAACTATATGGGAATGGATATAACAGATCAGGTATATTCAGATAGGTCATACTGGTTGTATAAGCTATTGATTGAGATGGAGAAAATTGGGTATTTATGTTTCTGATTGCACAACAGGTAAGGAAAAGAGAAAAGATGATAAAGCTTCGAGAGGAGATTGCAGTACAAAATGCCAAGGAAACAGAACTCAACAGAACCATACATATAACAGGTTCATTTACTAGGGTGACATCTAAATATTTGTGAATTTCTCTTTAGTTATCCCTTTTAGAGCATTGAAGTAACTCTGCTTTGCCTTCTTTTTACACTTTCTGTAGAGGAGACAATGCGTGCAAAACAGGTGCTGGCAACCATGTCTCATGAGATAAGATCTCCTCTATCCGGGGTTGTTAGCATGGCCGAGATCCTGGCCACAACAAAACTTGATGGAGAGCAAAGACAATTGTTAAATGTCATGCTATCTTCAGGAGACTTGGTCCTTCAGCTCATAAATGATATCCTTGATCTTTCCAAGGTTGAATCAGGTTTGGGTTTTACAACTCATACTTGTCTTATTTTTCAGTTCTAAACTTATAAAGTTGATTTCTTAAAGCTGATTAGAAGTTGAACGGTGTAGTACCTTATATATTAAGTACTAGAGATCTGGTCTTAAAATAATCTCGTAATGCCTGTCTAGAGTTGTATTTCTGTTTCAGATTTACAATAGCATTATACCTTATTTTTGTTTGAAAAGTTGATGCTCTCACTCATGACAAGTTAATATTCTCGGATGTCGGAATTTCTAAATTCATCTTTTCTTCTCTGTTCCATTAGGTGTCATGAAGTTGGAATCTACAAAATTCCGACCAAGGGAGGTGGTAAAACATGTTCTCCAGACAGCTGCAGCATCATTGCAAAAGATTGTTACCTTGGAAGGAAATGTGGCTGATGATGTTCCTATTGAGGTGAGAGTCTTATTACACATTTCCATCGACCATCGTATTTAAAAATTAAAATCTTTTTTTTTTCATCCTCATATTCTGGAGCTTTATGCACTGATCAGGTCATAGGAGATGTGCTAAGAATTCGACAAATTCTCACCAACTTGATCAGGTATTGGAATGAGTAGTCATGATTATGTTCCAATCTTCCTATAGATTATCATGAAAACATTGTTTGTAATATACAGCTTGCACTTGACAACATTAATATGGGACCAAATAACTTATTGTTCTGACAATTAAATGGCATGTAAATTGTGTGTGCGTTTAAACTTGGGAAAAGAATAGTTCTGACAATTATGCGGAGATGTTTATGATTTATGAATCATTTACTATTCTTAACTTTAATTTCTCGCATGTTGAGTAAAACAACTTTTCTTCTTCAGCAATGCGATCAAGTTTACGCATGAAGGGAAGGTAGGAGTAAAACTTTATGTAGTACCAGAGCCGCCATTTGCGAAGGAAGCATCTCAACCTGTATCTAATGGATCAGCTGATAATCAATCCACATCTGAGGAACATGAAGGTTCTTGCCAAAACCAATCACAAAGTGAACCTGGTACTCCAGTAAGTAATGGAACAATAGATGCATCTGATGAACAAGCAGAATTATATGAAACAACAGTGTGGATACGCTGTGATGTATATGACACTGGAATTGGAATACCAGGTACACATAAGTATGCTTGCCTTTAATCATTTACATTATCACAAGAAATCTGAGATTTTGTTAGATGTATATAAGTAGATGTGGGGTGGGGGAAATTTGATGCATTTTCCTTTCTGTAACAGAGAATGCTCTACCTACACTTTTTAAAAAGTACATGCAAGTCAGTGCCGATCATGCTCGAAAGTATGGTGGGACAGGACTGGGCCTCGCAATATGTAAACAACTGGTGAATCCTTCCTTCCATCAACAGTCATGTTTTGTTTTGTTTTGTTTGTTTACCTCTACAGGGCTACAGTTGATATAATTATCTTCCCCTTTCTAGCTTCAGCTTAAGGAACCAGTTTAGAAAATCAGATGATTACGATATACATCTCAGCAGAGGTCTAGTTCTGCAATTAATGAACAGAAAAGCATATAATTTGGTATTAGAATTTAAATAGTTTCTTTCAGTGCTATCAATATCTTGCAGTTGCATTTACTCACAACTCGTTTGCTCTCAATACTTGTATAAGTACCAACATTCCATGCCTTTCCCACAGGTTGAGCTAATGGGTGGCCGACTTACGGTGTCTAGCCGAGTGCATTGTGGTTCTACATTTACGTTTATCCTACCTTACAAGGTTTCTCTATCATGTGATAATTCCGATGATCCGGATGACCTCTCAGATATGGATGATCATGGTACTAATGATGATGCAACGGCCTCCTTTTTCCAATTCCAGCCACGTACTTTGGGTTCTCTATTTTCTTCTAATGGATCTAGCAGAACCCAAAGATTATTACCGCATAATATTGGTTGTTGCTATGCGAATTCACAAAAACTTACTGGGTTCTCAGAGACTTGTTATTCATTCCCCATGGGTAATGGTCGAACAAAGGAGATGGATTTAGTTGAAGATGCTTGTTCAGTGTCTGAAGCTGTAGAGATATCATTTGTGCCTGAAAATTCATTTAGTCACAACCCAGACCCCCATAATGAAAGTGTAATTTGCAGAGATGAGCATCATCAAAACGATGTAAATGCTGAGACCAAAGCTTCTACAAGAGAAGTGACAAGCAGAGATACAGACGTGAAAATGGAGATACATGAGCCTCAGCAACCACCTAAACGGAAGGAGAGTTCCGACAGCTGTTCTCAGTCCGCATTAAACAACAATGGAGTATCAAATTCTATCTCAAAGCCTAAGATCCTGCTGGTCGAAGATAACAAAATTAATGTAATGGTGACACAGAACATGATGAAACAGTTAGGTCACACAATAGATGTTGTGAACAATGGCATCGAAGCTGTCCGAGCAGTTCAGTGCCATAGTTATGATCTCGTCCTCATGGTAAATCCTTCCATCCTGTATACATGAGTTGCTTTCTACTGGTTTCAAATCTGCTCAAGATTTATTTCCTAAAAGCTGTATTATTGAGACAATTAGCAGCCGTTTTACTAAGCTTATATTGCAGGATGTATGCATGCCAGTCATGGATGGCCTTCAAGCAACAAGATTAATCCGTTCCTTCGAAGAAACCGGTAATTGGGATGCAGCAGTGAAGGCAGGGATAGAGCAACCATCGCCTTCTGGTTCATTACAGCCGGATTGTACACAACCAAAGCATACCCCCATAATTGCAGTAAGTCCACCACTGTTACTGCCCTTGAATAATCAAGTCTGCCTCGTATAATCCTAGAAGACAAGTCTTGATTGTATCTTACACTAACAAAAACAAACGTTTGTATACATGCAGATGACTGCGAATGCATTGTCTGAGAGTGCTGATGAGTGTTTTGCAAACGGCATGGACTCGTTTGTATCAAAGCCTGTAACTTTCCAAAAGCTGAAAGAGTGTCTCGAACAATACTTGCCGTGATGGATGCCTCCTTGTAAATCTATGCCATGCGTATATAAAAATATGCAGTACATTAGGAAAGTTTTGTCAATGTATCATCCCCTTCTCACCCATTTTCTGTCTCCGACAACTTTTTTCTACAATGTCAGATTAAGCCTCTGAAATGTGCTTGTTCAAAAGAAACAAAATCAATTAATTCTAGATATGAACGGAAAATGATAAGAGAAACTAATACCCTTTAATAGCTATTAGTCGGTTATTAGTCAGCTGTCAATGTATCAACTTTTTTCTTGTCCCGTTTGTCCTTGACTACGGCAGCCTGTCTTGCCTTGCAATGCCTACATTTGGAGTGAAAAATGTCGCAACCAAGCTAATGTAAACAGGAGCCAACCCAAACCGAAACCATTGGAATGCTT
This sequence comes from Abelmoschus esculentus, assembly GCA_035048815.1. Classification (NCBI taxonomy): domain Eukaryota; kingdom Viridiplantae; phylum Streptophyta; class Magnoliopsida; order Malvales; family Malvaceae; genus Abelmoschus; species Abelmoschus esculentus. The sequence continues at coordinate 27,919,120 of JAUCBN010000002.1, forward strand.
ACTCATTTCTATAAATCAAATAAATTAAGAAAATTAAAGCTTCTATGTAAATATTTCAAAAAATGATATTAGCAACAATGTTTATTGGCTGAAGGAAGAAACTCGGAGAAAGAGAGGTTAAAATGTTTATGGTTTCATACTGAAATGAATCACTTGTGAGTTCCGCTACGAACTTCTGCGAAGCAATAGCTACATGCAGGGACGAACCTAGGGGTGCTGATCCCTAAAAATTTCAAGTTCCGCTATATTTTATCTATTTTCATTTGTATATTCTATTGATAGTTTTGCACCCTTACATTTCTAATATAATTTCTCAATAGTTTGCACATCACCTAGCTACGAGCCTTATCCTGCAAAAGCACAATAAAAGTTGAACATGAACATCAATAGGAAACTAGAATTAAAGAAAATCTCTAGACTTCAACATTAATAAACTGATAATTAAATGTAAGGATTAAATGTTCCACTATCCGGAACCCTAGAACCGACTAAACGAAATATAAATAACCCCACAGGCAGAGCCATTACAGTAAAGCAGAGATAAAAATTTGGAAATTTATCACGAAAGACAAACAGAAGCAGAGAAATACCTACAATCGAACATCGGGGCATTGAAAATCACTCTTGGCTAAGTAATGTTCCACCAATTCGTCAGGTATCTGCCACAGAGAATGCGCACAACATGTATGAGGAATTTATTTATCGAAAAAGAAATGGAAAACGAAAAGGGGGAAAGAGAAAGAGTACAGTGGAGGTGTAGTAATCCAAGAGGGAGGGAAGGAAATCAGAGAGTGCCGAGTCGTCATCGTGCTTCCCATCGTTGCTTTGCTGGTGATTATGATTCATTCTCTCTTTTTCAGTTTTTTTTTTCTTCCTGACGAACTGCTTCGTGTTTTGCTAATGTTACTGTTGATAAAGAGTGAAGCCTTCTATTGGGCAGGTTCGCGCTCTATTGTATTGATTTCTTGGTCGTCATTGGGTGCTCATATTCAATCTTGGGCCCAATTTATTGTAAACTTAGTTTGGCCCTTTTATCACACTTTTTTTTATTATACTTAAATAAAAAATCATCCCATAAGTTATAATTTTCTTTTCTGTTAATTTTTATTTTTTATAAAAATAAATATTTAAATTATTATTTTTCACATTTAAGTTCTTTTATTATTTAAATTAAAAATTTATTTCCATCGATAACAAGTTGACACATCATATTTAAAAAAAATAGTTAAGGGTAAAACAAAAAATGACATAATTTAGTTTTTTTAAAAATAATTTAGGTACTTAAAATAACTAAAAATAATAATTTAAATATTTAATCTGATAAAAAATTAATTTTAGGTTAAAACTAATATTGTATTTAAGTATTTTTATTATATTCCAGTATAAGATAATGGATTTATATTCGATATATATATATATATATATATGCAATGAAAAAAAAATTATGTCTTTATTTTAAGATTAAAATTTAGGGTTTAGATATCAAGGGTTTAGATTTAGAATTTATGAAGTGTGGTTAGAGTTTAGGGTTTATAAATATAGGTCAATATAGTTAAGGATTTAGGTTTAACTTATAAACCTTAAATTCTAACTCCAATCTTTAAATGCTAACCACAATCCACCAGTTCTAAAAACCTAACCTTTAAAATTTAACCATAAATCCTAAAATTAAAACTTTTTTACCGTATTGAATAATTACTCTAGGATAATGTAAATGAAAATAAGAGAATATAAGGATCAAAATGAGTAAATAAATAAGTTTTACGCTAGATTAAACCCCAAATTAATCAATTTAATTTATTAAATGTTTTGACTATTCATTTTAAATATTTTTTTCGGATATTAATACCACATAAACCACTAAAATCACATCGTGTGATATTTGAAGATTTTTTAAATAACTATATTTTATTTTTTTATTTTTAAAGATTTTTTTAGATAGAAATATTTGTTAAAAAGAATTACCCAATGACAACGCTAAATAATATGATAGGTTGGATAAATCGATAAAAAAAACTGTTAAATTTAATAGTCAATATTAATAAAAAAGTAAATTGATAGATTTTAGTGTATAAAAATTTATTTGAATACAATTTTCATTTTAAAAATTTTTAAAAGTTCAAACGGTTATGATACTTTAAGTCAATAAACAATAAAAAGGTCTAAAGACCGTACAAATATGGCATTGCTGTGCCTGTTAATTAATGATTTTATATCAAATCCTACACCAATTGTCCCTTGAGTCAATTCACAGTTTTTATTGCATCAGAGCGAACTACGAACCTTGTTTTGGTCACTCTCTTAACGCAGCAACCAGTACTAGAATTTACAAACACAAACCTTAACCACTGGTTATCTTGACATTTGCTGGTTAAATCGTTGAATTCCATAGACATCTACGATGCCCGGAGGAAAAACCGGATCAGTTGCCGCTCTCACTGCAACCTTGGCAACCGCAGTAACATTAACAGGAGGAGTGAACAACGGGCCAACTAATGGTATCTGGTTCAATGGTTTGGCATGTTGGAGAACCTGCAGAGATGGAAGAAATCTTTAGTTTCATTACATTTGAGACAGACTTCCATGAACATGGCATCCAAGCTTATACTCCGACACGCATCGTTACAGTTAAGCTCGGTACATTTCATTACACATCGAATGCATGTATTTACCATTTCTAGTGGTGAACCAATGACACCTAGAGGTAACTTTATGCTTCCAACACTGCGAGTCCCGTGAATGAAGCCAGGCCTCAAAATCACTCCTGCAATGGAAAATGAAAACTCTCAAGTGATGTAAAGAACCATAACTACCAGATGGTGATAATTTCATGTTATTACAAGCAGTAGCAGGGTTACTATGTAAACTAATACTGCAAGAGCTTACAAGAGCAATAAGCCAATATAAAGCAATGTGCAAGAAAGGTGAAGAATGTTAAAACATATTACATCAGGTGAATCGGAAACTTACCTCCGTATGGAAATTTAGTGAGTAACTCTGTCTCTGCAGCTCTCTGTTGGCAAATGAGACAAGAACAAGAGAATTTTCCATCAGAGAGAAGATAACAACTAGAGTTCTAGAGCCATTATTACATATTGAAATAAAATTTTCAATGTATATGCTAACCTACCACATCTTGAGCAGAACGGTAAGAATAAATTACACAGAATAGACACTCAAACAAATGGCAATGAGGAACCAAAAGCAAAGAGACATGTGTACCTTCCCCTCATAATATCCTTTCAGTAAATAGTTTGCCACGCCAAAATCAGCAGCGGAGATATACACAAATCTTTTCACACCTGTACGCAACACAAAGGGTCAACCCCAATGGAAACAAGGTTCATATCCAAGGTAAAGTTACCGGTGCCAAAAGCCCAGAGGAAAAATAAAGTGAAAAGCACAAACAAAACACTGAAGATTTTGCTATTTTTCCTCCCTTTCCTTTTCTTTTTCTGGAAAGGGTGAGGTTTGCTACGAGAGACACATCTTCCCTAGATAGATACCACAAAGATCGACAATCTATATACCTTTTTCTGCAGCAACTCTGATAGCATTGATGTTTGCAGTCCCATTAATCTTGTACATATATGAATTAGATCCGAAACTTCCAATGCAGGAGATCTAAACAATTGAACTTTATTAGCAGGAAAAAAAAAGAATATCAAAGAAGAGAGTAAGATTCAAATTGAATTGTAAGTAAACCAGGAAATTTTAATATGACTGACAGAATTAAATTATGGAACCATTATGTATGGCTGAGCAAGTAAATCCAGCTCAGATTGATTTTTGGAAATTAAGTCATCTGCAGAATTAAGGGACTACATACAACAGATGCAACTCCATCAAGAGCTTCCTTCCATGACTCGGAAGAAAGAAGGTTCCCTGAACAAAAGTAACATGTTAGATACGGCACAGCAATCAACCAATGGCATCTAGTAAAGTAAATAAAGAAAACAAACCTTTATGCCATGTCACATTCTTAGCCCAAGAGTCGTGTAAAGATGATCCACCAGACCTAATTGGAAGAAGCAACCAAATTAAGGAGCTGAAACAATAGTACTTGATGAAAACGGAAATATGGAAGAGAGCACATCAGAAAATATTAGGCATCTTCACATATCAATAATGTAGGGTATTATTACCTACTCTAAAAATTGAACATTGTAATACAAAGCATCAGTTGATTGATCCAAGCTTATCTGTTACAAGCTAAGGAAGCATATTAGGGGTAAATTCAACTAAGCAGCCTTTGTATTACAGATGCATACAAGGACAGAAAGCATCTAGATAAATATTTGCAGCTAAAGGACTAGTCACTTTCCATTATATTTGAAAATTGAAGTCCAAGAACACATTGTGCAACAATCTAAAAATTTCTCATGCATTCTACATCTGGCAAGAAAACATAGTTGCAAACACCATTATTTCAAGTGCTTCAGTACTGAACCAGACCCATTTGAGAAATAAAAATTATTTCAAGTGAATTTTAACGTTCTATAAATAAATCCTTGGGAAAAACATTTGTAACAGGAATTTTTATGAAAATCATGATACCTGCTGAGGCTGGCGACATCCAGACCACGATTCAAAGCTTCCCTGCAGATATGGGAGCCAACAAATCCATTTCCACCCAACACAAGCAGCTGAAATGAAACAATACATAATAATAAACAAAAAAGAAGTCAACATTACTAAACTGACAATAGTCTGAGTTCTAACAAGCACCTTTTCAGATGGAGGAGGTACAGTATCAGTCCCCGCTTCTTCAACTTTAAAAGGCTCATCTACCTTATTAGACTCGGTTGAAAGAAATCTTCCATTCTTGGTCCCAGCCGTTAAACTGAATTATTACAAAAGAAGATCCAAAAATGAAAATCCATATAGCACAATAACAGAGAATTCATCTAACCTTTTCATCTACACAAAACAAAATCAAATCTAACATTATACCCTAATTAGAGGATTTCGAATTTCGAGTTCTAACAGAACTATCTATAGTTTCATATAGTGGAAGAATCTAACCGTAACAAAACACGAATCAAAGAAGCAGAAGAAAGAATATAAACTTACTAGATTCTAGAAGGTGAGAGTCTGGAATGAATCAACCGTGATGCCATGGAGCTTATTTCAAAACACTACTCCTTTTCGATCGCTCTCCTTTGTCAATTTGAATTTCCTGAAACTTTGCTTCACGAATTGGAGCCTGGTGGTTGCTTTTTTGAGAAAAGGCACAAATCTCCTAACAACTCAGGCAGGCACTAGAAGGGTGTACACGTGGCGCGTAATGGTACAGACATGTGGCTCGTTTCTAGCCTATAGAAATATTTTCAAGGAAAATAGGTTGGGTTTGGGTATTAGACCGACCCAAAAGCACGCCATATATAAGAAAGTGAACGAATCAATATTGGGCTTCAAAGATGGGCTTTAATATCTGCTAATTTGAAGAATATCCCTTTTAATATTTTAATTGAAAAATAAATCTTTTCGAACAATATTGGGAAAAATAAAACAGTGGTTCAATGAATATTTTTCAAGCAAAAATAATGCATCCATTAATTGATTAATTATCAGTCACATATCACTTGTAACAAAGATCTGTATACAACACACGTGTACAATGTTTATCATGTGATATATAACATGATATGTATGTATGTACGGTATTCGTATTGTATTTGTACAATAGCATTGAATTTTTTTAAAATGGTATTATGGGGTACAGCCACTGATTAAGACAAGATTATGGTTAATAAAGGGATAAGGGCTATAAGTACAAAGGTGGAATATGATTATATTACCAATTAAAATGTCCAAAGAAAGGTGACGACATGCCATCAAATTCAATTAAGAATAAGAAAAAAGTTAATGGGAATTTTTTTTCATGCTAAAGTGGCTTGGGGTGAAAAGAAACGAATAATAATTGATTACGCACTTAAAAAGAAAAAGAAAAAAAATAAAGTTGCAGACAAGTGTAGAGAGAGAGAGATTTTTTTATGTAAAAGATATGATTAAGTATAATTATATTACTTTGTTCGACATGAATGCAAAATTATAATGTTTGATTGATGAAATAAAATTAGTATTATATACGAATTTTATTAAAAATAAAATTTATGTAATTCGTTGGGAGGAAGAATAAGAAAAATAATTAAAGAAATCACGATTATCATCGCGTCCATAGATCAAGTACGGTGGCTCTTCATCAGTCTCTTAATATAAAAATATATAATAAAAAAACACTGAAAATAGGTAAATGATTTCTATTGGGTGCCAAGTGCAATGCACCAAATTACGCGAGCAATGAGACCTGCCAGGCGTAGAGGTCGGCAGGCAAGCAAGGCAACAGCATAAATGGAACCACTCTAGCTTCGTGGGGTCTTCAACTATTTGATGGTGCAACAAATCGCTCTTTGTCCTCAACTAGTTCTTTCCGACTCATCTTCCACCTAATCTGTCCAGGTTGCTGCTTTTAGGCCCTTCTAGTTCTAGCTAGAGTTATTAGACCACTTTTAAGCTACGTTTTACCAAGATTATATCTACAGTTGCCTAATTCGCGGAAATTTTAATGCTGATTAGACCCCCACCAACTCCAGTTCATATAAGTTAGAGTGGTTTATAACTTTCTATGGGCTCATATGTTGTCAATGGATTTACAAAAGGGGTAACATGTGTGTATATGCCATCTTCCGCGAATGAATCATTAGTTTCGTATATTTGATTTTTTTAACACTTCTATTATCGTGTAGGCGATATTTTTACATATGTCTTAACATAAAAAATAAATATTTAACTTTAAAATTATTTTTTTAATATTAAAATACATGTTAAAACACTAAAAAAGAACATAAAATTGTTATACTTTTCCCAGGTACGGAAGGGAAAAGCTAGGAGGAGTCGATTTGTCATTTGATTATTCTCAACAGTCAACAGTAGAAGTAATGTACGTAAGACAGATGGGCACTGGAAGTGTACACTCATTGCCATATGTTCTGTCTCTGTTTTACTTTGAACGGGAGCATGACCCCATTGTGCATTGCTCGCCTCAATTATTGCCACTAACCTCGTAGTTGAAGGCAGCTGAAGTCGACACGCAAACTCATCAAAGATCCACACAGATGAAAGGCATAATGAGATCAAAATGTCAAAGCCATTGATCACGAAATGAATGGAAAGCCACACTACATTCCATTGCCAACTTCTTTACACACAAACCTCATGATTTCTTCTGTATTGTTAATGAAAGGCTCGTGGCTGATCTTAGCAATGCAATGTGGACTCAGACTCAGTGCCCTAAGATATGGTATGGACCCCCACGAAGTATACATGAAAGATCAAACTGCCAGTGCCACCTCTTATAAAATATAATAATATTAATAATTTAAATTTTAAATTATATAATTATATAAATTATTTTTACGCTATCAAAATATATCAAAACAAAAGAAAGGTTGTATTTATAAATCACAATGTTTCAAGTCTTATCACCAGTGTCATCAAATACTATAAAATCGTTTTTTTAACATGAATGCCTTTTGGATTAACATGAATCTAACTTGAATTGTGAATTTTGGGAACTAAACATGAAAGATTTTGGTAGAATCCTACCTATTAACACAAATTTTAATTAATAATTAAGTTAGATTTTATCGGAATTTTAATAATTATAAGATGTTATCTGTTTAAATTTTTTAGTCCTTTAAGACATACATCGTATATACATAACATTCAAATCTGAGTCACCTAAAAGAAATATATTATCATTTACCACTCGACGAGTTTTGTGTATCGTATTTTTTGTTGATCTCTCAATTTGATTATTTTTTATGTACAAATTTAAATGAGAATAAACTTTACTATATAATTTTCTAACATAACATAGAATGAATTCAAGATTTTTATTTTATAAAGAGAATACGTAAAACTAAAGGTGATATTTTATACACAAATAATAAAATTTAATTCACTATGCATAAGTTAAACCTATACGTATATATAATAGGTTAGGCACACTATTTTTTAGGTTAAAAAGATGAAAAATGGGTATCCTTTAAAGATTTGAAATGAAGAAAAAAGAATCAGCATCCACCAACTTTCAAATCAGGTTAGATATAAGCTTAGTGTAGTATTTTTAAAATCTTAATGGCCAAAAACCAAATACAAATTTATCCAGGGAAAATGCTAATATGCCTAATATGCTTATACTCCTATGACACATAGCTGCCATTGGTGCTTCTTCCGGACCCACATTGCTCTTGCCCTGAGACCCGACCACAGCGGCCACCGCCCCATGGTCTATTAGGGTCACTACACGGATGCGGAGAATCAGAGCCAACATCCCACCGCACCCCCGCTATCGTTATTAGAGTGACAAACAGCGTATTTTTTTCAATTAATTTTAGATATTTTTAATGAAGCTAATAAAAAAATTAACTTTTCCTACTTATAAATACCAGTCCTCACCTTCTGCTCTTTGTAGGTTCACACTCTTCACCTTCTTCCCCTCTCCCGCAACCAAACCATCACTTTCTCAATTAACAAGAAGTCGAAGTCTATAAAGAAACACTAAAAGATGAGGCCAATTAGCAGCGGCAACACAGTAGAATCAGAAACTATGCCCTCATTGTCACCGCCGGCAATGGCGCAACCACGCTCTCCATGGCACTCACCCGTTCCCTACCTCTTTGGAGGCCTTGCAGCGATGCTGGGTCTCATAGCTTTTGCTCTCTTGATCTTAGCTTGCTCTTACTGGCGGCTTTCCGATCGTTTGGACAACCACGGTGAAGGAAGTGACGCCGAAAGAGATGTCGAAAGTGGGGAAAACGAGGGTGAGTCAACCAAGCCGGTGAAGGTTTACGAGGAGAAGATTCTGGTTATAATGGCCGGCGAGGAAAAGCCCACGTTCTTGGCAACCCCTGTATACACTAAAGCTTCCCCGTTGGGTGATAAAAATGGCAAGTTTGAAGGCAATGAAGGATCAGAGAAACCGGAAAGTGGTGAGAAAGTGAAAGAAGAGATGGGCGGTGAAGGTGGTAATGATCAGAGAAACCACGACAGCCAAAATTAAACCAGTTCCCTTTTTTCTTTTTAATTTTGTCTCTCTTTGCAGAGAGTGAGATATTTTGCTCTGTTTCCTTTTTATTTTCATCGATTTTGATAGTCGGAAACTGTAAATTTTGACGAGAACATAAATTAGACTCAAGTTCTCTTCCCTAATTACAGAACCAAACTCATGTCCGATGTCCCAAGCGGAGCATTGTCCGAGCACAAAGTCACAAACCGGTCGAGAAACACGAGTGACCTTTAACTTTACTCTCTAATTACTAGCCTGTCGTTGCACAAACATTTAATGGTAGTACAGAGATATGATATACAAATACCATGGGAATAATCATCTTTTTTGTTGAGTTTTAAAGTACTAGCTAGAGGAATAAAGGGAAAATAATGAATCGAAATTAAAAGCACATATTCCTCGAAAAGAGTTCGAGTTTTTGTGCTGTTAAAAAAAATTCTGTCATCCCCTGAAGAGCAAGGGCAAAGCAAAGACAGCAGTTTTCTCTGGCAAGCAGGAGACACGTGCCGACACAATTAATAAAAGCCCGTTTTCCAACTGCGCGGCGACTCGACGCCACTGTTTTCCAAATATTTAAATAAATACAGTATAAATTGGAAGAAAAAAAAGTTGGAGACAATTAGTGGGAATTAGTGGTAGTAAATTGCTGAAGGAATCAATTTGGAAAAAGGGTATTGTTTTTACTCGGATGTTCTCATCTCTGTTTGGGAACAAAGAAGATTTCGTACTCGGCCTTGACAATACTGGAAAAACTACAATTCTCTGTAACCTTTCGATTTTCCTGCATTTTTATCGATTTCTGGTGTTGTTTATTGTGAATTTATTTATTATTTCGTTTATCTTCCGACATATCGGCTTCAGATGGGTGAGGTAATCTCTACAATTCCAAGTGGGTTTGATTTTGCCACCAACTCTTTCGATTCTTTCTTATTATTCTTGTTTGGGCTTTTAAGAGTCTGTTTTATTTTATTTGGCAGCGATTGGATTTACTGTAGAAACTGTGCAATACAGCAACATCAAGTTTCAAGTATGGGATTTAGGTACGTTAACATCTGCTGTGTGAAGTTTTAAATGGTTGTACTTTGTTGTATTTTAGTATCTGCCTGTAGAGCCTTTTAGATTTTCCCCTGTTCTATACAAATGGAGTTCAAATTGAATTGATTGAACCATTAAATTTCATGTTGATCCTATGGTTATCTGGTTGGCCGTTGGCCTGCTCAGTGCTCAGCCTGCTTGCATTGTCAATATAAAGATTATATCAGCGGAAAGATTGATGAATTTGCAGGTCTTTCGATTGTTGAGTTCCGACTCGGACATGACTCGTGAGTCTGTTTTATGCCTTTTGGAATCTTTCATTTCAAAATTGCTTTCTTTTTGGATCATTTTAGTGTGTTTTTTTTTCATTGAACGCATCTTTCGAGTTTTGACTCGAACAACTTCAACACTCATCTTCCGTTTTTCTCTTTATAACTTGTACAGGCCATATTGGAGATGCTATTTCCCAAATACACTGATAGAGCAGGAGGATGAACTTACAGGTGCCATAGCCCTGATTTTTGCAAACAAGCAGAAGCAGGTGAACACTATAATTGTTCTATGCTTACCGTTCAACGTTGGAAAGTTGTTACAAATTGCATCACTCTTCTCGATCTTTCAAAATTTAAACACGTGTTCAAAGTGAAGAGGGTCTACCTGGTGCACTCGATGATGATGCTGTGGCCGAGGCTTTTGTTGCCATATAACAAGTGTATGTCTCGTCAATCGTCATGAGAGTTGTTTAGCATCAGACTTTAGTTTGTATCTGGAAATAGAGTAAATGTCATAAAATAAAATTTGATTTAATTACCATAATGTTTTTAAATAAATAAAAAATTATTCATCAAATGAATCAACATCCTTTATAAAATTATCATAAATTAAATTTTGAAATAGGAGTATAATTTTTTCTTTAATTACCATAAAAACGGAAAAGCTCCATCCCCTCTACACATCTCTACAATAACAAGGAATGGGTGTGGGGCCACATTACTGATTTGAAAATGACAACTCTCTCCTCCCTTCCACAAATATTTAGCCTCTTTCGGATAAGATTTTCCACGTGTTTCTCTATCATTGGTAACTCGTGGATTTCCCCTGGCCCACTAGATAGACGCCTTGAACACGCATTGTCTACAGCTTAACGTAGCCGAACTGACCCTAACTCTCCCGTATTTTGTCTCTTTGCTAAACCTGGCTAAGCTCAGAAGCCTCCCCAAACTCAACATTTCTACAGAAAGAAAGAGGAGAGAAAAAAAGAGGAACTTTTAATAAAGTGAATTGTTGAAATGGCGTCCAAGCTGTGTGATTCATGTAAATCAGCGACGGCGACTCTTTTCTGCCGGGCTGACTCGGCGTTTCTCTGCCCCAACTGTGATTCCAAGATCCACACCGCCAACAAGCTCGCCTCGCGGCACGCACGTGTTTGGGTGTGTGAAGTATGCGAGCAAGCACCCGCTCATGTCACCTGCAAGGCTGATGCCGCGGCTCTCTGCGTCACCTGTGACCGTGACATCCACTCCGCCAACCCTCTCGCTCGCCGACACGAGCGCGTCCCCGTGACCCCCGTTTACGACTCCGTCAACTCAGTCCCAACCGTCAAGCCCAACGAGGTCGTTAACTTTCTGGACGACCGTTACACCTCCGACGGTGACGGAGATGCTGACGTCAGCAGGGAGGAAGCCGAGGCGGCCTCGTGGCTGCTTCCCAACCCTAATCATAAGGTCGTGGACAGCCCGGACGTGAACACGGGGCAGTACGTGTTCCCAGAGATGGACCCGTATCTGGATCTGGATTACGGGCATGGGAATTCGAAACTCGAAGTCCAGGAGCAGAACAGTTCTGGAACCGACGGAGTGGTCCCCGTCCAAAGAAAGAGTGTTCGAGCTCCGTCTGCCAACGATCACTGCTTCGACTTGGACTTCACCGGATCCAAACCCTTTGCTTATGGCTACGACCCAAACTTTATTAGTCACAGTGTAAGCAAAAGAGTTTTGAAAATTTTCGGAATCATTTTTGAATTAAAATATGATCTATTTTGTTGGTAATAATTTACAGGTAACATCATCATCGATGGATGTCGGGGTGGTTCCAGATGGAAGCACGACGACAGACATATCAAATCCGTATAGCAAAGTGACTGAGTCAAGCCATCAGACGGTGGTGCAACTCTCACCGGCGGACAGAGTAGCGAGGGTGCTGAGGTACAGAGAGAAGAGAAAGAACAGAAAATTCGAGAAGACGATCCGTTACGCTTCAAGAAAGGCATACGCAGAGATGCGACCGAGGATCAAGGGAAGGTTCGCGAAGCGCACGGCCGTAGAAGTTGAAGTCGATCGCAGTAACACGCATGGATTTCGAGTCGTCCCGTCGTTTTAAAGTTAACCCTCAGTCTCCAGTAATAATGTTTTCATGTTAAATTCTGAAACTTTAATGTTCTCACCTGCTTCTGCTTACTTGACTGGTACATGCTTTTGTCCTGAGGTTTTGGGGGGAAAGGATTCTGGGTTTTAAGGTGCTATTTTGCAGCTTCTTGCATTCGTGTTTATGTGCTGTATATAAGTAGGTGGTGGAGAAGGTGTTGTAATCCAGCCAACAATGGGAACGTATCTTTACCACAAGTTTTTTTAATAGGAGTATGATCTAATTAGCGGATCTTTTCTTCCATTATTGCACCTGCTTTCTATTTATGGTTTAAAACAAAAACAATGTGGTTTTGTTAGTATTCTTGATATGGAAGATGATTGGGCAAAAATTAGATTATAAAAAATTCTCCATTGGTGTTTAGCTCTGATTTCTGTTTTTAAACTCAAGAAAGTTTGATTGTTCGGGATGGAATGATGTTTGTATGTAAATTTAATTTCTTTTATGTAGTTTGATGAAATTCAATAATTATTTCATAGTAGTTTAATAAATTTAATATTCTATAATTTTACAAATTATTTCTATAATTCAATATTTATTTCATAGTAGTAAAATATAGAAATATCTATTGGATTGAAACTGAGACTGAGAATACATTATTTATTTTCTTTACAAATTAATCACTATGGATTAGGAGGCCTTTGGGGTTTTGCCAATTTGTGAATTAGTGTAGACAGATAGACCCAGACAGTCTCTGGAACTTTGTTGTTGAGCCGCATCACCAACGCCGACATCGTGTCTGCTAAGAAGCTATGGGTTTGTGGGTTCAAGGCTATGCGAATGAACATTGGGGTCCACACCTCTGGGGCCAACTTCACCGCTGCATGGAGTGACCCAAAACCATTCATCACTCGGGTCATAATTGCATGCTCCTGCAATATCAAACCAAAACTGCAGTTATAAAGCCACTGCAACTGCACATGTTTAGACATGGGAAACAGGGAAATGCATGCTTCCTTAAGCGAGAATATGATCACATGTAATGTGTTTTTTGTTGATCAAAGCTATACGTTCAGTGTATGGGATTTTAATGGAGAAGACATCACAAACCTCTGATTCTGATGTTTTTCTTGCTTTATTTTCAGCATCTAGTCTACAACCCATAACTTCGTCCTGTAGAAATATATCTGCTGCTCTAATTATATCCCGCAAGAGGAAAACACGAACTATTTGACCCTTTTCAGATAGAATGAAAAGCAGCAGATCTTCTGTGGCTGCTACAACAGCATGCATATCAAATGACTTCCATCCCAAGGGATGCGAACCCTTCCCGTTAGACTTAGGGGGATCCTCGGTCGATTCAGATGCCTGTTCTGATATTGCTGCTATCTGACACGAGATAAACCCCAGTCATTATAGGTATGAAGACAAATCGACAACCAAAATGGGAAAATATAATAAATATGGACTAGTCCGCATTTCTATAAACAAAGAAGGCCTACCAAGCGCTCTAAGCGGTTCCACCTAATGGATCCGTTATTACAGATGAGAAGTTCCCTTAAAATTTTTCTCATATCAGGAGTTGCATCAGCCAAAAGCCTCCCAATCACAAAAGGATATGCACTTTCAACGACTTTGAAATCAGGATCAAGAACTTTTGCTGTTCCTTCTAGTGAACCAAGAGCTCTTACCACTAAAGCATAGTCCGGGGGAAGAGAGAAGTTAAAATCGTACATGACATCATATAACTGGTTCATTATACTCTGTAATCCAAAGCAACAGAAAGAAATTACTGGCGTCATGCTTTCACGTTGAAAATTCAGACAAACTACAACATGGACAAGACAAGTGAACAACAGAGGGGAAAAAAGGGTCACATAGGAGCTGTCACTTTTGGAATATAAACAGAAGTTAATACAGGTGGATCTTAAAGAGCTTGAAAAAAAATCTCACGCTGCAACACAATTGCAGCAATGCTATTTTGGGTTCATCTTAAGAAAGCACAAATGGCCACTTGCTATAATCATGCCAGACGACAAGGCAATTATGTTTAAGCAGCATCTTACAATCTTTCATGCAAACATCTCCCCATAACTGTCAAATATCAGCATTTTACTTATGAAAAGAAATCAAGAACCATCTTGCATATCCAAATAATAATAATCATAATAGACAAATTTTAGAACTACTCACAAGAGATTGACATTTTATAGTGCTTACTATATCTACTTGACAAGAGAAAATCTCAATAATAAGGTTAGGGGACTACAAGCAAAAACCTGGAAGTCTTGAGATTGTCGAGTACCCTTGCCGAAAGACGTCTGTAATGCATCTGCCACAGATTGTATATCAGCTCCTTCAGGAATAAATCCCAAAGAAAGGAAATCATTTGCCAATCCCAGAGAATCACGATTAACAAAGTGCACAAGCTGAGAGAAGCAAGAACTTATCATCATAAACTCCTCATGCAAATAACCAGCAAAGTTCAACATCTTACATTCTTCATCTATAAAACAAACATGCTAAAAGTAGCAAAGATGCAAAAGGAGGATCACAAAATAATAAAACAAGCTAAAAGAAACAATGAAGCAAAAGGAGGCTTATGATATGTGCATGACATGGTAATCAGGTAATAACTACTTTGAGGCTAGAGCCTAGGGTTTTGAGTTTATGATATATGCACGAACTTGTAACCAGTAAAGACTTTTGGTTTATTCATTCCATTATTTTTATCACATTAACATGAATAAGATACCACTATAAACTTGCACATGTGATGCAAGAACTAAGTTTAATAGAAAGACTCTTTTCTGGTCAAGAGTGGGAGGAAAAAGATGAAATTCCAGTTTTGAAATTTATTTAGCTTCTTGCAAGTTTATGCCCTAGTTTATGTTCAATGGTGCGTGTATGTATCCAGACCATCATATCATGAAAAACTAACAGCTTGTATTGAATACCTGTTATGACTGCCATGATATTTTAAGTGGCAACCTGGTACAATTATCAATAGAACAACGCTTAGTCTCTTACCACTTGAATAAGTCCTACACAGTAATGGCGAGGGATATCCCCCATCATCCCAAAGTCTAAATATGCAAGGGAGCCACTGCTAGTAGCAAAAAGGTTTCCTGGATGCGGATCAGCATGGAAAAACCCAACCTCAAGCAATTGTCTCAAAGAGCAGTATACTCCCTAACACACCATGAAAAGGAGGATAAAGTCAAATTAAACACAGTTAGACCATGCATAAGGAGCAAAACTAATGACTACTGAACAACCAAAAGCTCAATCAAAACAACAAATTAAACCTGGTCAATCAGTTCCCTACGATTCAGACACGCCTCTTTCAGGGAAGTTTCATCTGTAAGCTTAATTCCATCTACCCATTCCATTGTGAGTACAGCTTTTCGTGTCAAGTTCCAATATATTTTTGGCACTTTTATTCCCTTTGCAGTTTTGGTTTTGCTGGAAGTCTTATCTTTAGCATTTTGATAACAAGTTTGGCCATGGCCTGCACTCATGAGTTTGTATAGATATAAATAACCACTTATAAATCATTAGGACAAAGTGCAGCAAAAGTTTATACTATTTTTTTTCACCATAAACCATACTACCAACATCTATTCTACAAAACCTTCCTTTAAAGTGAAGCTGTGAAGTTTAACTCGAAAAAGATTAAAACAACCAATGACACAAAAGATGATCCCAAATCCTTTAATAATTCAACTCTTGAAGAAGTCTAAACAATTAAATAAATTCCATATAAATTGAACACTATAAATTTAGGGTCCACAAGCAATTATATAATACTTACTAGGACAGTCACTATAAAGAGAAGCAAAGCGTTCAGCATTTCTTGCCTCCAAGATGTAATCAATTTCATCAAACATGTGTCTTACCTGTTCATTTAAGAGACACCTGAAGATATCCATAAGCATGTACAATTTCATTAACAAAAAGATGATAGTGCAAATGCAGGTACTATACAAAAACAATATGAAAATGAATAATAAGCTGCATTGTACACAAAATAACAAGTCATAAAATCCAGATGCTGAACACATATAATAATGGACGATATAAACATATACATTATTGGAATACCTACACACTCAAAACGTGAAGAACTCACCATTTCATTTACAGCAACTAACAAATCTTTGCGGGCTTTTGCAAATCGTTTTAATTGGCCACCAATCATATGGAATAACAATGCATCAAGGGTCAGCAAGAGTGACATACCAGGCCTCTGTACTTTAACAGCTACAAGTTCTCCAGAATGAAGATGAGCTGCAAGACTTAAAGCAATCAAGAAAATATTCAACTTTACAATTCTCAAAAATGAAGTTCTTAAAAAGGTGCTATTAGAAAGCACAAATGTTTTTGACATGAGAAAATGATACAAAAGAAAACAAAGCACAGATGTATTGTTTTCTGTTTTACAGAAAATGGTTGTCTGACCTTTATACACCTGTCCTATAGATGCAGCTGCAATAGGCTCTGGGCTTATATCGGCAAATATTTCAGAAATTGGAATACCCAATTCACTTTCAATAGATTTTATTGCAATATGGGTGGGAAATGGGGGGATTTTATCCTGACATCAACAGAAGAGCTTCAAATCAGAAAGAAAACAGAAGAACAAAGAAAAACGCCAATGCCAATAAGTAACAGATTTTGATATGAGTCCTAATTATAGGAGCAGAAGTGGTTGTACCTGTAACTTAGCAAGTTCTTGGCAATAAACGTGTGGCAATATATCTGGTCTAGTGCTCAGAGCCTGCCCAAGCTGTATACCGAAATAAAAATAAGCCAAAATTAAATAAACAAAATGGGCAAGACTTCTTGTTACTTGATTATGGTAAACAAAATGGGCAAGACTTTTTGTTACTTGATTATGATAAACAAAATGGGCAAGACTTTTCGTTTCTTTGCTACTAGATTTTTGCTTCCAGAAGTAAAATGTGGGAAAAAAAGTTTACTTGGATACAAAACAAACAATAAAAGAAATATAAGCATGCATGTCTACCACCTATAACGTCCATGAGCAACCATCAAATCTTCAAAGTCCTTATAAGAAGTTGACATCAAGATTCAGAGTTCAGATTCGTAATGGGAGATTTCATGCAATCGGTTTCAACCACACAAATCGGAAGGATGAACACTGAAGTTTGCTACATTTTGCAAACTCTGGTAAAAAGAAGCTAGAATAAACAAAGCCCAACAAGCAACTTAATAAAAAAAGTTACACAGAAAATGATAAAGCAGGGATAAAGTAACTTGCCTTAACATAGAAAGGGCCCAAGCGAATTAGTGTCTCCTGAAACTGAAACAGTGTAAAATTGCAATAAGTTTGTACTGTCCGAAAGATAAAAGAAGGCTTATCCATAGAAAGATATGAAAGTTTTAACAAAGTCCATATCAAAATAACACAAAACGGTAACATGTAACACATGAAATCTTTTAGCATAAACTTAGCTAGACTATGCCAAGGGTCCAGCATTTTAGCATGCTCCAGCTTCATACGTGGTGCATATGTATGCATCCAAGACAAACAATTCAAGTTATTCAACAAAACATGTTTAAGAATATGATTCTTATAATACCTTAGCAGCACGCTCTTTAACGTCCCTATAAAAGAATTGCCAAACGGTCAACTTCAACACATGAAAAGAAACTATTGCTGCTCTATAAAAAGCCAAAAATGGACCAAATCTGTAGACAGCAGAAACACTTTTTGAGCTGTGTGTTCCAACTATATTCCCGAATTCACTTTCCAGTGATTCTTTCCTCAACTTTGCATACTCGGCTGAAGGCCTCTCCCCATGAATACTGACAAAACCCTTAAAAAACCTGCACATAAGACTACAATGTAAACACAAAGAAGCTCCACAACCACAATACCAATTTCTTTAACGATTAGCACTTACCAAATGCAATTCCAGGCATCAAATTAAGTAGTAAATATCCATGCACTTACAAGTATGATGGGTGCCGCCTAGTGTTCAGCGTCCTTACAGTTCCAATTTCCATCTGAACTTGCAGAGTAATAGAACGACGCAAGATAGTTCCAACACGTCGATCATGGTGTATTGCTGCAATAGGTAAAGTAAAACTAACGTAAACGTAAACAAATTACATCCCACAAGGGTCGCAAAGACAAATTGCAAGAACATACAAACTGAGTAAAATGTTCTCTTTATTCCAGTCAGAAACAAAAATGTTCCGACCAAATATTAGACGAGTGGGAAATTCCAAAAATTCCCAACTTGATGCTATAAAAGAAGCTTCACAAACCTAAATCGTACTAAAACACATGGTTAAAATTAATTTTCCCCGGAAAAAATAATATTACTTATATCAAATTAAGCTCATTTATAGTAATATAGCCCGAAGAATAAGTGGATAAAACAAGAAGAATAGGAAGAATGGTACCGCTTACCGGTGAAGAGACGGCGAAGACGGTTGAGAGCGGCAAAGGCATTCCTCATTGGGCGAACCATAGAAAGAAGTGGGAAAGAGTTCAGGCGCCCATAGTAGGCTTTATCCAGTGATCACTGTTGGTTTATGAGAATGAGTGATCGAAGGAACCGTGTGATTCGGGCTGGCTTGCGAAACAAAATTGGCTTCCGACTGCGGGAAATCTTATGTGCATCTGTCGTCACGAGTCTATACTCTATATCAGTCGACACTCGATTCTCCAGTCTCTACATAAAAATGGATCAGACTCGAAGAACTGTCGGCCCAACTCCCATTGTAATGGATTTAGATTCAGCTGGATTATGCCATAGGCCATCATCTGTGGCCCACGTGATTCAATTATAGTAGGAGTATGTTTTCTTCTCCTGTCTGAAACAACAAAACAAGTCGCTGTATTATCCTTCTTGCTCCTCAACTTAATCTAATGCCACATGTTCGGCACCACCCTGTAAGGCCGATGATCTAGAGAATTACATGGACAACTCCAAAATCTCCGGAACTTATGTCGTGGATTCACTTCGTATAGAAGACGGGGACGAGTACAAGATTCCGAATTTGTCTTCCTTTGTGCCTATCGTGAAAAAGGGGTGTTCGGGGAAGCAAATGGGATACTAGGCATAAGTCTGAGCGGCACCAGCTATGGCAGCTATACTCTTACATCCCAAACTGCAGCTATGTTTAGGTACTTTGTCTTTGTCTTCCCACGTTGGCAAACTCAGACGGATATGTTTATTTTGGTGAGAAAGCCCGAGAAAAGTGCCCGTTTTCTGATTCTTACACGCCGCTTCTAAGCAGACCATCAGGTTCTTACAAGTTGCAGTAAAAGAATATAAGTATTTTATGATTTTGAAAGCCATAGGAAATCATATCTTTATATAACTGTACATAGATTGCAGCACACATTTTATTATCCTGAAGGATATATGAGAAATATCCAGTAATGGAGTAATGAAAACTTTTACTTGTGTATTGATTATTTTCTTCACAATTAGTTTTATAAAACTTAAGTGCATCCCCCTGTAGCAAACCCAAGCTTCCCCCCGGCACCATCGTATACCACTTGCAGTGTTTTTTGCTGTGTATTCCCAAAGATTCCCACGTCTGTGTCATCACCGTTAGCGGCAAAAGCCAGGCACACTTGTGAGATGCTATTAACGTACAGAACTCCCGTTGCGTCGAGCGGAACCTCAACGCTCCCACTGAAGATGAAGCTTATATCAGGGACGTTAACAGAAGAAAAGTTGGTGAAGTCATAGCATGTGTCCAGGATTGAAATTGGTTGTGCCATTGGGTACTGGCTCATCAGTTTTCTAAATTCAGATCTCAGTGCCGAGTAGGCCGTCGGTGGTAGCCGGGTGATGACGGTTCCAGAGTCAATGATGGCACCACCAGCAGTGAAAACAGAGGCAGAAATTGGAAGTTTTTGGCCACCAACGGTTATTCCAATAATGTTGATTCCATAAAAGGATGAACTTTGGGAGATTGTGGACAATGTTGTGAAATTTACGGATTTCGAGACGCCATTATCGCCAAAACTGAGAAAACCGGTTGAGCTGGAGGATGACGGTATGCAGTAGGAGAAGAATTTCTTGTATTTCACGGCAGTCTGCGAAGTTAAAGATAATTTATCTCGGCCAAGTCCAATCAAACCGGCTCCTCTTCCGAAAAGACCTTGATTGTTTTGGCCACAACCGAATAAAAAGTCATTGAACACATCGGTTGGTGTCAAGGTGAGCTTTTCTTTAGCAAAGATTCCGACGGAGAAAGACGAATCTCCGTATTGAATGCCATAGACACAAGCTGTTGCTGAACATCCAGGTGTATTTCCTGTTGCAGAAGTGAGTGAACTGCAGGTCGGCGAGGTGCACGAAATGTTGGAATATGTTGAGGATAGTGATGGGTCAAAAATTGGGTCCTGCTGTTTATAGCAACTTCTTGCGCAAGGCTGGCACTGTGTCCATGTAATGTCACTTCCGGTATCAAATATAAGAGTTAAATCTTTCTTCGGGGTGCCTAGACCGACGGTAACCACATAATTGCCGGTGCCGACCACGCTTCCATCCTTGGCAGGAAGGTTGGCTGCGTCGGTTTGGTCAAGGTTGGTGGATCGGCCTAGGTTCTTGGCAAGTTTTGAGCGAATGGACTTGACCCGGGCTTCGTCTTGGAGGAGGATCTGGGCGTGAGTCGGAATACTTGCCTTGTCTTGATGGAGTTGAGAGCATGGGCCATGCTTGTGGACGACCTGTAAAGATGACTTTTTGTCCAATGCTGAAAGTGGAAGCCATGCATCCCAATTTCAAATACCATAATGTTTTAGGAATATATGTTAAAAAAAAAACTTTTAGAAAATAAAGATCGAGTTATATTTTAATTCACGTGGAAAAATAAGATTACATGATTATTAAGAGAAAGAGTCTCGCATCTTAAACATGAACTGTAAGATAAACATATATGTACTTTATATGCGAATTATTATATATTCTTTTGTCAAAAGAAGATAATTCATGCTGGGTCTTAAACCTGAAACTTAAAAAAATAAAATGAAAGCAGAAGATAAATATATTTGTCTAGCTGACCATTCATATTTGCTCGAATTGTTAATTTTAATGATGATTGGTGAAAGGATTAACATTTCTTCACATCCTTGTCTTATTTAATTATTTAATTATAAATTGTTCTTGTTAGGTATGATGATGATGAAAGTGAGTACCCAATAATACCATTAGCTAAAGATTGAATTAAAGAAAAATACTACTAAAGGGCAAAGTTCCTTAAACCTTCGGAAATACTATGTTGTATTTGTCAGAGGCAAAACTACTTCTTGTTAATTTACATTTCGAGTTTCATGACCAAACAAAACAGTGTTAAATAGATCTAAAAGCATAGCCTACCACTGGCCTGAGCCTCAGATTTGAACTTCAAAACAACCGTCGAGAATAATTAATTTTACTTTTTTAATTAAGGGAATAATCGTCATGAAAATCAAATAATTAAATTTTGTCACCTCAGAAAGTGCAATATGTATAAAAACATTAGAATTTTGTAATAATTTATATAATTATATAAATGAAAATTAGATAATGTTTTATATATCGACACAAAATGATATAAAAATTATTTCTCCATTTACGTTGCGTTAAAAAATATAATTTATTAAATTATAAAATTTTAATTCTAATAATATTTTAACCTTATATTAGATTTTACACTCTAAAATTCAGTCATATATTAATCATTATATTTACTATAATTGAATAATATTGTACATATATTACTGTTTCTATCATAAACCTCCTTCAAAAAGTCATTAAGAAGGACACTCAAACTCAATTTTCTTATGTATTAGAAAAAGAGGGACCTACAAGCTATACAGGAATGGCTGGCTAGCCTACGAAGGAGAGAGGGTTAGTGGAGTTTCAATGGCTCAAATCAAAGTTAAGAAGGAATTTGAACTATTGTTATAGTGCTGGTGACTGAATTAAGTTAAAAAAGGTGAAGAGTTTAGGCTTTGGAACACCTGGTTTCTGTGTGTGCATATCAGACAGACAGAGAACGAGAGAGATGAGGTAAATAACCTTTGGTTGCAGCGCTGCAAGTAGAGGAGGGTAGAAGAGAGCCGACTCGGATGGTAGTAGTAGTAGTGGTAGTGGTATGGCTCTTCCCTACAGTGGCTTCTCGTCCCAAGACATAGCCCTCCTTCAAAGAACAGACAAGGCAAACAACAACAAGATAAGCAGAGAGAAAGGTTGGGGAAACGACAATGGCACCCATGGTCCTGCTTAATGTCTCATACTACAAGCCACAAGGCACAACCTATATATATATATTCTCTACCCCATCCTTGTAAGCTATGCGAATCGAGAGAGAAGCAACAGGTCACCCATTCTAACACGTCACCCTTACTATGATTAACAAACTATACTCTTGCTAATATGATGTCCAATAGACAGCCAACACGTTGCCCACCAAGGGCATATCATGCTCTCTCCACTTCACTTTACCTTCAAACAACCCTACACTGTTAATTTTTAGTACATGGGTCGAAGTTTGGTTGATTATTATTGTTATTGCCCAACTTCTTAAGGTTTCTCAACCGTTTTATGAAGTTGAAACCTAAAAGCAATACATTTGCGTATTTCACCTTAAGCTAAAGCCTTCACTTCTTACATTTGGCATGCAGCAACAATACTATCTTTGTTTTGTTTCTGTAACGTAAAATAATACTGTAATAAATATAATAATGAAGCCACCATTTTGTTTTCAGACAGATTGTGACAATTTGGGTGTGTTCAGACAGAACCAAAGCTTGTGAATGGAAAGAGACAAAGCTTTTGAAAAAGATAATAATCATGCAAACAACTTGTCTATAGTATTTGTATTTTTTATAAATAATTTTAATTGTACTTTTAATAATCCATTGGGGTAGAATCTTTAGTGGAAGTTTTGACGTAAGAGTCAAATGATGCATGCCGGCTGCCAATGGAAATTCAAAACACCGGTAGTAATTAAAAGAATTTAATATGTTTAATTTGTTTTTAAATAATTTCGTAGTTAATATTAATTTTGAGTAATATTTTTTTCCTATAAATCTAAAGATATTAAACATATAAATATATTGAATCTTATATACAAGAATTGTCATCATTTTTAAAAGAAAAAACATCTCTTTCATAAAAAAAAACACATGTGATGACATGGTATAATTGTAAAATTACCATATCATTAAATAAACCTAAAATCCAAACCCAAATATCCAAATTCTAAATTTTTTGATATCGTTCTCAATGCCAACTAAGACATATACTATAAGTTGAACACTAAATAAATAAGTCTTGTATTTTATGTGTTTGGAAAGTAGGTAGTTTTCATTTCACGGGGTCTATAACACGAGTGATGGTAGTGGGCAAGGCATTAGAGTTGGGATCTATTGCTTTGGGATGGGAATCTTGTTTGGATGTGGATATCAATATTTGATTCTTTATTAATATATATATATATATATATATACACGGGATAAGATCAAATTATATATACATTATAAAATTCTTTAAGTTTTATATGTTTTTGGATTATTGAATTACTGAAATAGATAACTCATATCAACTTCATATTTTTTAAGTGATAATCTTTACATAACTAAATATTAATTTGAATCATCCGTTTTAGTTATACAATAATCTTAAAAATATATAAAACTTAAAAATAATTTTGAATCATATAACTTAATCTTATTGAAATTGAACCGAGAGTCTTTCTCATGTCCCCACAGCGGTGAGAGATTAGATTGATGGGTTAACCACTTGTCGTCGTATAAATTTTCAACTTTTCCGTATATTTTACTATTTCCTTTGGGTCCATTTTCATTTTCTTTAATAATATTAGATATAATAATTTCAAACGAAAGGAGTTAGGTATGAATCCAATTTATTATCTGCAATTCATTGGTTATAGATAATTATTAGGAGAGAATTATTTTGAAAAGGTGTAGTTTTTTTTCTTCCAATTATATCAAATATGATATATTTTTTTAATTTTTGTATTTATATATTTAAATGCAAAAATTCAACATATTTTAATTTAAATGGAGCTATATTAACCATGCTATCAGTTGAATTTCTTGGTAAAAAAATATTAACAGTTGAATTTTAATTATTAACTCGGAAGGGAGGGAGAGGAACTAAATTCTTGAAATTAAAAGAGTAGAGAGACCAGGGAATACTAATGAAGTATAAGGTAATAAAACAACTGGGTTATAGGCCTTGGACTCGTAGGCTTAGATACTAGGTGTGTAAAAAAACGATTCGATTATTCATTAATAAATTTTGAATATTTTTGTTTTTATATTTCAATAATTTAAATCGAATATCCTGAAATTGAGTCAAATACAAATAATTGTCACATTTACATTAGATATCCGATTATCCAAAATTTAAATATTCAATTTTTAAAAATACATGAAAAATTGAAATTTTCATGATTATTGTTAATTGTTATATTCGAAAATTCAAAATTTTCATTTATAAAATCGCTAAATTAAAAAAAAAAATACTTAAATCAAGATATAAATTTGAATATTCATGGATATCTTATCCAAAAATCAAGAATCAAATATCCAATTTTTGTATCGCTAAATAGCTGATTCCTAAAATTTCAGATAGGAGCGAAATGCACACCCTAGCCCATACTAAAAGTCTGGCAGTACATATGGATATAAACATTGTTACAAGCACATAATAATTAAGAGCCATTGATATGCATCTTAACCCATTAAAGGGTAAAAGAACAAGACCGTCGGATCTTCCCTTCAATATTTGCAAACTCCTCTACTCGTTTCCTACCATGAAGGAACTAATAATATATATTTGGCCTTCCTGAAATTCGACGATGACATGGCTCAGTTCCTGTGTGCCATCTTTGTTGCACAACAGCACAAGGCATTACATACTGAAGAATAAATCATCCAACAAACAGGCCAGTGAAAGTTTCACTGCTGCCGAACTGATCCGGTTCGGAAACATAAATAAAACTCTGATAACTCATTTTTGACATTTTTAAACCCCCCTGTTATTGTAACAAAACCAAAATTCCCAATAATAAGAAAAATATAACCTCGAACATAATTTTAGATTTCTTATGTTAATCCATTATCAAGTCACAATAAAGCAAACCTATGTTCATAATCCATTCTCCGTCTTCAAAAGAAAACAGAACAAAACGTCTTCAGTTCCACCAGCCTTCCTTTAACTCCACTCACCACCTCCAGAAATTTGTTACAGAACCAAAGAGGAACAAAGATGTTATTGTAGAGGAATGCCTCCACCCGAATACTCGACCTCCTGAAAATGTTATCAATTTAAAGCTAGAGTCGATAAAAAAAAGGCCCATAAAACACCAGTTATAGCATTAAATGGTTTATCTGCTAAAGCCAACAGCATCGCATGTTAATTGATCTTTATTAATCCTACTCTTTCCCCTGACCCCTTAAGTTTCACTTTAAACCTTACTTCTGGATTGTACAAAATACCATAGGAAAAAGAACTGAAAATAAATTTTGCACCAAGGAAAAAGGGAAAACTGATTAACCTGGGCAGGGGGTAAGGATGATACCCAGTCTGACGCATGCGTTGGAAGAAGCCCCAAAGTGTTAAGCTGACAAAAAAAAAAAAAAACACAATACACAATGGAGTATTATATAAATCGGGTTTTGTTCCCCTCTGCTCAATAATCTTCAAAGGAGAAAATCATTAGGAACTTTAAGAAAAGGGAAGTACAACTCACCTTCCAAACACCAAGTGCTAAACCACCCAAATTAAGTGCAATGAAAAGTAACTTAGGTCCAAGAAGTTCTACTTTACTGTCTTTATAAGGCTCAAAAACTGCAAAATCAAAGTGAAATTCGGATGAATCAACATGGAAATGGAAATTGCAGATCATAACATCCCAAGCCTTAGGTGGCACTTTGGCACAACCATTACATTTTAAGGTTGTCTTTTTTTATGCATCTTATGTACTTTTTGAGAAGAAAATTGACTATTGAGCCAAGACAGAAAGAGAGAGAGATGCCAAGCATATATGGAGCAAAAACAATGAAGCTGTTATAGAAGCATACAAGATAGATTTCTTCTGAATACTTAAGTGGCATTCATTAGTACCATATGGCATAACTTAAAAAGGGTTAACTATTTCATCCTTGGTTAGGGCATCTTTTATTCTTACACACTTTATTCTTTCCCTCTTTGACAATTGAACCACTCAAAACTAAATGGAACAAATCAAGCAGAACAAAGAACACCGTGAAAGGGAACAATAAGGTAATAATAGAGGATAAGAGAAAATTTTGTAGAAAGAAGCCACTTACCCTTCCCAACACCTTGAAGAGCACTAATAGGCTGCCAAAGTGCAGAAAAAGTGATACCAATGCTAAAGAGATGCACTGTATTTCCGGCCATCCACATCATGAATCCCATCATTAGCAAGTTCTTGAATGGAGCTTGTGCCACTTCCCAAGCTTTCTGTACAACAGTAGAAGAAACATAACCTTAAATGACAGATTTTGACCTGTCTGATTTTACCTAAAGGTACACCTAAACCAGCTAAAAGGTTAGCGTGATATACTCTTATCTTGCCTTCAAATAGTATTTTGTAAGTGCATCAGATGATCACAAGACCTAAACTAAATACCAACCCTCAACCATAAACGAAGAGAATATTCTGTATACCATGATTTCCCTTTATCTTCTCCGTAAATATCAACTCAGAGCATTCTAAACTCTGACATACATACTGATCACTGAAGTGATTTGGGGTAACACATACAGTAAAGAAACAAAATTGATGACCCATGCATCACAACATAAGTAGTAGCTTTCTGCTCAGCCACATACCTTAGTATTCTAATGTAAACTCCCAGATGGTAAAGCTCAATCTGAATTCATTAGCCTAAAGGTCCTAAACATCAATTAGGCTTATTCACGACTTGCAATGATAATTTCTCACTTAAAACCATTGATTTTTATTTACGTCCATGGTCAAATCACAACAAAGTTGAAAACTTCAAATCTTTAAGATCCAAAAGAAAATAAATTATAATGTTTAGAAGTTTGGGGGCCAATTTAGATTTCAATTTCAATCGTTAGTTAAGCATCTTCTTACTTTTCTCGTATCGAAAAAATTAAAACAAAAAATGTACCTGAGCTTTCCAATTGGATTCAGCATCCTTCTTTTGGCGACTCACAGTTGAATCGTCCTGCCAAAATACAAAGTGAAACCTAACGAAAATTGAAAGTCAAATAATGCATTTTTATTTGAGAAAATTAGAACAAAAAAGGAAGGGAAACCTGATCTACAGAGGCACGAGTGAAGCCGGGGGGATCGGGGATGTCACGCGACGAAGGAGCGGTGGAATTATCGGAGAAATCAACGGCCCATCTTCGGCCGGATCCCATTACTCCTTTGCCTTTCTCCATCTTTCTTTATTCTTTTCCGTTAATATTCCTGGGTTTCGTATTCGGCTAGGGCTCCTATTATTCTCCCTCAAGTTCATTATTTTGCAAATGCATAAATATTTAAATTTACTTTTTTGGGAAATGTTTAATTCATTATACTTATCTAGAATATGATTGGAATCCTAAATTTTAAAAATTTTAATTAAATTATCAATTACTTCAGCAAGGATCTTCTTTCCATTTAATTATTAACTTGAGTATTAAATATCAATTTAAGTCTAATTTAAAGTATATTTAAAATAAATATGTCAAATTCCAAAAATTATATACTTTTTAGTTTCTATATGAATAATTTAGATACGATGTGAATTTTGATTAAATTTATTAAATTTTAATGACAATCTTCTCCTTATATTTTCAATATACTTCATGTCAACTTGAGCTAAAATTAGCAAATAATTAAATCAAGTATAGATCTTTGATTAGATCAAGAATGATAGTTAGAGGACTCAATTTGAATATTTTAAAATTTAAACCTCAAATTAAAATTCAGACATTATCAATTAACTTTAACTTTTAAGGTAGGTGCAAGTCTTTAATTGATAATTTGTGTACGGGTAGAATTTTTTTTTACTCGAATATAATTTAAAGTTATTATTTTTAATAATAATCTATTATTTTGATTCTCGAAATATTGTATTTATTATAATACTCAGCTAAATCTGATTATGAATATTTTTTAAGTAATCTCTTAAAATGCTCAAAGTTAAAATAGGAAGAACCATACAAACTCTGTCACCATATTTAGTCCAATTTTCAGGCAATGAAATCGGAATTTTTGTTGTTTTGGATGTCTTGATCCGATGTTTATCAAATAAAAACAACAGGAAATGCTACTCGACTTGAGACTCCTACAATTGTTTCATTGTTTACAGTTAAAAAGTTAAAACGTTTATTCTCCACGAAACTCACTACAACTCCGGTTTCTTTGAGAACTTGTCCGACACATTAGCTAGGACGAAACCTGCAAATACCTGTATCCAAGAATGGTTAAAAGAACTGCTCTAAAACTGATTAATGCTCTTAAGCTTGAAAGTGTTTTAAAAGCATTAAAAGGAAGCTCGAGAAAGTCGACAGCACCGAAGGAGTTCTTTGTTTGTTTTGCCGTAGATATAAAATGTAAGATCATACTGATTAAGCTACCTGAATGCACCCGAAGATGTAGACTCCGGAGAAGTGCCGGCCATGTATGACCATGTCAGCTACCATAGCTAGGGGTATCGTCAACGACATTCCCAATGTTGCGATTAGAGGAGTTGTCCAAACCACAGACAGTGCCCTGCATAATTTTTTCAATGACTAAAATCTCAAAAAAACAAAACTTTGGAACTCCATTGTATTGGATTGATTTTTCGTGGTATCCGGGAAATAATCCGGGTACAGAATACTTATACTGTTGTTTGTTAACATTGAGTCCTAGTAGCATCAACTAGTTCGAAAGTGAAACGAGGCTGATATATGTACCAGAAGTAGTCTGAGAGAACACTTCCCACAAAACCATTAAAAAGAACTACTTCACCGATGGATGCTGAATGTGGAAATTCGAATGGAGGTTCTATCCCAACAGCATTAAGTGGCCACACTGCAAATAGATAATAGTGTAAATTCAAAGGGAAAACCGTAGGCAGAAATATCAAACTTGGAATATAAGGAGATTAATGGACTGTTTACCGAGCCACCAAAGTCCAAGAAGAGTGAAGAGACCGACATATCCAAAGAACTTTTGCATATCAACTTTCTCTCCCGACCCAGCAGATTTCTTTAGCAGAACTGCATTAGTTGATCAGTAGGTGGTAATAGAGCATAACAGAGAGACAGTCTCACCAAATTAAACCGATTATAGCCGGTGTTCAATATAGATACATAGGAAGTACCTACCTGTAAATAAGCCATATGAAATTGCAGACAGAAGACCGAATATATCCCCCATTATGGAGTGCTTTCTAGCTCTAGACACACCATGAACAATGCATAAAAACAAATAATTCACGAAAAAAGAGGATTAGAGGATTAAGGCATATCGTAAAGGAATAAAGAACTTATAATATGTTCTTGAAATAACTAGCAAAGAAAGACCGGACATACTCAGAGACTGTAAGCATTTCATCTGATGCCCATGTCTTTCCAACTGTGGTCATAGCAACACCAGTCATGCTAATAAATACAGCTACCGCTTTTGCAATATTTACGGTGTCCTGGCCGAGAAGAGCTCCGAAGAAAAGTGTAAAGAGCCCCGAAGTAGATGTTAGGACAGTTGTACTTGCAACACTGGTATTTGCCAGAGCGGAGTTTGATAAGTACTGCAAGATATCACAACAACTGTGTTCAGGCAAACTTCTTGGTATAACTTATATCGGCACCGGCACCCCTAATGCAACTGTAATGATTCTGACATTATTTACCTCGGTTATAAACCAAATTGGAGCTAGATATAAGCTACACATGGCAATATCCCACGAACTCGGTCCACCGCCATGTTCGGGCAAGTAAGGTCCATCTTCCTCAGAACATGAAATGAGAGGCTGCCCCTCTTCTCTTTCACTAAGATCCTTGTCAGTTATCAGGCATCTTTTAAGGTCAGCTTCCGCACTGTGGTTCAATTCACTGATTTTAAGAGGAATATCGAGTCTGATCGAAGTATTTATCATTGAGCTACCATCGTATTGATTTTTAGATAAATTTGCATTAAATAACAAGCTGCAGATCCAATCCTTTACAACTGCAATGGGTAAATAAACAACCATAAGGGACACTCCAAGATAAGTGAGTGCAAACGGCTGTTTGTATTCCGAGAAAATCGTCTGCAAACAACAACATAAGGATTAGTTGAAACGTGATCATCAAGATTGATAGAGAGAAAAAAAGAAAGAGGGAAAGATAGAAACAAAAGGAGTAAAGGACCACATAATTATAGAAATTGAACAAATTCTTTTAATTTCACCTATAAAAAGGCATATCAAATGAAATATCTGATCTTCAATAAAAATTACCCCCAAAAATATCCATCAAAACTTCAAATTATCTAACGCGGATCATAGAAAACAAAGTAATAACCAAAGAATCAAAGGAAACAGAGTCTGATCATCAGCGTCACACCTGTGTTATCTCTGCAGATAAAACCCATATAAACACAACTGCGCCAATCAACCCTAACCCAGCGTTATATTTCAAACCCATCACCTTAAAATACCAATCGAAACGCTGGAAGCCGGAAACTTGACCGGAAAAGGAAAAGAAACTGAATTGTGCTTGAAATTCCTATAAAGCTTTCATTTCCATGGTAAAGCAGCGTGGGATCTTCTCTGATTTAGGTGAAGCAAAGCGGTAGGTTTAAAACTGATCAACCAACAATCGGTGGAAACACTATGTGCGTGAATAACAAGGCATCGAGTCTTTGAATTTTGTTTTCTATTTTATTTTGGCATCGGTTTCATGACAAGTCTGGGAGAGTGACAAGTGGTTCCATGTCAACGAAGGATCATTAAAAATCTGGGCTGAAAAGGAGATGCATGCAGTCGCGGGTTTTTTGGGCGCATTCATCAGCAACATTTCAATGGTCAGCGACCCGCATGTGAGTCCTTCAACGTGGCAACACGCTTGAAAGATTATACCCCTCAATATCCCACCTAGGCACGTACATATTTTTTCAGTTACCGTTTTTTTTTTCCAATTGTTAGTATTATTCATTTATTCCCATATTATAATTGTGCCATTTTTTTAATCAGTTACGATGAGTATATATAATATTTATTTTATAATATATTTTTAATCATTAGATAATATTTCTTTATTTATTGTATTATAAATATTAATATTTGAATTTATAATTTTTAAAAATAATAATCTTTCATTTAATCATTAAAGTAGGATGATTTATGCGTTTAATATATTTTTATGATTTGTCGATTGGGTTGATATGAGTTTGAAACTAAATAAAAATAAATATTAAGAGTATTAAGATGATACTATAGTATTTTAAAAATAATAATTTAACCCCACAAAAATTCAAAAATTTATAGTGATTTTTAATTAAATTTATTTTATAATTTTATTTTTTATTAAATTTCTTAAATTAAAAAAAAAGTATTTGTTATATTGCCAAACAGTGGATAATTTTCTCCGGTGTTGCCTGCTGCCCTGTAAAAATGTGGTAGTCCGCGGCAAAACAAACCTAAAATGGCTTGCTGGGCCCGATGCGATTCGACCACAATTTACAAAATCACAACATATGTTTTCGTCCAATTGGATAGACGCGCCTGGTTTGAGCGTGGAATAAATAAGATTTATCTCCCTTAATTTCAATTCCCAACCCACCACAATCACCACCATTTTAAACATATTTGCGGAGAAGACGGCTGTTCTTAAGTTTTGCTATTGATTGATTTACCAGACTCCTCCGACGCTGGAAAAGAGGAGAAAAGAAAACAACAATGGCGGACGAAGAGAGGGTTCTAGAGGACCAGCTGGAGCTTCAGTTGAAAGAGCAAAGAGACTCACTCTCTGCCCTAAACGATGCTCTCGCGTCTGACCCGTTCAATCCACAGATCCTCGCTGTACTTCATCTCTTCCAACCCCTGTTTTCTTTTTCCCTATCATAAAATCTTCAAAATTCTCGCGATAAGTAATATGGATTGTTTTTTGAATTTCATTTTTCTTTGATTGGGTTTAGGTTCACGATGAACTTGTTGAGGTAATCAAAGAGACAGAGGATGGGCTTCTTAATCTTAAGCGCGCGCGTTTACTTCGAGAAGCTGATTCAGCGTTAAATGTTTCGAATCAATCAGCGGTTGAGGAGGTTAAAGCGGAGCCTCTTGACCCGGATGATATAGAAGCGGAAACATTGGAGGAGGAAAGGAGTTACCGGGTCGGGTCGAAATGTCGATTCCGTTACAGTGACGGCCGGTGGTATGATGGGCA
This sequence comes from Abelmoschus esculentus, assembly GCA_035048815.1. NCBI lineage: Eukaryota > Viridiplantae > Streptophyta > Magnoliopsida > Malvales > Malvaceae > Abelmoschus > Abelmoschus esculentus. Next base: position 27,951,994 of record JAUCBN010000002.1, read on the forward strand.
AGTTGTTGCATTGAACGGCTTCAATTTTGCAAAGATATCTTTCCTCACTCCCACTTCAGAAAATATGTTGGTAAGCACTAATTCGAGTTCCTAAAACATATTTCTGTTTTTTTCTTTGGGTTTCTGTGAAAGTTAATACTTTAAAGTTGAAATCTTTCTTCTAATGTGATTAGAACCTTTGAAAGTTATGAATTTTCTGAAAGAGAAAGAAGCGAAGGATGTCAGATAAAATTGCTGAAGAGAAATTAATTTATAGGGGCTATCCAACTTTTTGAATGAGTTTCTCTTGTCTTATTCTTTAAAATTTTATTCTATTATTATTATCGCGATAAGGGAACTTAGAAATGCAACATGGAACAAGTAATTTCTTGCAATCATGAAGGAAAAAGGGAAAGATTTCTGTTTTATTTGAAAACATAGGATCTCCTTGTGTAGCTGTTGTTCAGAATGAGATAGCCTGTGTGATGACCGCCCTGTGATAGCTATGCTACTTTCCCCCTCTTTCACTTTGCTTGTTTGAGAATTGGATGTAACCTTCTCAAGGAATGAAGGACTATTCTCTATTTCTAATTAAGCAACATTTACCATTTCCAGTTACTAATGCTAGACCACCCGAGTGCAGATATGCAAGTTCTTTCTGCAACAAAGATGTCGATTTGGTGCTACTTGCCGCTTATCACATGGTATGTGAGAGTCTTTTTGTTTTATCATTTATGGACTAGTAGGTTGTGAACCAAAAGTTCCCTTTGTCTTTTTTGTTGAATGTTCTTGCACTAAGGACATGAGGAATCGTTGAGCTTATGGCATGAATCATAAAGACAGAATTGTCGTCTTGCATAAACCCTGTTAATTATAGATGGTGAGCTAAGAAAACTGTTCTATATGAAGGACATGTAAAATGAGACATTTGTGAGATACTTCTAGCTTTGCATTCTAACCTTCAATATTGGCACGGGCTAGTTGTATAGGCCATTAATTTTGGGGGATAAGAACTAGATGACAGATCTCTGTTGCCATGCTGTGTGCTCCAAAAGGCTGTATTTAGTATATGCACTAGCCTATACAGTATTCTTTCCAAAGTTTATTGTGGTATGGAACCCTCTATATGCGATAGCTTATACGGTATTCTTTGCTCTCATTTCTTACTATCTTTCCTTTCATAACATTTATGTCTGCAGGAGTTGATGTACCGTTATCTTCACTGAAGAAGTACACTACAACCATGTGGGAGCCATCAATGGTTGGGTCCAATATTTGGGCAGTCTCTGATAGTCGAGTTGGCATCTGGAGGGAAGCTGAACTTGAATCATGGAACGATGAACATGGAATGGGGAAGGTTGTGTTCCGGGACGATGGAAGCTCTGCAGAGCTCGGTATAGAAGCCCTAACATTGTCTGAATATGCCCAGATAAGTGATGATGAAGAAAGTGAACTAAGCTCTGAAGAATCTGATTCTAGTGACTATGATGATGAGGGCAGCCCGAGGGGTATAGGTTTTCTTGAATGCACTGCCCAACAGAGAGGCATCCAGACAGAAACTACCATCTTTGCTAAATGGGAGAATCATACCAGGGGTGTAGCTTCTAAGATGATGGCCAATATGGGTTATCGTGAGGGAATGGGATTAGGTGCCTCTGGGCAGGGAATGTTGGACCCAATCTCAGTTAAAGTCCTTCCTCCTAAGCTATCACTCGATCATGCTCTGGAGTCTCATGAAAATGATGAGGGTAAAGAGAAAAAAGGGAAGAAAAGAAGCAGAGGTGGCAAGAGAAAGCGTGAGAAGAAATTCGCAGAAGCTGCTCGGGCTGCAAAGGAAGAAGATGAATCAAGAACAGATGTTTTTAGCCTCATCAACAACCAACTTGCTATGCATAATGAAGCAGTGAATGGTTGTTCAACAAGGAAACATCAAAAGAAAGGTTCTGGAGAGGAGAAGAAAGTAGATAGGAAAGCATTGGTTGCGTATGATGATGAAGTGAATGAACTAAAGTTACGAGTCGTGAAGCTCGAGGAAATGGTGAGCAGAAACAGAAACAGAAACGAAAAGGTTGTTTACGAAGCTGCTATGAGGAAGTTAACTGAGACTCGCAAGGCTTTGGCAGAGGCGGAAGCAGTTCATGCATCCGCATCAAATGCAGTCGCAAGCAAAGAAAAAGAGAAAAGGTGGCTAAAGTTTTGACGTTTTGTCATAGTGATATCGTACAGCTTATACAAATTGCGTATTAAAATTCAATTTAAGATCCAAAACAGAAAAAATTAATAAAATTATAAATATACATTATCTTTTCGGTCATGACGTCAAATCTAATTATAAAAAATATAAAATAAAACCACTAAACGATAAAAAATGATAATGTAAAATATACACCACAAAAAATAAAATTTTATTAAAAATAAAAGAGTAAGAAAACCACGATTGATAACCAATATTATCCTCTACTAAACAAGATTAACCAAAGAAAAGTTGAGTGCTCTATAGATAATGTGCCGCCACCAACTTGCACTTCGTTTTTAGAGAAATACTCTGGTATAGGTTATTCTATTAGGTTGTAATTTAAAAGGGAGATAACGATTTTAATTTATTTTTGATACATTATAATTATATTTGAGTCACGTAATTATTAAAAGTTATATTTTAGTTATTTGATTATAGATAAGGTTAAATTTGGTCATTATTAAAATTTATAATGAATCATTCAATTATGTTAAGGATATATTTTGATCACCCTTTATATGTATATCAATTTGTGTATTAGATCAATTAATAATTTTAAATGAAATATTCTAGTGTATTAGATCAATTTCGTTTGTTTTTAATTTTAGAGCAGTTTTTGAACTGGAATTTACTTTGTAGGGATGACTATTTAGTTTTCACGCCCTTTACATTATGTGAACAATTCCTTGAATGTTGCCTGAACATAGATCCGTCTCTGTGTTTCAGTGTGTAGCTTTGAAATTTTACTTTGATAAACCGGGTAGATCTCAATTGTTTGGAAAATCTCAGGTCATAATTACATCGGAACAGAGCATCTCCTTCTCGGATTGCTTCGTCATGGCAGTGCTAGAGATGGTGCACCAGGTGATCTTGAGAATCTAGGATTTGACTTAAGTATTATCCGCAAAAAGGTACATGCATCGACTTGATCTTGTTTCAAATGCCTGATATATTTTCATCTCAGTTATCTACTTATTTGACCAGGTTCTTCGTATGGTTGGTGAAGGTGATAAGGTTAGTGTTGTTACTGAAGGTTCAACTTCCAACACAAAAGTGACAACACACGAGGGATATCGAGCCAACTTGATGCAGTGTACTGGAGCTACCACACTTGATGAATACATCGAGCATATCGAGAAAGATCTGGCTTTGGCAACGCCGTTCTTTCCAACCAAAGTTACTGAATCATCTGTAGAAGGAACGATGGTAACTTTGAGAGGTTTGAAAGAGCATTATGAGATTCACCACAAACTATGTTATGAAGAGGATGCCGTCATTACCGCTGCAGAGCTGTCAAACCAGTACATTAGGTAAGTAGTCTTTGAATTTGCACTTACCAATCTATTTAATTTTGTAACTAGCTGAAAATGGAACCCTTCCCTTTTGTACCTCACCTCAATTTCTGCATGCTTCAGTGACGCTTTTCTACCTGATAAAGCAATTGATTTGTTCGATAAAGCCGGAGCTCATGTTTCCACCCGTCATGCAGAGGTGTGCTTGCACTACAGTCTACAATCGATCCTAAACTAACTTTTGTCTTTCCTTCACGAGTTGATTTCATTGCATTATTGTTTTTGCAGCTCCTTGGGGTGGTTAAAGAGCTTAGAAGAGAGTTCAGGCTGTTCATGAAGTCAAAGAAGGAAGAGGGCCATATCCTGGACAAAAAGAAGGTACAAAACTTTAAGAGGTTCACAGATCGTTTTTATGTTAATTTCTTTTGGAAGATGGATCAAAATATTTATAATGTTCCTTCTCTACTTAGGTCCTAACATTTGTGTGTTCGAGTGTTTAATGGCCTCAACGCTTTGTTTTCATACAATCCATTATTTTTTGTGTGGGTTTGAGAACATTTATTTTAAGCTTGCTCAATCACAATCATTGTTTTAACAGTTTAGTGAATTACACAATCGAGAAATGGAGCTCAGGATGCAGATCCATATATTACATAAGATGAGCCAGGCAGATAAGATTGTGAAAGAAGTGGATTTTCAAGGTATAGTCTCTTCACGGAGCGGTATTCCTTTTGAGAAACTAGTAATTGATGAATCTGATAGGCGCCGTAAGATGGAAGAGACTCTTCATAAGCGAGTCATTGGTCAGGATGAAGCTGTGAAAGCCGTCAGTTTTTGTGCATATGATGGTCTCTGGAGATTCCTTTCCGGCGTGCCAATTGCTAGCTTTATCTTCTATGGTCCAACTGGTGTAGGAAAGTCGGAATTAGCAAAGGCACTAGCTGCCAACTATTTCGGCTCTGAAGAAGCTGTAATCCAACTTGATATGACGGAGTTCATGGAAAGTCACACATTATCCAAGCTCATTGGATCATCCACTGGCCCTGAGGGTGGTTAACTAACGGATGCTGTTTGGAAACAACCACACACTGTAGTGCTTCTCAAAGAAATGGAGAAGGCCCATATCGATGTCTTGAACGTGATTCATCAGATAATCAGTGTTGGAATCTTGACAGACGGGTTAGGAAGAACGGTGGATTTCAAGAATACACTTCTGATAATGACATCTAATGCTGGAAGCAGTGTAATTGAGAAGGGTAAACGACTGATGGAATTTGATCTCAATGAAGAGTGCCGCTACGATAGTATAAAGAGCCTAGTGATGGAAGAACTGAAACAATGGTTGGGGCCGGTTTTAGTCACTATGTTGGCTCAGGTGATAGTTTTTAGACACCTCAACAAGTTGGAGGTGAAGGAGATTGCTGATATAAAGCTTAAGGGGGTGTTCGACAGGCACAAAGCAAAAGAAATTCAACTTCATTTCACCGAAAGGTTTCGAGAGAGGGTGGTCGAACAAGGATACAACACGACCTACGGAGCAAGGCCATTGAAAAGAGCCATTAGACATCTCGACGACAGCATGGCAGAAAAGATGGTTGCTAGGGAAATCAAGGAGGGTGATTCAGTGACCGTGGACGTAAACTCTGGTGGAAATATTATGATTCTCAATGGTTGATGTATTGGTCTTTGAGTCATTGGTCGATCGAGTTTCAATTAAATCAATAGTCATTTTTCTTTTGTTGCTTGTACCTTTCGTTTATTTATAAAAAAATAACAAATTATTTTAAAAAATACTTTAGAAATAACAAATTATTGAATCTAAATTGACTTGTATGTTTCGAAACAGTGAACCGACACAGACACATCCAACTAGCAAAGGGCGTCAGGTTGCCTAGGTACAAGCCTTAGTCCCCCCTTGCCCCACCACCCAAAAAATGTGAAATTATAGATTAATTATTTAAAAGTTATAAATTTGTAAGTTAATATTATGATAAACTTTTATTTGGTCTCATTAAACTTAAAATCCAACCTTCCAATAAACTTTTATGGGTTTATTGAAGCGAGAGGCCCAATTCAAAAGCAATTCTGGGTTTGATCCAAATTTGGATGGATTTCATTTTAGTATAATAGATGGATTTTAAAATTAAAAATAAATTAAAGTAGCAAAAAAATATAAAAAACAAATATAATTAGAATGACAGATTTGACTGTATTTTTTTGTTAAACAAACCTAAACAAAAGATAAACTTGAGATTCAGCATGGATTTTACAATTTTGCTGAATTTTCTAGTTAAACAAATATAAACAAAAGCTTAAGATTAGCATTCATCAACAAAAGAACTTTTTTCTTCACTTAAAGCCAATCTCCTTAACATCTGTATCAACCTTCACATCCCTTCCAACAACAGACCTTTATATTTGTTCGCTAAAGCATAACCGATCTCCAATAACTTGTATTTATCATGTTCTTTGGCCTTTATCAATGCATCTTTTGCTTTGTTTTTTTTCATGCCCAGCACCTTCTTTAATTTTTCGATCACCATACACGGATCACGATTTTTGATCGGGAGCAAAAATAATATTGCTTTACGCTCACCCTCACCCTCACCCTTACCCTTACCCTTACCACCATGTTTAGTAGCGACTGCAGCAGGAGGTAGATTATCACGGTGGGAACTGGTACCGAGAGTGAAAGTAGGTTTGTTGAACTTGGAGTGACAAGGGAAAAACAAACGGTCGGTTAGAAGTGGAGTGATGGTGGTTTTGGTCGGTTAGAAGTGGAGTGATGGTGGTTTTGGTCGGTTAGAGGTTTAGTTGGTTTTCGTGAGTAAGAACTCCTATTTAGAGAAGAGACGAAAAACAGTGAGACGCATTACAATCATCATTGCAATTAAGTTTTGTTCTGATATCAATTAACATAAATTTTTTATTTTCATGGAGAAAGGGTTTAATATTGAAAATTTAACATTAAAAATTTTATACAAATCTAAATATAAAATAGACGAATGATATAAAAAAATTTAAGTTTAATATCATTTAAATATAACAATCGACGGAGAAAACCCATTATTAATAAATGGAGAAATCACTTATTTCAAAAGTATTCTTGGGTTTGATCCAAATTTGGATGAATTTCAGTTTGATATAATGGATGGATTTTAAAAATAAAATTAAAATAAATTAAAGGGAAAAAATATAAAAAACAAATATAATTAAAATGACAGTAATAACCAACAATTTGACTATATTTTATTATTAAACAAACATAAACAAAAGATAAACTTTATATTTAGCTTGAATTTTACAATTTTGCTATATTTTTTGGTTAAACAAAATATACTCTCAACCTTCACATGATGCCAATCTCCTTCACATCTACATCAACCTTCACATCCCCTTCCAACAATATACTCTCATATTTTTTTCGATAAGGCATAATCGATCTTCGATAATTTGTATTTTTCATTTTTTTGGTCTTTATCAATGTCTTTTTTGCTTGGTTTTTTGTCATACCCAATACCTTTCTTAACTTTCCGGTCACCAAACTCGGAGCACGATTTCTATTCGTGAATAAGAACAATATTGCTTTACGCTTACCATGATCACCATGGTTAGTAGCGGCTACAACAGTAGGAGGTAGATTACGACGGTGGGGAATACTATCGGGAGTGAAGGTAAGTTTATTGAACTTGAAAAATGACAAGAGAAAAACAAATGGTCGGTTAGAGGTTGAGTGACGGTAGAGTTGGTTAGGTTGATTTTGACGATCAAAGGTAAAGAAAATGAAGAGAAAGGATGCTAAACACAATTTTTTTTTTTTGCTTTGCTGGTTGTTTTTCTTCAATTTGGTGAATTAAAGTAACTGTAAAAATCACTGTAAAGAGGAGACAGAGAACAATGAGACGCATTACAATAATCATTGCAATTAAGTTTTGTTTTGATACCAATTAACATAAAATTACTATTTTCATAGAGAAAGAGTTTAATATTGAAAATTTAATATTAAAAATTTTATACAAATCTAAATATAAAATAAATGAATGATATAAAAAATTTTAAGTTTAATATCCTTTAAATATAACAATCGACGGAAAAAACTCAATATTAATGAAAAAAAAAATCACCTATTTCAAAAGCATTCTTAGGTTTAATCCAAATTTTGATGGATTTTGGAAATAAAATTAAAAATAAATTAAAGGGGTAAAAAATATAAAAAGTGAATATATTTAAAATGAAAGTAATGACCAACAATTTGACTGTATTTTTTTGTTAAACAAACATAAATAAAAGATAAACTTGATATCTTGCTTGGATTTTACAATTTTACTGTATTTTTTTGTCAAACAAATATAAACAAAATATCAATATTAGTATTCATTAAACAAATATGAGCAAAAAAACCTTCTTCCTTTACATTATGCCAATCTCCTTTACATATACATCAACCTTCACATCCCCGTCCAACAACCTACTCTCATATTTCTTCGCTAAAGTATAATCGGTCTCTAATAATTTGTATTTCTCATTTTTTTTGACCTTTATCAATGCCTCTTTTGCTTGGTTTCTTGTCATACCCAACACATTTCTTTAACTTTCCGATCACCAAACTTGGATCACGACTTCTATTTGTGAGTAAAAATAATATTGTTTTGCGCTTACCATGATCACCATGGTTAGTAGTGGCTACAGTAGTAGTAGGTAGATTACGACGGTAGAAAATCCTATCGAGAGTGAAGGTAAATTTGTTGAACTTGAAGTGGAAAGAGAAAAATAAATAGTTGGTTAGAGGTGAAATGACGGTGGAGTTGGTTTAGTTGATTTTGACGATCAAAAGTAAAGGAAATAAAGAGAAAGGGTAGAGGATATTAAATACAGAATTCATTTTTTTCTTCGTTGTTTGTTTTTCTTTAATTTGGTGAGTTAAAAGTAGCTATAAAAATCATTTTAGATAAACAATTTTCATGGAGAAAGATCGTTCTCAATGTCTCTCTTCCTCTTATTTAGAGAGGAGACGAAGAACAGTGAAACGCATTACAATCATCATTGCAATTAAATTTTGCTCTGATACCAATTAACATAAATTTATTATTTTCATGGAGATAAGGTTTAATATTTAAAATTTAACATTAAAATTTTATACAAATCTAAATTTAAAATAGACAAATGATATAAAATTTTAAAGTTTAATATCCTTTAAATATAATAATCGACGATGAAAACTCACTATTAATGAATGGAGAAATCTCCTATTTCAAAACTTTCTTAGGTTTAACTCAAATTTGGATGGATTTCAACTTGATATAATGGATGGATTTTGGAAATAAAATTAAAAATAAATTAAAGGGGCAAAAAAAAATATAAAAAGCAAATATAATTAAAATGACAGTAATAACCAACAATTTAACTTTATTCTTTTTGTTAAACAAACATGAACTAAAGATAAACTTAATATTTAGTTTGGATTTTACAATTTTATTGTATTTTCTAGTTAAACAAATGATCAAAATTAACATTCATCAAACAAATATGAGCAAAAGAACCTTATTCCTTTACATTATGTCAATCTCATTCACATCTACATCAACCTTTACATCTCCGTCCAATAACCTAGTCTCATATTTTTTCGTTAAAGCATAATCGGTCTCCAATAATTTGTATTTCTCATTTTTTTTTGGCCTTTATCAATGCTTTTTTGTTTGGTTTTTTGTCATACCTAACACCTTTCTTAACTTTCCGGTCACCAAACTCGAAATACGATTTCTATTCGTGAATAAAAACAATATTGTTTTACGCTTACCATGATCACCATGGTTAGTAGCGGCTAATATGAGAAATAATAATTAAATTAAAAATTCATTTTAATGAATTTAGGGTTTAAGGTTTAGGATTAATAAATAAAATTTCAAACTTTTAATTTATTATATAATGATTTAATTATTATTTTTAGGGTAAACTACCCCAATGACCACCCAACTATTTGGGGATATTTATTTTGGTCACCCAACTAAAGAACTCGTCAATCAGGCCACCCAACTTTGTAACCTACTTATTTGAGTCACCGCCGTTAAAAATTTAACATAAAAGTTAACGGTGATAACGTGACAGTTAATGGTGATGACGTGAACGTTAATTAAAATCTGTAAAATTACACATTTAATCCCTCTAATTTATTTATTATTTTAAATTAATTATAAAAAATAAATTAATAAATAAAATTAATCACCCAATCGATTTGTGACACGTGTCACAACATTTTCGTTAGAGGGATTAAATGTGTAATTTTATAGATTTTAATTAACGTCCACGTCAACACCATTAACTGTCACGTCATCACCGTTAACTTTTCTGTTAAATTTTTAACGGTTGTGACTCCAATAGGTAGGGTTACAAAGTTGGGTGGCCTGATTGACGAGTTCTTTAATTGGGTGACCAAATAGGTATCCCCAAATAGTTGGGTGGTCATTGGGGTAGTTTACCCTTATTTTTAATTAAATTAAAAATAATTAAATATAAAGGAACTAATATGAGAAACAATAAATATATATAAATGATAGTGTTTTGTATTTAAATAATTTGCTTGGCGGTTAAGCTATTTGAGTCATCCAATAAGGTGGTGACATGTGTCACTGCCTAATTAAATAATTTTATTATTTTATTATATTAAAATTAGGATTTGATTTATTTTAAAGTATTATGGTCATTTCGATACCAAACTTATAATATTGTGACTATCCGTGTAATTTACCAAACTAAAAATAATTTTTGAATGCCACGTGTCCATCCAATTTTGCCTTTATACAAGGATAGGCATAAAAAACAAAATCATAGTAAAACCTAAGCGTTGCTATAAACCTCTGGCTTTGTCTCTAACCCCTTCAATCCTAGTAAGGTTAAGCTTGCATATTGATCAGATAAATCGTCGGCAGCGAAGAGAGAGAGTAAAGTTTGAATCTTGAACTCTCATATATGAAAGGAGGTGATAGAGGGAGCTCAGCAATCCCTGAATCTGTGATGAATTCAGTGAACACAACGCTAGTAAATGTTGAAAACCTGAGAACCCATTTGCACCAATTCTTGTCTCTCTCCGACCCTGATGTCCTTGCTGAAATGCCTCCTCTTCAACGCGCCCAAGCTCTCTTCACGCTTGCCAAATCCACTACTACTCTCTTCGCCTGTAAGTTAAATTTCCTTGCTTTTCTCGGATTTTTTTTTGGTGTTAATTATTGCTATGTGTCTTTTAAATGCTTAGCTTTTTATGGTCCTTTGATTTCTTTTCTGTAGTGAGGTTGAGATGCAGTGGAGTGCACCCAGATGAACATCCTATTAAATCAGAGATTGTACTTCTTCTAACTCTGCATTTTTTCCCTTTCAAATTTAAAAATTGGGGTTTGTTTGTTTATATTACTTAATGTATTGGGAATTAAGAGCATGTCTATTATTTGATTTAACACTAGGATACCATTAGTTGTTTACAATGGGCATGTCTGACTGGCTGAACTTTTCTATTCTATTTTATTTTCCATATGTAGGAGAGATTAAGCTTATACCAAGACAAGTTAGAGCGGTTCATAGACTTAAGTAAAGGTACATTGTTTTGTCTCATTCCTTACCATAGATGTCGTACTTATGGAAGCCGTTACATCAATTCGGAGGATAAGATTCCGTTTCTGCTTTTATGATGATTTTGAAATGAACTAATCGTGTCACATTCTAATGTAATTATGAATCTGTTCTTGAAGCGCCATTGCGAGCTTCAACTACCTTGAACACTCGGGCAGCAACCCGTTTCATTGAGCATTCGTTACCCGACCTGACTCCTGGTAAGTTAATAATTCACATATTCTTCTTTTTTGTTTCCTGCTACTTTGGGTGTTTGGCTTCATCTGATTTTCTGAGAGTTTTTATTTTTGCAGCGCAAAGACTAAGTATGAGGCAAATCAGTAAAGGAGAGGGGCCAAGTACCAAATGCTCTGACAGTAATATTATAAAGAAGAGAAAATACCAATCATCTGAAAAGCAGACAGTTCAAGATGCTGCTAAAGAATTCCTTGAGAAGGCAACCCGTGAGCTTTTTGGTGATAGAAAAGATGGTTTTAAGGGGCCTCTTCAGGTTATTGATGTTTCAGATGATGACCTGCCTCCAAGCTGATCCTCTGGTTAATCATGGTAGATATGTGTTTCATATACATTGCCTTTATTACCTCGTAGTTTCTTTACTCCCAACTAGTGTATGCCTGTAGGCAGTTGATATCCTTATTAGATTTGCCATATTATCAAAACTAAGTAAGGCAGGCGCTTGACCATATGGTTTGTTGATAGGGTTCAAGGATTCAATATTAAATGAATTAAAATTATTACTAGGATCAATCTGTATACATTTTTTTTTACATTCTGAGTAGCCAAACAACTTTGATTTGTATGTTTTTACCTTGGAGCCTTTTATTCTCTCAACCGAGCTGATATAATGCCCTCTAACTTCTCACTAAAATCCTCAAACCCAGATATACTCATCTACAGGAAGGAGGACAGCTGGCCATGTGGCAGCCGGCAACTGGTTGCCTCACTCTCCCTTTAGTCTTTTCCTGTTATTTTCCCTCCCCATCAGCCTAATAAGCTTCTTCACGGTGGTTGCTGGAGACAACTCCTTGCCAGATACTTGTCCCATGGCTCTCTTATCCTCTGTTTCGGGATTGGTTCAAGGAGGGTCTGGCTACCACGTGAAGGTGCCAGAATGTCCCCTGCAGCGGATCTGATGTTTTGAAACAGCCTGAGGTGGTTTGGCATTACGTCCAAGCCTCCCAGATATATCGTTTTGTTTTCTCTGTCATGCTTTGCTTGCTTGTTTAGGCTTTAGCTTATTCGAAACTTTACCTGAAGGTCTCACTAAACCAAAGCCTGGATTTGCCTTCAAAAATAGAGAAAACCAAGTTGATAGAATAACAATTGCTTAAATGCTTTTGCAGTCTGCCTGATTTATTTCTGTAATCTAATAGTTTGCGACTCGAGTCTCTAGTTTTAGAATCCAGCTGTGTAATAGAATGTTATTCATTTTTGTCTCAGTTTCTGGTTCAGTTGTCAGCCACCGGAAGCCAGTGAAAGAAGTCAAATCTACTTGTGTTGTTACTCTTTTTTGTCTCAGTTTCTGGTTCCGTTGCAGGCAGTGAAAGAAGGCAGCTGTACTACTATTTTTGGCATAAGTTCTGGTTGTATTTGCTACCGGCAGCAAGTTTAGTTTACAACTTGCAGTTTACAGAATTTAAACCTAATTTGTATTAATTTCTTCTTTCAAGCATTGTGCCATTTTGAATATGTTTATCTAATGGAGAACTTGAGAATTTTCCTGTAGCCGTATTTTTTTCAGAATAAAGCTGATAAATGGCAATTGATTGTCATCAATTTTCCTGTAGCTGTATTCTTAATGAGTTCAAGCCCGTAAGTTTGTATTCTCTTAATGCCAAAGTTGGGCCTTGGTCTAGTACTAAGGGTGTTCTGGTTTAACGAACTGTGAGTTGAGGTGCCAACTGCTAGGTATGAACACGTGGCATGACAAGATCACGTGCAACCGCCAAACTGAAACATGTTGGTCTCAAAGAAATGGTGGCAATCTTGGCTCTTCCATTGTACAGAAATATAAAAGGAAGCATTATAGCTATTTGGACTTTCAATTTTGAAGTTGATAAGAGAAAATGGTTGAAGATTGGAGAAAAAACGCAGATAGCCACTAGATGGGCCCCGAAGAGGTAAGAGCAGCAGCCAGCAGGCGTGGAAGCATCCAAGAGACCACCAGGACACAACCCTGGAGGAGTGCTGCACCAAACCCGCAAGCTTCCGGTTTCCATGACTACTATGACCGTTGGCGGCCTTCTCATCACCGGTGCCATAGGATATTCGTTTTTTACACCAGGAAAAAACGTGAAGCCAGTGCGCTTGATGTTGCCAAGGTGACTGTAGGCGTCGCTGACCCTACTGGCTACTGACACTCACCCCAGCAAGTAGCATCTACCAACTAGTTTCTAAGAGCTTCTTGTACCAGTGTTTTTCTCGTTTGTGAGGGGTGTGTATCTTTCTTCAAACAATAAAATATGCATTAAAAAGAAGGCATTCTCCGAACAACTAAAAGAAACTTGGCCCAAAATTGAGCATCAACAGACAACAGTTTACTTCTTAAACTTGAATCATAACCTAAGACAACAATGGTGATTATATCATATATCATAAAGCATATCCTGTTTTACACATTAATCGATCTTGACAGATGAGTAGATGAACCAAAAGCATGCATAAAATCCAATGGTGCACTTCACCACAAAAAAATTGCATATGAAGCAATTAGCATGCTCCCAAAGTACAGGAGCCCCGAAACCAGGTTGGTGATCTCAGTTTCGTGAAGTAGAATGTAGCATAGCGGAGGAGCCTGATGTGAGATATGACCTCCACCACCACAGGTAATCTTCGCTGCATAACTGGAAGTAGCAAAGCACAATGCTTATTTCAGAACAAGTGATTAGGAGGATAATGAAGACCAGGACGAGGAAGCCAAATATGTAATAGAATTGGTTCAGCCAGATTGAGGTAAGAATGAACAACAGCTCGATGGAGAAAGCTCCAAATGGAAGTATTCCTCCAATCAGACTGGAGAATATTGGGTTCATTTACCAAGTCTGTTCAGGGATTTGCCTTGGAATTTTATGTCTTCACGGGGTCCTCAATTGCTGGCTTCTTGAACCCAATGTAGCCACCCACAAAAGCAAGTGGAACTGAAATTCCAAACCACAGGACAACCAGAGGAATAATATGAGCAAGGAAGTTGTGTCTTTATAGAGGTCAATTTCTTCACTTTCACCTTCAAAGGATCTCTCTGCAAACCCCAACAGTCATTAACTTAACAACACTGCCAAATATTACTGCGTGTAGTGTACAACCTAAAGTGGCTTAATCAACATTCTTCTCAGTCAGGTCCGCATGACCAGCACTAGATAACTAATAACCATAACGTTCAAGTATGCTTCCATTATGACGACGTGCAAGTTAAATATCTAGCCAGCTGGTTTTGTTGCTGTCAATACGATAGAGATAACGCAGTCAAAAACACAAAAAAGGAGTCAACCATTTCGTATTCAGCAACAGCTCGGGTCGTGTTTCGTATTGGAAAAGGGTTTGGATATTACGACTAACCAATAACCACACAATATAATATACTTCAATAATTGACAAGACAATGCCGCTATCAGATATAACCCTTTGCCCTTTTTCGTTGGAGGGACTCGGACACTATTTAAGCTCCGTTAAACATAATTTTTAAGGTTTTGGAATGTCAAACGTTTCCGATTTTTACGTTGTTTCACCCTGTTTTTTCTATCAGATCTGACTTTAAATATAATTGTTAGAAAAATTAAAATTAAATTTTATTAGACATCTTTTTAAAGAATCTTACGATGGATTGACAATATTACACATTTTATCGAAAATGTAATTTGAAAAAAAAAACTAGCTCTTTATTCGAATGTGTACATTACCACTACAGTCCCTCTATATATGCTACACTTGAACATTAGTGCAAATTCATCTTCTTCGAATTTTCCCATCCATGTGCTTCCCACTTGATAATCTCTGGTTTAGTATATTCCACGCTTTTGTCAAGTCTTTGTATGGGCAAGCAGACAAAGTTTAATGTATTGTAAGTAGTCATATACAATCATGTCGAGCTTTTAAGAACATTAAGCTTAGAGAGAATCTACTTAATTGATTAACACAAGTCTTTAATTTCTGCACTTTATTTTAAACGCATCTTAATATGTTTATTTATATCATAATACGATCGTGTTGAAAGCATTAACTGCTGGGAATGACTGGTTGAGGCACCAAAGGGAGCCGGTTGGTCCACCACATACCGGTCATTGCCACGGAAAAGGCCACCCCCACAGTCCACACACCACACATTACTTCTATGGGGACCCTCACGGCTTCACTAATCACTATCATCATTTCTTTATGATGGCTCTCTGCTCAGGCCTTGCATTTCCTTTTGGCCCTCACTTGGAGTTAGGTATGCTTCATCATTTGACTAATATGTGTGGCTTTAAATAGGTACCAAAATATATTCCTTTTACTAGTTAAGTGTCTAAACTATTTTTGAGATCAAATAAATGTTTGATATTTTATTTAATAATTTATTTAAGTTTTTTTTTTAAAATTTTTACAGTTAAAGATACGTGTCATCACCTAAAATTCTAAAATTATTTAGTTTTTAAAAAATATCTAAACTATTTAAATTTTATAAAATAACTTCAAAATTTTTAAATTTATAATTTTTTAAACCCTAAATCCTAAAAACATTATTTAACTTAAACAATAATTTAAACACTTAATTAAAAATACATAATTTATACATTTATTTACCTACTAGGCATTAAAAATAAAATTGGTATGAATAATTTGATTTATTTTCCATCAATCGAGTATTGTATGTAAAGTTTGGTCAGTAAGTTGATAGAGTTGAATGGTACAGCGTAATAATGATGAGGCAACTGTCCCCGAAAATAAAAAAAAATGTAGAATGACTCGAAAGGGCTTTGGTTCACTGGTTGGTCCATGTAAAGTAATTAATCACCCAAGTAAGACCATCCGAATAGGATGACAATAGATCTTGAACCAGCGAATATATAAATTTAGATTCATTTTATAAAATTTTTTAAAAATATTATATTATATTTATATTAAAATTTTAATTTTTAAAAATAACTCAAAGCATTTATTTATTTATTTATTATCCATTAGAATTCTTAAATATATACGGATCATTTTTATAACTGTGTTTCATTTATTAATTTATTTATTTGAATTAAATATTATAAAAAATGATCATACTTTTTAAATTTATTTTTATATAAATTATTATTTTTTTAGAAAATATAATATTTTATTCTATTAAACTTAATGATAATTAATTGTTTTATTTTTATAAACATTCAATAAGTTTTAATAATTATTAATAAATGAGTCAATCGATTGTTTCATCCTGTTAAATTATATATTAAAAAAAAATTGAGATCCAATTTTAAGATTAACCTGTTTGGACCCAAATTTGATTTACTTTAAATTATCATTATTATTATTATTATTATAGTTTGACCAAAATATTATTGCCTATATTATTTAATATAATATCATTTTATACAATATTATTTAGGACCGCCTATTTCCTTTTTCCTATCTATTTTCCTTCTCTTACAATTCTTAGTTATTTTTTTGTTGAATTCTTCGCTTCTTTCCCTTTTGATGTCATTTGTTTTTAAAAATTTCTTCATAATTATTAAAAACGAGTCAAGAATGGAGCAAATATTCTCATTTTAGAGAGAAAAAATTAAAAATTTAATACTATATTTTTTATCATCTCTAATATGGAGATGATATTTAAAAATAAATAAAATAAAAATAATTTAATTTTATATTATTTTATTTTATATATCTCATTAATAATATTATATCACATTTTTATTTTTATTATTTTGTTAATCATTGTTGTTTTATTACCCATAGCGAAGGGTAAAACGGTAAAGCCAAAGGTGTCTTGCTTTAATAACGGCATTAAAAATAAAGTTCCATAAAAAGGTGCCACCCTGTATGGCAGTCCAGTCTCCCTACTCCCCTAGAGCTTCCATTTTTTTAGCAATCTAAATCAAACCAAGAGAAAATATCGGCAGAGGAAGGATAAAAAGATTGACAAGTTCGTCAGACTGTGAAGCTGGATGGATCACCACTAATCTCTTACACCTGCTTAGCTTATACATGCATACATGTGTATGTGTATGTGTATGTGTATGTTCATCAGTGTTTACTTACTACCATAGTGTAATAGAGACTAGAGAGACTCATCGAGATTTGCGTCGTGCAAGCAATATGAGAGAGAAAGATCTTTTTCATATATTCAGCGTATCAGGCTGATTTAATACGACACCATAATTTTCTTTTCTGCTTCTAAAAAGAAACGGCGGCCAGAATTTATTGATATGATGTAGCTGAAGCTGATATAGAACAACCCCATTATTTATACACATGACTCCTTAGGTTTTATACCGTCCCTTTTACTCTAGCATCTTTATTTGTTTACCTGTTAGCTTTTGCTTGCTGTCTTCTTCTTTCTTTCTGTTTGGGATTTTGGACCCTTTCGGATTATATTTTCTGGGTTTCCGTTTGGTTACTGAATTTTGTTGAAGGGTCATCAATGTTACTATAAAGTGGGTGAACTGGGAAATAGGATGAGAGCAGTGTATGTGTTCGAAGAAAGGTTGAATAGGATAAGGTAGCAGGGGCTGTTGGTGTTCCTCGTCTTGGTCAAACGTTTTATTAATGCTTTCTCCTTGGCTTCTTGCTGTCTAGTTTGCATGTTTTGTTTGAAGACCCTGGTCAAACGTCTGGTCTGTTTTTTACTTTACTCTGCTGAGCCTGAGAGAGAAGCAAAGACCTTGAGTTTGTTTGAAGAGTGTTCAACTGTTGTCTCTTATCTTCTGCAAGGTTTATTTACTGGAAAAAGGAAGAACAAAATGAAGTATATGAAGCTAGGCTCGAATCCTGACACCTTCCAAGCTGATGGCAAATGCATCCGGTATGATATGTTTCACTACTCACATTCTTCTCTTCTCAAGAAAACCATCACAGAACCTTTTTTTTCCCATTGTTGATTCTTTTAAGCTGTTTCTTAACATTCTGTTAACTTGGCTTGATTTGGTTTCACCTCTCATTTTGTATTCCGTTGTGCTTTCTTATATTATTCATATTACTCTTTACGGTTTCTGAGCTGCTGCTAGCTCATCAGCTCTAGTTTCTTCTTTTCATATTTTGTAATTTGTATTGCTTGTGTTCTGTGTGCTGTCATTGTAAATTATACTTTTTTTAACATAACTTTAGAGAGAGAGAAAAGACAACCTTTTTCGGTTAATCATTCCATTGGGAAAAAGTCTCAACTTTTAACATATAATTTTTCTGCTTTGTGTTGGTGATAGATTAACCACATGGGTGTTTTCATTACAATTATTACTCTTTTATTGTTTGATTTTTGCGGGGGGAAGGGGACTCAAGAGTGAAAAAAGATATGAGTATCTGAGAGGTGGTCCAGCCGTTGAACCATCCTTTGTATTTTTTTTCATTGAGTTAGTGGTCCTAACGTGGGAAAGGAATATTCGGGTTGCAGGCCTTTCAATCATCTTCTTGTAAGAATCTCTTGTGGGTAAACAATAGACATATTTTACTTAACATTTGGACATTTCCCAGATCTCCCAACAGGGAACAAGCTCATAGACGAATCAGTTTTAATAAAAGCATATTCAATGTTGAGTTTATATCTCTCAAGTTGTAACCGCTTCATGGATGTTTAATTGCAATGCTAGAATTACTTTGTGAGATACTGATATGGCTGAAGCCCCGACCCTTATATGAAGTTATTGGTCATAGGGCTTGTGCAATAGTAAGATAGTTAAATCAACCAGCCTTAAAAACCTGAATTGGTCCTTGATGTTGAAATGCTAATAAGGCAGCTAAATTTTGGAACTTCGAAGCCAACATAGTATCCTGGTTCCTTTCTTAGAGGTCATTATCTGCAACTTGCTATTATCTGTTATATTACCCATGAATGCAGTTTTGTGAGTACCTTTTGTTGTTCTCTCATGCATTTAACTTTAAGATCCTTCTTCGTGGGCTTAAACTGAGAATATCTGTTGATGCAGGCATGTATCATCTGATTTAGCAACAGATGTTACCATTAATGTTGCTGATGTGAAATTTCACCTTCACAAGGTATGGTTTATCACTGCTAAATTTTTTATGCTTTTAGGTGCATGTCTTTGTAAATGTTGAGTTTATATCCTACTTTGAATTTCATGTTAATTCATATATAAATTCCATTAAAACTGATGAAACTATTTTATGTATATATTTCTTCAAACAACCATTCAACTGGCGTCTGGCTTTCATTTCTTCTTAGCATCAATTTAAAATAATTACCAATGTAGTTGGATTGCAGACAAATTATTCTCCCAACCAAACCAAATTGTTTTTTATGAGCAAGTTCTAGAATGTGGTGAGAAGCTGTTGTTCTCTAATTGTTAATTTTGGATATGGCTTTTAATGTGTTTTTTGCAGTTCCCTCTAATGTCTAAGAGCTATCGGTTGCAAAAGCTGATGATGAATGTTAGTGAAGAGAACATTCATGAAATCGATATGGTTGATTTTCCTGGTGGACCAAAAGCATTTGACATTTGTGCAAAATTCTGCTATGGTATGACTGTTACTTTGAATGCTTACAACGTGGTGGCTGCTCGTTGTGCAGCTGAATACTTGGAGATGACCGAGGATGTTGATCGAGGTAACCTAATTTTCAAAATCGAAGTATTTCTTAACTCTAGTATATTTCGTAGCTGGAAAGATTCCATCATTGTTCTACAAACCACAAAATATCTTATGCCATGGTCTGAGGATCTAAAGATTGCTGGAAGATGCATTGATTCCATAGCATCGAAAACCTCTGTGGATCCTGCAAACATCACATGGTCCTACACGTATAACAGGAAGTTATCATCCCCTGAAAAAATAGTTGAGGGTGGTATGAATTATCGAGAAAAGATTGAATCTGTCCCAAAGGATTGGTGGGTTGAAGATATATGCGAGCTAGATATTATTCTCTACAAACGAGTTATGATTACTGTGAAATCAAAGGGAAGAGTGGATGGTGCGATCATTGGTGAGGCACTCAAAACATACACCGTCAGATGGTTGCCGGATTCCGTTGATGCCTTGGTTTCAGATGTATTTTCCTTGAGAAACAAATTATTGGTGGAAACAATTGTATGCTTATTACCTTTGGATAAGGATGTGGGTTGTTCATGTATTTTCTCGCTGAAGCTGCTGAAAGCTGCCATTTTGGTTGGAGTGGATGATTCAGCAAAGCAAGATTTAGTACAGAGGATAAGTTTAAAGCTGCACGAAGCATCTGTCAAGGATTTATTAATCCCAGCACGGTCTCCCCAAACTACATTATATGATGTTGAGCTGGTGCATTCTATTGTGAATCAGTACATGATGCAGGAAAAGCTTTGTCGAGATTTAGATCTTGGTAAGAGTGATGTGGGGTGTACTGATTTTGTTCTAGGGAACGGAACTTTGTTGAGTGTTGGTAGACTGATTGATGGGTATCTTGAAGAAATTGCACGCGACCCATGTCTTTCGCTTGCCAGTTTCAACGACTTGTCTCGGTCTATCCCCGAGTTTGCTAGACCGGTTCATGATGGACTATATAAAGCCATTGACATGTACCTCAAGGTAGGCTTTTAATTATGGATGACATTTTCTTTCATCTTCTCAAATTCTAGAATTATATATTATCCTACGCATTACCAGATCAATTTTCTTGCGGCTTGAGACAGCCTGTTGGGAAGTTGGAGTTTGGGGTTCTGGTTGTGTGATATGACATCAGAATTGTTCAAATATTTTCTTTTCTTTTCTTTTCTAACGTCTTGCTATTATGTCTGCAGGAGCATACGAGCTTGACAAAGACCGAAAGAAAGGAACTGTGTGGTCTGATGAACGTCAAGAAGTTGACAATGGATGCATCAATGCATGCTGCACAAAACGATAGACTTCCGCTTCGGGTGGTAGTTCAAGTTCTCTACTTTGAGCAGGTCAGAGCTGCTGCTGGATTTAAGTCACTTAACAACAATCCCCATGACACTTCCTGGTCCACGACAAACACTGACGAAGAATGGGAGAAAACTACAGCTGAAGATTACAATTCCTTGAAGAAACAGATGAATCAGATCAAGATAAAAGAGGATGATAACAAACTGGTCAAGAAGAATAGCAAAAACAGTAAAAGTGGAATGCAGCTGCTGCCATCTCGATCGAGAAGAATATTTGACAAGTTGTGGGTTGTCGGAAAAGGGCACGGGGAGAACAAAAGTTCCGAGACCTCTGGAAGTTCACAAAGCCCGACTTCAATGATTCCAGGGGATACCAAGTCTTCTGGTTCATCTGCAAAACACAGGAGGCATTCAATTTCCTAGTGAAGGGTATGCCAATGTTTATAAAGAAGATTCAGAAACTGCTCCAAGTGTAAAGATGTTTTAGTTTATGAGGGGGAGTTCTTGTCATGTGTGAAGATTCTGAAAAAACTAAAGTAGTATCAGTTTTTTGGGTCATTCTCTTACGAACATATTTTTATAAGATTGTATGATCATCCTGCAACGTTTTCTTGAAACTTTCTAGCCTTTTCATGAAGCTCTTTCTTTGCACTTTCCAAAGCAGCTTCTAGCTTCTTTTATCTGCTGTTTCCGTCTTGTTTCCAGCAATTCATGCAAGTTTCTCTCCAAGTTCTGAATGCAAAAGGAGTTAGTAAACGTTCCAACTCGACTTCGAGTTCTGCTTCGAGCTTGTCCGTTCCGTCCAAACAATCTTCTTCTCTTGGAGCATCATCACATTTCTGATCAATCAATGGTTTGCTTGATATAAGATCGTTGTTAAAACACAACCTTTCCTCGACCCCATCCCCTTCATTTGTTTCAAGATTCTTAGAAACCAGGCAATCTTTATTCAGCTATCCCTATTTAACAGTTGAAGAATGCTCTCCATTTGGATCCTCAGTTCCGGGGGATTTTGAAGTTCAGTTTTACTTTCAGCAATCAAATGGAGCAGACAGCACCCTGTTCACATATTAAATTTAGATTCACACCCACGTATTTCTGCTTCAAAAAAAAATTGATATTCTCTTATTTTTAATTTTAACTCATCATTATTTAAAATTTATTATTAATAGAAATATAAAAATACATATTTTTAAAAAATATAATAGATTTTAAATATATAATTTTATAAAATTTAATTATTTAAAATATTTTATATAATTACAATCAAAATTTTAAAAAATAAACTTTTAAAAATCAATAAGAGATAATATTTATGAGATAAAATAATATTAGAATACAAAAATATTTAATTATGATAATTTTAAAATTATTAATTAATTGAATAATTAATAATATTTATATTATCTAATTTTATATAAATTTGATTAACCTTAATAACATAATCATTAACTCTTTAATTAATAAGAAAATTATAATAATTCAAAATCTAATCTATAAATTCCTACGCTTCCAAACTAAATTATAAACCTTACGAACCCGCACACTGAAATTAACCAAATCCAAAGTAGTCTCGATTTTTGCTAAAAAAACCACTTAGGAAAATGGAAAGCCAAAGCCAGTGTTCAAATCAGAACGACGCCACCATTAGCGGCGTTTCAGACGAAGCAATCCCTTCCCATTCCTCAATGGATCCACCCCAAACCCAGACTCTCGCCAGTCAAGATCTCCTGCACCCTTACCATTCATAATGCAGCATGCTGCCAAGTTTTCTAATGCCAGAGACTTATTTCCCTTTTCCTTTACCCTCGTCATCATTGTGCTTCTTCTTCCTCGAAACCCTAGCAACAGACAATCCAGTTCTGCCGTCTACAATGATCTTTGAATCTCTGATTGGCGATTCAAACACAAAATTATGAACCTTTACGAATTTGGGAAAATGTTTATAGAAATCAATGCCTAAAATGAATCAATTTTGACTCGAGAATGGTAGAATTCATTTCAAGGTATTCCCCCCTTCAAATTGGACCTGTAATAAGCTTTGAGAGCACATGGACCCTAGCCATGGAATTCAGAGACAATAAAAACTACGTTCAGCATTAAAACGAACATACAGCAACATCGACTATTTAGGTATCTTAAGGGTGGAAAACGAAACAATGCTGAGAACTTATGCTGATTGTCTAGAAGCTAAAAGTTACAGTTATCACAAGATAATGGATATCAACAGTTCAGCACCAATCGAGCAAGCTTACTCTCAATAAGCTTTCCTAATGCAATATTCAATCTGTGCCTAAAATTTCCTATTTTCATACCATTAGCAATTCAAATCAGCCTTAAGACGATGGTTACAGCGGTTAAATTTCAGCCAAGAAAAGATGAGACTTATTATGGGAAGTTCAGCACCTGTATGAACTGCTGGCATATCAAATTGAGTTTTCCACAAGTGATCGGTCTACCTTCATTCTCAGGCCTTTTCCATATGCAGCAATAAGCAGAGCCTCAGCCCTTCCTTTAAAAGGACAAAAGAAAACAGAAGCCAAAGAGAATAATAAAAATTACAAGATGTCAGTAAGAGAAGATACAATCTCGTGTCAAAACTCAAAATTTACAACCGGAAACATCATTTGCTAGAGTAGCAAATAATGAGGAGCATATTATCCAGGATGCTCACTTAATGTACGAGAAAGATGTTTGGTGGCGATGTATATATATGGTTATCAGTTTTTATTTCTTCTACATGCTGCATTCTTTCAGTTGTAAAACACTGTGAATGCTCAGTCACCAGATTCTAGGGTCTATGAGGATGGGAAAGTAACTGTACCAACTAACTTTTTCATCTCCACAATTAGCATAGGTGTAAAAGAAAATGCAATGGTCACAGTTCAGCATGCTTATTTGTCAAGGTTCAAAGATAGCATAGGCACAAAGGGTTTTCTTAGTAGCATCAACCAAGTCAATAAGTGAGGTATATTCTAGCACGTGATTGTGAACACAGCAAAGAAGAAAGAGAGTCACACAGCTTTAACTATAAAGAGCTTATAAGCAATTTCCTGATAACAAAATGAGATTAATGTCTATTTGGAAATAAAGGGAAAAGAAAATTAAGAATATGAACTGTAACTGCTTCTAAAATAAAGCAGATGACAGGGAACTTTATGGAATGCAAACGTGATTCTTTACGGTTAAGTATTAAGAAATAACAATAATGAATAGATATTTATAATACTGCATCTTTGGAAACCAGAACACCTACCGTGATCCTTTTTCCTTTTCAACATATCACTCAATGAAGGAAATAAAGTTGATGCAAGTCTCCTACTATCATCCTGTCGAAAACCAGAATAGATAATAAATACGTATAAAATTCATAACTGGGGCAGTTAGGCATCACGATGTCTTAAAGGATTGCTTTGAAACTTAAGTCAATTCCTGCATGCAATGGTTGAGAATGATACCAGTGGAAAGAAAAAGTTCAAAAGCCTTGCTTATTTACTTGGACCCAGAGCTACAGCTTCAGGTGCCATAAGCACATGTGACAGTCAAGATGCAATGAATCTCTATCTTACCAATTAAAGTGGAGGACAAAAGTACATTCAGAATAATACAGAAAATACCATATTGCTTGAAACTTCTTGAAAAAATTGGAAATTAAAAATATAAAAGATTTATGTAAAATAATATGATTCTATTCCCTTTCATCATTAATCAAAGGTATCACTTAAGAGTACGGCTTTCATGTGATGGGCCTCAAATTGATACCTTACCTTGTTTTATGGGAAATAAATCCTCATTTAGAAGATCAATCCAATTGACTTTGTTACATAAATTACTTGGTATTAAAATTAAATGTATATATGAATGCTACAACTTACAAGTATGATATGTTATAATCAGTAAGTCATCTACTGTTTTAGTTGCAAATTTTGAAATCGAGAAACTACTCCAGTGACCATTTGTGCGCCACCCCATCGAAGAAGAAAAAGTAAAAGGGGACAAGAAGGGACGAATAGGCTAAAAATGCAATCTGATTGATATTTCAATTCAAAGGCAACACACTGCAAGTTAAGAAGAATGGCCCAGCTGGTTTCTTTTGCATTCATCTACCAATATTGATGCATACACACACATAACAACTCTTTCTTTTCCTTGTCAAAGCTCTCTTACCCACAAGTTTCTTCACTTTTATGCATGTGTAAAGGAACAATATTTTTCTCATTTATTTTGAATTAGTATTTGGTCAACAGACATAGATCAGTAAATATATAATAACTCTATTATACCAACCTTTGTAGAGCCAGCTCCAGTGAGTTCAAACTCTTTCTTCCACGACAACGATGATACTGGAACTACAGAAAACCCTGAGGCAACTAGTATCCCGATCCATAATCCATACCCAAACCCTCCGCTCCACCAACCCTAAATTAAGAATTAAGAAATAAGAAAATAATATCATCAGCACGAACTGATGAGAGCATAAGAATACATAAGGATAAGCTAAAAAAAGTCCACAATGGGACCCAAATAGTTAGTAGAGGTTGAGATTCCCACTTGATGGTCCCAGGTTTAGATTTAGGGAACGAGAGGCTGGATTTTTGGGGATGGGAAAGAGCTGCCTGCCCTTTTAGCAGTTCAAAGCTAGTATAAGTACCGAATGAAAAATAATTTAGAAAACATTTAAGGGCAACATAATTTGCAAGAGGAAACAGTACACCAAATGTATAGATGGGAAAGAGATGACACCAATATAAAAACATGGAATAGAAGATTAGAGTAGCAAGAAAGCGAGACAAATAATGGCAGCAATGACAATCACAACGATGCAAGAAATAATAAGAAAATGCTAACCTGTTTCCCATCTTTAGGAAAGGGGACTGATTGCTCTATATAGGCAGCAGTACCTAAGTAAGGCAAGGTCAATCAATGCACAAATAAGATAAATTTGAGCTGAAAATAATACTTCAAAACAAAGAGAAAGATATAGTAAAGAATACCAATAGGAGCCTCTAAATCTTTAAGCAATTGAACAATAGACCTTGCATCTAAACGTTTTCGAACTTTGTTGCCAACTTGAACGGGCAAGTACGGTGAATCAAATACCTAATATCACCAAACAACTAAATATAAGAAAATCTCAAGTCCAACTCGAACCCCATAGTGGGAATCTTATGACCCAATTATAATAACTGGTACTTCAAGAATTTTATTCTATCAATAACTTAAACAAGAGAAAAGAAAAGGATGATAATTCAAGTGGTGGCAAAATATACCTGAGCGGAGCAACCAGAGGAATCAGTTTTCAAGAGGGCCATGGCACCAGAGAGGTCAGGATCAATACCAATGACCCAACTAGAATCCACATTGGTCAGTGTCCGATCGTCAACGGGAGGACAACAAGACAAGGAGTCCAACCAACCCGCCTTGAGAGGAGCAGCAGAGAGCTTGAGGTTGTTGTTCTTTGCAATTGAAGAAGAAGAAGAGAAGGGTACAAGTCTAGACGGGAAAGAAAAGAGAAGGGGTTTGTTAAGCTTGTAAGTGAGTGAGTTCATGCAGTGGGTCAGAGGAAGAAGCTGAATCTCCATGGAGTATTTTTTCTACTTTGGATTCATTCCCATTCTATATCTGTTTTTGCTTCAGCTTCAACCCAAAAAAGATTTGAACCCACCGGAGGCTGTTAATGTTATATATGCTTATCCAATGACCTTCGATGTTCAAAATTCAGACCATTGTTTGGTGGGGCTGACAAGAACCTATAATGCATAAATTCTGTCAAGACCTTGCATTTTCCAATAAATAGTTCAGAAACCAGTCTGGTTTGACGAAATTCAAGTAACTTGCGTTCACACCCCAGTTTAAGATAAGGAAAAAGTTCACTTGAATGAAATTGAGATTTAGCTCCGTAGATTTGTATGGTACTATCTAATATGCATCTCGTACCCTATTCTCGAGCTATAAACTCCTTCACAATATATAAATATGCATATATGAATAAATGTGAGAAAAAAATGTTGACCTTAGGAAACGTACTCTTCCTGGAGCCATTCTTTACCATTCTAGCATGAATCTAATAAAAACAAACAAACAAGAATTACTTAAAATAAGAGTGAAATGTAACAAAATCCACTCATACAAATTAAAGTATTAGAAATATAAATTCTAATTGACCTCTCCATGGTGAACGGCGAGGTCGACTCCTTTGAGGATCTCCTGCTTGGTTTCAACAATCACAGCAGTTAAGCTTTTGACTTCGAGAAGAGGCGTCTTATTGTTACCAAAACCGTCGACGGAGGAGAGGGAAGCGGAGACAGCGCGTGAGTAGAGAGTAAACGGAAAGAGCGAGTGGGCGAGGGCGGGAGAGAAGAAGATTTTCGATTGAAGAATGGAAGAGAAGGGAGTGGTGGTGAAGCAGCACACTGAAATTGCCAAACCTGACGGACAACAATTTTTTGTTTCTGTTTTATAAAAACGATGGATTTCAAATTGTGGGTCGGGTTGGGCCATTGCTCCGATTTCTTATCGAGCCTAACAAACTTAACCTTTGATTTTGAGAGTCGGGTTTAGGCCCACTAAAAAATATTTTAATGCCGTTAAAATGTATGAATATAGTCTTTACATTTTTAATGCACGATTAAAACATGTGGCCCCGACACCTTAGATTTATTGTATTTTGATGAACTATCTAATTTTCTTCGAGTTTTCATAAATTTGATAATCAGTAATTCCGTTAGCATGAATATGGATTTCACCGTTAGATTCTTTAATAAATTACTACTCTATTTTTTTTATTAAACTTTAACTATTATATTATTTTAACACTAAATTTTAATTTATATTTTAATTATATTATTAAGCCCTTAAAATCAATAACATGGGAGAATCTTAACAGTGTTTTTACGAAAAAATCAATAAACTTAAGATTTTATCGTCCAATAATATAATTGAAACTTAAACTAAAGTTCAATAGAAATATAATAATTAATTATCGATTTTTAATTTACTGATATAATTAATACATACCTAAAAGTTTAGTGGAATTTAATATATTTTCCCTTTAAAAAATTAGAAGCCCGAAACTGATGACCAAGTTTCCTTAATTTTTATTTTAAAAAATAATATTTTAAGTTTGTTCGGACCAGAAAAACGTATGATAAGGTAGAACAGAGTACAGCCGTGCTGGTGAATGTTGTTAAAGCGTATAAGATGATTATATTTTGAAGGAAAACAAAAAAAAAAAAAACGAAATGGGAAGGAACTTCAAGCATGGACCAATCATTAATGGTTGATGCCTTGATGGTTCTTCGTTGTTCATTAACAAGTAACAAACAAAAAGAAAAACAAAATAATGGAAAAAACAGAGACAAAGCTTAGATTCTCTTTTATTTTGTTTATTTTAGTTTTTCTGGCTTCGTCTACTGTAATAAAACTCTCCCAGACCAAATCATTGTCTCGTCAGACAAAACATTATCGCAATCTTCTCTCCTAAACCCACCAATCTTCTTCTTCTTCTTCATCTTCTTGATTTCTCTATATTAGCTAAAGAACGTGGGAATCTTTTATTCTGGGTTGATTTGATTGTTGACAGAACTTGCAAACGACAATGGAGTTGTTTAGGAAGCTATTTAGCAAAAAACCTCCGGATGGGCTTTTGGAGATATCTGAAAGGGTTTATGGTACGCTTTTCGTTTCCACTATAATGGGATTAAAAAGATAACTTTTTTTTTGCTAACATTGAAGTTTGTGTTCCAAGTAATTTCATACCCAAACCACCATTTTCACAAACGAATGGAAGCCATTGAAGTTTTATATTCCTTTTTTGCTAGTCAATGTGTTCCATTCGTTTGTGAAAAAGGGAAAAATAGTAAACGTATTCTTCATTTGAGCCATATTAGCATATATGCAAAATAAGCTAATGGCTTAGGCTCGACATTCTTGTTTATTTGCTGTTAATTATGGTCATAGTTTCAGTATGATGTATGAAAGTATAATTGTGTTACTTTTTTATTAATATGCATTGCATTAATTGTACACATTTGTAGCTTTTGATTGCTGCTTTTCAACGGACATATGGGGAGAAAAGGAATATAAAATCCACATTGAATGCGTAGTGCGTAAGCTCCGGGAACATTTTCCTGATGCTTCATTCATGGCGTTCAACTTCCGTGAAGGGGAGTGCGAAAGCCAAATTGCTAGCATATTATCCGAGTATGATGTGACTGTAATGGACTACCCTCGTCAATACGAAGGTTGCCCATTACTCACCTCGGATATGATCCATCAGTTCTTGAACTCGTGTGAAAGCTGGCTCTCACTTGGTCAACAAAATATGATCTTAATGCATAGTGAACGAGGTGGGTTGCCGGTTTTGGTATTTATGCTTGCTGCGCTCTTACTATACCGGAAGCAGTTGTTTGGAGAGAAGAGAACATTAGAAATGATCTATAAGCAAGCCCCTCGTGAGCTTTTGCATTTGATGTCTCCCTTGAATCCGTTTCCATCTCAACTAAGGTATCTCCAGTATGTCTCTGGGAGAAATGTGAGCTCAGAATGGCCTCCGTCAGATAAGGCACTTACATTGGAGTGTATTATTCTAAGATGTATCCCTAATATGGATGGTGAGGGGGGCTGCCGTCCGATATTTAGGATATACGGACAAGATCCTTTTATGGATGGTGACAGAACCCCCAAAGTTCTGTTCTCTACACCAAAGAATAGTAAACGTATTCGGTATTACAAGCAAGTGAGTCCTATTCTATCAATTTTTAGTTTTAGTTTTGAACGGAAGCTTCTTCTTTCTCGTCATGACAAAAATGGAGTTAATCTTATATTCTTCATTTGTTCTTGCAGGTGGACTCTGAACTTGTTAAAATCAATACCCATTGTCATGTTACGGGTGATGTTGTGCTTGAATGTATTAGTTTGGACAGTGTTCAGGAGCGGGAATTAATGATGTTCAGGATCATGTTCAACACAGCCTTTATAAGATCAAATGTTTTAATGCTTAACCGTGAAGAAATTGACACCTTATGGAATGCTAAGGACCAATTTCCAAAAGACTTCAGAGCAGAGGTATGTAATTATCTTTCTTCTACCCTTTGCTTTTGTTGATTCTATTATTGTATAGTAATTGTTTTACTTATGGATGAAGGTTATTTTCTCCGATATGGATGTTGGAACTTCTGCTATTTCAATTGATTTACCGGGTGTTGAGGAGAAAGATGGCCTTCCCATTGATGATTTTGCTAAAGTTCAAGATGTTTTCAGAAAAGTTGATTATACAAATGTAGCAGATACACTACAAGAAAATTCGGAGACAGGTCGTCCCAAGGGTGCCAAAAGAGCCAAAGTTTTGCAAGACGATAAAGTCAAGGAGAAATCAAATTTACTGACATCAAAGCACATCATCACTAGTGCAACATCCGATGCTTTGGAGAAACAGTCTATACTCTCTTTTCAATCATCAGATGAAAAATCATCTAGAAATAAGTTTGAACCACAAGAAATACAGGTTACTCCTCAAAAGGATGCACAGCATACACCCTCTGCCGAATGTCCTTTCAATTCAAGCTCAATAGAGAGGAAAACTGAATCGCAAGAACTTCAAATTGCTCCACATGAAGCAGAACATTCTAAGAACTACATTAAACCATCTGTAGAAGCCAATCCAAGTATAAGGAATGTCGAAATTCAATATGGCCTTCCCATTTATGATTTTGCTAAAGTTCAAGATGTTTTCAGCAAAGTTGACTATACTAATGTACCAAATATGCTACAAGAAAATTTGGAGACAGGTCGTCCCAAGGGTGCCAAAAGAGCCAAAGTCTCGCAAGATGATAAAGTCAAGGAGAAAACAAATTTACTGACACCAGAACACATCATCACAAGTGCAACATCCGATGCTTTGGAGAAGCAGTCTATGTTCTCTTTTCAATCATTAGATGAAAATTTGTCTGGAAATAAGTTTGAACCACAAGAAATTCAGGTTGCTCCTCAAAAGACTGCACAACATACACCCTCTTCCGGATCTCCTTCAGATTCAAGCTCAATAGAGGGGAAAACTGAATCTCAAGAACTTCAAGTTGCTCCACATGAAGCAGAACATTCTACAAACTACATTAAACCATCCACAGAAGCCAATCCAAGTATAAGGGATGTCGAAATTAAAAAAGTTGAAGTTCTTCCACCACAACCTGCACAATCTACATTGTCTTTCAGTCCAGTGCTGGATGTAAATTCAATCAGAAAGAAAATTGAACCCCAAGGACTTCAGTTTGCTGTGCAACGGCCTGCACAACGTAAGATTATCACTTCAGCTCTTGGCATTACAGCTCCATTGCATGATCATGATGCATTGGAAAGTGAGGATCATAGTTGTGCTGCGGAGGACTCGGATACATCCCCAACTTCTGCTTATCAGCCCCCAGCTTTTCTGGAGGTCTCTCCTCCTGCAGTGAAGAGTACATTCCAACCTCCCCCACACCCTCCCCCTCCCCCTCCCCTTCCTCTACAATTCTTTTCTAGGGAATCTCCATCTCCCTTGGTTAAGAACTCACTTCAATCTCTGCCTGCCTCTTCAAGTGTTTCTCTAGCTCGCAAAATCAACAACTTATCCCAGTCTCCCCCTCCCCCACCACAACTTCCTTCATTCTCAGCAATATCCCCATCATCTACCACCTGCTCAATTTCTTCTTCTCCACAGCTTCGGACATCAGGACCTCCTCCACCACCTGCACCTCCTTCAGGTAAATCTTCTGTGCCACAGCCACCACCACCTCCTCCTCCTCCTCCTAGTCCTGCTGCAAAGGGTCCTTCATCAAATAGCTCTGCACATGTTCCACCAGTGCCACCCCCTCCAGCCCCTTGTGCCAAAGGATTATCTAAAGCAGGTGGCACCTCTCCACAGTTACACTCAGTAAGCAATGGCAGTATACCTCCAATTCCTGGACCACCTGCTGCTCCCTTGAATTTGAAGGGAAGGAGTATATCACGTAAAGTCCTAAAAATATGGCTCAACAGAGAAAAAACAACTTGAAGCCATATCATTGGTTTAAGTTGACGAGGGCATTGCAAGGAAGTTTATGGGCTGAGGCTCAGAAACCAGAGGAAGCTTCCGAGTAAATATTTGTCTCTAAACATTTTAGTCCATATAATTCTATGGAGATGTAATATATATTTTTTTAATCTGTGCTAGGGCTCCAGAAATTGACATGTCAGAACTTGAAAGTCTTTTCTCTACAGCTGCAGCAAATTCAGATGATAGTAGAAGGGATGTGAAATCAAATCGAGGTGTCTCAGGACGTAAACCTGAGAAAGTCCACCTGGTAATTAGCATGTTATTCTTTTTTTTTCTTAATAGGTTGAAGCCCCTTATTAGTTATGTCGATTGCCTCACCCACGACTGTAAATCCTGTTATTCTAATCTGTGTTTGTCATCTCACAAGAAATTCACTGATTTGCAGATTGAGCTTAGGCGAGCTTATAATTGTGAAATCATGCTTACCAAAGTCAAAATTTCTTTGCCTGAATTGACGGTAAGATAAACACATGATCTTTCTCTTGATAAGTGTAGTTTAGCTTCTACGTGTTTAGCTTAGATATATATTTATACATTTAATTACTTTGTTTTCCTTGCCACATAACTACCCAAATTATACCTAAATATTGCATTCTACATATCAGTTTACAAATTGTTTCCCCTGAAAAACTCTTATCTTTGACATTTTTGCTTTGCTGACACTATCTTGCAGAGTTCGATCCTCACCTTAGATGATACATATTTAGATTCTGATCAACTTGAGAACCTTTTTAAGTTTTGTCCTACAAAAGAAGAGGCGGAATTAGTTAAGGTGTGGAAAATATGTGCTTATCTTTTCCCTGTTTGTACTCTCTTAAAGTAATAGTTTCTTGATTTTCAGATTTTTTAATGTTCATAACCATCTATCAGCTGATGGAAATGTTTGGCATATTATGCAAATTAATCATGTTTTAAGTGATGGTCATATATTTATTTTCAGGGTTTCAACGGAGACAAGGACAAGTTGGGAAAATGTGAACAAGTCAGTATCACATTTTTTGCCTTTATACATGTTTCTTTAGCAAGTATTGTCTCTGATTATCTGCCTCGTATTTGGTGACAGCTTTTCCTAGAATTTATAAAAGTGCCACGGGTAGAGTCAAAGCTTAGAGTGTTCTTATTCAAGATACAATTCTTTTCCCAGGTATGAGCAGAAACTAAAATCAGATTGGTATGAGATGCTTTCTGCTGTTGTTGTCACCTAATTCGTGCTTTTGAACCGTTAAAAAATCATGCTTTTTGTGCCTTTCCAGGTTTCTGACCTTAGAAATAGTTTGAATATTGTAAACTCTGCAGCTGAAGAGGCAAGTTAATCTCTCTTCTCTTTTCCATATTCAATTGAAGTGTCTTTTTACTGAACCATTTGTCTTTTGTACCATTTGACCAATGCATACATCAGGTGAGGAATTCGGTCAAACTGAAAAGGATCATGCAAACTATTCTTTCTCTGGGAAATGCATTGAACCGTGGAACTGCAAGGGGTGAGTGATTTTTTTGATGAGGTAGTTTTTATTGTTAATTGGATTTTTGAACGTCTAACACAATCTAGTAGCTGGTTAACACTATGCACCGAGTAATCCTGTGAGATCTGCCGTTGAAACATGGAACCTAAATGAGTTTCAGCATACAGATCACTATAATTTGGTAACTTTGTTTTGTTACTCTGCAAGTGCTATTTCCAGTACTGTAAATTTTTCTCCCCAGATGGCAGTTCTGTACAACTTTTGAAGAAGCATTAACTTACTCCGACAGTTTCAGTAATTTATGGTTTCTTCCCCTACTGTAGGTTCTGCTGTTGGTTTTCGATTGGACAGTCTCCTTAAACTCTCCGAGACACGATCTCATAATAACAAGATGAATCTCATGCATTATCTTTGTAAGGTAAAAGATTGATTACCTCTCGTACTTTCCTGATCTTTGCAATTTGGTGTGCCTGAATAACTTGAATATGGGGAATGCTTCTGTATTTGCTTCTACAGCCACAGTACACTTGGTAAAGAATGTGTTAAGACATGTACTTCATCATTTTTTTTAATTTAGATGGAATTTTTTTTAAAATGTAAAAGTCATGAAGATCATGAAAAATTCTTGCAAAAATATGCATGGCCTGTTTTAATTTTACATTTGGAATGACTGGATATAGCTATAAATTATAAAATATTATAGCAACTTAGCAAGTTAGTCTGCAATGTCTTTTCTTGCTGAGCAAGCTTCTTTCCAAGTGGGTCTAATTCTACAAAAGTTTTGTGCTTCCTTGATGGTTTCCATGTTCTTTATCTTTTCTGGAGTTCATTATCATTTGTTTTGAGTGCATATTATTCTATTAATTATACTTACCAATGTCATCTAATGTTTTAGGTCCTGGATGAAAAGTTGCCAGAATTACTATATTTTCCACAAGACCTTGTAAGTTTGGAAGCTTCAACAAAGGTACAATTATTAGGGACTTTTGATGTCATAGTAAATTTGCTGTCTGTCATATGAAACCAAGTAAAATTACCATTCCATGCAGATACAATTGAAATGTTTGGCCGAGGAAATGCAAGCCATCAATAAAGGATTGGAAAAAGTTAAACAAGAACTGGCTGCCTCAGAAAATGATGGTCCAGTGTCTGCAACTTTTTGCTCGGTAATTCCTATAAATCATCTAGTAATTTTACTCATCAATGGGGTTTTCTGCACATTCATGTGTTGCTTGGGTTTCTTCTGGTAATGGAGGCATTGCTGCCTGTTATGGGACATCATAAACCCCATCTATTCTACTTCTCGTTTTTCTTACTCCATATTATTTTACTGGCAACTAATGATTTTATATATTTATTTATACAATCAGACTTTAAAGGAGTTCCTTGGTTTTGCTGAAAGTGAAGTCAGGTCGTTGGCTTTGCTTTATTCTAGTGTGGTATGTATTATATTTTGTTCTGACCTCCTCAGTGTGCTTACAATTTAACAAACTAATTAGCATTTCTAAATTGGATGTCTTCAGGGTAGAAATGCAGATGCCTTGTCCATTTATTTTGGAGAAGATCCGGCACGGTGCACATTTGAGCAAGGTAGCTGCTAATCTTCAATATCTCTGAATTATGTACTATAGCTAGCACTTGTGGTAATATGTTAGTTCTAAGTAATTTGATGACATTTTCACACCTGTTTATGTGAATGTATTTTCTTTTACTTTAAATGCTTTGCGCTACTATTGTGAATCTCAGCTGCAGAGCTGTTTATGTTCCGAGTGCTGCTCCTTTACACTTTTCCCTCTTTCCCCCCCCCCCCTAATTTTTCCTGCAGTTGTGTCCACTCTGCTCACTTTTGTGAAGATGTTCATCCGAGCGCACCAGGAAAACCGCAAGCAAATCGAATTGGAAAGCAGAAAGCACATAAGACAGACAGTGAAAGCTGAAAGTTAGTACTCTGGCAAAGAAGTCTGAACACTTGATATAACATCCAATCTAAAGTGCCAACATCAAAGATTGATGCTTATAATGTCCATATCCGTCGACTTACTCGACATTCTAGTTCTCTAAAATAAGTACAAGTTCGTTCATGTAGAGCAAGCCCTCAGAAGATCATAACACGAATTACAGCCTTCTATCACTGATCTCATCTGGCAAGGAAGAGTATCATTTACAACTAGACGGCAAGAATAAGAAGTTAAAGTTAGTTTAGACGGTGGTGGGGACTAAATTGTAACGGTAACCTGTTCTAGCTACATTCGAGGATTGGACATAACTATTCCGTTACCGGATTCTGTACCTGCCAGTCCATTCTTTAACATGCTTTCTGGTTTTGGAGCGGAGCTGATGGATGGCATTTAGTTAGGTCCTCTGGCTCCCCTTGTAGGATGCCTAGAAATTTTTGTTGTGAAGTATAAGCATACAAATATCAGTTCCCTTTTAGTTATAGGCATGTAAATATAGACTCTATAAGATGATAAGCCATATCAAAGTTCCCATCCTGAATTGTACTGCTCTTGTTTCTATTTTCCCATCTCCCTTCTGATGATCTCTTGGGTCCATTGGACATATCTATGTACAGGCACACTAAAATTATTTTCAAAAGCTTAATCTAATTTAAAGATATTTATATTTATTGTAGATATATAATAATAGTTCATGGGACATATATAAACTTAAGTTAATTTTCACATCATTCATCCATCATCTCTCGGTTAAAATTTTACGGTGGTAATCAAAATAAGTCAATTTAATAAATTTAATGGTTTAATTGACAAGTTTTAAAGTTTAGTAACCAAAATAAATATTATTAAATAATTCAATGATCAGCAATGTAATTTATCCTAAAATACTTAATGGGAAACACCCCGACAATTTACTATCATTAATTTGTGTAGGAATCTTTTGATTTTATATAATTGACATTTCAAAGAAGTTATGGATAATGAAAAGTGACTGAATATTATATTACGAGAAGAATATTAAAAGTAATGTCTCGTTTATATATAATATTTAAATTATGAGAGTACGTTTATATATAATATTTTTTATCTATAATTTTTATTTTTAGACAAGATTAGGATTAAAATTATATCAAAAATAACTTAAATTCTCGGACAATATTAACTCCAATGATTTAATGTAAATTTGATTTTTGATGTAATTAACTTTGATAATATACATAAATTTTTGTGAAAGAATTACTTAATAATAAAGTATCGTTATTAGTGAAATTAGTGGTCTAAATTTTGATTTTATAAATAGAATATAATGAATTAGAATAATAGATTGATGAAGATTAATCTATCTAATTAATCATATATTAATTATAAAAAAACATTTAAAAGGTATGCTAAAGTCACCTGATTGTATTTTAATTTTCTGATCCAATTATGTTCAGACAAGGACATTTGTTTGACTAAGCTGGGGAACAATACATAGACTACAAATCACCATCAGCTGCAAAGTTTGAATTTAAAGGGAATCGTTAAGAAAATTAGAGGCAAGGAGAAGACAAATTGTCACGGCAATAAAGAAAATAATAAGAATAGATAAAGAAATAAAAAAAATCGGATATCAATAATTACAGATATGTTATATTTAAAATTAATTTAAATTAAATATATATTTTTAAATTTTATATAATTTTTTTAAGATGAATCTATTACGGATATCGACTAAAAATTAACTTGGCAAAGAATTATCTTACTCTATTTTTTCATTTTTTTTATATATATTAGATTCAAATATTCTATTTACATTAGTTCAATTCAAACTCTTTGTACCAATTTCAACAAAAAGAACACTACAGAACTATGGAATTCTCCCCAAGCTAGTTGAATCCTACTACTTCTGGTCTAGAACTTTTCCAGAAATGGCTGCAGCTAGTGCTGCTGTGAAATTGGGGTCCCTAGTCAAAGAAGCCGCCATTTGTTGAACCAAAATCTGTTGAGTTGCCGGTTGATCAACTTCTCGGGTAGGCTTTCCGGTAACATCATCCGTTCCAGCTGGTTTCATTAAGTCCAGAGTTACAATGGGAGCCGATGAGTGGTGTGTGTGGTTGTTGGCGGATAATGCCGCCGGAGAATGGTGTGTGTGGTTGTGCTCCCCTTCATAAGTAGCGACCAAGATCGAGGGATCTTCAGCACTTCTCTGCACCTTTTTCTTCACCGGACAATTTGGGGCAAAGGAGCACCTGAAGTAAGCTCTGGGCGAGGGGTTATCTCTTGTAACCTTCTGACCATATTTTCTCCATTGATACCCATCTCTCACAATCTGTAACACAGAATGTTTCAGAATCGGCGATACTCTCGGATGCTAATTAGTTTCATCCGGCAAGAAAATGAAAGTCTAGGGCCTTAGGGACTCACCAGGCTGTTGTCGGAAGGATCTGTTCGTACGCAGGCTCTTGAAATATTGGCCTTAATGCACTCCTTAGGCTTTTTGCATGAGTTTTCATCGCTACAGCTGCTGTCGGCGTGTGCGGTGACTCCAATCACGGTGGCACTGTAATCGTCGCACTCGGCTTTCCTCTTCTTTGAAGATGTTGCAGCCTCAATTTCAGTGTTCTTGTTCACCAATTCCTTGTATTGGTTTTGCAAAGAGGTGTATTGCTCGCATAGAACCGTAAGCATCTCGGTTAGCTTCTTGTTCTCGGCGCTAACCCGGTTCAATTCCTCCACCAAAACTCCAGTCTGTTCCAATTAAAAACAAAAATCAGAATCCAAACATCGTACAATTTTAAACTTATCCAGAAACTGACATCTTGTTTAACTGCTACTTTCAAATCAGAATCGACCATTTTCCCATCAGCTTCTCTCTTCTGTTTCAGAAAAAAAAAATCAAAACTTTAATAACCCCTATAATCTAAAGCAACAAAAAAAAAACATTTTCCCATAACTCACCGGAGCTTTGCTGGTGTTATGAAAAGTGTTGATGCTGAGATCCAGCGTCGTATTCACCCAAGCTGATTCCATGGCTGAGATGAAGCAGATAGTTTCTGGGATTTGTGAAGAGAATGAGCGATTAATAAATACCCATAACCGAGTCATATGGTGACTATATAGAGCATAAGATTTCAAATGATTTGGTTTCATCCCGGAAAGTGGTTGGAAATGAGGCCTTGTCCCACTTGGAAATAACCCCCTCACGTTGGCAACTTGTCTACATTCATACAAACAAAGCCATGAGATTGTTTTTTTGTATGTAGTAAAGACTAAGAGAGATTGAAGTTGGAGTTGTGTCTGTCAAGGTCAAGAGTCAAAAGTGAAGCCCCCCATGCGGAGATTGGAAGAAAATTGAATCAGGTTTTGAACTCCAACGACTAAACAAGGTTCGTGTGTTGATTGTTGACCTTAAGGTTATCTTCGTCGACTGTCTCGCTTTCAGGACAGCTCACCTCCTTGCCTCCCCTCTTTCCAAGCTACTTCATTTCTTTTCCCATTGTATTGAGAGAGAGAAATATACAGGCGATCATTCAACTATTTAAAGATGTTTATTTTAATCATTAAATTAAATAATTTATTAACTAAATATTAAATTTATTAATAGGCGAGTATTATAGAATTAAATATCTAATTTTATATATTCTTTTGTTAATTACCGTGTTATCTTTTATCTCTCATTTATTCATTTTTTAACGATAATAATTAAAATAGATAAATTTAATATTTTAATTGAAGAAATATTTAATTCGAAAAAAACGGCTTTCCCATATAATTTACCTATTAAAAAAATACTACACTATAACTACTGATATGACACGTTTTCTCACGTGCCAAACGTGTTCTTCTAGGCTCTAGCTAATATTATCTTAATTTATAATAATAGAGTTGGTTGTATAAACCATGTAGTTTTGATAGTAATCGATGTTGTTCTTTTTAGGTTATTCAGTTTATAAATGTATATAAAATTTAAAATCAAGATATTATTTTATATTTAAAATTAAATTAGATTTTCTAGATATTTATTATATAAATGAGTAGTACAAAAACTCGTTATAGTATAATATTAAAATCTAATTCACTTTATTCATAATTAAAAATTTAAATCAAAAAATTCATTATAAGAAATTAGGTTTTCGTTCCATTAACTTAATTAATTATCAGTAAATTTTAAAATATTACAATTGAGACATCAAACTTAATAAGATATTTTTTATTTTAACCAAGTATTTAAGCATTAGAAGTCGGTTTAGATCAACTATTTAAAGATAATTAGATAATCATAGAGAAAATATATTGAGAAATTAAGAATATTTTTACAGTAAATTTTAGTAATATTCGATTAGAATTAATTTGTTAAAAAATTAAATGTGAGTAAAAAACTACAAGACGT
This sequence comes from Abelmoschus esculentus, assembly GCA_035048815.1. Lineage (NCBI taxonomy): Eukaryota > Viridiplantae > Streptophyta > Magnoliopsida > Malvales > Malvaceae > Abelmoschus > Abelmoschus esculentus. The sequence continues at coordinate 27,991,992 of JAUCBN010000002.1, forward strand.
GGGAAGAAAGAAAGGGTAGAATTTCATTAAGCTTCCCATTTCCTGGTCTTCATCCCTGCTGGAAAGGCACAAGAAACAAGCTCATCGCCCACACGTTTTGAAACCGTTGTGCTGCTCCCTTTGTTTTCCCTGCAACTATTTCTTTTGCTGTTTTTGTCAAAGACTAAAGTTACACCAGTGTGGCAGTTGGCAAATACTCAGTTTAGTCAATCCACACTTGAAACTTGAAACCCTAAATTCAAAACAGGAGAAGTTAATTAACCAGGACCGGATATGTCGGCCATGCCAGTTTAAAAGGATGGGGAAATTGGTACAATGTGAACAAGGTGGTTGGTTAGGCAGCTGGAAACATGAGAGATGGAAGCTGCCACAACTGTCCAATGTTGGAAATTATGAAGATAATAATACGACACGTTCTCTTTTATTCAACCGCACAGGGGGGATTCTATTTTAGTTGAAAGTACTTGGTTGAAGTGAAGAGGCACAATTCAATAACAAAATTGGTAGGATGAGGTAGGAATTTTTGTTGTTGTTGTTGTTGAATAGAGAAAGCAATCAAATGTTATTAAACAACATTAGACCAGATTAGCAACAACTATCTTTATGTGATAAAATTTCTAATAAGAAGGGATGAAATTAAATGAGGCCGGGAAGGGATAATCATCCTCTATTCACGAAGAATTTTTTATTTTTGTTTTTTATTTTAAAAATTTTAAATTTTAGTTTATTTATGAATTTACTCCGACTTTTAAACATTTATATTTTACTTCAACCTCAAATCATGACTCTAACCCTACTTACAAGTCCGGGCAATAGAATCAACCAAGTTTATGTGTACATTACTTTTGTTATTACATGAAATCAGCATCATGACGTGTGTTGGCTGACGCCCTGTAATCTTTCTTACAAAACCACTACCATGTTCATGTTCATAGTGGTGGGGTGCACAGGATTTGTAATGGGAAAAGTGTTGGTCGGGATACAGGAAAAAGAGAATTGGTTACTATGATCTTTCTTTCCCATTGTTTTTGGTTTGTTTTTCTGTTGGGACTGGAGAGTTAAAAAAAAATAAGCGTCGTTGGTGAGCTCTGTTTCGATTCTTTGGGCCTCTGAAAAATGCATCATCTCATCTCTCTCCCTAGTGGCCATCTTTAATGGATCTCTCTAATGTTTGAGTCTTAACTGGGTCTGATATATTGGCATGATTAACCTTCCATTCCAATTGGCAGTGGGCTGGCAGTGGTGGGGGCTCTTGTTCCCTCCATTACAGTTTGTCAAACATGACTGCACTCTTGTTCCTGTCATAAATGCGCATTTTCAATGAAACCTTATCCGTGTTCAGTAGCGTTCTTGGTTCTCATACAGTTAAACCACTCGATGGCGACTTTAGCACAAAGCATGTCTTTTTCCTAATGTCTTATGGTCTTAAACACAACACTACGAAACTGTGCTTATCATGTTTAGAAATGAATGATGCTAGGCTGAACACTTGTCAGGATTCACACCATCAGAGAAAGAGTTAAGACAAAGAACAATGAAGGCGTGGTTACATCCCATGCGTTAATTATCCGTCATCCGAAAGCTACACTGACTGGTGGGGTAGTACCTATGAACTGTCTGCAAACTTCAAACTTGCAAGCCATACATTGATGTACTAATCACTGAGCATAATATGCATTTACAGAACCTGATTCTCAAACCTAATTCCAAAATAGAAGGAAAAATAACACAGACAATTTCCCTATTCTGTACTTAGGATTAGGCTGTATGGATCTGGCACATACTTTTTCAGGTTCCACATTCTTCTCCATCGAATTGAACGTTACTAGTGACTACTGACTAGTGTTGAAGTTGTCACCTTGCCATGTCCACACAATGTCCTTCAATGCAGGCCTCACATTTTCATCAAAAAACTTGGCATACTCCAAGGTGTCCCCGGAGGACTTGGAGAACTCCACGATTGCAACCTCCGGTGCCACCTCAGACACCTCCGCCGTCACCAAGAGCTTCCCTTTCCGACCCTCCGATGGCCCTTGTAATTTCATCTTGAAGTCCTTGACTTTTCCCACTCTAAAGTTCAAACCTTTAGCAACAGCTTCGATTTTAGCCATGATTGTAGTAGCTGAACATCTTGAAGTGAACATCATCCCCGATTTCCTCTTGTTTTCGAACAAACTGACAAATCAAACCCCGACGACATGGAGGAAATGAACTCGAAAGCGTTGAAGAATTTGGGAGACGGTAGCTTGTTAGACTTAGATGCAGCAGAATCATCGTCTTCTGTATTGATATCCGATACTGGTTCTTCGATTGAAAACGCAAGTGGGCATGTAAATCCTTTTCGAAACCATGGAATTCGAGTTATAGCTGGAATCGTTATCCTTTTTTCAGGGTCAGCCATAAGTAGTTTAGAGATCAAACGTTTTGATTCTGTCGAAAACCATGGCGGACACTCGAATTCAGCCTTGAAAACTTTCCTATACATCTTCATAATATTCTCGTCTTGAAAGGGCAAGAAACCTGCGAGAAGAACATACAGGATAACCCCACAAGACCAGATATCGGCTTTGGATCCATCGTAACCTTTCTTCCTCAATACCTCAGGGGCAACATATGCCGGAGTCCCACACTGAGTGTGGAGGAGACCATCATTGCGAAGCTGCTCCGGCAAGGCCGACAACCCGAAATCGGAGATCTTTAAATCTTCATTCTCGTCGAGGAGGAGGTTCTCGGGCTTCAAATCCCGGTGCGAGACACCTCTGCTATGGCAAAAATCGACGGCGCTTATCAGTTGTTGGAAGTACTTACGAGCGTCTTCTTCTCTGAGTTTGCCTTTGAAGACTTTGGCGAACAGTTCGCCGCCGCGGACATACTCCATAACGAAAAAGATCTTTGTCTTTGTCGCCATGACTTCCTTGAGCTCCACCACGTTTGGATGGCGGACAAGACGCAACACGGAGATCTCTCTTTTGATCTGATCCATCATGCTTTCTTTCCTCACTTCATCTTTGTTGATCACCTTTATCGCTACGCTTTCGCCTGACGTTACTTCTTTCCCGTAATAAACTTTAGCGAAAGTGCCTTTCCCGAGCAATCTCCCCATCTCGTATTTCCCAAACAAAATATGCCTCTCTTCCATGGATGAAGCTGTCGCAACAGCACTCAGACTAAAATGCTTCTATAACAGACTCCTTTAGTAGACAGATCAGTTTTACCTTTTTACCTACTTTATTATATAAATAATTGAATCAAAATCGAATTTTATTAAATTCGAATTAATTTGTGTAACTGGTTTTATAATTTTTTAAATAAATTTTAAAAGCTTTAATAAATTCGATTAACTTACATTCAACCTAACATATTAGCCAAGGTTCATGCTTTTGAAGTATTGCATCGCTTCAAATAACTCTTTTGATCGGTTGCCAAGAAATGTTGATCCAAGGTTTACAACATACCACGTATAGATTTATTTTTCCTAGTCAATCGTCATTTATTAGATTCACCTGTATTGCCTACTTTTCGTCCTTACTATAAGTCATTAGGACTTTTATCAGCTTTGGGTCCCGTAAGTTGTGGGGATTCAATTAATTTTTTTTGAGTTGAAAATTATCATTCTTTTTTTATTTTAAAATAATAATTTTAATGGTTAAGAGAACAATTAAAAGATAAATTTTTAATGGTTGAAAATATATTTTAAAATAAATACTATTTATAATCATTATAATTGATTAAAAAAATTAAAAATATGATATAAAATATAAGAATTGTGGTCGTTGCCCACATAAAAGATGTGTAAAATGGAAAGAGAAAATGGGTAATCCTAAATATCAACCTTTTCAAACTCAGATCCATTATTGTCGCTTCAAGACATGTTATTGATGGTTCAAAATTAATTATGAATTTGATTCTAAACTAACATTGTCTACATATAATTGACTGACTAAATAATTTTGGATATTATTAAATATTGTCATTTCCAATTTTAATTTATTTGACGTTATTTTCAATAATAATTTGTATATTCTAATTAAATGCTAAGTGATGTATTCCTTAAAACAATGTTATCTTATGAAATACTACTATATAATTCCCCCCAGATAAAACGAGCGTGCATATTGTTTTTGTTGAGAACAAACAAATAAATCCATAAATTTTTAATTAAAAAATTGCATCCCCTGATTAGAAATCGACAGAGATGACCAGGGAATATCACCAAAATGATAATATATAAATACTGATACAGAGGGGGATTAAGAAATCCATTAATTTATTAGTTGTAGAATACGACAATGAATCTAGGTAGAAGATGACGAGAGAAATAATAATGTTGTGGTAACGTGGTGGCATACATCACAAGTGCATTACTTTGATCTTAATGGAAACAATGATACCCAGAATCCTGAAACCTGAGACTATACAATTGTACCGATGTCCGATGGCTGGTATGGCATGTACACTTATGACCCATGATCTGTATGCCCGGACTAGAGAAGTTCGGCTTTAATTGTTATTCATAATAATAAACTTTGAAACTTTAAGACAGAGGGCGAGAGGAACAGAAAATTCGACACCAAATTCTAATATGCCTGCATCAATCATAAGAGAAAAAAGGACAAACACTAGCTACCCACAAAACTAATTGCGTCAAAATACCAATTGCATGCCCCACCACCCACAAACCTAATTCTTGCGGTTCAAAACCTAGGAAATGACAATGCCTAGTTTCAGATCATCTCCGCTGTTTTTTTCCAGATTTGGAATCACTGCCCTGTGCCTTCGACAAACTTGATGCTTTCCGCTTCGCACTTCCCACAACTTCTGCTGAATCATTAGAGTTCTCTTTCGTGCCTTCACTTTCTTTTACCTTTGATGCCTCGGATTTTGTCTTACCACCAGTGCTATTAGCATTGGATTTGCCACCACTATAAAGAGGCTTACCCTTAGAAAGGGAGGGAACTTTTGGGGACTTGGATGTCTTTGAAACTTTTGGAGTGACACTTCCATCACCCTTGGATTTTGTGGACTTCGGTGTATCACCACTGTCATCATTCTTGGATTTTGCAACACTGTCAGTCTCTGATTTATTGACACTCTTGGAAACATCTTTGGATTTACCATCCACTTTAGTATCGTCCTTTGTTTTACGACCATACTTCGGGGCAGCACCCTTGGATTTCCCAGTCGAGGTTCCTGCACCCCTGACCATCCAATAATGGGATTTTCAGAAATCAAATAAAGAACCATATTAAGGGTTCCATTTGAAAGAAACTAGTAACCTTTTGGGGGAAGCATCCATCTTAGCTTTCAGATCAGCTGTTTTTGCTTTCTTCCTTTGAGACCTGTTAGTGGAAAATGATCAAAGGGGAAAGGAAGATTAACCCAGACCGATAATGAGACAGTAATGAACCACATGCCAAGAAACCAACAGGCAAATGCAAAGCCACAACAAATGAATACCTAAACCTGAAGTAAACTCCATCATTCAGAGAAAATTAACATTGAAGAAGTATAACTTAAACTATAGAAACCAAGCAAGCAAAAGTTTCTAAAAGTAAGATGGTGTCACAACCAAATTTAAAATTCAAGAACCATAATAGGAATCACCTACATGTCAGATGAACCATCAGGACTTGGATGATTATTTGCGCCTTCCTGTTTCAGTGAAGTATATTAGCAACCTAGAACAAATAAAAGATAATTAGTATTACCAATAAATTGAACTGCTCACCTCATCTGACCCAGACTCATCCTCAAGCACCGCCCACTTTTCTTTCTTAAGATTTAAAATTTCTTGATCACCATCATTATAGTGCACCTAGAAACAAATAGAAAGAGAAGTAAATTTAAACAGTCTAGCACTAACGGTCAGCAGGAAAAAAGAATACACTAAAGGAATTTATATTTATTGAAGTCTCACCTTGTGCTTTTTTTTAGAGGGATCAAATGAATGAATAAAACCTTCATAGAACCTGCAAAACAATAACATCATTAAGGAGAGAATGAAAATGGAGCCATAACTCAGGTCTTGTGTAAAGAGAATCTCCATTATATGTGTTTTACATGATTAAGTTCCATGGTCAGAGTCTGTATAGGCACAGACATAATAAATCCAAAGAATATATGAATGTGAATTAAGTTAACCGTTCTGGAAAAGTCGCAGGAGAGTTAAATAAATAATCATATGGAACCCAAGACAACATCATACAAATTATTTACTCTTTCTGTTCAATATCTCCACTCTCCAATCACAAACTTCAAGGAAATGAGATTAAAAAAGGTGGGATAGTTGGAATCAAATATTGGGTTTTGTATCATCCTAAGATTGGTAAAGTCACCAGTGGTTGTCAATGCCAGTTTTACAGTTTCATCATATTCATCCATCCTATTAGCTTCAGATACCAACTTCCATTTTATACTCGGGTCTTATATTTGCAGACATGCCATGTTCGAAAGATAACTCGTTACATTCGTCATTATTTTCTAGAAGCTAATAAAAGACTCAAGAGTGTGAGAACAAGGTGAAAAAGGATTATAAAATGATAGTAAGATTCAAGGCTAGAAAGAAACTTCAATTCATTGACCTTAGAAGGTGAGACTAACTATTATGCAGAAAGACAGATACAAATAGACAGTGGGCACATTCACACTTTAGAAACATGCTCACACAAACATACACATAAAAGACAAGATAGGAACAAATAAAATTCATGATTTCTATTTCAGAGCATCATTTCTGCAACAATAGAATAATATATATACTTACTCACGGTCTTTGGGCCACCAGACCTTCACCTTCAAGCCAACAAGATTCTCACCATACTCCATAGAATCAGAAGCCTGAAAAAAAATCAGCATGAAAATGAAATCAATAGTCTCCAAAAGAATCATATGTAATATCATTGCTTCAACTATGTTCAAATTGCAGAGCACTCAAGAACAGATTTGAATAAAGGGTTTGCTTCAGATATATTAGCCTATATCCTCCATTTTTTTTATAGTGCAAACAAAACACAGTTGAATAAAAGGTTTACTACATGCCATGGTAGCGCGCGCAGCAGAGAATTTGGTTGGTGGGGCTTCTACGGAGGAGTTATGACTACATTGCAGGATTATTGTTTCCAAATCACAGAAAAATCAAACTGATGTTAAATGGCTCTTGACAGTTAAAAGACCTCAGAGATGGTTAAATGCAGCATGAATACAGATTACAGAAAGAGGCAAGATCACAGGAATATTCAGAAGACAGCCAACATGAGGATTAAGAAAGCAAGAAGTAATAAATGGCCTCTAAATAGAAAAAATGACATCAAGGATGCAAGAATAGAAGAGTTCACACTCACAAGGATCATCAAAGGTCACCTATAATGTTGGCCCATGTTACTCGGATTCAGGCGAGTGTCAGAAGAAGGTATGTTATTTTTTTCATGTTTTCCATGTATTTAGAGGGTCCTTGAAAGAACATACAAACACAGGTATATGAAGAAAAATGAAGAACCAGATTACCACTGATGCTTTTCATTTTAAATATGACCTACTGAAACTACAATACACCGCTACTAAAGTTTGATCTCTAAAGATGCAAAAAGAAATTACTTTTTATACTTGGTATATGCAAGAGAATTTACTTTTTCTTTATTTGGGGTATGCTTTCTCTTGAAATTTGTCTTAGGGGTCTCCTTCGTGTGACAATCTTGTTTGTTTGGCTTCACTGATTTTGGAGATCCAGCCACTTCCTAAAACAATAATAAGCAAGAATGATTCCTTGATCGAAGGATCTAGAACAGCAAAACAAATAAATCTCAAAGCCAAAAATAAAGTGCCTCATCATCATTATTGGTTGAGGTTTTTGCTCTATCCTTCTCAGGAACAAATTTTCCCCGAGCTTGCCTTTTACTATCTGTCAGTTGCCTTGAAGTGGATTCATCTGCCTTGTTACCACTGGAATTGACCTTCTTTGATGACTTCTTCAGTGATTTTGCCTCTGAATCACTAGCAGTGTCACTTTCTTTCTTAATTTCATCTGCATAGTTACTGCTTGAACCTACCTTTTTTGTTGACTTCGGTGTTTTAGCCTCTAAATCACTTGCAGTGTCACATTCTTTCTTAGGGTCATCTACATCAACTGGAGCACTATCCTCATTGGAAACTACAGTACCAACCTTTTTCCCTGCTCGTCTATTTGTTTTTGTTTCTGAACCACTACTCACTTCATATGCCTTCTTAGATACATCATCAACAGATGATGTGGTTTCCTTACTCATGCTCTCTTTCCTTTTTGACCTAACCACCCTTTTGGAATGACTATCAGTCCCACTTGGTGATGGGGATGCAACATCATTCGATTCATCCTCAGTTGCTTTTTGAGAGGAATGCTTAACATCTGTTTCTCTTCTCTTTTTAGAAGACACATCCCCATCAACAGATAGAACCTCACGAGTTGAACCTTCATCATCCATGCAGTCATTTTTATGATCTTTTAAGGTCTCAACTGCCTTCTCATCAACATGAGAGCTGTCAGAAAGTTCAGTTATTTTTGAACCAGAATTCCTCTCCTTTTCCTGGATACTTTGCTCTAACTTATGATCTGAATTGACCACTGCCTCAGCTTTTGATATATCGGGTCCAGCAACGGTTGATGTTTCATTATTGGACTTATCAGCAATAGAGTCGTCCTCTTCCTTCTTTACAGGCTTTGGATCAGCCAATGAGTCATCTTCAGCAGTTTGCATAGTACCATTACAAGCAACTGCCTTGGGAGATTTTTCATTTGCAAGATCCACTTCATCAGTTTTAACTGCCTCTTCAGGAATCTGCTTATCCTCCTGAGAATTTGAAGATTTATGAACAACAAATTTCTGGCACTAATTTCTCATAGAAAAATCCAATGAAAACATGAAAACAAAAAGAAAGCACTTGAATCCTCGTAGACAGAGAAAAATGACAATTGACAATTAATACATGAAATAAAACATACCTGGGCTGCCTTCTCCAAAGGAGCCTCCGCTGGTATGATCTCATCATCCTGTAGCAAATTAACCGAAAAGGGTAACAATAAGTAGACTAAATCAGCTCTATGTTCACCAAAGAAACATAAAATACATCCATAATGTATCAGCATAAGGCAAACACATGTCTAGACTTGAAGGATAGTTTGAAAGAAATAAATATTAAAAGACACAAAAAGACAAAGACAGTTTGAACACACAAAATAAATAGAAAGCATTGACACTTATATGATTAAGATACAATCTATCTGCATAAAATGCTAAGCTGAAATTCATACAAAACCTGCACAAAATTAGTAAATAATTTCCCTAAAAATAGGAATCATGTAAAGACGGAATTACATTAAGATACAAACGAGATCATTACCACATGTTTTTCAATGGCAGCATCAGTCTGTTCCACAACACCTGTTGTCACTTGGCATACAGAAGCAAGTACACTACTATAACCATCATAAGAAATTCCCAAGTTCTCTACAGCTTGGGTCAGGTAAGGTTGAAGCTTTGAAGCACAGTTCTCAAGCACTTTCTCAGCCAACCTCCGAGCAACAGGAGGAACTTCCTGATAGGAAATAGAGACCTGAGACCCTATGTAAGATAGATTGCAAAAGTGAAATGCAGTAAGCCACTGTTAGGACAACAGACCTCATTATCCTTCTTCACACAGTCTAGGATTGGGGAGAGCAGCTCGGTAGGGATGTCTTCACTTTCTTCCAGTACAAGGCTCATAATAGTCGCCATTGATGTAAAGACAGACTCTGGGTGATAATCCCTGTAAACACAAACAAAAAGAAAAAAAAAAGTTGCCTACATTAGGATGATGGAAAAAAAATTCAAGTTGAGAACAAACCTCTGTTAAAGACTAAACCAAGACAGCTCCCCAAAAAGAATCCAGATTTCTTAAAAAAGAAGTTGAACTTTGTTCAAATTAGCATGAACTTAAAATATGAAATCTAACAATAGGCACCTACTTAATGGGATGTTTAAGTGCAGACACTTATGAGAATGAACTCTCCAATCAATAAGTTAGATTTTACCTTATTGCCTTAAGGAAAAGCTGGAACATCTTAACTATAAGTGCATCACATTCAAGATCCAACATCACCACACAAGATCTGACTTTGGCAACAGTTTCAAGAATTGAGGCCCTCTTAATGAATGAGAGGCTGGACTTGTCAGATAAATTTTCAAATGATGACACAATCAGTTGAAAAACCTCCTACATACACATCAATGGCAATCAATATGTGGAAAAAGATATTAAAATGATTGTGGTCTGCAAAACATCCCAAAACAATGAATTCAAAGTACCCTCAATTGGTCATCATCATAAGGAGCATCAGGTGCAGTTATCCGTGTAATCTCGCTGATGCAAGCAGCAACTGCAACTTTGACATCATCATCAGGATGTCTAAACAAGTGCTCTGCAACCAACGCTTTAAGTGATGGATACAGCGCATTTTGCATTGATTGGCTCGGTGATTGTTCCACTCTTGAAAGACAACTCTCAACTTTCTATATTTAGAGGATAGAAAAGAATAAACAACCATTGTCGACAAAAATAAGTATTTTAAAAGGCGATAGTATAAGAAGAAACACAGGGATACCAAAGTACCTAAAAATTCAGGCAATTATTATACAATGCAATCAGCCAATCACATTACAATTCTGTATATTGCTAAAGTTCTAGGGTCATTCTACAATGGAAAGGTTTTATTGCAGCCATCTATGCAAGAACTAGTTGTAAACCCCCTAAGAAACACAGATGGTTTAAAGGAGACATTGATTCTAAACAAAACAATCTACCAGAGGAAAATGAATAGTGGCCCCGGTACGACTTTTTTGCACATCCACTTCAAAGTTTTTTGCTAGACATCGTGATTGGACAATCTTCTCTAAACAGGGGATAGCACCAGTGTTGTGTGTAATATCACGAATCCATAGTCTTCTTTAATGCTATCGTCATTTGTAAAAGGAGTTGTGGGACAGAAGAAATCAAAAAGATTGCTGGACCAGCAGAATAAAGGATTCTATCAAATATGGAGTTGAGCTTCTAATTTCTATTAGATTAAGCATTCATTCTGGATTCTAATAGCTCCATTACTTGAGATGAAATATTTACAGAACAGATATTCCGAAAGGTATAGAAAAAATGAGATGAAGTACAACAAAAATATACAAAGTAACATATATGCTTTATTAAATAAAAACATAATCACACAAGCCCAACAAAATCCTTCCTTGCAAGGAATGTCTTTCACACAATATCTAAACATCCTCTCCATATTAACTTGTAATACTCTCAACATCATCACATGTTGGTCGTCAAATTTAACTGGCCTATCAAAAATTAATAGCCAAACATAGCCAGTTCTTGATTATCTAAACAAAAAAAGACCATGTATTTATTACATACATATCCCCCGGTCTGGTAAATTTAAAACTTGGCATAGTATTCACTTTAGGGAGAAATAAGACCGTTATGCCACATAGCTGGTGCATCCTTTCGCATGCACACAATCACTTAAATGCTGTTAGCGTGCATTTTTTAATTAGAAAGAAATCCAAAACATAAAATCATTTCAGCCAACTATTAGCTACCGCATATCATTTGCGTCCAAGGAAACAATGTGCTAACATTTTAAGTCTAGCAAAGCAATCAAGTTGAACATAATGGTAATTCAACAAATTCGAGAACACATACATGGAAAAAAAAACTACAAGTATAGAGAGTTGCAATAGTTGAGAGCAGTAAATAATAACCATTGGAAGAAAACACTTATAAACAGTTTCAATATTATAGCATTGAGAGAGGAAGCAGAATTAAGCGATTAAGCGCATGAAAACCATTCTAAAGAAGAACCCTAAGAACAAAGGTAGAAGTAGATCAGGATTGGTCGATTGGGGAAAATCCAACTAACATAAGAGCAAAGACGAAACCACATAAAATTAATTCGAAGAAGGCATACATAATAAAATCATATACATAAATAAATAAAAACGAAAAAATACCGATGAACGAAACGGAATTAAGGAACAATAGTAGAAAGAGGGATTAGGGATTACATCAAGGAGAGGGATGAGTTCATCAACTGATGAAGGGGGTTCAACGAGCCTGTTTCCAACCTCCATTAACTGTAACTCCAATTCTTTCTCAGATGCCGACATATCTTTTTCCGTCTCTATGTGTGTACCTAAAGAGTAAATGTAGAGAAACAGATCCTGTAAATCTGAATCTAGGCCTCGATTTCACACCATTGAAAAACTAGAAACTCGTGCGCATATCCATAAAAACGTAAAACGAAAGGTCGATTCAGCGAGAGATGAAGAGAAGAGGAATAGTCGATACAAAGTCTAGGTTTTCGGGAGCGGGAAAGAGAAAGTTGATGGGGTGAGAGGGTTTCTTGATTTTGGATTTGGTTAATTGAGGAAATTGAAGAGGGAATTATGTACAAATTAAATATATACTTTTTTTTCACGCTCTCTTTTGATCGATTTTTTTGTGTACTTTTGTGCGCTTTAAAGGAGAATCCACCGAGGCTGCGCCCGGATTCCACCGGGATAATGAATTGGAGTTAAATTACGTACTTTGAGTCCACCTTCTGATTTGGTGTACATGAGGACAACGTGGAGCTTTTTAGACCGCTGGATTACATTGTTGCCTTAATTTCTTTTTAGAGTAAACTATGTAGGCAAAAGGACTTAAATATTATGAGTAATTTGTTTTAGCACCAAATTTTTAATTAATTTAAATTTATTATTAAATTTTATTTTTTAACTTTTTAACAGTATAGTTTTTTTGATAAATGATTATTATTTTAATATTATTATTCTAACAGTATAATGATTTGAATACTAGATAAAATTATATTATTTTAATACTAAATAACTTAAACGAGATCATTTTATTAAGGTTTAAACGTTAAAAAAATCTTTGAAATTTTAAAAAAAATCAATTAAATCTTTAAACTTTTTTCCACTCAATTAAACCCTTAAACCAAGAAATTGAATCAATTAATTCCTTTAATCAATTTTGATTATTAAGTTTGAATAATTTTTTTATTCATTGTTATAGTGCAAGGTATCGCAATGTTTTCACTTGATATTTTTCAGAAATTTCTTTTGTCAAAGTTATATTTATGATTCTTGGTTTTCTGTTTTGCTGGTGATTCATTGTTGGACGATCCTCTCAGGCTCATAATTGAGGGAAGCAGGATCAAAGCAAAGGATTCGTGTTCAACATGTAGACACTGGTGTCTACCTGCAATAGTCATGACTCCAGGATAGCTGCTGGACAGCAAGAGGTTTAAGAGAAAAGCGTGTGGATAATGTATGGTTGGCTGCCGAGGGTGTGTACCTCTCCCCATTACCGAAATCAGGTCATATGTACACGTTTAAGAGATCACTTCTCTGTAAAAGCAGGTGCATGGATTTTGGATTTGTTGGTGATGCTGACTGTTTCTTTAGTAGCTAATATCTATTTTACTAAATCAGTAATAAATTTTGCAGAACTACTTTCTCTGTTGAATACTCTATTATGCCTGTACCTTTGAAACAATTCTAATCAGCTATAGGCCTTCTAATTATTCATGGCTTCTCTTTTTCTTCCCCTACAAACTCTACTTCGTTTCCTCCATTTATATATATTTCCTCCGTCAAAATCTGAATCAAATCCCATTGTTTGGTGGTCCCCAGTAACTATATTTAGGTGAGGCACAGAAATGAAAAAGAGAATGGAAGGCAAATTTGTAAGATATTGTTCAATGGAGGAGTCAGTTGAACATTTCGTCGTGGTCATGGATGGGCAAAGTGGCTGTACTAATCATGGTGCAACCTATAGCCGGAATAGTCTAGGTGGTCTTGATTTATTTCACTAGTTTTTGCTTATCTGGGTTTGCGTCGATTATGGTTGCCAATAACATCAAGGTTGTTTCCGAATGGTTCAGTTAGTTGTTGTAGGACATGGATCTAAAACAGGATTGAATTTCTTTTCACTGGCAAAGGCAAAGGCCCCACGCACCAAAGCCGAAGGATTCATTCATGGCAAAGATAAGAATAAATATAATCAACAGTACTGGTTGGGAAAATAAAAGTCCTTTCCACTTTCTTACAGAGAACTGAACTGGATTGCTATTATTTTCTTACACACAGATACAGTCGTATGTTTATAGGAAAATAAAGAAAGCTGTCAGTTTGTTGCAGCAGGAAACAATAGGTCGTAGATAATCATTACGTGTTTGGATTTATCCAACATATACATATGCCTCTACAGCAGCAAGTTCATCCCCTGGCTATGGTAAATTAATGCTAAACAGTGCAAGCTAGTTTTTTCGGGTGAGTAACAAATTTTGGATATTACTTCTTAATAAACAACAAAAACTCATGTCCAAACCACACAGTACAAGAGACAAAGGAGAGGGAGTTCAGTTGCATTGGATTTCATTACAAGAAATGATTGCTGCAACTTGTAACCCGCCGTAATGAACGTGTAAGGAATTAATCCTCCTCTTGATCTGTGCTTTTAAGAAATGTTCACAAAGTGGAAAGGGAATCCCGGATGGAAATTGCAAAGAATGGTCCTTGCTTGTTTCTGTACAGAAGAAAATGACCGACACCTCTTTGTTTTTGCAGGTGCGGGTGATGAAAATTGAAAATAAATAAAAAATGGGGATTTAAAGCGGATGGCAATGGCTTTGGACAAAACTGTACCTTCAGAAGTTCCAGTTTTGCATGCCATGCCATGGATTTTAAGTTATTTTTGAACACCACCCACCAAATGAAAAGAAATGGTTTCTGCAAAGCTCATGATATGATGAGGATGGAATATTGACAATGGCGATATCATACATTGAGAAAAGGTACCAAAAAAAGACACAAAACAAGACTAAAACTACATGCTATCTTCTGCATTCTCAATTATACTGCAATGGGTGACTCAAAAGGGTAAGCTCTTTGAAGTTGAGCTTGCTGTGATCGACTTGAAATGTTCCGGTGGAACGAAAACTTGTGGCAGATTGGCCCTGTTCACAATTCTATTCATGTTGTTCTGCAAACTCTGTTGGACCAATTGTTTAACAGCTTTCTTCTCCTCGCTCATCATGCTTTCTTCTTCCGACAAGCACTCCTTTCGGTTTGGATTCATCAAAGAAGATGAAGAGTTGCAAATCGGAGCTGATACGGATGCATTCATGTTCCCTCCGAAGTTCTCAGACACTCGTTTCCCTTTGTCCACTCTCAAGACCTCCAAAATCCTAGAAGCTCTCTTCTGTGCCAATGTACTACCCAAAAGTGTTAGCTCTAACAATGACGAAAATATGCCTGCTTCGATCATGGCCTGTCTGTCTCCGTAGGCTTTATGCGCCATAACCATGAGAATATAAGATGCTTTCTCTTGGCACCCCGGCGAGTCAGTCCAATTCAACACGTCCACCAAAATCGGGAATGCTTCCGATGCAATACTAATCCCTTTTCTACCTTCTGGAGTGGCCACTACATTGCTCAAAACCGAAAGAATTCTTTCACTAACTTCCATGTCTCCTAACGCATTCAACAGAAAAGGTATCAAACCGGCATCCGACGACATGAAGGAAATGTTCGATGGTGAGATGGATAGATTATAAAGAGCTCGAAGAGCATCGTGTCTGGCTTGAGACCTACTTTGTGTGTCCAAATTCTTGAGGGATTTTACCAAGAAAGGGATAGCTCCTGATGATCCAATGATAGGCTTATTCGAATCCAAGGCGCTCAAGCCAAGGAAATTTGCCACAACAGCGTCCGAAATCGCCTCGCTTGGCTCATTTGGGGATTCTGTAAGCTTTAGCATCTTCTGTACAGCCCCTGCTTTGACAATGGTTGCTTTGTTCCTGCAAAGGGTTTTTATAAAGAACAACACATTTTAAGTAACAAAATCAAACAAAAGATTAGAAAGGGCTTGTCATTCAACTCGGACAATAATATTTTTTTAAGAACAATGACAGATTTTGGAAACTTACTTATCATTTCCGATTCCCAGATTAAGCAAAGCATAGAGAGCAGCGATCTGTGAATGGTTCCGAGCATGGCTAAAGTCACTCTGGCTTCTGAGTCTTCTTTAGTAAGAGACCTGACTCTACTCGCAGCTTTGCTCTTACTTTCTTTGTCTTCCCCTTGCAACTCCTTCACCACGCGCTTCAACTCCTCCAAAGCTTCCACTTTCCTCTTAGTCTCGGAATCAGTTTCAGTTTCAACTAAGTTCAAGAGATCCGCTAGCTTCTCCGACCGGCCATTGCTGTTGGGCTTCTTCACTGCTTTGTTTGGTTTTCTGGGCTCATTGAACTCTTTCAAAACCAACTCCATTCTGGTGGCGGCGGGTGCAGGAGGCTGCTGAGAGACGGTGTCACTGAGAATTTCTTGCATGAGCTGATGGCGGTGGCGTGAGCTTGCTCCACAGCTTACCGCGTCGAATATTTTCCTGAATGCAGTGCCGTAGAAGGCTGTCCATAATCTGAAGTTGTTGCCGGTAGTGCTGGTGGTGGAAGGGCGATCGATGGCTACAGATCCTAAGTCGTTTCTGTGACAATTGGCCATCGTTTCTGTTGCAAAGAGGAAAAGCAAAAACTTTACATTCGCCAAACAAAAAAGAACGCAACTTTGGCTTCCAGAGAAGTGAAGTTCAAGCTAGACAAGAAGAAGAGGAAGAAAAGAGTTACTTCTTCCTATCATTCCCCTCTGTTTTATTTACAGAATATAACTTTTTAATAATTTATTCAGTTTTTTTTTTCGGAGCTCAAAGAAAGAGAGAAGAGAGAATTTGTTTATTCTTCTTACATCTGCATATGTCAGAAATAAAACACGTTTAAACACATTATTGGTGGGCGGGGCAGTCCAAAAAAAAACAATAATTCAGAAAATAAATCATTTTAACAGCTGGATATACAAAATAATTTAAAAAAATACTAAATCAACACCTCTGTTTTAAAACAACAATTTAAAGAAAAAAAAATACACCAACCAACTTCTCATATAAAAATCTTCAAAATCTATATAATATAGAATTGTAAATATAAAAAATATTCGAAAAAGAATCTTCCTATACATCTGATGGAATCCTTTTGATTTATATTATTCAGCAATACATATGGTAGACTTTTCCTTTTCTCTTTGGATAGGGAAATATAAAAATGGGAACAGAATATAATAATCCAATGTTGTTTCTCCATTGAAAAAATGCACATGTATGGTTCATTATTAGGAACTGTTAACTGGGGAAAGAAAATGACACAAGGGAATGCGATGGTACCATGCCAACATGAAATGAATTGAAACTAAAATTTAATATCATGATCGATAGGTGTGAATCGTTTATTATTTTTATTATTATTGTAATTTTTTTAATATCTAATTTTAAAATAATAAGTTTAAAGTTTATAATTAGGATTGTGATTAGAGTTTAAGGGAGTAGAAATAAAGAGTATATTTTAAGTTGTAAGAATTAAAATTTATGATATGAAAGTTAGAGATTAAAATTTAACTTTTAAGTATTTTTTGAGATAAAGCATAAAAATCGGTACAATAAAGGAATAAAGAATTTTTGTTCCGATTCAACAATCACTTATATATTACTCCCTCCATCTTACTTATTAAATCACATGTTGACTTTTGAATATATCATATGAAACATAAAATATAAGTTAGGATCATCACAATTGATTTTTATCAAATTGTTGAAACACAATTTTTTAAAAGAATTAAATGTATTAGAAGTGATATGTAAAAAAATTTAAAATTTTGAAGATTAAATTAATAATAAAATAAAAATAAAATAATTGTTTATACTATCTAAATAATTTATCTTTTATTTATTGTGTTAGATCATCCTTTTATCAGCTCATAACGATATTTGACGTAGGAGTAACAAAAATTTATAACCTGAAAACATAAATAACCTCACTATTCAATTTTCAAAATTAATAACTAAATTTATACTTATACTACAAACAAAACTTTACAATAATTAACCTTTTATATTATAATAAAATTTAATTATCCTATTTTTATCTTTATCCCGGATCAGATAAAAATATGAAAAAGAAAATGAACGGCGGAGGGTTATCAATTTCCGAAGCTCTAAAACCCTAAAACAATTAAATCTTGAAACGTGTCACACATGGACCCTACTTTTTTCTTCTCATCTAATCTAAGGATTGTAAATCAAGGTCAGAGTCAGACCCACGCACATCGCTCTCTTCTCTCTCGCTCGGCCCCGTCTTGGTGACTTTAACAACAACCAGAGAGAAAAAGAGGTGGGAAGGGGATGGGTTGCTGACAGTTTATATAATGAGAAAACCAGAAATCGAAACAAAGAACCGGAATCTACTGCGCCACACCATTTTAAATATTTTAAAAAATATAAAAATAAAAATGTTGCTTTTAGAAATAAAATAAAGAGAAATATAAAGAAAAAAAAAGTCGCCCTTGTATTTATGTATACACTGACCACACACCCCATCTCCCTCACTTTTCTATCACATTTTTAAACCTTTTTCTATTTTCTTTCTTTCTTCGCCAATCGCCACCCCTAATATCTTCGCTTTTGCCTCTTGCAAACTCCATATATTATCTTCTTATTGATATCCACTTTCCCCATCTGGGTTCTTCTTCTCTGTTTCGTTGGTTTTTGGTTTTTTGGTGGTGGTGGTGATGATGATGACGGTGAAAGATGAGTGGGTTCGGGCTGCGATGACGGACGACAACGTGGTGGTGGAGTTGTTGGTAAGGCTAAAACAAGCGCGGGCTTCGCCGCCGGCTCCGAAATCTGCGGTGGCTGCACTCAAATGGGGGATACGTCAGCCGAGGTCCAAGTTTATGTCGATGGGATTTGACACCAAGAGAGACGGGGAATTCAACGTCAGCACTAGACGTAGCCCCACAACGCCTCTTTCTTGGAGCGGTGGCGGCAGCGCTGCCTCTCCTTCCACCGCCGATGGCTTCGAAGAGACCAGTAAACAAGTTTCTCGCTCTCCACCAGCCGCACCTTCCAGATCCAAGGTTTGTTTTCGCTTATCCCTCACACTCTTATCTCTCTCGTTCTCAGCGGCTGATCTTTCTGTGTCATGCGGTGGTTTGGGTTGACGGAAATGTCCCTCTATCGCATGTCAAATTACGTACCACTACCATCGCCTTCCGTTTGTATCGTCGACGAAACATTCTTGTATTTTGTTCTCTTCCTTCCCTTCAAAAAATGCGGCTGAGGCTTAATCTGCCGTTTTTCGTACGTTTCTCGTTATCTTCAACTTTTCAGTTCAGACTCGATATCTACGACCATCGGTTTAACGGATTGGAACTCCGTTGACGTTTTCTTCTCGCTTCGTTTTTGGTCACCTGTCATTCTATTGTCGGCTATTTCTAGATTTACTAAATCACCCTTCCACCACCCCCTCTGGATTCTACTCACCGCGCCGGACAGTTTTGTCAGGAGATGGAGATAGTTTTCCCTGGACACATCCACGGTTACGAATCTGGAAACTTCCCCGTAGAGGATCTCCTTCAAGGGCATTCTGGTCATAATAAAATAAGTATGGTCCACTGAGAGAGAGGGGTGATGGTCTGCCTTTTGGGTTAACTGTCGGATGGTAGGTTTTTATTTGAGGAGAGAAATGATCATGTGTGGCGCGGGTACTGTTAAATTCTGTGGGTCTTCCCTTCCCGTCGCCATCTGTAACTGTACTTGTATCTGTTATCTGGTTTTTCCCCCGACACGGGATATCTTTACGGTTAAGTTTGTCGGTTGTTGCCTCGGGCTTAAGTTTGATGATCGGTTTATGTATGTTGCAGGGTACTGCTGCTAATGAAACCACTAGCACAACTACCAAGATATCAAGAAGGAAGAAGGTAAAGTAGTTGATCTTCCCGGTTCATGATTTTGCTGGGAAATGTTTTATGCTAGAGACATATGAAGATGATTCATGGGTATATTAACTCTGAAGAATTCATCATACTTTCAGACTTTTGCTGAACTTAAAGAGGAGGAGAATCTGCTTTTGAAGGAAAGGGTTAATTTGAAAAAGGTAAGTTGAATTTTCTTCAACGTAGTGCTTTGCTTGAACTCCTCATGTCCTGTCGGTTGCTTCTAGATAATGTTACAGTAATATTCTTGTTCGTTGTACAGGAGATGGCATCTATGCGTGCTACTTGTAAAGACCAGAGAGACTGGAATGAGAACTTAAAAAGAATTAAGGTCTGCAAAATGTTCCTTTAGGATCTTGAGTTTTACAATTTTTTTGTGAATTATTCTTTTATTGTCCTCGTTTTGATGTTAGCTTCTGTTAGTGCAGCTTGATTTGAACTTGCAAGCCGCAAAGAATGAAGCCGAGGAAGCACCTTCTTGTTTACACCGTCAGAGAGTAGCCTCTACACTTTGCTACGGTCCCTTTCCCTCGCATGCGTTGTTAGATTCTTGCAATGTAGGGAAGGCTGTACTGCCTGATCTAAACATGATGCCCGTTGAAGATGATTATGTCACCGATACTTTATATGGCACCACATGAGAAAGATGTTTTGACTAGTTCAACCCTTCTTGCAGCTGAAGATTGTGAGAAAGTGGTGGGATTGACAGGAAAATAGTGACACTGGCCAAGGCAATGAACTATTTGCCAATTAACTATGCTGGTTGATAGTTGATACTAAGGCCAAGCAACGAATATCACAATTTGAGTTCGCTTCAGTTGGCAGCCCTTGAAAAGGCAGAAGAAGCGTACCGGCTACACTAAAGATTCCGCAGTTGGAACCTTGAAAGGATTCTTGTCATGCTTCAGCCTTTCTACATTCCTCTGATATTCGTTCGGGGTAAAACGTCATTACTTGATTTTTATGAATATATATCAAAATGACTGATTCTTTGTAGGTGTAACCTGATGGCTTGGCCGTATAAATTTCAGAATTTTGTTGTTGTATACTCTGTTTTTAGCCTCCCCTTCAATTTTTTATGTGCAGAACTTGGGGATTGATATTCTCTATAATCTTCATGACTGGTGAAATTTCAGGAGGGATTGATATTATTTCTCTATCCATAAATTTATCACAACTTGACCACTGTGCATATCAATAAGATAGGACTAGATCCCCAGAACAGAGTGAGAAAGATATAATAAACTGCCATTGTTGCGCGAGCCCAAGTGGACTGACTTTGAGAACAACGCACAGAAAGTGGGATTAACCAACTCTCCAACAACCTTGTCAGAAAGTGGTAACTCAAGTCAAGTACAAGTTGCAGCCACCCCCATCAAGGGAAAAAACAATCCCCAAACCTTGTATAAAGCCATGTATGTATTCGGAATACAAACTCTGTTATCCGCATAGTTTAACTGTCTTGAAATAAACCCACCAGCATCAGCTGAGCACAGGAGACCAAACACGTGAGCACCCCAATCCATGAGTGAAAAATCTGATATATCTATAAATTTGAATAATTAAAAATTTATTCCTACTTTCAAATATTTTATATTTTGTCACAATTTTAAATTCTGTTTCCTTCTTTGTATATAATAAATATGGTAAGCTTATAGATTTTGAGCTATGGATGGAGATAAAGAGTGGAGGTGCAAAAGTGGCTTGATGGTCCAAGACCATGAAGAAAAAAGCCTAATTTTGAAGGGGTGAGAAAATCGGGGAGTATAAATCGTGTTTTTTTGATGTCATTATTTATATTTTAATTTTAAAATATTATATTTAAATTTTAATTAATATGTAGATAGAAAATAAAGACCCTAAAAAATTGTTCATATTACTCTCTTCGTCAATCGTCATACGTCAGTGATTAAAACACTTTCCAAAAATTTTCATTATCTAAAAAGCCAACAACTAAAAGAAGAAGCCAACATGATATAACATATCGCGTATCTTGTTCAATCAAGACCAGCTACTTACCCTATAAGGATTGACAGGGAACCTTTTTTTCTCGGAAGAACCAAACATTTTTTTATCTTTACCCAAAGTCTCTGGCTCAAAAATTAGATATTCAGTATTATTTTAGTCATATAAACAATATTATGGTAATATTATAACAATATTCCTCTTTTATTATTTTATTATAGATTCATATTCTTGTCAATATTTTTTAAAAATTTATACTCCTGTCAGACTACATAAATAAAAATCGTTTTTTATAAAAATAATTTTTAAAGTCGTTTTCTCTAAAAAACGATTTTTATATCAAAAGATACACATAATTAATTTTTTTTATATCTTATTACACTAAAATCAAGTTTTATAAAAAATGATTTTTGAAGTCACGTTTATAAAAAAACAATTTCTTTTAAATAAATCTGATAGAGATATAAATTTTTAAATGAAGTTGGAAGAAATAATGGAATATATATGTAATAAAAAATTAATGATAAATATTAATTTAATATTGTTTAATAATATAGTTAAAAATTTTATATTAAAAAATAGAATAGATTTTAAAGTACACAGATTTTTATATTATAAAAATATATAAATTTTAATTTTTTAAAAAACATTGTTATATCTTATCGTATCTCGAAAAGAATACATTAAATATGTACCAAACGAAGCCTTAAACACCAAACATTATCCCTTTCATTTCATGATTATGGATCAGGCGATCATATAGATTTGGTGGGGTAAACATACCAAATATAATATCTATTTCTCTTACAACAATCAAACATAAACCAATAATGCTACGATCTAAAGTTATCTTTTAATAATAATTATTTAAAAAGTCCAGCTTAATTAACTTATAATTACAATTTGTATTATTGGACATATTATATTATTAATTAAGATGTAATTTAAACGCATACTAGTTTTTCACTTCCTGTAGGAGAAGATAAAATCCTCTAACTAACGAGAGATTTTTTTTATTAAAATGTTTTTTTCAGACATTTTTGAAGTAGTTTAGTTCGAAAACTTTTTGAAGAATACATATTTAGTGTAGTGTTTACGTATGGTTCAGATTTTTTCCCCGCAGTTTATTCAAATGAAATAAAATTTGTATAGAATTTACGACACATTTTTATTTCTGTCGAAATTGATTTCTATTTGTTATACAACCAATTGAGTTAGATTTTTAATTTATTTAAACTCGACATATAAATAAATATCTTAAATTTAATTCTTATTCAAAATATTTTTTAAAATATCTATTCTAACCCATAAATTATATAAAAAATATTATCATAAAAACATAATAAACCGTACCCACGTTTTTCATTATACTCTTAACATTTAAAGACATTAACTTTAATCATTCAAAATAAATTAAAAACATCATCTTTAAGGATTTTCTATAAATTCTATCTCTTTCTCTAAATTTATTTTAGTCTATTCTATTTTCTTAATAAAACACATATCCCTGATTTAGCTCGAAACCCTAATCAGACAAAGAAAAAACAATGATTAAAATGAAAATTTCCGTCATTTCATTTTCCTTTAGCCATTCATAGAACACCCATCAACGGAATATAGATTATTCCCCTGTTATATTAAAAGTTCCGAAAAATTACTGTTTTTATTCTTATTGTCGGATTGTTTTTTCGTTTCGTTTGGGGATTCCCTCAATCCAAGAAAATGGGGAAGCCGACGGGGAAGAAGAGGCTTCAAGAAACAGGCAAAAATATCATCGAAACGAACAAGCAAAAAAAGGGCTCCGCCGCTGATCGAGCTTCCGTCAAACCCTTCGACAATAACATGGCGATATTCATCAACATGTCTCAAGAGCTCAAGGAAGAAGGTAACCGGCTATTCCTGAAACGCGACCACGAAGGCGCGATGTTGAAATATGAAAAAGCCCTTAACCTTCTCCCTAGGAGCCATATCGACGTTGCTTATTTGCGCAACAACATGGCTGCTTGTTATATGCATATGGGTATCGGTGAGTACCCTCGCGCCATCAATGAATGTAATTTGGCTTTAGAAGCTTCCCCAAAATACAGCAAAGCTTTGTTGAGAAGAGCTAAATGTTACGAAGCTTTGAATAGATTGGATTTAGCTTATAAGGATGTTTATAATGTTTTAATTCTTGAACCCAATAATTCCTCTGCTTTGGAGGTTTTAGACAGCGTTCAAAAGGCTATGGATGAGCAGGGTATCACTGTTAATGAAAATGAGCTTGGTTTGTTTGATAATGAGATTTCCGGGATTTCGCAGTTGCGGAAACTGGTGAATGAGAAGTTGAAGAAGAAGAGAAACGAAGGAAAGAATGTCGATACCCTTACAGAAGAGAAGGCGGTGGAGGATAAGGCTGTTGTTGAGGACAAGGTCAATCTTGCCAATGAGGTCAAGGATGAAGAGGTTGTTATGAAGACCGCTGAGACAGAGAAGAAACCTGTAGAGGAAGAAAAGGCTACACGGGTGCGGAAAGTGGGGCATCATGAGAAGTCGAAGAAGAAGAAACACGAAGGAAAGCATGAAGAGAAGGGGGTGGAGGATAAGGCTGTTGATGAGGAGATGGCTAGTCTTGCCGATGAGATCAAGTATGACGAGGTTCTTATGAAGACCATAGAGCCAGGGAAGAGAGGTGTTGAGGAAGTAATTAAAGCTACAAGGGTGCGGAAAGTGGTGCATGATAAGTTTAAGAAGAAGAGGAGGAAACACGAAGGCAAGAATGCTGAGGTGCACAAAAAGAGTGCCAATAATGTTACACAAGAGAAGGCGGTGGAGGATAAGGCTGTTGTTGAGGAGAAGGTTAGTCTTGCCAATGAGGTCAAGAATCGAGAGGTTGTTACGAAGACTGCTGAGCAAGAGAAGAAAGCTGTTGTTGAGGAGAAGGTTAGTCTTGTCAATGAGGTCATGAATGGAGAGGTTATGAAGAACACTGAGCAAGAGAAGAAAGCTGTTGTTGAGGAGAAGGTTAGTCTTGTCAATGAGGTCATGAATGGAGAGGTTATGAAGAACACTGAGCAAGAGAAGAAAGCTGTTGTTGAGGAGAAGGTTAGTCTTGTCAATGAGGTCATGAATGGAGAGGTTGTTATGAAGAACGCTGAGCAAGAGAAGAAAGCTGTTGTTGAGGAGAATGTTAGTCTTGCCAATGAGGTCATGAATGGAGATGTTGTTATGAACACTACTGAGCACGAGATGAAAGCTGTTGTCGAAGAGAAGTTTAGTCTTTCCAATGAGGTCATGAATGAAGATGTTGTTATGAACACTACTGAGCAAGAGATGAAAGCTGTTGTCGAGGAGAAGTTTAGTCTTTCCAATGAGGTCATGAATGGAGATGTTGTTATGAAGACTACTGAGCAAGAGATGAAAGCTGTTGTTGAGGAGAAGTTTAGTCTTTCCAATGAGGTCATGAATGGAGATGTTGTTATGAAGACTACTGAGCGAGAGATGAAAGCTGTTGTTGAGAAATTTAGTCTTGCCAATGAGGTCATGAATGGAGAGGTTATTATGAAGACAACTGAGCAAGAAAAGGCGATTTCAAAGACGTTGGTGAAGTTGGTGTTGAGGGATGATATTAGATGGGCGCAATTACCTGCGAATTGTACTATTAATTTGTTGAGGGATATCATTCGAGATAGGTTTCCGGGGCTGCAGGGTGTTATTGTGAAATATCTGGATCCAGAGGGTGATTTGATTACACTTACTTTAACAGATGATCTTAGGTTAGCTGAATCAGTTAGTAGTGTAGCAGGAGGATCCCTTAAGTTCTATATTGTTGAAGTTAGTCCAGACCATAAATCAGTTTATGAAGGAGTAAGTAAAGAGGACGTTGACCATAAATTAGTTTATGAAGGAGTAAGTAAAGAGGGCGTTGTCAAGAGTGAAGAGAAATTGAACCATAAATCAGTTTATGAAGGAGTAAGTAAAGAGGACGTTGACCATAAATCAGTTTATGAAGGAGTAAGTAAAGAGGGTGTTGTCAAGAGTGAAGAGAAATTGAACCATAAATCAGTTTATGAAGGAGTAAATAAAGAGGACGTTGACCATAAATCAGTTTATGAAGGAGTAAGTAAAGAGGACGTTAACCATAAATCAGTTTATGAAGGAGTAAGTAAAGAGGATGTTGTCAAGAGTGAAGAGAAATTGAACCATGTTGTTGAGAATGGTGAAGCTATAAAGGGAACATGCATAGAGGATTGGATTGTCCAGTTTGCACTACTTTTTAAGAACCATGTTGGGGTTGATTCTGATTCGTGCTTGGATCTTCATGAACTTGGGATGAAATTACATTTAGAAGCAATTACAGATGCTGTGACAAGTGAAGACGCACAGGAGCTGTTTGAAAGCGCTGCAGATAAGTTCCAAGAGATGGCTGCTCTGGCATTGTTCAATTGGGGAAATGTTCACATGTCCAGGGCAAGGAAGCATGTCAGCCTAACAGAAGATGATTCAAGGGAATCTACGCTATCCCAGGTTAAGATTGCGAATGAGTGGGCACAGAAAGAATATGTATTGGCAGCAAAGAGGTACGAGGAAGCAGTGAGAATTAAACCAGATTTTCATGAAGGTCTTCTTGCATTGGGGCAGCAGCAGTTCGAGCAAGCAAAACTCTGTTGGTACCATGCAATTGCTTGCGATGTTGATTTAGAGAGCGGGCCTTCAGAGGAGGTCTTGCTGCTTTATAACAAGGCAGAGGAATGCATGGAGAAGGGCATGCAGATTTGGGAGGAAACGGAGGAGCGGCGGCGAAATGGACTCTCCAAATTTGACAAGTATAGGATCCAGTTGCAGAAGATGGGGATAGATAAGTTGTTTAAAGATGCTTCCCCTGAAGAAGTTACTGAGCAGATTGCAAACATGAATTCCCAGATATACATGTTATGGGGTACCTTACTTTATGAACGTTCTATTGTGGAATACAAGATTGGTTTGCCAACTTGGGACGAATGTTTGGAGGTTGCAATTGAGAAATTTGGACTTGCAGGAGCGTCTCGAACAGATCTAGCTGTCATGATTAAGAGCCACTGTTCGAATCAGAACACATCAGAAGGTGTCTACAAAGAATCCTCTGTAAATTTCAATTGTCTTCTTGTTAAGAAAATTTGTTTATGACTAAAGTTTGTCCCACTTTTATTTCAGGTTTAGGATTTAAAATTGACGAGATTATACAGGCATGGAGTGAGATGTACGATGTGAAAAGGTGGAGAACTGGGGTTCCATCATTCCGGCTAGAGCCATTGTTCCGTCGCCGGGCTCCGAACCTTCTTTCTATCCTGGAGCTTCTTTAAATTGCGTTGATTGATCATTCTTTTGGGGCATTAGACAAGTGCTCCACTTCTGTTTCATTCATTTTCCAAGATCAATGTTTATGTGCAACTAAGCTAGGTAAAAACTTATTACTCTTCAGCCTCTTTTCTCATAAATTCTGTTTAAGTTTGCCGATCAGTCCGACCGAAGACGACTTACGGTGTTTAATGTTTTGTGTTATTGCAGGTCTTATATTTTGTCTGCCTCATTGTTTGCTATGGCAGCAAAGAAGAAAAGCTTGTGAACTGTGAGTTTGATATTGAAAGGTGCAGCTTACGAAGGCATGAAACCCTAGTTCACTCATTCATATTTTTTCAATTTTGGGGGATTATTATTTCTTCTTCCACACAGCAATTTGCTGAGTGATATATGATTCGATTTGATTGGTTCATCCTCAATGATCATAATAATTGTTGGTTGTAATCTGTAAAAATCATTTTTTTTCATATAGAATCATAGGTCATCATTTTTAGTAAATTATACTATCAATTTGCTTGTAGCTTACGTAACATGTTGGTATTCACATTATAATACCAATTTTTTTGAATATATAATACCAATTTTAATACTTTATTTTTTTATTTGCGTTATTTTAAATTTAATTAAAAAAATACACACAATAATAATTACATAAATAAAACATAAAGAATTGCCCCGACTAAAACAAACAATCTGACCAGGAAAAGACATAGTCTCCTCTTGCACAACATATCAGGTGAATCAATTGGACCGAAGAAAATATGAATAAATGAAATTAATTAAATCAAAATAATATTATTTTTAAGTCGTATATAGTGATTTTCTTTCTGTCTGTCAATTATTTTTTATAATTTCATGAAATATTAAATTTACTCTAAAATATTATATCTTCTTCTATTTGATTTTTTTATGATGTATCCGAGTATAATCTTTTAAATAAATATTTAACATAATAATATTAATATACTATAGATAAGCAAGGGGACCATGAGGTGCAATGTAGCTGAAACATAGGGTAACAATTCCATGAGCAGGATAAATTAACGTGATGCAGTCTCCCTTTACTTACACTCTGCATCAGAGCCGTTGGTTTTCTGATCCTGAATCCAAATTTCCAACGAGAGATTAGATTAGAGCTTTCCCTCGATTCTCAATGGAAAGAATCAGAAGAGCGTCTCATGCAGGATCTTGGTACACTGATAACCGTAAGTCCTTTCATGCTCTTTTTTGCTTTCTCCAAACCCTTAGCGATTTTCGTAGCTGATCTGGATTCATGATTTTTTTGCTTACCTTTGTGTTAATTATCAAATCGACGCAGAAAAACGTTGATTTCGAGAAAATTAAACAATAAATCAATGTGGATTGAGGAGTTAAGCTTAGTAATTTCGAAGAGTCAATTAAGATAGTGTTGTTCTGGAATGAATTAGTCTTCTATTAAGTAAAGCTGGTAGAAATTAAATCCGTCTAATGATTGAAGTGTTTAATTATAATATTATTCATTGAGCTGATCTCCTGAAGTTGAAAACATTGATGATTTCAATTTGTACTAGAAGGCTTTAAGGTAATTCATTATTCATGCCTTATGTGTGGCTAATTATCTTTGTAATTTAAATTTCTAAGGGAAAAAAATATAATGATTGTTTTTAATATTTGAGAATTTAATCAATGAAATAAGTTAGAAATGTTGTACTTTTTTAAATACACACACATTTATATTTATATACAATATTCTCAGCAAAAGAATTAGAGGAAGAGCTTAATGGATGGCTTATGGAGGCTGGCTTGCCTAAATCTTCTGATGTAAGAGGTGTAATTGCTCCGTAAGTTGCTCTGTTGCCTTGTTGTTTGTTTCTTTCATAACATTACTTAAATTTTGATGCATTCTATTGTCTATGGTTTGATGGTGGCTTGGGAAATTCAGGCATGCGGGCTACTCATATTCAGGACGTGCTGCTGCCTATGCTTTTGGAAATATAGACCCAACACACATGTGCGCCTTCTATTATACTTCTCTTTTGATTGCTATAGTTTAATAACACATAATGCATCTCAATTCCCAGGAAATATGCTTTTTTTTAATCATATCTTGAGCCAAATTTTGTGAAGATCAGTATATTTGAACTAAAACTAATTACTTCATCTGCTTTATTTATTGCTAAAACTAACTGTGTGTGAGAATTTACAAACACAGTTCTCGCGTATTCCTTCTCGGTCCATCTCACCATTATTACACTCCAAAATGTGCTCTGTCAACTGCTACGGTGTACAAGACACCAATAGGGGACTTACCTATTGATTTGGAAGGTGAAGTGATGTCCATTTACATTGAGCTAAATATCCTTTTTCTTGTTCTCATATCAGATTAGCTTTGCTGAAAAGTCCAGTAAAACTGTAAAACGTCTTATATATTTTATTGAGCCGACTGACTGGATTTTTTGGTTTTGGTAATTTTTTTCCCTAGATGAATGGCTTGTGTGTTTTTTTCTTTCAAATCCCTAAGCTTCTATCGTCCTCCAAACAAAATTTAAGTAGAGTCATTTGTTTCATCTTTCAGTCATCGAAGAGCTGAAAGCTACAGGAAAATTTGAATTGATGAATCTTCGAGTTGATGAAGCTGAGCATAGCATGGAAATGCACTTGCCTTATCTTGCAAAAGTATTTGAAGGGTAATGTTTAAATGTATACTATTAAGTGATGCTCTACACTTGGTTCTAGTTGAAGCTGATTTTGGGTGATGGCGATATAGGCATCCAGTGAGTGTTGTACCAATTTTGGTTGGTGCTCTTAGTGCTGAAAATGAAGCAATGTATGGAAAGTTGCTGTCCAAATATATAGACGATGCTCAAAATTTCTTCTCCGTGTCATCAGATTTTTGCCACTGGGGTTCTCGGTATGTTGGATTCTGTCTGTGCTTCCTCTTAAATCTCACCTTTTCTGTTTGGCATGAATGTCATCTTTATTGTAAATGATGCATAAGTTTGACACTGTTCCTTTTTACTTTCAAACACAGCATATTCAGCTGGTTCATCGATGGCTTTATCAGTCATAGTCCATACCCATAAAAGAACAAATACATTCTTTCCCTTTAATAAAGGAAACATTTGTGATTCATACCTTTAAAAAACTACCCATTAGCCCATAGCAAAATGGTTATTTGAGTTTCCTGGTTTTCATTTTTTATGGTCATGCTTATCTTTGAATATATATTTCAGATGCTAAGGAACAACACAGCAAGAATAAAGATCAAATTCCTCCGATACGAGCAATCTAGTCAGTGCAAAACAACAAGAGACAGTAGTGTGAGTTATGCATCTGCCGCAGCAAAGCTGGATACTTGAAGATGTGAAAAAATATAAATAAAGTATTATCTGGTGTGAGATCTTCCGACAATCCCAACTTATTTGATTTAATCTTGTAATATAGTATAACTTAAAACCATGCATTTTGCAAGATTTATTAATTGATGGGTTACTTTCTCATAGATTGAGAGAAGTAACGTTACTCTTGTTTCTGCAAATTGCTTATTTGCTTCTCTTTGTTTGGGTGTTAGAATCTGTGCTTTTAAATTTGTCTTAGAAGGTGTAGAACGCATGGCATTGTGACGTGATCTTGAAGATGACTTGTGTTAGAGGCCTTGGTCTAGATAAAACCCAGCTTCATGAACATTATAATTCCAAATTTCTTTGCTACTTTCGGCTTCAGTTGGGTGCTCGATCATCAGCCCGTTAGAGGTACTTTGCCTCTGGCTGATCCTTAATTCGAGCCTAATAACCTTCTGTGTTCGCTCTCAAATGGAGACCCATAAAACTGCCGGCATTTATGTTTTACTTTGCCATTTTGGCATTAGCATCTAACGCCATTCATTTACTGTGGAAGTGGCCACAAGTGACCTCAATTTCAGCGGGTAGGTAAAGCAATCGCCTCTGTATTGTGTGGGATGGGGAAATTGGCAAATTTGCTTTTGCAGGTTTCCACTTGTTCAGCTTCTTGCAGTGAGAAAACCTAGTCCTGAGAACAAGGATGGCTATGACACTGAGGATAGTGATGACGGCGAGGAGGAAGAAGCAGTGGATGATCAAGACGAAGTTGCAAGTGCTGCTGCTGCTGCTGATATTTTTCTTCTGTTGGCTGATGGTGGTGGTGCTGTTTGCAGCCTTAAATTTTTTTGGTTAGTAAAGTTGTTTATGCATCCAAAGTTTTAAATACCCTTTTAAAAGAGAATTCTGCAGAGCTAGCAGTAACGAGCAGTAAAGTTGAAATAAAGAACAAAAGGAAAAGAAAATTCCTTTCTACTTTTTTTTTTAGATTACAAATTCATTTTATGGTTGTTCATGTTCGTGACTTTTTCCCAACAATATTTCAAATCTGGTTCCTCTCCGAAGGAGAGGAAAATCCTTTAGGCTTTTAGTTTTGATTTTGGCAGTGCATCTTTGTACTTTGTTTTTCTTGTTTAATTCATGCCTGTAGTAAAACATTTTTCCTGTTACCAATGTTTCATTATGTCCTGAAATCTTCATTGCAACTAAAACATATGAATTATAAATATATACAGCAAGAACTTTAACTAAACCTCAAATCTAATTTCAAGGGGAGGAACCCCAAAGTACTTCTGCGACAATGGAGGCTATATCTGCCTCAGAAACAGAGGATTCTCTGACTCTCCTCAAAATCTCCAACTTAAATTCTGTTTTCTCTTTTTTACTCAACATTTCTCCTGATTCTAACTGCACTGCAACTCTTGCAACACAACTTTCAAACGGACAATTCCCCACATAATCACCCTCTTCGTTGCTGCCCGTTTCTTGGTCCGATCCGTTTTCATCCGCACTGGATTGCTTTACTAGTCTCTGCAATATCACCAGCCTCTCAACCAACCCTGCTTCAAGCATTGCTTCAATGGCTTCTCTTCTACCATAATACGCAATTCCAAGTATGCAATCTATGGCTCCACCTTGAATCTCCACATTTTCTGAGCTTAAAAGGCTTATGATTCTTGGGATTTCTTTGCGTGCTTCTAATTCATCAACCAAAGGGATTCTAATAAAGTTGATCAGTAAAGAAAGAACTCGAATTGAACAACAAGACGACATCGATATTAAAGCTCCAACAGCTGGTCCCATTAGCACCAATCCAACAAAAACATCTTTATTGAATCTAACCAACGAAGCTATCACTAATGCCACCTGATCTCGAATTCTAATCGAGCATGAAGAATCGCATAGTAAATGTTCGAGAATCGAGAATATTTTGGCTTTCAAAATCAAATCTTGAAAATGAATATCAAAACCTTGTGATAAACGCTTCTCAAACTCAACCAAAACCTTCACTTTCTCATCCTCATCAGCTGACCCTTCAAGTTTTCCCACTAGGTTTTGAACGCTTTCTCGATCAAAATAGGCCTGGATTTCAATCTCTATTGCACAAGCAACTTGGTAAATCTTGTACTTGATGATTTGGCGTCTAAGTATGCAAGGGAGGCTATAACCCAGATATTTTTGGAGCTTTTCAAGCTGGGTTTTGAGGTTGCAAAGCAACTGAGAGAGCTTGAAAAGATTAGGGTGGTTATCAAAAACAGGACTTTCATCCTTTTCAAGCTCTAAGAAATGTTCAACAGTGGATTGGGGTTCTTGCGTTGAAAAAAAGGGTGTTTTCTGCAGATCTTTCGAAGCTTTTTGGAGGGATTTTAGCAGAGAAAGTAAGCGCTGATTGTCTTGGTTCTCTGCTTGATCCATTTCCCCCCCAGAAATACTGCTTAGACTCGAAGTTTTCTGTATGTGGTGTGAGGAAGAAAGGGCGAGAACCAAGCTAACCGAGGGAACTCAATCCCAACTACCAGTCCAAACATGTAATTATAAATATAATCATGACCAAACCTTCAAATTCTTTTGATCAAAGGCAAAAACCTAATACTTCTGAAGTATGCCAGAATCTTCGTCTGTTTCTACACACATTCCAGTTTCCATCCAATTTCTTACCCATCACTTGCCGACAGGACTTTCAATCCGATTTGTTGTTTGTGAGTTACTGGTTTAGCTCATGGCGGTGGGCCAACCTTCCTTAACATTTGATTGTAGGCTCAGACTTCAAATAGATTTCTGGAAAATTATTCTTTTAAATTGTTTGATAGAGCCATTAATTCGCCCATGTTTAATGATGTTTATATTAACTTATTATAATAAATTTAAATTTAATATTTGTATTTATATTTATATTAAAATTATAATTATCTTTATTTGATAAAAAGAATAAAGACTAAAAGTTTAAGGCTAAATCATGCGGATAATCCTTCAAATGTTTTTCAGCTGAGTTATTTAACTATAAAACATTACAAGTTATTAGTCAACTAATCAAAACTTATAAAAAAGATAATATACGTTTTTAAAAAATGTAAATACTTTTTGTTTATAAAATTATCCGAAATAAAAATGGTATTTATTTAAATTAAATAAAAATATATCAATGTCAATTAAGTTCGAAATATTTTCTCCCATGATTTTAACTTAATTTTACTTATAAATAGAATGAGTTTATTCATTAAAAAATAGATTTAAACTTAAGAGGTAGAATTTAGAATTAGGACATAAAATATAATTTTTATTAGTGAAGTATAAAAAGAAACATTAAAAAAGCAGAAGAGTTTTGTCGGAAAAAAGTTCGAGTATTATAGATATTTACATAAATAAAATTTATTTATTTTTTTATAAATTTTTATATACTCTAATATTAAAAAATTAAATTTTAAACTTTAACTTTAAATTTTAAAAACATAAATCTTAAATTTTATATTTTATTTAAATTCTTTAAATTTAAAATACGACTTTTATGTATAAATAAATAAATAAGATTTCCTTTTCCATGTACGCAAACTAATTAGTCTTATTGCTCAAAAAATAGTCTTGTGATTTAATCTGTTCTTGTTGTCAAATACGTAATTTTACACTCACTCAAACGTGTATTTAAGTGTGCAAAACGAATGCAGAAACTAAACCGCTTCTTCTTTCTCCGCTCACGACGCTTCTTTAAGTTTACTCTTCAGAAACGACATTTTCCCTCGCTTTTTCCTTCATAATTTTCTCGAGAAAAATTATTCACGGTATCGCATTATCCAAACTCATCGTTTCTATTTGAAAATCAAACAAATCTTTCCTAATATGGCGAGTTGCTGTAGATATTCAGTGTCGACTTTCACTTTGCTATGCCTTTTCGCGATCCTTATGGTTTTCTTTGACTATGATCACTTCAATTCATTCATAAGCTTCTCTTCTCCAACTCTTGAATCACTACGGCCAAAATTTGAGTTGCAGAGAGTAATCGTTTCTACTTCTGATCAAATCAGAGCCGTTGGTTTCAGCGAAACAACCGATGATCATCAGCACCTCAACCGAAGCACCACCATTATGGTAAAACTGTACATCTATCTCTATCGCTCAAACGTAATGAGAAAAAAACCGTTACCTTAATGCTTTGAATCTTAAAGATAAATGCCGAGGGATCAATATCTTAAAACGAGACTCAATTTTTGATAATTTTTTCTTCCATCGAACTTGAATCTCGTTCCGATTTTCTTTCTTGTTACAAAAAATCATTAATGGAATGTGATTAACTATTTAACTATATGTTATCGTTTTATTACAGAGGGAAACGAAGAAACGAAGCAGAGAACAAGTGCTAGAACAAGGATTAGCCAGAGCACGAGCATCGATTCGCTCGGCGGCAATCGCTCGAATCGTCAGTACAGCTTCATTCAAGAACGATAATGACTTTCCCGTTGGAGATGTCTATCGTAATCCAAGCGCATTTTATCAGTAAGAATCTATTAACTTCTTTTATTTTAATCCAAAAACTGCAGGAATTGATTAATTATGCTATGTTTTAAATATAATTTATGCTATAATTATTAATAAAGTTCTTATTAAAAGAGATTTCGAAACTACTTTGCTTCGAAGGTATAGTAAATTAATTATAGATATATCTGTATATTTTTTGTGTAATTTTGAAAGAGAATTGAAGAATTGAGAACTCGTTTTCTTCTGACTGAAGCCAAGGCGGGGAAATTAAAATGAATTGAGGAATTGCGCACTCGCCAGCGCACTCATTTCCTCTTTACATTCCTCACTCGATATCGTATTATGATAGCTAACTGCAGAAAAAAGTGTCCCTGCTGCTTTTACACATGTAGATAGTTTGTTTAAGTAATTGTTGTCCACAATCTGAAAATAAATAAAATCTGTATATTAAAATTTTAAAATGATTACATATCGTATATTTTTATGGTACTAAATACAAATTTAAATTAAATTTCAAATTTATTTTCATTTGATACATCTGTTTCTATATCTTGTGTTTGTGGATTATGCCGTATGCAAGGTAATAATGAGGAATGACTTTAGAGCTGGGTGAAAACTGTGGTGCTTTAGATTGTGGTCCAAGAAACAAAAATTCAATTGGCTTGCATTAATTATTACTCAACATGTGGAGAATATAATTTTACTTGTATGGTAGTAGCAAAGTGTTCTGCTAAGTGCTAAGTGCTAAGTGCTAAGTGCTAAGTGGGTGCGAAGATGACTAGAGAAGAGTTCTCAAAGTCTTCCTTAATCCATTGTACTATGCTTTAATTAGGTAATTGTGTTGGTTTTAAAGAACAGTTATTTGTTTTGAGTTTTTAAATAATTTCTATTAAAAAAAAAAAGGAATTCTGTTCTTATTAGATTTTAAACTCATAACTCATAATCTAAAAAGAATATGTACATATTTTCAAGAATGTGTATATGTATTATATGTATTTTATTATGCATGTCCATGGCATTATGCAACATTGTCAATGATGATATTGTTGGTATTCGTATATTGTTCATAACTCATCGGTAACTATTAATTTTAAGCATATGGTGCTAAAATCATGAGAATAATGAATTTTGGATTATATTTGATATTGATATTTATTATATTGATTATAATTATAGGAGTTATATAGAGATGGAGAAGAGATTTAAGGTCTATGTGTACACAGAAGGAGAGTTGCCGATGGTTCATGACGGACCATGCAAAGATATATACACGATAGAAGGCCGATTCATACACGAGATGGAGCATGGGGCTAAGAGGTTTAGGACTAATGATCCACAGCGTGCTCACGTTTACTTCATGCCCTTCAGTGTCACATGGATGGTCAAGTATATTTACACGCCTCTTAGTTTCGACGTCACTCCTCTCAAACAGTTTGTTTCAGATTATGTGAAAGTGATATCCACTAAATACCCATTTTGGAATCGAACTCATGGCGCTGATCACTTCATGCTTGCTTGTCATGATTGGGTCAGTTTTTCTTTCTCCATTTTTGTTATTTTTTATGCTTTCTAATTTTTAATATTTTAATAATCTTTTAAAACGTATATATTTTATATATAAATTGTATAACCTCGAATCTTTTATTTAACCGATGTGAACATAGGTATTATCACAAAATATGCCATGGTTTAAACTAAGATCGTTGCATGCTTCTTTTGCAGGGGCCTCATGCATCAAAAGGCAACTCACTGCTCTACAACAATTCAATTCGGGTGTTGTGCAATGCCAACACCTCCGAAGGCTTCAACCCACGAAAGGACGTGAGCCTTCCCGAAATCAACCTCAAGTACGGTGGCTACCTATTCCCTCAACTCATCCACCCACCACCGCGCAATGTTTCTCGACCCCATCTCTCTTTCTTCGCGGGTGGACTCCATGGCCCAATCCGCCCGTACCTCCTCCAACACTGGAAAGGCCGAGACAATGACATGCAAGTCTACGAATATCTCCCGAAAAACAAAGACTACAACTCCTACATGACACAATCCAAATTCTGCCTATGCCCAAGCGGGTATGAAGTTGCCAGTCCAAGGATTGTTGAGGCAATATACTCTGAATGTGTGCCGGTCATCTTGTCGGATAATTACGTGTTGCCTTTCAGTGATGTGTTACGGTGGGATGCTTTTTCAGTACAGGTTGAAACAAGGGAAATTCCCAGATTGAAAGAGATTTTAATGGCGATTCCAGAAGAGAGATATTTGAAACTTCAAGAGGGTGTTAGAGTTGTGAGGAAACATTTTATGTTAAACCAACCTTCCAAGAGATTTGATATGTTCCACATGATATTACACTCAATATGGCTTAGGAGAATTAATGCAAGACCTGAGTAGATCTTAATTCTTTTCAAAATACATGTAATCATAATACAAATTTGTGATACTTTTTAAACATCAATTATATCAATCGTGTGAACAGGTCCACTTTGTTTTAACTTTAATCATAAAAGCATTATTGAGGTTATGTAAAATTATATGGCGTAAAAGTGCAGGGATTGAACACAAAGCAAGTATATAATATAATCACTTGCAACTCTTTTTTCTCTTTTTCAGTTTTAAGAAAAGGGATAATTCGAAAAGAAAAAAGTATCCCAGTAGAGAAATTGGGTTGTTCGAATTAAACTTTGAAATATAGAAGTTGAGCTTGAACTCGATCTAGAAATCAAATGATTTTGCAAAGACACGTAAGAAAACGAGTTTCGCAACCAAAAGACACAATGGAACCGCTGTAGGAGCGTTTACTCCTGCGCCACAACCGCGATGAATAACAAAATGCTTGGAAATGCATACGGTTCAGAGATTCATTTGATTTCTTTCGTCGGTAATGGACAATCAGGTACCATCGGTTTCGTTGTGGCTTGGCTCCTTGGACAGTAGCTGGTAATAAGAGTACTGTGTTTGGGATCTTTAGAACATAGCTTACATGCGTTACAGGTAATCTCTGTTGTGGCGTTGAGATTCATAGTTTCAAGGGCCGAAATTACCCTAACACCAGAGTCCAGACACAGGAAAAACTAACTTCCACTTTACTCGATCCAGATTGATTCCCACGAAAACATGCACCAATAACTTGTGCATCACTCCATTGATGTTTGTATAGCTAAAACAACTTTGTAGTATGCAAAATAAGAGTATCAATGAATAAATAAATTTATTGTCTTGAAATAAATGAGTAGTCAAGCCATGTCATAAACAGATATACCAACCAGTTTCAAGTTCCATGAAGAAACATAGTCACATGAGTGCCATGAAAGTTCTAGCTCTTCACATAGGAATATTGAATAAACAAAAAGTAAATACGACTCATTGCAGAGGAAACTGAAACAGAAACATCCCCAAGCAAAGACTGAATAAAAAGTATACCAGAACAGAAGAAGAAGGGGCATGGGGCTGCAGAATGTGTTTGAGTCTCTCTAGCTGTTGACCTCATTCTAGAAACAGGAAGGTAGCGCAAACCCGTGACAAACAAAAGCAAGCACAAGATAACCAAGAATTAGGAGGAAGATTATGAGAGCAACCCTGCAATGTGCCAAGCAAGACAGTAAGTAATCAATTCACCCATCCTAGCATTTCTTCAATTTCAAGGAAGAAATTTACACAGAGAGATAGCTCTTTTATAAGAAAATTATGCACTTGTTTAGTAACTTTAACTTCCAAACTCCATGCAGTGCCTGTAAGCATACAAAATATGGTTGAAGTTCAGAAATCATACGTAAACCGGACATTTCTCCACCACACAGTGTTTTTAAAATGGCGTGCTTGCTTTCTGAAGCGAAAAGTATTTCCTTGCATATTAGCAGTTTTGTCAACCAGCAACTCTAAGCGATCGCCTCTCTCTAATACTTTGTCGATATTCTCTATCATAACATTCCGCACCTATTAGAGCACAAAGGAAAACATTAGGCTATGGTCATAAGCGAAAAGGCCATAACTGCAACTATGGTAGGGCTCCCTTTAAATATAACATGTTAATACAGATCAAAATAGAAATTTTATTTACAGGCGACGCAAACAGAACTAGATTCCAGCATTCAAAACTTACTTGATTCATTTCACCTTTCATGCGATTTATCCTATCAGCATTAGGATCATTGGAGTAATATTCCATTTGCTGGCTCAAAACCCTTGAGAATTCATCGTTCATGGCATAGGGAAGGGCTGAAAGTACAGCTCGGCCATAAGTCCTGACAAATCTCTGGTGCATGTCTTCAAGAAATGTAAATGGAATTCGCCCTGCAAAAGTTACAATAAACACATTCACCATCAGCAACATTGAACAAAAAAGGGTTCTGATCAAAGAAGAGATCACGGGGTAATTGCTAATCAAAAGAATATTCTAACTACGAATTATTGCTACCATTGCAGAAATGATATGATCATCGCCATTTTCTTTTATCATTTCCCCTGTCTAGAATTGAAATGGCGCATTAGAACTTTTAATCAATCGCCTGATTTTATCTCTAATTATCCTTTAATTTGGAACAGATGGAAATCGAAACGTAAGCATATCGCGTTAATCAAATACGAAAGAAAAGATAACGGACTTACTTCCGGCACTTTCGTCTGCCATACAAAGAACAGTGAGTCCATCGGTGCGTTTGACGTGAAAGATGTACCGATCTTGCGAATACGAAACGTTAATGTCGTTGTCTCCCGTTGTTTTCTCTAGAATTTGTTTGGCAATGGCGCTAGCGTTTGTGGACGCCGCCGTGAACTCCGCCAGTACCACCGATCCACGCGCAACCAGAGTGTATAGTATCGCCATCAAAATTCTTCTTTATATCTCTTCGACCTACGTATACAAAAACACAGTAGCTTTTCCACACACAATCAGATAAGACTTTGCAATCCAGTAGTTCAATTAATCAGCTGAAATAAGAACAATAAACAATTAAAAACTGAACTATCGAAGCTATAAACTTTTGGCATTGAGGTACGAAGATAGGACAGGAGAGAAGGGGACTACGAGAATGGTACGCCTTCATTTTAGAACGAAGGAACGCAACTTGGCGTCTCCCCCAATAAGATTAGAAAATTTTGGTAGTATATTTAAAATTTATGGATTTAACAAATATTTTCATATTTTATTATGGATTTTAATATTGATTGATTTCTGTTTTGGATTACGATGCATAAAAAATAAAACCCTAATTTTTAACAAAATCATTATTTGACCATACTTTAAAAATATGTATTAATAATTGTATACAAAATTGAGTAACTGAACTTTGTACGTCTTACCTACTTTCAATCACATAACATTCTCCATAATATTTTCATCTCTCAATCAATTTTAAAAGTATTTATTATTGAATATCAAATAATCATATAAGATATTTGAATATCTAATTACCTAAAAATATATTTTAATTTAATTATTTTTTCAAATTTGGAGATCATATTTGTAGAAAATTTAAAATTTCGAATATAACAAATAACAAAATTCATTAAAAAAATAATTTATAAATTTTAGATGTAACAAAATTTGATAATAATAATAATAATCACAAAATTTTAAATTTTTAGTTTTTAAATAATCTAAAACTTAAAATATTGTGATCGTATTTGATCCGAAAATTTTTGATTCGATTAGATATCTAATTTAAAAATAAAATTTAAATCAAATATTTAAATTTTCGGTTTAAATCAATGAACAAACAGATAAAATCAATGAACTGAGGAAGCTTTATGCTTTGGCAAAAGAGAGCATTTCTTTAATTTCCGACAGAAGAAAAGCCAATCCAATTGGATCATGCCCTTCCATGACAATTCTAAACAGCATAAACAGAGTAAACAATCACAAGATTTATTTAGATCAGCTGAATATATGCAGAGCAGCGAGACCATGCACTAAAATATATACACCTTAGCATAAAAAGATTATGGTATCAATGTATACAGTAAGATGTTGAGTTAAACCACCGTTTATAGTTCGAACAAGCAGTTTCCTGCTGTAAATAAACAGAGTTAGAAGATGGCTGGAGCAGGAAACTACCGAGCAGCACCTTCCCTGAAAATAATATTAGCCACAGGTGGTGGAAGCCAAGTCGGGTTGCCACTGCCAGTATGATCGATATGTTGGACATCGGTATGAATTACACTGCTATGTCGATTCACTGTTGACCTCCAGATTCTATTTCCAACAAAAGATCCAGCCTTGATTGCTGTTAATACACCCACTGCAACCAGAAGTGGCCTCACAGCCCAATGAATATCTTCAAGATGTTGATATTTTTTCATCACTCTGGGACAATTCTTGAAAGAAACTACTTCCACTTCAGCTGGATCGGCCAAAATATCGCCAAGTTCTTCTCCAAAAGTTAATCTACCTGGGAACTTGACAACTAGGCATCCATTCGGTAGGATCCAGCAAATTTTCCCAGTAGACCATGCACCTCCTCTTTTACGAGGCCATGCAAAGCGTGGACTAAGCACATTAGATTTCAGCCTAACAAACTGACCTATGCAGAAAGTTTCCGCCATCTGAAATTGAGAAGAACTTCCCTTCCAAAGAGTTTCTAACCCTATGAATCCAACAGCGACACTTCCATCACGATCAATGGAATGGAGAATACCTACTGATGAATGTCTT
Source organism: Abelmoschus esculentus (assembly GCA_035048815.1). Taxonomy (NCBI): domain Eukaryota; kingdom Viridiplantae; phylum Streptophyta; class Magnoliopsida; order Malvales; family Malvaceae; genus Abelmoschus; species Abelmoschus esculentus. Next base: position 28,033,601 of record JAUCBN010000002.1, read on the forward strand.
TTGTCTTCTTCCTTCAAACGTACCCAGTCCCCAGCTGCCAAGCCAAAAGTGACCCTCTCTAGTGTGGAAACCTTGACTCTTAATGGATCGTGAATGCCATGAACCCTCACCAAAACAAAACCATCTCGATCTGTGCTATGTTCTACTCCCACCACAGTTCCTTCTGGGACATCCATATTTTCAGGTTTGCAGGAGTTGGGTGGCTTTCTGGAACGCACTGTGTCACCAACTAGCAAATGATCTTTTGAAAGAAACCACTCTGTATAGCCAGTGGTACTACCCTTTCTGTCCGACACGGTTGTGCTCCCAAGTTCAGTCCAACGGCCAGCATCTTCACCCCCAATCTCTGAGCTAAACAATGTGGTCAATTAGTCAAATATATTAAGCAAGTGCGTTAACAGGAAATAAATACGAGAATAATTGACATTGTCATTTACAATTTCACGCCAATATTATACATTGCAATAGAGTACAAACCTCATTTCTATCTTAAACTGCCATATGTATACATAAAAGACACCTACCTTTTAAAGACATGCAATATGTCTTTCATCAGAGGACGACTTCTAAAATCATGCTCGAAGCAGCCAAGAAGAATTTTCTCAACCAGAGGAGGAAGACCGCTTGGAATAAGTGGCTTCTCCTGTTTTCTGACAACCAGGTCATAAATTTCATCAGCTGATTTCCCATGCCAAGGAACAGTTCCAGTGAGCATCTCAACAATACTGCATGCAAATCCCCATGAATCAGTCTCAAACGATACTGGTCCTCTTATTTCTGTCTGCCATTGTTCTGGAGCCATGTAATTGGGGGTTCCAAGCCTGTGTGCCATACCTGAACTGGGCAGTCTAATTCCCAGTAGCAGATATGGAATACCAATATCCCCTAGAACAGCTTGATCAGTTTCATTAAGAAGAAAGTTACAAGGTTTAAGGTTAAGAACCAAAACCCCTCTGGAGTGCAATTCTAAAATCCCTCGTGCCAAATCGACCCCATACCTACAAATATTAAAATGCAGTAAATATAAAATTAACTACTCAATTGCTATCTTGAGTGTCAACAAGGAAAGTTCAAAAAGACATAATCTCCATCTATCGAGTACATCACCTCAAAACGTAAGGCAATGGAAGCTTTCCTCCCTTACGACAAGTCATTGTATCCCCAATAGAACCCTCATAAAATTTCATTACAATACAAATCTGCAGGCAAATTAACAAAAATATAATTTCTTAGCAAGATAATCATTAACCAACCATCGGTTAGCGAATCAATATCATCCATATTAGCTGCAACACAAACCTTTCCACTTATAATAGAAATTCCCTGTAAAGAACAAATATTATCCACACCATGGCACTTGGAATATAAATCATCAAACTTATCCAACAAAGTCTTCATATCATCTTGCTTAACCAGATGCAACATCTTGATGGCGACTTCATGGTATTGATCATAATCATTAGTCAAACTATGATAGGTTGCTAACCAAACATCGCCAAAATACCCCCTTCCAATTCTATGCCTAAGTTTCAATACAGAAGGGTCAATCCTGGGGATTCTCTGATTAGAAGATGAAACCATGGTTCTATGCTGTCCATCATCATCTTCAAGAAAGTCATACTCAGAAAAACTGGCGGACAGAGCATCCACAACTTTCCCAGCCATTCCTTCAATACCATTAAATAAAAAAAAAAAAATAGAAAATACCCATTAAAATAAAAACATAGAAAGCTAACTGATACTAAAGCAATGAATTCACAAGCTAACTTTGTTCTTCCTTTACACGAGGAATCAACTGAAGAAAAGTCGCTTTCAATTCCTAAAAGAACCCCCAAAATGAAGATAACACAACAAATTTTTAAAAGGAGATGAAATCATAATTAAACGAGTTTCAGAGTGGGAGATCTTACCTCCTCAACGAAGAACAAACTCGAACGACTTGTCAAGAGTATGAATTTGAGATACCGGCGAATTAAGATGAAACAAGCCCGGGAGGATTCTTGAGAAATTTAAAGCTGATAAGTGGGAAATTTGAAGAGTGTGAGGAAGGAAGAAGTTTACTTGAGAAAATAAAATGCGAGAAGCAACCAAATTCTTGACAATTAATATGGCTTTTCATGGTGTTTTCTAAATTTCGTTTACGAAATGATATATTAATAATTTATTATTTAATTAAAAATAAAGATTCTAATATTTGTTGATTGAAATGTTCAACTATAAGCCTGTAATAGATTTATATTATAACTTATTAAAATTAATTAATAACTTAAATATCAATAATTATATTTATAAACAAATTATTAAGAGATAAATAATAAGTATAACATGTTTTAAGAAAATAAATATATTAAGATAAAATTATTTTGGTTCCCTTTGATTTAAGAAGTCAAAGCCCAAAAGCCCAAACAGGATGTTTTGGTTGATCTTCACTATAAATAAAGTAATAATTATTGGGCTACCCTGTCTCCCTCTCCATGTGCTTCATTGGAAATACTTTTGAAAAATACTTTTAGGGTTAAAAGTAGTTTAGGATTAAAAGAAATATAAAACAAGTAGTTTTTTTAGGTTTAAAGTATTTTTATTTTAATTTTAAAAAATGTTTTTCTTAAATAAAATATTTAGCTTTTAATTTTTTTAAAAGAACTTTTAGCAATTGGGCAAGCGACCAGCGTGTTCATTTAGTGGTATCTGAATTTTTTTCGATATAATTCTTATATTATTCTTTAACGTAATTTTTATTTATTTATAATAAAAATATTTTCGAAGGAACTCATATCAAAATAGATAACGTTAAAATACGGGGACAGAAATTAAGATGATTGATTCATAGGGATGATCAAAGACCATAAATCATAAAAAAAACAAGACTTTAAGGACTGGGAGTGTAATTAGTGGTAAAAAGTAAAACCAGATTAACACGGAATTAGTGTAAACAGACCAAGCAATTAGGACAATCCAAAATCATAGGCAAAAACAAAAACAGAATGATTTGTTCTTGCTGTGTATCCCAACAACCCGTCAGGGAATTTGACATCCTTTGCGACTGATAGTTTAAAATCAACAAACCTAATGATGAAAACTCCAAGTGAGTTACTTTTTTTTTCCTACTACCTGATCTTTATAAATCTTGACTTTGAATCAAGAAAGAAGACAGGAAAGGGAAACTACCTGATCTTTATAAATCTTTCCTAGCGTGTGGACCTTACCTATGGACTGACATTGGAGACAGATTTGGCATTTTTTTTTTTTGCAAATGTTTGAAATATATATATATATATTTATAAAAATAGAAATCTAAAGGATTATTTGTGAAAATAACATATTTACACCACATGTTTTAGTTTTGAATTATTTTTTTATTTGAACTTAAAAAACTCATAATTTCATCAAGTTTAGAGGTACAAGGCGTTTAAATTTATGTCAGAATATATATATACATGCAGATGCCAGCTAAAGTGACAGTAAATTATGAGCTATCCCATTGTTGGGTTCCACCACACGAGCATGATGCTCCAGAAGAACTGGGACAGCAGCAGCTGGCACGGTATTAGCCGGGGCTACGACTAACATGTCGAGCCCAGCACGTGAACTTCACAAGGAAACTCTTTCCATATGTTTTGAAACAAAGCCCTTGATGCCCTAATTTCGCAACCCCACCACGGGTGAGCATGATCGAAAGAATAAAAACACATACCAAACGTATAATATGTTGTTGGCAAATTGTCCAAGTTCAGTCCTCTCTCTCTCATCCCCTATTATTGATCTACAGCTCCGACAAAACGAATCGAAATTATTTTAATCAAGAAGAATAGTTTAGTTTTAAAATCATTACAAGGGAGAAAATGGATATATCGATCTCTACAAAATCTGATTCAAAATAGTCATTTGATAAGTTAGATACCAAGGTGTCCATGCATCGTGGTGTATTTGAGGACCATTTGCCGACATATTGATACATGTTTAGAAACTGAACTCATGTGCAAAGACTGTGTTGCTACTGTCATAACAAAGCAAATGCAGCCGGAGGGTCTAAAACAAAGCAAATGCCTACTTATTTTAGATTTTGTCTGTTAGATTACACTTAAGAAGGGAGAGATCAGTTTGGTAATTGGTGGGGACATAAACTTGGAACTAACCTACTGGGATTTTAGGCGGATCTGGAGCGTTGGCACATCCTTTTCCTCACCTGTCCGAATCATTGCTAGGCTTTTTCCCGACCCAACTTCCATGCTGACCCTAACTTCCTCTCTTACACAAGACACAGGTCAATTTCTTTTCTCACATTCCCATGTATATATATACCCAGTTTTTAGCAGAAACTTCATTCTCTTTAATCCCTTTCTCTTTCATATTTTATTGGGTTTCCACATTGTTAATTTGTACTTTGATTTCCATGCCTAATATGGAGCTCCGACTTGGTCTTGCTCTCCCGACACCAAACATAATAAAGGGGTTCGACCTGGACAACCATCGGCTGAAAGAAACGGGCTGTTTGGGAGCTTGGGACAAGCCTAGCAAACGTAGTTTTGAGCAAGCTTTTGGAAACTTCGAAGAAGAGTATAAAACGAAGACTTTGCTTCTATGGAGTGGTCAGCCAAACGAGGAAGAAGATCACAAGGATCAAAGGAAGACAACTTTTTCAGCCATTGACAAGTAAGTAGCTCTTCTCTTACCCACAAAAAGAAAATGAAGTAACCAAGGCGATATAGGTCCTTTAAGCCATTGATAACTTTTAAGCAATGTCAGATGTTCGAATACTGACGGCCTCTATAATGAATTTATACAAAATCCGATCTAGATTAGTAGCACAAGTTTGTCTAGTCTCACGTTGAATTTGTAGCAGGAACACTGAAGAAGAAGTTGATCAAGTTGTGGGGTGGCCACCCATTAAAACATGGAGGAAGAACATATTCCAGCAGCAGCACCGAGTCTGTAGAACTGAGTACAACCGAGCTGCAGATAAAGAAAATGGTGGATCCATTTATGTTAAGGTGAAGATGGAAGGAGTGGCAATCACAAGAAAGATTGATATAAGGCATTATCAATCTTATCAGACACTTACCAACTCCTTGTTCACCATGTTTACCAAAGGTAAGTCATTCATTATATAAAAATTCCCTCTAAAAATAACAGTACCTAAAATCTCAATGTTTAGTTTGTTTTGAACAGACAAGAAATGTGCTGACGACGATCAGACACGTTATACTCTCACCTACCAAGACCAAGAAGGAGATTGGCTGATTGCAGGAGATATTCCCTGGCAGTACGTATATTCTCAAATCCTAACATATTTCAACTGAATGTTATACTGCATAGACTTAATAATTTTGTTTCATGTTGGTTTTTCAGAAGCTTTATTAAGAGTGTGAAACGGCTGGAGATAGTAAAGAAATGGGGTTGAAACATTGGATTTGCAGTCAAAATTCACTAGTTTACCCGAACATGTATGCATTTGAATATTAAATTACTCCTTCCATTAAGTATGCAGTTGTAAAAACAGTTTGAATGAGTGGCAGCTGAAAGATTTTATGTAAGTTTATATAGTCTAAGCTAGCAAGAAGATGATTGAAGCATATAATTAATTTCAATTACATTGCTTTATTTGATGTATTGAGCTTAGTTTGAGTAATATTGCATGTTAATCATGTTTTGCATGTAACTTTGTTGAACAAAAATTTTCTGTACCATCGTTATGTTTTATTTTATGTCTCACACTAAAAAATATATCTTACTTCTAATTTTTTAAACCCTAAGTTTCTAACCACGAGACTTAATCTTGAACATCAAACTTTAAACCTGAACTAAATATTTTAAAACGGAGACACCAAGCAGCTGTTCCAAGTGAAAAGAACTCTATTGTCTTTGTTCGGGACGGTCGGTAGAAAAGGACCAGGCAGGGAACCAAGTCCACAGATTCTCCCAACCCCATTAAAGAGCATGACCCGCATTTCCCCCACAATCTTTAGAATAGGGCCAGAAAACCACCATTTTCATGGCATCTTTTAGCTTCCCATGTCTTAATCAGACACTGAGAAATCAGCTGTGGTGTGGGTCTTTTGGGACGAAAAAGAAGCAATGCAATGGGATTTGAGCAGCAAAGTGAATCCCCTGGCTGGTTTTACCATTCCGTACAGCCAGGCCTGATGGATTTAACTTTCAAATCCAAAAATGAGCTTTGAGAGTTGGGCTTTCTTTCGGTAGATTAAGTTGGTAGGGATAGAAGAGGTGAATACTAGCTAGCGGTAAGGTAAAAATTAAGGTTCAATTAATGGGATAGTGAGGTCAAGGTCTCCAAAATTTTAAAAAAATCAATTTTTATTGCTAAAATTTTTGAAAAATTTAATTTGATCTTTCAAAATTTAAAAATAAATAAATAAATTTTTGAATATTTTTAATCAAATTTTAACTATTTTTTTATAGTTTTACTAAATCTCTCAGAATTATTAAAATTTTGATTAAACCCTCAATTCTTTTTTTAAAATTCCGTTTAAACTTTTTTTTTTTAAATAGTTGCTTTCCCTCATATTTTTAATATAAATTCCGTCATTGTTTTTAAATCATATAAAAGCAAAGAAATGAAAGATTTGCATATCAAATATCAGTATTTTATGAAACGTGTGATCCTGAAATAGGATAAGATTCTCTACCTTCTGAACTCTTTCTATTTTCTAGTAATAGTAATCCATGTAAAGGAAAGGATAGAAACAAAAGTGGCGATAGAGTGGATCGAGCCGACAAGTGTTGGTGGCAGTAACTGCTACTACCAAGTACTAAGCTTAAAATAGAAGGTGCCTCTGCTTTAGCAACAGAGACAGTAATTAGCCAATTTTGAAGTAAACAGAAATCTTCTCATCCTTTAGACAATGTGGGTTCCATTACCACTTTGCTCGTAGATTCCTTTTAGCTAACTTAACTTGTTTATTATACCTTAAACATAATAACCATACATATTTTGCTAAAACACATGCATACATTGAGACGTCAGTTGACAACTCCCCCCAAAAATGGAAATTTATATGAAAAATGCCGATTTTTGATAAAATAAGAGTTAACGTCTGAATTTTTGATACCGTAACTTAAATTTTTTAGTTTTATCCTGCATGAACATGAACAAATATATGTATATATGTAGAGATGGGCACGGGTCGGGTCGGATTTTCGGTCCACCCGCACCCGACCCGAAAATTTATACACTCCACCCGCCACCCGACCCGACCCGGGTTTAGGGTGGAAAAAATCCGACCTGATCCGACCCGATTTTTAAGCTTTAAAATCCGACCCGACCCGACCCGAATCATTAAAAAAATTAAATTTTAGGGACTTAATTGTAAAAAAATAAAATTTAGGGATCTAATTGTAAAAAAATAAAATTTTAGTGACCTAATTATAAAAAAATTAATTTTAATGACCTAATTATATAAAATATATATAAAGAGGGATCATTATTGCAAATATCCCTAAAATATATATAAAAAAATTACACTATTAGTCCCGGTTCGAGTCGGATTTTTTCCACCCTAAAACCGAACCCGACCCGAAACCACCCTTGAAAAAAACCCGACTCGAACCCGAATTTTTTTTTTAAAAATCCGACCCGATCAGATCGGGTCGAGTCAGAACCCGTCGGATTCGGGTTCCGTGCCCATCCATATATATGTGTGTGTGTGAGAGAGAGAGAGAGAGAGATAATTTAAGATTAATTTTGAAAGTTTTGGTTTGCTCAAGAAAAAGATCTTATGAATAGGATAGTTAATGTTTTTGTGGAAGGTGGGTGCTCTTAATGAATGAACTTTCATCAACCAAATAAAAATTCTTTAAAATATTTCACCACCACATTTTGATATCTTATTATGTATATATGTTCCATACGGATTAGGTGAAGTGTGTGGGGTCAAAGATTAGCACGAGACACGACTATGGGGGCCGGGGGCAGCCACGGGGCAGGCATGTTTGCAGATTAGGTATGGGGGGTGAAGGGCTCCAGTCAAGGCCACCATATGTTTGGTGTAAAGGGCTTGAGAATTGTGATGTAGAATTTGCCAGACTGTTTGACATCACAAGGCAGGTGTTTGCAGAGGGAGGACATATGGTGCAAGAGGTTGGGGTTACATGATATATGCCACCGACAGTGACAATGTTACCAATTCTTCAACCCCTACCACTAAGCACTGTATCATTTGTATGTATGGTCAGGACAAGAAGATATAGTATTGTAAAAATGCAGCCAAATAAAAAACATAATGAAAAAAAATGTTTAAAAAAGAGAGAGAGAGAGAGAGAGAGAGAGACTCTTGGGGCTGGGGGAAGCAGGCATGTGGATGAGTGGGGGACACACCAAAACTCATCGATTAAACCCTCCATGAAATGATCAAGTGTGTGACAAAAGAGAAAGGAAAAGGAAACCCCTCCCATTCTCTTTTTCTCCTTTCTCTCTCTTTCACTGCTTAGTGTTTTTTGTTTGCTACAGTACTGCATTTTGTTTTTGAAGGGTCAGTGTATGAAAAAAGGAAACCCAAAAGCAGAAGCTTTGAGTAGAGCTACCAACAAGTTTCTATAGAGCCCGGTGTCCTTGGCAAAGGCAAAGCCTTTGTTTTTGTTTCTCTTTGAAGAAGCAAAGGGCTTTTTCCCCCCTCTTCTTTCTTTCACTCTTCTTCAGTAAAAGGAATCATTGAAGATGCCTAGACCTGGTCCAAGACCTTATGTCTGTGAGAGAAGAGCTTGGCACAGTGATAGACACCAACCCATGAGAGGTTCTCTCATTCAAGAAATTTTCAGGTCTTTTCCCCCACTTTTGCTTTGTATGTATTTCTACTTGGTAGTCCTGTTTCTCACTAGTTCTTTTTTATATGTATTTCAACATTTTTTAGAGTTGTGAATGAGATTCATAGATCAGCAACTAAGAAAAACAAGGAATGGCAAGAGAAGCTCCCTGTTGTTGTCTTAAAAGCAGAAGAAATTATGTATTCCAAAGCCAATTCTGAGGTAATTTTTCTTCCAATTGTTGTTGAAATTCAGCACTGTTTATCCTCCTCTGCTCTGCCATGTTAAATCTTGCTGAAAAGGACTCGCCTTGGCCATGATATTTTAAGTTGTTTTTGCTAATTGATGAGTTAAATACGTTTCACAATTTGTCACCTGCTTTTGGCTTGTATATTTGGGAAGCCAATTGAACATTTTATAGTATTCGCGTCTTCTTTAGGGGAGAGCATGAGATTGGTTATGTCAAGCTCATATTTTTTTGCATTCTAATTCTGCATAGGCTGAGTACATGGACATTAAAACCCTCTGGGATCGAACCAATGATGCCATTAACACAATTATTAGACGTGATGAGAGTACTGAAACTGGAAAGTTTCTTCAACCTTGTATTGAAGGTACTATTTCAATTTTGTGCCTACTTCCCTCGGTTTGAATTTTTAGGCAAATAATGCATATTTATTATTGGTTCTTTCTTGTTTCTAGCTTCAATTATGAAGACCACTTTCTTCAAAATTTACCTTTTGTCTGAGACGTAATTATATATCTATTTAATTGTTGGTTAGCTGCTCTTAATTTGGGATGCACTGCAACAAGAACTTTGAGGAGCCAACGCAATTGTAGTCCAAGGTTTTACCTTAACCCGGGCACTCAAGAAGCAGAGAACACTACTCAAGGAAGTCTCTTGACTAATTCTCACTGCATGTCTAGTTATTCCAGCTTCATAAAACATACAACCATGAATGTGGCACATAGGGGCACTGAAGTTCAGAACAGTGACCGTCTCAATGACAAGTTTTCTTTTCCATCTAAGAATGGTCCTCTTCCTAGTAATGCAGAGAAGAATGCTCCTAGTATGTTTTCAGTTTATCCTCTTTTCTATGGCAATCACCTTAAAGTTGAAGATCTGCAGCATAGCTATAGAATCTCCCCGAAGTCGATTTCTAACACAGTAGAGCCCACTAAGATGGGTGTCATTCATAACATCTTCTCTCCTGATGTGAACTCTTCAAATAAGATGAACCAGACAGATGCTAGAAATACTTGTAATAACCCACATGAAATTACCTGTGATCTATCGTTGCGGTTGGGCCCTCTTTCGACACATTGCCTGAGTGCTGGAAACAGCCGGACCAATGAAATTGAAAACAGTGGTTCCAGCTTTCTAGAGTGGAACAAGTTCAGTCATCTGTCACCACCAATTGATAAAAGTTTATCATCCTTTCCAAGGAGCAACACAGATTCCCCCTTGAACTCGTCTTCATACGAATGGAACCTTGAAGGTGGACAGGTGAATGTAGATGCAACAACATTGAGAAAGCGAAAAACAGTTTACGGTCCACCTGTCGATCAGCAATTTTGTTTGCCGCCAAAGCTTCCTTGCTGCGATTTAACTGGAAGACTGAAGCGTGTAGGATCCTAGACTGTCCCTTAAGAAAATTGACACTGTCTTGGTGAGTATGTGCTGCTGAAGCTCTTTTCCCATTTTGCCTTCTTTTTATAGTTAAAGTATGTGTTAATGAGTAGTGTGTTAAAATGTTGCAAGAATGTTAGAGTTGCGATACTTGAATGAGGTGAGTTAGATGAGGGAATCACCGACAAAATGACCGAAGAAACTCTTGAACTGTAACGTACAAAGAATGTTGTCTGACATGTTGCTGCTTGTAGAAATATAGCCCTATCATGTTCCCTTTTGGTACACCATTCCATCTGTCTGCTACAAAATATACCCTTGAAAAACAGTTAACCGGAAAACATGAGATTATAAACGTAGCCATGCGATTGAGTCTGCATAGTTGTGGTTATGGCACATCGACCTTATATTACCGTGTCTGATTTACTTGATTAAGAAGTATGGAAAGTAGTAATAAATGTACATCTGAAGAGACAAGTAGGAGTAGGGGACAAGGGTCTGTTGAAAAATCTAGCCAGTATTATTTTTGGTTCAATATTCTTGATGCCTCTTGTGTGGACCCTTTATGCTTGGTCTAATTAGTAAGGCAAGAAGTGTTGAGTTTATTTCCGTGTTCCAAGGGAAACTGCCTTGGTTCATAAGACTGATTCCTTTGTTTATAATGGATGGCATGCTATTGCTTTGAATAGTATTAGAACTGGGTGAAGAACTGACAAGTCTGAGTTGGAATGTTGGTATGAATGACTGCCAAGTGCTAGGGAGACAGTTTCATAATCTGTTGCACCATGTTTCATCAGTTATATGAGAATGAGAGGTTGGTTTTTCATTATTTTGATTTTGTCGCATTTCATGTAATAAGATTGTATGATCGTGAATGTATTATCTGGAAATACGAGTGTCCGACCTTTATAGATTAACCGATAAAATCTTAAGTTTAATATCTTTCGATTTATGGATACTGGTGAATATAGACTGTATATAAAAGCCTTTCCCTTTTTTTTTTCTTACAAGTTAATTAATCAGATATATATATATATATATATATATATATATATATATGATGTCATCTTGACATGAATATGACCAAACCAAGGGAAACACATGTTGCCTTGGGATTCATGGGATTTATGTCAATAGATATTGAAATTACAGTTTTAACCTTTGATTTCGTTAAAAAATGTCACAACAAACTTTTTTTTTTATTTTTTTTCTAAACTTTATTTAATCAAATCTCAATCAAACATTAACCAAAATAAAGGTTGATTTTTTTTATTATTTATCGCTATTAATCATTAGATTAATTTAAATATAGATTAAATTAATTTTTTGGTCAAATAAAACTTTGTTACTATTAGATTGACTGATGATTTCCTATGACAATTGTCAATTCTTAAAATTATATTTTTTATTAACTTTAATACAAATTTTATAAACTCATAAAAATATTGACTGTTAGTATATTTTACCGTTCGATAAATGAACAAGAATTTTCTTATCCTAATCATATAACACATTAAAAAAAATTAAATTTTAAATTTTAATCTTAATTTTTATATTTAAACCCTAAACTCTAAAAATATATCATATTTATAATTTTTTAAACTTTAATCTTAAACCCTAGATTTTATTTTAAAGTGAATCTTTATTTTTTTCATTTTTAAATAAATTTTTATATTTTTTGCATATAAAATCTTATTAAATAAAATTATAAATATACAATAAATCTACATCATATAATAATTTTTACACCACGCTCTACTTCGACGATTACCGGAGACCGGTGAGGAATATGCATGAAATGCTGTTTCTTTGCCGCGTGGCTCACCGTAATCGGATAATCAATCGAGATTTCACAAAATTTTAAAAATTAAATGATCAAAATAAAAATTATTAAATTATTAAATGATGAATAATATATTTTATTTGATAGTTAAATATAAAAGTTAAGCGGAAAAATGTAATTATATAAATAATAAATTAAAAATAAAAGCATAAAGAAATATATTTAAAAATTAATAAATTATTCATTTTTATTTTATTATATTGTTTTAAATGATTTATTTTAATTCAATTAAAAACACTCCCATTTGTTTCTTTAAAGTTTCCTTTCTCCCCACCACTATATAAAAAAACTGAATTATTAAAAATATTAATAATTAGCCAGCTCAAAAGTGAATGCCGCCTCGGCCCATTCAGAAAGATTTTCCTGGTTTTAAGAGATCTGTTAATATACTATTTTTTTTTCAATATAATATATTAAACTTGATCGAATTAATTACGTGACAATGCAAACCAATTGATTATTATTTTTGATCGAATATAAAAAGTTCAATAATTGTTATTAGAGAGTTATTTTTTTATACTTTATAGTTATGGACTCAATTTTTTAATATACTTTATTAAGAATCTAGTTTTATCCAGAATTTTCTAATATTTGTTTTTATTTATTTACTGAAATTTACTCGACAGGAAATTAATTCAAATATTTATTAATTAATAATAAAGTTTTAATATTCAAAACATAATAAATTATAAACTTAAATTAATAATATGATAAAATACATGAAGTATTAAGTAAAAAAATATTCTAATTGACGTACATTTTAATATTTTATTTGGCGAGAGAGTTGCATGAAGTATTAAGTAAAAAAATATTAAGTAGAGATATTATACTTTATATCAAAATTTAAATTTATATAAGATGAGTATTTATAGTCATCCGATTAATTAATAAATCTCAAATAATTATAAATTTTCTATTATTCAGATATAATTTTAAATTTGAATTACATAAATAAAAGGGTAAATTGCAAAGAAGATCACTCAACTATGGATAAAGTTATATTTAGATCACTCAATTATAAGTAAATTATATTTGGGTGATCATTCATATTTAAAAAAAAAATTATCAATTCTTATATTAGATTAATTACTGATTTCAAATGAAGTAATCTAATATGCAAATAATTTGAAAGGAAAAAAAGCAAATTGATGAACTTTTAAAATACAAAGGGTGATCCAATTGTAACCGTACCCATAATTAATTGATCTAAATATACCTGGGTCACCCAAATAGAACCTTATCCATAAATAAGACCCAAATATAACTTTTAATAATTAAGTGACCCACATATAACTATTCCCATAATTGAATGACCTCCGTTATAATTTACTCTAAATAAAAAATAATATCAAGAAAATACATTACTCCTTATTAAAATTTATAATTAAATAATTAATCTAATAATTAAAAGATTTTATTATCGTATTTTATATACCTTTAAATACATCCCTTTATGTAATTAAAGAAAGTACAATTAAACCATCCGTTGAAATTTCCTTCCAATTCGCAACGAAAGAAGGTCCTTTTGTCGTGGCCCATGTTGACCCATATGAAGCAAGGCAACAGAGAAGTCTGGTTCTTCCAGTTCCGCGTAATTTTATTTCCCACTGGGCAATAAATAGCGTCCACAAGTCACATTTATTTCTCCGGCACCACTCGCCAACCAACTCAGACTAATCACTCAATTTAATACAAACAAACAAACTAAATGCACCATCTGTCACCAGGCAGAAAATTACAAAAATAACCAATTTAGTAAGAAAATTACATTGAAAAGATGAACACGTGTAGTTTAGTTGTTACTTTTAAATAGGAAGCAAGTGGATACATTTAATATTGAGGGGACATTTTTAATGAATTGGATTACCTCAGGGTGTAGTACGGAGAATACTGTAGTATTTTCGGAGTGACGAAAATGGATCAGAATTAATTAAAGTAAAATTTTAAAAATTAGAAGAGTAATTAAAAATATATTTTTTAATAATTAATTTTATAAGATATATTTAAAAATTTATTAATCAAGGATTTTTATATTTTTATTAATAATAAATTTTAAATAATTATAAATTAAAATTTTAAAAATAATTAAAAGATTAATAAAAATATTTTTTTCGACAATGTGACTTTTCTTTTCATTTTCTTTTTAATTTAAGAAAAAAAGAAAATTGGGGTTGTGTTATAAATATATTTATTTATGGTGGATATCCATATATTAAGTTATACTTTAATGGGCTTTAGTATTAGGGTTTAATACCCATTGAAATTAGGGTTTCCATCTTATGCCTATAAATATAGACTTTTGGCATAGCATTGTATATAACCCTTACTTTGAGAATATAATAAAATCTCTCTCCCTTTTGTCTCCCATCTTTATTCTCCTATTTTATTCTTGTTCTTTACTTTATTCACAACACGTTATCAGCACGAGTTTGCTCAGAAGATTTTTATTTCAAGTCTCTTCAAAGATTTACCCGGTATGTTCTTTTTCAATATTTTATATTTAATTTATAAAATAGTATATATACGATGATGATTATGATTTTTCTTTTTTTCTTGTAAATATTTCTATTTTTGTCTAATGATATTATGTGTTTATTTCATGTCATTAATATTTTGTTTTAATAATTTAATCCGAGTATATTGGCTGGACATCCCGTTCTGCGAGGCTACTGGTCTCAAAGGAGGTTCTTTTTAAAGGACCTTGTGGACTGGTTTAACAACGCCGCGTATGAGGATTAAATTTTTATTCTTTGAATATATTGAATATATATTGGCTGATCAATTACTATTTAATAGTATGAATATTATAAAGTTTATATTTGCTTGGAAGCAATATTTTTTTATGTCGAAAAACTCGACTATAGACTTCTCCCAAGTTCAAGTTACGAAAATTGTCTTGATCAAAGAATTTTTATGGGAGGCATTCCCTGAAGTGAATGCATGTATGATGATTATTCCATGCAATTATTGGATTTATGACATTCCTTAAAGTGAATGCAAGCATGATGATTATTCCATGCGATTATTGGATTTATGACATTCCATGAAGTGAATGTAAGCATGATGATTATTCCATGCGATTATTTGATTTATGTCATTCCCTGAAGTGAATGCAAGCATGATGTTTATTTCATGCGATTATTGAATTTGTTTCATTCCTTGAAGTGAATGCAAACATGATAATTCACTATATGGTTAGTGAATAAAACTCAATTATGTGCCAGAGTATCATTGATGAGGATATGTTAGAAAAAAAAACATACTCCATTTTTCATGCCAACAATGTTGTCCTTCAGACACAATATCATGAAAAAGGCTTTAAGAAATATTCCAAGTTAATTTCTTGCCTTCTTGTGGCTGAGCAAAATAATGAGTTGCTCATGAAAAATTATGAATATCGCCCAACAGGCTCCGCTCCATTCCCTGAAGCGAATGTGATATTATATAGCGGAATGAATAAAAGCCACATTAGTAATTGTGGTCATGATTGAGATCATAAAATAGACATGGATAAGATGATTATTTTGAGAATACTTATATCCACAAGAAGTGGAATTGTAAAGATGCCAAGAATGATAGAGATCAGATTAAAAATCTTTATGTTATCGAAGTGATGGTATAAACCATTGATCTCGTACTTGTCAAACGCCGAAGCATTACGGACTTTATTCATAATCATGAATGATAAATTGAAGAAAATATAATCAGATTTTCTTTGTGGCGAAAATAATGGCGTTATTAATCCAACTCAATTGGATATTGATAATTTTTCTCATAGTCCTTAAAGAGAATAATTCGTCATTTATTTTATTTCCTTTATAACATCTAAAAGAAATAATTGATCTTTATTTATTTTGTTTATTATATATTTATATTAATTTATTTTACATATTATTTATTTATGCTTTATGTTAATTTATCATTTATTTATTTTATATATTATTTATTTACATTCTATGTTAATTTATCCTTTGAAGAATATTATCACTTCCGGAATGAAATCTACAATGAATTATGGCTATTTATGCCAAGCAAACAGTGCAAGTACTCATACTATACTTAAGCATAAGAAATATTTTCCCATTTAAATACAAGGGAAAATGTGAGTACTATATCTCAAAGTACTGAAATATCAATGCTTCGGAAGAGCTTTTGAGAGCTTATCTTTGATAAATAAACGAGTTGATATAATGTGCTATATTTAATATTTTCCATTCCCCGAAGTGAATGGTACAAAGCACATATTTTTCATTCCCCGAAGTGAATGAAATAAAACACATATTAAAAGGTGCATAATTATGCATATTTTCCCATTTTAAATGCAAGGGAATAATATGAGTACTATATCCGGAAGTACTAATATCACAGAAAGCTCCGATAGAGCAAATATGTTATTGTCAAATGAGACTTTATCTCATATTTACAGTGTATTATGCTCGTCAAAGTCGCAAAGAAACTTATTGAATTTTAAAGATATTTACAGAAATATATTGAGAATATTAGTCAAGGGATGCTGACTATCTCAATATTACGAGTATAAGGAAATCTTGGCAAAATTACATGCACTGTCATCCATATTGTACTACATAAGAATTAGTACAAGTTGAAGCTCATGCTATTGTAAACAATATGTTTACTGATAATTTTATTTGGCATGACCGGTTAGACCATCCCGGCTCAATTATGATGCAAAAATTGGTTGACACTTTCATGTGGTCATTTATTGAAGAACTAAGATTTTCTTCATGGTTATATTTCACGTGATACTTGCTATGAAAGCAATTTGATTATACAATCATCAACATCTAAAATAAAGTGTTATTAATTTTCTAGAACGGATACAAAGTGATATATATATGGGCCCATACACCTTTCTAAAAGACCATCTAGATATTTTACGATTTTTATCGATGCATCGACTAGATGGTTATATGTATCCTTGTTATTAACCCGCAACTTGGTGTTTGCGAGGCTACTTGCTCAGTTGATAAAATTACGAGCACATTTTCCAGATTATTTTCTAAAGACAACCAGTCTTGATAATGTTGATGACATGTAATTTTACATTTAGTATCACCAATTCGCATCAAGCCAACAAATGATTATAAGTTCTCCCCATTACAAATGGTTTTTGGTCAGAAACCAAATATTTCTCATCTTAGATTTTTTTTATGTGTGCGATATATGTTCTAATTGCTCCACCATAACGCACAAAGATGAGTTTTGTTGGGAATATATATGAGCTTCTGATAGGGGATTTATTTACAACATGATTTACTGACTATCATTTTAATGAGTTAGTTTACCCAACATTAAGGGGAGAAAATAAATAGCTGGGGAAAGAAATAAGTTATGAATGCTCCGATTAAATTTGATGTCATGGAAGGACAAACTCTAGTTGCTAATGGGTCTAACTTACGCTTAAAGCGTAGTAGACAAGTAAGTTCCAAAGATAAGAGATCCTCGAAAAAGAAAATGAGCTATATTTTATGATGGTCTGATCGAGGAATCAATGATTCTGAAAATCTCTAGAAGAGATTAAATGGTCTCCAACAGAGACATTGACATGACTCAGGTACCTGATAATAAAGAGATCTCAATAGATTATGTCATGTATGGTAATAAGTGGAACTGAAATTAAATCGACGTCGTTAATATATTTGCATGCAATATAGCACTAGAGATTTTATTTGGTGATGTGGATCATGAATCATTGTCAATTGGGCAATGTAAACAAATAAATGATTGGCCAACATGAAAGAGGCAATTGAGGCGAAACTAAAATCTCTTTTGAAAAGAGAAGTATTTGGGCCTATAGCCCGTACATTGAAATGTGTAAAGCTCGTGGATATAAACGAGCCTTCGTGAGAAAGAGAAATCAAAAGGGGAAATCATGAGATATAAGCTCATTTGGTTGCACAAGGATTCTCACAAAGACATGAAATTGATTATGAGGAAAATATATTTCTCGGTGGTGGATGCAACTACTTTTAGATTTTGATCAGTCTGGCAATAAATAAAATTACTCGGTTTCTGCCTAATGAGTGTTGTTACATCCTATTTGAATGAGCCTCTTGATAGTAATATTTACATGAAACTTCCGGAAAGATTTAGATTGCCATAAGCAGTTCATTCAAGTTCTCGAGAACATTATTCAATCATATTGAATATATCTTTTTATGGCTTGAAACAATTTAGGTGTATTTGATATGATCGCCTCATTGAATACTTATTAGCATAATGCTATATGAATTATTTCCCCGAGCATTTTTATTAAGTGATTTAGCTCTGAATTTTTATTGATTGTGTATGTCGATGATTTGAATATCGTTGAGACTCGTGAAGAGACCTCCTCAAATCCTTGTGCATCTATCGACATACAGAAAAATATTGAAAGAGACTTTACATGTATAACGCATATCTATTTATCATCTTTATGGTTGTTGTTAAGTCTCTTACTGTAAACAAAGATTTTTTCGCATCACGAAAAGGGTAATGATATTTTTAGTCTAAAGCACAATATACACATTTTTTTTGATCTGGAAGCATCGTATCTTAACTGGTCCAGAAATATTTTTTAAGTGCTACGAGATCATTACCTTTAAAATAATTGTTATGCATAAGGCAAAACCGAAATATGTGTTTGGCTAAACATATCCTGAAGATATGTGAATGTTTTTTACAAGATAAGATGCAAGTTATCTTGTACAGAGATAATACAAAATTTATATCTCAAGGTGGATATATCAAATATGATAAAACGAAACATATTTCTTCAAGTTTCGTCCCTCATGATTTTCAGATGAATAATATTCAATGAATCATTTCAAGCAATGATTTGGAAGATTTATCCACTAGTGCATGATCTACTTTAATATTTGAAGATTGTATTCAATATTGAATTATGAAGATTCAAAGATCTTATGTGATATTTTTATGAGGGGGAGTAAATACGCGTTGCACTCTTTTTCCCTTAACCGAGGTTTTGTCCCAATGGGTTTTCCCGGTAAGGTTTTTAATGAGGCAACATGTTATGCGTATCAAAGATGTGTGTACTCTTTTTCCTTCACTAAGAATTTTTTTTCCCACAGGGTTTTTATCTTAGTAAGGTTTTAACGAGGCACATTATCTTCATGGATATCCAAGGGGGAGTGTTATAAATATATTTATTTATGGTGGATATCCATATATTAAGTTACACTTTAATGGGCTTTAGTATTAGGGTTTAATAGCCATTGAAATTAGGGTTTCCATCTTATGCCTATAAATATAGACTTTTGGCATAGCATTGTATATAACCCTTACTTTGAGAATATAATAAAATCTCTCTTCCTTTTGTCTCTCATCTTTATTCTCCTATTTTATTCTTGTTCTTTATTTTATTCACAACAGGTTGTAAATTTTCCACATTTTCCTTTTTCTAAAGTATAATTTTCAAAATTCTCGTGCATTCATATGTTGGATTTATCGACTAAACCCCACCCCATGCCCCATGGAGAAAGTAGACAGCACAGCTATGGCAATTTCCATATCATCTTCTTCTTTTTGTTGGATAAATAGTTTTTCTATATCATCTTTGGAAGGCCAAAACACAAAATAAAAAACAATTTTGGAACCAAAAAAAATAATAATAAAAAAAAAGCTTGAAAACGATGGAAAGGTAGCTCAGATCCCTCTTCAACTTTATGACAGAAGCAGAAAACAGATTTAGGAAAAAGCCAGAGACCCATGTTTGCAAATCCACTTGTTTATGCAATCTCATCCAGACAAATGTGGTGAGTGGCTGCGAGCTAACCCTTTTCTTTCATCTTCTATGTTATCTTCAGTTTCTAATTGCCCATGTAAACAGGGGAAGTACTTATGTTCTGAGTTTGCTTCACGTTTTTTAATATTGTATCCAAAATAGCTTTCCTTTCATGGCCGTGTAAGAGCATCCATCAATTCTAGTCGGTCGGGTCTGTTTGTACGTTGGGTTTCAATGTTTCATGGTCAAATGAGGAGTGCCCATCAGTTGTCAACTTGTCCTTTCCATCACTGATTCTCTTCCTTTTGTTTCGATCCTATTGTATAGGTAGGTCTTTGTTTAAGTTTTAGGGTTCTTTTTTCTTTTCTTTTGAGCTGTGAGGTAAAGAATTAGTCTGTTTTTTCGCCCCCTGAATTGAAGTTTCTGCCTTTTTTCTGTTTGTACTATTTCAAAACCCAGATTTTGTTGAATACAGTACTAGGACTAGTTAGCTTAATATGTGTATATCTTCAAATCTGCTTCCTCCATAGCTTAGGAGTAATGTTTTTGGAAGAGCTTGGTGGATTAAATTCCTGAAACTCAGTAATTATCTTCCTTGGTTCTAGCATCATTTTGTTGTTCTCTGCTGAGAAGATTCCTTGTTTTGGTTCTCAACTTGGAGTTTTGCAATGGAAATTCTGGGGTTTATTTGTTTCCTGGGATTTTTTGCTCTCTCTGCACTTTTCTTCTCAGGAATCTGTACGGCTAGCATTATCAATATTGGGTCGATTGAACCGGGTTTTCAAGGAACTCAAATGAATTGGATCGACAAGAATGGGTTGTTTCTTGAATCTAACAACTCAGCATTTGGTTTGGGGCTTACAACTACTTCAGATGTCACATTGTTTCTCCTTGTTGTCATGCACATGGAGACCAGACAAGTGATCTGGGCGGCTAACAGGAACTTCCCGGTTTCGAATTCTGATCTCTTTGTGTTTGACAAGAGCGGCAACGTGTTGTTGCAGAAAGGCGGAACAATTGTTTGGACGACAAATACTGGTGGCAAAGGAGTTTCAGCAATGGTGTTGCGGGATTCAGGGAATTTGGTTTTGCAAGGGAATGATGGCACAGTAATCTGGCAGAGTTTTGATCATCCTTCCGATACCCTTATTTCGAAACAAGAGTTTAGAGAAGGAATGAGACTTGTAAGCGATCCTAGCTCCAGCAACTTGAGCTATATCCTTGAAATCAAGTCCGGTGACATGAAACTTTCGGCCGGTTACTCGATTCCGCAGCCGTATTGGTCGATGGGTAAGGACGCACGAAGAAACATTAATAAAAATGGTGGGGAAGTCACTTCAGCATTCATTGATGGAAATTCCTGGAGTTTATTTGATAAAAGCAAAGCCTTGTTGTGGCAATTTAGAATCTCGGATCCTACTGATGCAAATGCCACTTGGATTGCAGTGTTGGGAAGTGATGGCTTTATATCTTTCATCAATCTCCATGCTAAAGGGTCTTCATCATCAATTAATATTCCAGATGATCCTTGTGGCACACCAGAAGCCTGTCAGCCGTATTTTGTTTGTTCAGGACCCCGGGGCAAAACCAGGTGTCAGTGCCCGTCACCGCTTAATTCCGGTTCCTGCAAAACAGGCATTGCCTCTCCTTGCAGTCAGGGGAAGGAATCTGTAAGCCTCGTAGATGCCGGAGCTGGGCTCGATTATTTTGCAGTCAACTATGTTTCTCCATCATCGAAAACCGATATGAGTGGTTGCAAAGAATCGTGCTTGCGTAATTGTTCTTGTATGGCTATGTTCTACGACAATAGATCAATGAATTGCTTTCTTTTTGACCAGATTGGTAGCTTCCAAAACTCTAAACAGAGATCTGATTTAGTTGCTTTTGTCAAAATGTCAAGCAATGGAAATGGATTAGGGGACGCAAACGGCAACAAAAGCCTGCCTTATGTTGTTATTATAGCTGTTGCTACGGTTCTTGTCATTTTGGGATTAATCTTTGTGGCATATCGATACTACAATAGAAGTAAGAAAATGCCTGGATCTCCTGATGATACTTCAGAAGAGGATAACTTCTTGGAGACTTTAACTGGGATGCCTACTCGTTTCACTTACAATGATCTTCAGACTGCCACGAATAACTTCTCTGTTAAGCTCGGGCATGGAGGATTTGGCACGGTATACCGAGGAACTCTTCTGGATGGAACTCAAGTTGCTGTGAAGAAACTGGAGAACATCGGTCAAGGAAAGAAAGAATTTCGAGCTGAAGTAGGTATCATCGGCAGCATCCATCATGTCCACCTGGTAAGATTGAAAGGCTTTTGTGCTGAAGGAAACTATCGACTTCTTGCTTACGAATACATGGCGAATGGTTCCTTAGAGAGATGGATCTTCAAGAGGAACAGAGAAGATGCCCTACTGGATTGGGGTACAAGATTCAATATTGCAGTAGGAACAGCTAAAGGGTTAGCTTATCTCCATGAAGATTGTGATGCAAAGATTGTGCATTGTGACATAAAGCCAGAGAATGTATTGCTCGATGACAATTTCCTAGCCAAAGTCTCGGATTTCGGCTTGGCGAAGCTAATGACACGAGAGCAAAGCCATGTTTTCACTACTCTAAGGGGCACCAGAGGGTACCTTGCACCTGAATGGATCACAAACTACGCCATATCAGAGAAGAGCGATGTTTACAGCTACGGCATGCTGCTACTCGAAATCATTGGCGGAAGAAAAAACTTCGATCCGGAAGAATCTTCAGAGAAATCTTATTTACCATCATATGCTTTCAAGATGTTAGACGAAGGGAAGCTGAAAGACATCCTCGATTCGAGGCTGACCATAGAAGGTGAAGATGAGAGAGTTCATACTTCAATCAAAGTTGCATTATGGTGCATACAAGAAGATATGCATTTAAGGCCATCCATGACAAAAGTTGTTCAAATGCTAGAAGGTCTGTCTCCGGTTCCAACACCACCCATGTCGTTTCCGTTGGGATCTCGCCTTTATTCAGGTTTATTCAAATCGATGACGATGAGCGGAGAGGGGACATCATCAACCTCGGCCTCGGCCTCGACACCATCGGACTGCAACAGTGATGCTTATCTTTCAGCTGTACGGCTTTCTGGTCCAAGATAACAAAAGAAGTTCACTAGAATTATTCTATGGATTTGTATTATCAAATATGATGTTTAACATCTCATCTGGCTTGTATATTCATTAGATTATTATTCAAAATTTTTGTAATATCAGCAATAATCCAAATTAATAATTTAAAATTTAAAGCAATCTTTAATTAATTTATTTTCATTATTTATTATATTTCTTAAATAATAATTTAAAATTTATTATACTAGCTATATAAATTAAATTAATTGAGTAATAAATTGGATTTTATAATTATTAAAAACCATCTTTAATTAATTTTATTTTCATTATTTACTAATGAAGAGAGAGTTTACCTTTCGGACTATAAAAACGTATTTTCGTCACTGTATTAGACGAGAGAGTTTACGGTTTAGCTGGACTGGAAATGGATTTGAAAGCAGCTCGTATAAAATACCTTTCAGACTTCAAAGAAATTGTATTCGTACAAGAATTGGAGAAAGAAAAAGGTTCAAATTCCTATTAAATTTTGAAAATCTTCCTGTTTGGGGGCCGGCCTAGATGCTTTAATCTTCACTGTGTACCTTACAATCTTCCTTTTACTCGGATCCTTCGCATTTTCTTTTACTACTTTCTCTCGCTAATCTTCGTCTCGGCTTCATGGAGTGTTGATTTATCGCTCTCTTTACGAGGTAAGTTTTCTGAATTTCTTGTTTGTTTGGTTCATACGAAAGAATGAGGGTTTTAGTGTTTGTTCTCTCTTTACGAGGTAAGACAGAAAACCTTTCTTTTCTTTTCTGAATTTCTTGTTTGTTTGGTTCCTAAGAAAGAATGAGGGTTTTAGTGTTTGTTATTTGGTAAAAGTTGATTAATGTGCAGCGAAATGTGTTGGTTGTTTGGTAAAATTCAAAGCATGCTTTTATTTCGCTTTTTGTTTACTTTTTAGTTGCAAATAAGAGATCTAATTTAGTCCCTTTTTTCCTTTTTCTTTTCTTGAATGTTATAGCAACAATGGATTTATAAACGCGTCAGGTACTTTACGAATATCCATATTCGGTTTCTTAGAAAACTGAACGTAAATTGGGGGGTGGGGAATAGGAAAAGCGTTAACCAATCGGAGCCATATTTATCCCATAAGAAGTTGAAATAGATAGACGTGGATAGATATAGACCAATTAAAATTAGTAAATGCTGAAATTTGTATTGCTCTAAGGGTTTTGAGAAATGTTAAATTAGGATTACATTTTTGTTTGTTTTTATTTTTGTCAGCGTGATGGATTCAGAAAATAACATGTCTTCGTTTGGGCTTGAAGCTGCCCAGAAAAATGATGTTAATCCGCAACATTGTGTGCCTGGGGATGATTGTGGTTCAGATGATGCGAGTGGCAATGTTGAGGAAACCGTTGAAACTTATTTGCAGAATGGAATGGAAGACAATGGAGCAACCGAGGAAGGTAGAGAACAATCCAATGACTTGGTGGAAAGCGGAGGATTGGTTGATTCTGAGGTATTAAAAGTTTGATTGTTCAAGTGCTTTTATTAATTACATTATTTTGTATCATATCCAGGAATGTGGGTATTTTTGTAGGAAGGAGAAATAGAGGATAATGTGAAGCAATCCAAACCTCAAAAGGTTCAAGGAAAGACCAATAATGAGAAGCCATTAGGTCCAAAAACTGTTCACACGTCTTTGGCGAAGAAAAACAAAGATGGAAAAACTACAGAGGTGACATTAACACCTTCAAATGGTGGTTCTGTTGCTACAAATTCAGTTCCGAAATTGCCTCATAAAAATAGACCATTTAATGAAAGACAAGCCAATGCATCTAAGGTTAAAGTTGTTATTGTTTCCTCTTCTGATTTATTATTGTTCCTGCCTTTTTGAACATTGCTTTTCTTCTCTCTTCTTCCAACAGCATTCTGAAATCTCTGATGGAGCCTCCTCTGAAGGAACTATGTACGTGCTACTCGTACTTATGTTTCAATTTCTTAGCTTTCCTTTTCTTTCATGCAGCCTTTTGCCCTTATTTGATTTTGTTAACCAACAGATGAGGGAACTTCATAGTGGTCACTTTTTATCTGTATATTTTCTCCTGAAACTTTATTGGTAGATGATGAAAGATTTTTATCCTGTCATTTTTGTACTGTTCTATTGAATTGCAGGGAGAGATCCAAGCTGAAACCTCTCAAGAAAAAGCCAGTTACTAAATCTGAAGCGGGATCAGAACCCTCGTATCCATTCAAGTTTGAATGTTTTTTATTACTTTCTGACTGGGACTGTGGGTTGAAATATTTTGATATTTGAGTTTCATTTGCACTACAGTCTACAGGCTTCTATTTCTCAATTCATCATGTTTATGTTCATCCTTAATTACTTCATAGAAGTCCCACTTCAACTGATGCCAAACCTCATAGGGTTGGTACTCTTCCAAATTATGGTTTCAGTTTCAAGTGTGACGAACGGGCTGAGAAAAGGAAAGAGGTTGGTGCTTATATTATGTTCTCAAGAAATATTATGTATTCTTGCAGCAATTTTATTGAAGTCTCCATCATTGTATTATGCAGTTCTACAATAAACTTGAAGAAAAGATTCATGCAAGGGAAGTAGAAAAGAGCAACCTGCAAGCTAAGTCCAAGGTGTTATTTTGTGAATCCAATGGTTATAATCCAGAATTCATTCTTTCTTGCCATAATAATACTTCAATTTTCTTCCAGGAAACTCAAGAAGCTGAGGTTAAAATGCTTAGGAAGAGTTTGAACTTTAAAGCAACTCCATTGCCAAGCTTCTATCAGGAACCTCCACCTCAGGTGGAATTAAAGAAGGTTAGTTGAATTTTATGATGAATAAAAAACTAGATGATCATTTCAATATAGAAATTTGCATGAGAAATTTGTCTCAGTATTTCAATTTTAATGACAATGGCATGATTCTTCATATTATTTTGTTCTTTATTCTTTTTTTTTCATTTGAGTAGGGTAAGGTAGGGCTGAAATTCTGAACATGCAGGTGCCTAGGTTACTTTCAAGGTTTTAGCTTTAGGTTTGCCACCTTTTCCTGTTGTACACATTTGTTATTCAGGCATTTGCATGTCTCTGCCCATCATCTTACAAGAGCCGTTTTCTTTTCTGCAAAATGTTGTTTTATATTGATGAGGTGCGTTTATATCCCTCCTTTGGCAACTGTCATTGTTAGTTGCAGTTGAGACATTTAGCTTTGATGGATGACTTTGAATTGAACTGCTTTAATTTGCTTTGGCCCAACCCTGACCTGACAGACCAATTGATTGGATGCATTCATCGTTTTATAATAATATATTTCATGCTCTATTTTGGATGATACACTTGTTAACCGTAGTATGACTTTATTTCTGTTTTTCTTATTCATATTGCAGCATTGAGTTTCTCAATATATGCTACATTGATCTTTTTTTTTTCCTATTGCTTTGATGCAGATACCAACAACAAGAGCTAAATCTCCAAAGCTTGGCCGAAGAAAAAGCACGACTTCTTTAGACACTGATGGTAACAGCAATAGAGGCCTTCGATCAAGCCGGCTAAGTTTGGATGAGAAAGCATCTCCCAGTATCTCTGTCAAAGTAATTTCTTCTGTTCGTTTTAAAAAGGCACGGCAGAAATCACTTCCCAAACTGGCTTCCCCGAAGACTAGTTTGCCCAGTGCTACACATGAGGAAAATACATCTAAGGCATCCAATCAGCCATCTGTAACTGCATCCAAGGCAACTACCAAGGGAAAGATAGCCTCAGCCTCGTCCAAAGTGACGGACGAGGAGAATGCCACCTCTTCCAATGTGACAAATGAGGAATTATCTCCAGTCCAACAGGAGGCAGTTTCTAAAGCTGATTCATTTGGAAGTCATCCTGAAACTGATCAAGGGCATGAGATCGAAGAGCAAGGACAGCTGGAGTTGGTTCAATAGCGTCCTTGCACTGAAGCACTAAGCATGGCAATGATCTGAAGTGGACGTTCATATACAAACCTCTTGACCTCATTTCGTGTAAATAAGGATATGAGGCATGAAAATTATTCTATATTATGGATTATGATGTTTTCACCAATGTTCAGCAGCTTTCGTTGTTTCGCCTGTCAGCTTACCAAAAGTTGGTGGGCTTCTTGCTAGAAATCCTCCATTCCTGTTTCACCCAACTGTATGTCCTTCCTCCTTTACTGCCGAGTTGTCCTAATTTATATATGTTGTTTTTAAGGATGGCTTATTGAATATATATATATACATATGTTTTTCTATATTCGGAGTCATATACTGTACTGTTTGTCGATCCGATGATCGAACAGTGTTTGTCCAAACCTAATGGAAACACTTGTTATTGTGAATTAATGTCCACTTTAAAGATGATTCCGCTACATTATGTAAACATGCTTTTTATGTGTTATGAACGTAGAACCTACATTATTTGCAGAGAGTATGCATCGGCTACTAACATTTAAGAAATTAGATAGAGCCTATACATTATTTGCATAGACTATGAGCATCGGCTACCTACCGCAATGAATAGACTTTCAGGCAAGGGGAATAGAATTTTGGGTAAACTACACATAGTCACTGTACTATGGGTTTAGTATCGATCTGACCACAATGCTTTAAAAAGAATCAAATACACCGGTAAACTATTAATTTGGTATTAAAATAGTCACTGTACTATGGGTTTAGTATCGATCTGACCACAATGCTTTAAAAAGAATCAAATACACCGGTAAACTATTAATTTGGTATTAAAATAGTCATCTGCCGTTAATGAAGCAACGGATTGATGATGTGGCAGTTAAATATAAAATGGAATAATTACACATTTAGTCCTTGTTATTCATACATTTTTTAAATTTAATCCTAATTTAATATAATAAAATAAAATAATTATTTAATTAGATGATGACACGTGTCACCACCTTATTGGATGATATTATTTATATATTTTTAATTTATTAAATTTACTTTTTCCCTCCAATCAGGTGGTGACATGTGTCATCCAATAAGGTGATGACACGTGTCATCATCTAATTAAATAATTATTTTATTTTATTATATTAAATTAAATTAGGATTAAATTTAAAAAATAAATTTATTTTAACTCCAATAATTTATCTAATTAAATTTATTTTATCATCCAATAATTTATTTTTAATTTATTTTTAATTTATTGTTTCTTTAACTCCTTTAATTAGGTGATGACACGTGTCACCACCTGATTGGATGGAAAAAATAAATTTAATAAATTAAAAATATATAAATAATATCATCCAATAAGGTGGTGACACGTGTCATCACCTAATTAAATAATTATTTTATTTTATTATATTAAATTAGGATTAAATTTAAAAAATGTATGAATAACAAGGACTAAATGTGTAATTATTCCATTTTATATTTAACTGCCACGTCATCAGTCTGTTACTTCATTAACGGCAGATGGCTATTTTAATACCAAATTAATAGTTTACCGATGTATTTGATTCTTTTTAAAACATTATGGTCAGATCGTTACTAAACCCATAATATGGTGACTATCTGTGTAGTTTTACCCTAGAATTTTTTATTGTTTTCCTTCCTTTGAAAGTAATGTTGTGTTTGATTGATGTCATGTTATCTGCAGTTATAGCATTAGAATTATTCACTCAAAACATATTTAAGGACAAGATTTGACAAATCACTAAGATGATGGATCAACAGTGATTCCACGTTTAGTTTATCTCTAACACTACAGTAGCATTCGGAATAATGGAAGATACGTACAGTTGATAAAGGAAGATTTGTTTCACTTTATTAGATGCTGTCTCCAACAAATCTAGATTTTTTTCTCTTGTTGAATATCATCTAGAAATTGTACTTTTACATGCTTGGAGCATGAAGTTAGATCGTTCACAGGCAGCAGAATTCCCAGGAAGTTGAGACAATGAACAATTTTACATAAAGTTCGATCGCTTTTATTGATATCATGGCAATTGAAACGTACAAGACTTCCAATGGCGGATTTGATACTCGTCACGTTGTTGAGAGGTTACAAACTACAGTTCAGAGCAAATGAAACCAGCAAACGCAGGGCTTGGTAAAAAAGAGAGGAAAAAACAACTACAAGAGTTGTCATGGCAGGCTATATAATCTGCCTGCCATGGCCAAAGCCCATGAGTGCTGGACACCAAACTTACTTTGAACTGACAGAAGCAAACCATAACTAAGACGACTCGAGGTTTTCAATCCGCCATTAGAGAGAACAAAAAGACATGTAAAAGAACATTCGAGGCAATAACAGTACGATAAGCTTAGCCGAATGAACAAAGCTAAGCAAAAACACCATGCGCCAGAAACCCAGCAAACTGAAACCTTTTAAACATAGAGAAAAGATGTCCTAAAATCCAGAACCCAGCAACAACTGTATCCTCAGGGATGTTCGGCCATGAAGAAAACAACGCCAAATTATTGGGACTCAAAACCTGGAAACAGACTCCGATGAAACGAGGCCTGCAAAAAAGATTAAGGAGAATGGCCGTATTCCCTGGAAAAGGGGGCTGAGCTCAGGACTACAGAAGACCCATAGCTGATGGACCCAAAAACTACACAAACTGCTGCTACTCACAAAGGCTAATTCTCAAGCTTCTAGGCTTGCTGATAATCCCAGACTGCGATATTGTTCAGAAAAGGATATCACACCTCCATAGCTGTTCCACAAGAATGTCGACTGCACCAGCGCTGATTGCCTTGCATTGCTGCAGATTTAACCCCAAGAGGGTCAGACCCAATTTTGCAAACGATGGCAAGCTTTTGTCTGAGATCATAGGGCAACCAGAGACGGATAGGATCTGCAGATTGATCAGACCAGAACGAGCAAGAGCTGCAATTCCAGAGTCGGTGATTGCGCACTTGGAGATGTCAAGATCACTGATCAACTGACAGTTCTCTGCTATTGCAATCAAGCTGGCATCAGTGATCTTACAACAACCATCAAGATTCAGCATCTCTAG
Source organism: Abelmoschus esculentus (assembly GCA_035048815.1). NCBI lineage: Eukaryota > Viridiplantae > Streptophyta > Magnoliopsida > Malvales > Malvaceae > Abelmoschus > Abelmoschus esculentus. Next base: position 28,063,676 of record JAUCBN010000002.1, read on the forward strand.
AGTCCACCCATGTGAATCAGCCATCTTGCAAACAACTTGGTCACTCAAATTCAGACAACCACTGAGATCAACCTTCACCAAACCAGCCTCACAATTCTCGAGCAATGGGAGAAAGCCACCATCTGTTATCCCATGAAGCCCACGCAACTCCACATTTTGCAGTTGAGGGCACAACTTCCCCAATGCAGCCAAGCTAGCATCACCAAAACCAGGGCAGTTACGAATGGACAGCGATCTAAGGGTTTCACAACGGGATAGAGGAGGTAATCCCAAGTTTAGGTCCCTAATACCCAAGCAGTTCACAAGAGAAATAGCCTTGAACTTTGGACCACAGTTAAGAAGGGAACCAAAAAACCCAAATTGGGTGACCCTGTGGCACTCCTCCAGTTCCAAGCTTTCTAGTGAACCTGCTGCTTTGGCAAAAGACACCAACCCGTTATCGGATAAGAAAGCACATTTGCGGAGGCAGAACTGTTTCAAATTTGGGCAACCCTTTCCAACAGCTTCAAGTCCAAGATCTGTCATTCCAAGGCAGGCTTTAACAGTGAAAGACTTCAGTTTCTGTAGCCCATGACCATTACCCATTACCCAGAAGCCCTTCTCAGTCACCTTTGGAAGGCTAGTGAGAGTAAGGTCGACCACTGCCTTGCCATAGTGTCCAATAACAGCAAGAGAGACATCGGTAATGCTCAAGGCCTGAAGCTTTACTTTTGTGAGGGAAAATGAGGTTGATGTCAACAGGTTTGCAATTCCTTGATCTCCAACAAGGGGGCAGTCTTTGATTGAAATAGACTTTAGATTGGGACAGCAGCGTGCTACAGCCTGGATACCTTCATTTCCAATGTTTGCACAACCTTCAATGGTCAGATCAGTCAAATCAGGGCACCCCTTTGCAAGGGCGAGCAAAGATTCATTAGTGATAGCAGGACAGTTGCAAAGATCGAGCTTCTGTAGCTGGTGACACCCATCAGCAATCTCAAGCAGACCTTCATCTCCAACAGAAGACAAATTCCACAAGGAAAGAACCCTTAGAGAAGGGCATCCACGGGAAATGGCCCTGAGGCCAACAGTGGTCACTCCACGCCTGGAATTGCTTCCTCGAATCAAAAGCTTCCCCAGTCCTCCACGACTAGCAGTTCCAACAGCAATAGCAGCAAGTCTAACATCTGTTGCTTTCTTCCCTTCCAAACTCCTAGAGAGGTATCCACCTCCCTCGACATCCTGATCTTCAACCTTAGAATCAACATCCTTGACATTCAAGGCTTCAGTGGTCTTGTTGTCACTGATTTCATCTCTGCGGATGTTACTAACAAGTGTAAGCCAGCGCTTGGAAACACAAGCACAGACACTCCTCTCTTGGCTTCCAGACAACCGTCTGAAGATTTCAAATAAGCATTCATCAGGGAGAACCTCGATTGAAGGATTCTGCTCAAATCTCTCTCCAGAGAAAACAAAAGGGGCACTGATGCGGGACCTCTTGTTAGAGGGAAAATAAACATCCACATGACGTCCAAGGGACAAAAGGAGACTAGATTCCTTGGGGTTTGGGTAGATCGAACTCCCAGGGAAAAAATCATCAGTTCCTGAACACCATGAAAAAATGATGAGAAATCTAAGAAATCAAGTTAAAGAATTAAAAGATGTTTCCGATTATCTAACAGTTGTCGATAGCATAAATCAAGTCCAACAGACACAGAGAAGATGAAAATGAACCTACGGATATTTTCTTAAGAGGCCAAACTTTTGGCTCCAAAGGTTCAGACGGATCAAATCCAGAAGATCCATGAACCAGATGGAGCTTTGAATCTAATAACCCACAAATCCTTCTTAGATATAGTCCCAAGAGAATCATGTATTCAGAACAAACAACCTAAAGCTGAAAAGAAAGGAATTTAAACCTTAAATCCCAGCTGATCCATTAAGAATAGACCGGATCTACAACCAAAACACCTCTATAGTTCTCAACTTTAAAGAAGCATAAAACACAAACAGATTCAGCAAAGAACCACCCAAAATCTCCTATAAACTAAACAGCGAGGACAGTTTATGGGAGAGATGAAGGGGATTAGTTCCAAGGCATGATCTACGACTTGATCAACTTCACAACCTTGGGTTTCCAAAGAAACCAAATCAACAAATAATAAAACCTGATGTCAACTGAGTTCTTACCCTAGATCAACATGAATTAACGATTTCAACTTTTACCTAATCAACTAGATCAGTACCCTAAGCTACCATAGATATTCTCAAAAGTTTCAGATTCGTTCATATTCATATTATAACTTTATCATATCCGATCTGCAAACCAAGTATAACGAAAACCAAAAACACCCAGATAGATAAACGAAAATAAAGCTAAAAAACTATCAAAGATGAAGAATTTACCACTAAAAGAAACGAGCTTTGACATGAGTACAGCTCAAAAAAACCTCTGTAGGTAATATATTCACCGTTCGCTGCCCAAAAACCCTCCAAAGAGAGAAAAAAGAGAGACCCAACAAGTAAGAAAGCTAAGACTTCAGAGTATGTAGCTTGAAGACACGAATGCATGAGATGGATTGGAGCTAGAAGGACATGGAAACCCTATCAAATAGGGTAAAAAAGAGAAGAAAAATGGAAAGAGTGTAGGAAGTAGAGCAATGAAAGATAGATGGGAAAGGAAAGGGTCTTGGTTTTTATGATGAGAAGAGAGAGGTTTGGGTATGCGACAATACACATTAAAAAAACCCACATACAATGTATTTGAGCTAAGAAAGTGGCGAAGCTCTGCCGGCTTCATAAATCTTCTCTCTCCTCTCTTACCGCCTTTTGCTGTTTCTTTATTATTAATTATTCTCTTTCTTAATCGCCGTGTTTGGATGCAAGTTCAAACTAATTCCAGATTCGTTTGCTGAATCCTATTCCAGAATAAGGTGCACAATAATAGTTCCAGACGTCAGTCTATATTATTTACAAGTGCATATTTCTATTGCTTGACACATTACCTACGAGTAAGAAAGTTTTAGGTTGGAACGCTTTAAAATAAAGTTAAAATGAAGTGTAATTAAATTTTTATAAAAATTATAATAATTTTGATATTAATTTTTATATACAGTAGATTTTTTATAAAAACTATAAAATTTTAATATAGTATATATTAAAATTATTTACTTGAAATATTATATATTAGAAATAATTTTAAACGATTGGATTTTATAAAATTATTTATCATTTTATTTTAAATAATATCAAAGCTTTTTAAATTGGAAGAAGAATTTGAATTTAAATATAGTATTTACAATATTTTTTATGAGATAAAAATGTTAACTAATCACCGAATAATAAAAGAGATTCTTTTAAAATAGAAAAAAAGAAGATGCTATATTTATTAAAATAGTTATATAATATTTTTTAAAATTTAAATTTTTAACTTTAAAAAAAATTTAAGAACCCAAAATCAGATGACTCAAATCTCTAAAATAAAATCCAATCAAATCTTAAACTTAAAAATTATCGAACCGGCACCAGATAAAGCAAGAGAAGCACACTAAAAGATTAGAATTTAGAATTTTGTATACACTTAACATGAGTATTACATAATTTAATTATAGATTATTTGTGTTTAACAAAAGAAAACACGAAGATAACTTAATAAGTGTCTCGGTAGAAAAATTAATAATATTTATTATGAAAGATATAAATTTAAATAATATCATCTATAAGATATATATAAAATGTAAAAAAATTAAGATATATATAAACATATATTATTTTATAATTATATTCAAATAATTAAAAAATATGAAAATTCATAAATTCGAGGTTCATTGATTTTGAGTGGAGGTTAATAATCTATTCTACCCTTTCTTTGATCCAATCAAATCTTAGTTTTCCCTTTATTTTTTGTTTTAATTTACCTTAAAGTAACATCAAGATACACCATGCAATTGCATGACTTGTTTTCCTAGTACCTAGGTACTTTTTATATTGAAACTTGAAACCAACCACTTGGACTGAACATTTTCCATGAGGGAAATATTATATACTACGAGTTCATAAAATGACCAAAGACAGACAGATTTCTTAATGGTCTTAAGCTTATCATTCAAACAATGTATTAAAAAAATGTGTACAACTCAGCAAAGTTGTAAGTGCATGTAATGTACACAGTCTACAATGGACTATATACCACTTGCTTCACTTATATATATGTATATATACCACTTGCTCTTTCCATGAATATTAAAAGAAAAGAAAGGGTGACCACTTGTGTTTGAAAGGTGGCAAAGGGAAAGAATGGTGCAACCGTGGGGCCAACAACGCGCCCACTTTGTCTGTCAGAGGGTGAAGAAACCATCTCTTCTTTAAATTCCTTGTCCATGTCGAATTCCATGCATGCTTCCAAAAACAGTTACTCCATTACCAAGCACAACCCGACCCGGTTTTACTTTTACAACCCATCGGTTGGATCCCCAACTTTCAATCATAACTCTAGGTTGACGCCATCATCAAGTTAAACGTGAAATTATCCAGTTTACCAGGAAACTTCCAATGGCTTCCCGACACGAAAACAACACTACTTTTACATGTGTAGAAATGGTAAATGTTCTGTGACTTGTGTGCATTGATAATACAAATGGGGGCCACTTTGATTTTTGTGGCAGAACAGAACATACTGTTAATGTTTTGAACATGAACACAGGACAACTGTTATGGAGTTCTGAGACACAGTGGGATGGAACCAGGCCCCTTGTAAGTGGTTATTGATGGTTACAGTTCATTGTTAAATACTGTAAGAATCCAACACAGCACAATTCAAATGTCTCCCGTCTAATCTTGTAGCTCATTGTGCATCATCCAGCTTAATTTTATGAGCCCTCTAGCTCCCAAATATCAACTACAAAAGTCACCATTTCCTGTCACAGTGAACCCAACAAGGGTTGAGGAGCTCTACAAGGAGGACAAACAGGATATAACATTGTATGGAGATAGCTAGAAGGCAAAGAGAACTTACAGGAAGCGGAATCGGGTGGGGAAATGGCGTATAATCCCCACGTAAACTCTCGTAGATTGTATTCCAACTGTAATAAAATGGTGTTAACACTTAACAGTATGCACCAGCAGATGATCAAGGCCTGTTTTTAACAGTGGTTTAAAACTACTTAAATTACTAACTTTATCTTGGGTTCTTGAGGTTTCACCCGTTTATCAGGCTTCTTATCTCCAAGCCATTGTTGCCTTGTTTGGTTCCAAAGAAGAAGGCCTGCAAGCAAAAGTTCCATCACCAGAAAATTTACCTTGCCGATATGGTGTTACGAAATGGCAGGTTGATCTTTTTCCGAATGGTACTAAAAACTTTGAAACAGCACATGAAAACATAAGAAACAATGGGATGCTATTTAACTATATTTAGTGGTATATAAAAGCTAATATATCTCAACTTGCCATGATTTACAAATTCAGAAGGTTGGCTTGTGATGCTAGAAGGATCAAGATTCGATCCGTTGTTCAATGACATGTTTCTCTGGGACTGGACTCTGCTATGTTCCATTTCACAGGCACTACTACTCCAGAAATCATCAGACAAGCTAGATCTCTTCGCTTTCTGACCCCGAACACTTAGACCTTGCGATGGATCATCCACCGTAGTAATCAGTGAAGGTTTCATGAAGCACCCAAAACAACCTCTGCTCTGTTACAAACCAGGATTAACCAAGAGCATAACTGGTACCGAGTATTAAATATATCTAATCCTTAAATCTAGCAGCCGGAAGGAAAAGCCAATCATTTTCACAATTTGCTGAGTCAACATGACATGAACAAGAACTACATATATGACCGTAGGGCAGCTGAATAATGCAGAATTTGCCGGTTAAATCTCCGGCAAGTAGGGAATCAAATTTGTGAAGGAACAAAGACCAACAACAAATGACATTCAAACCCATTTTCCCTAACACTTCAATGCCGGGAAGGTAAGTAATGCAAACTGCACCAGTTTAATCTCCAACCAGCATGCAGATTGCAGGGGGACCAAGCTTGTGCAGGAAAAAAACAACTACGAATATCACTCAACCCCATTTTCTAGAAGTTTCAATGCAGAGAATTTATGAGCCCTTATAAATTGTTGAGTCTACATAACAATAGTCAATAGATTACATATATAACCACTAAATCTTGGGAATGCAAATCTAGTCCATTTCTAAAACAAACAAAAGAAGAACATAAGAAAGAGAAGTAGTTCCTCACACTGAAAACAGATTTGCATTTAGCGTTGAATGCTTCCATTAGCCAGAGTTTTAAAGCACGCAAATAAGCTCCAGAAAACAAAACAAGAGTACAAAATGGTTTCTTCCCAAAACATCTCTCGGTCTGGGCTAATAAACAACACCCAGGATCCATACCTCCCAGAGAACCCCAAATCCCAGAAGCAAAACCAAAACTATTGTGTCATGCAATCAGCTGCCCAATGCTTCAAGCAAAAAATGTCACAAAAATTGAAAATTCCCCCTCCCCTATGTATATGTAGTCTGTACGTCTCATTTGATAGCTCGCTTATCCAACAAGTAAGCACTAAACATAACCCAAAGATTCCATACTTGAAAGAAAAAAACAAACTTGAACTACAAAAAAAGCATTAACAACTTTGTTTTATAACCAAGAAGCTTAAGAGTCAGATTTGATAATTAATAACCAGCTTTCAAAGTACAAACTTTTATTCCCTGAAATAGAAAAAAATGCAGAAGAAGAAAGAAGTCTGACCCCATGCAGGCAAAAAGGGCAGAGATCCAAGTGGGAAGGTAACCAGAAGATTGCATCTAAAATCCCCACAGCAAAACCAAAATTCCAGGAAAAAATGACTTAAATTCCTGCAAGAATTAAAAAAAGACTAACACCTTTATTTTCCAAATCCTTTCCCTGGAAGTGTCCGCTGAAAATGAAACTAAGAAAGGGGGGAAATGGTTCTACGGAAAGAAAAAAAGAAATGCAATTAACACCTTGAGAACGACATGTTCAGAATAGATATGGATATTTCGTGAAGAAAACGTAATTTTTGTTCCTGGAAAGTGGTTGGTTTCCAGCTTCTTCTAGTTACCAAAGACCAAAGGGTCTCTCTTTCAGTTTTCTCTTGATCTCTCTTTGCCACCTAAATTGATCTTTCTTGTGTTATTGAATGACGTGAAATTGTAAGCTTTTTAAAATTTTATCTTCCTTAAATCTGTTTTTTCGTTGCCTCCTAAATCTTATCCTTAAAGTTGGTTACTTTTAGATAAACTATTCCTTTCTCTGAAATTTTAAGATTATAATATATACTTTATATTTTAATATATAAATCAATTCACATTCCTTAAAAGATTAATCTTGAGAGGTTCTTTTGCTGAAATTAGTTTTGCAATTCTAGAACTGTTAAATTACAACTATTTTTCAAGGAAAAACAATTTCAGAGCAGCCACCAATGAAACTAAGTAGTAAATAGCGGAGGAAGGATGTTTGATTTGTTTCCAAGGATGGAAGCTTTGGTTTCCAGAAAAGTTTCAGTCCCTGGAAGTGATGAAACTGAGCCATCTTCTCCAACATTAATGGGGTAAGGATGCAGGCGATCCGGCAGATCCTCCTCAAGTGTTTCACTTGACTACAAATTCCAGTTTCTTTCAGGCAATGGAATTGACTTCCTGGATATAATTTTTGGTTTCTAGAGTAGTGAAAGTCATGAAATTGTCCAAGATGTTGATGCATGTGAATCAAAGATAAGGAATTTAAATGAAAAGGTTGGAATTCTTAAAAATGCAACTAAAGCCAAAAGAAAGGTCAACAAATGAACCGGGCAGGGAAGCCTGATTCATAGCCGTTGAAAGATCAAAACAACAGTAATAATTTTCATTCTTATTGTAAGAGATGCATAGTAAGTTTAAATCTTCCATTAGCACAGCGAAGGCCATCAAAGATGTATAGTGGAGGACCAAAACCACTTGCTAATCCACTCACTGAAACAATACCATGATCGTATATATACTAGGAAAGTAGGAAAACCGAAATAAATAATTATATTAGCAAACTTCCATATAAAACATAGACAATCATCTTTGAACAATCACAATGGGTTATAACAACAGAGGATAACAACTTAGACAGTTGAAAGTGTACTAAACATTACATCTTTCAAAATGGCAGAGTGGCTTTGCTACCTAGAAAAGTCTGATCCAGCAAAAGAATTTGCTGCCAAAACAATCAAATACCGATTATATTCGATTGGCTAGGTACCTTACCAGAGAGTTGATAGGCTTACCAAAGTCGACATTTTCAGTACCCTGGTTCTTAACTTTTATTCGAGCTAGGTAATCAGCAGCAATCCAAGCAAAACTTAACATCAGTACCCCTTCATCACCGTCCGACTTCTGGAGCTCTAACGCCTTCTTGACCCATTTAGGATGGTAAGTTACCTGGTACCATGCAGATGCCTTTCTTTCATACAATTTATTTTTCTCATCCTCATTGAGCTGCTCAAAGTCCGAATCCATGTTCTCAAAATGTTGTCGGAATTCTTTCCTCAAGGACCCATAAGAATGACTGAGCTTCTCCTTCAGATCTCCTAACTTCCTACTGGCATATTTAGGCATGGACCAGATATGCCCAGTTACGACCTCTTCTTCCCTCTTAACTTTGTACTGTTGAAGAAGTCCAATCAGTTGTCCATCATAGGAGCACTTTTTATCCCATGCATCAGCAATGAAATCAGCAGATCCAGTCATTTCAATATCTGGATCATAATTGATGTCACTGGCATCAAAATTGAGCTCGGAAGATCCAGAGACATCTTCATCATAGGCATCTTTGATATAACGATATAGTCTTCCCAAAATTTTGCTCGACTTGTATGATTGGAACTCCTCTTTTCCCATGAAATCAGGGTAAAGTTTCGGTTTTAATTGAGCAGGCATTGACACAATCTTCCCGGTTTTAGGAAAATCAACAGCTATAGCCGCCAACTCTGCGAGATGCGTGCATTTATCATCTAGAGCACCATATTCACTAAGGTCAGAATGAACCACATGTGCATTGCAAATACTTCCGAGGTGCTCATTCACCATGTTCCTTGAAAAAAACTCTATTATGTCCTGGAGAACAAATGTGAAAGAAAACATCAATAGATTATGTCTTTCACCTACTTGGAACTTAAAATAGTTCAATCATCAGAATGCAAACTGACTACCCCCTATTCGATATATTTTACTTTATTGCCAATGACTTTACTCCAGCTTCTACCATTTTAGGGTATTTATCCTTTTGCACACTAGGAATTCATAATAACGTATTCATCATGATATAAATCAGAAACCAATGTTTCCTATTTTACATAATATACTCAAATTTACTAGTGTTATTGCCACCTCCCCCCCCCCCCCATTTCAACCTATGAAAATTATAGTAACACAAACAATAAGAAAGATCTTGTTATAAAACCATACAAGAATAATAACATTTAAGCAAATAACTATGCACTGATTGCACTCAAACATGCATGTATTTGATTGCAATATCCCTTTCAATACTAGCTTCCCATACAATAAAACAACACTGTTTCGTAGTGACAAATATATGGTTTTATTAAGGAATACTAGTAACTTGTATAATAAATTTGAAAAAATAGGTAATAAAGAAAAACAATTCTTGGAAAAAATATAAAAGTAAAACAGAACAAACAATTACCTTATGAGTGACATTGCGTTGCAATTCCCGAGGCTCGTCAGGGTCATACTGCATGGGTGGGGAGCTCTTCTTGCTAGGGGGGATAAGATGTTCTTCCCATGTGACAAAATAAAGGTCCCCATCAAGATCACTTCCAGAAGCTTCATTTGTATGCGGTCTCTCACCCTTTTGAGGGAAGACCAGACAGTCATGCAAGTGGTGTAAACCAGGGGCATCAACTGCTTCTAGAATTCTTATATCTCCAGGGTGAAGACAAGGATTCTTAGCTATAACCACCAGCCCTTTAATCACTTCAAATTTTTTCTTTGTTTCAGCAAACCTAGTGCCATGTTTCACGAAGCAGTTTTCTATAGAAGGATTGGATACTTGGATAAAGCACTGACCTTGTTCAAGTACTCCTAGTTCATCCAAAACACCCATTAACCACCTGCCCGAATTAACAAAAATCCGAGTTTTTTCCCTAAGACCCCAAAGCTGAGATGCTCTTACACAAGTCAACATTCCTCGTAAATGAGGTTCTGTCTGAGGCTTGAAACCTGCGCTCAACATTATTGCTGGAGTATGCCCTTGCTCACCACATGATGAAGTGAGGACTTCAAACGCAGCATCGGTGTCCACAAGGATTTTGTCTAACTTAGAAAGCATGGCATTTTGCATTCCCCAAAATACTTCATCCGGCACACCCAGTGTTGAAAGCAATATAATAATTTGCCTATTCAGGAAGCCAGGCTGAAATCTCGTCCAAGAACAGATTTCCAGAGTTGTGTGGTTAGACTGGAACTTAATCATACTGTTTCGTAAAGAAAGACGAATTCCTTCACCTTGTTCAGGCCAACAAGCCACCACCCCTTTACAACCAGCATATCTAATTTGATAAGCACAGGGAGGATATAAGTCCAACTTCAATTTCTGAGCAACTTCCATTGCCAGATCGGGAGTAATCTTGCCGATCCCATCAGAGAAATCATATCCATTCCTCTTTATATCTGGAAGATGCATGTTAACCTGTGTTGAAGGAACTTCTACTGTTGCATACGTTGACGAGAAGCACTGACCCATCCTGGCTGCACATTTAGCAATATTCCGGTTTGTAAACCTCCCCATCCAAGTTGTAATCTGAAGCACATTTATCTTCCCATCTTCAGCAAAAAACCATGCAGAACGATCTCTCAATTGATTGGCCGAGAAAGCAAGGAAAGAGTATTTGCGACCACACAAGTAAAATCCATCTGTTAGAATAGACCTTACCCTTTTGAAGACTCCCGTTTTCTGAGAAAAGGAGGTAGATGTCACATCCCTTACAATTGAAGCATTGTAGTAAGTGAGAACATGTGCATTCATCGTCTGCATGCCTTCATCCATAAATGTGACCCTTAAAAACCGATCAGCAACATCTTTATATTTCCTGAGAACCCTATTAGAAAGCTCAACTTCAGGAAGAAGACAATAGGCTTTGGTTGGAGTAATGACCAATCTTCTGATTTCGACAATATCATCCAACTGTGGAGGGATCTTAAAGAGTTTAGGATTCCTCAGCAGCCACTCATGGACCACTTTCAGCCTATCGTAGGCATCATACACTGGACGTCTAGAGGTATAGATGTGCTTTAGTGCAGCCACATTGACCTCCATTGATTGCTTTTTCAGTAGGTTAAAGAAGTCCTCTGATAACTGATGCTGATTGAATATGCCTTTGTGCATTACAGCATTAACCAAAAACATTATCTCAAAAGGAATCCCTTCCTTGTAACCAATATAATAGAAGGGATCTGACATGGACCTCCCAAAATCAGGTTCATTATGGATGCTAAGTTGCAATCTGAGATTGTCCACTGCAACTCTTCGGTCTTTGAGATGATCCATGGCCTTCTTCAGCTTTAAACCATGACGAGGACGGATTAAGACTCTGTATGTGTTACAACGACCAATAGCTCCACTTGCTGTGAAATCAGTTGTCCTGATCCACTGATCATCATCATCTAACAGATCAAACGGAACTGATTCTTCAACATCATCATCAGCAGTTCTATACCAGACCCAAGGTGATGAAGCCAGCTGCAACAGCACTACGAAACATGATGATTCTGAATACTGCTTAATCTCAATGATCTCCCTCGCCAAGAACTCCACCTTGAAGTCACATTTTATCACAGCATGCTCGTTTGTGCCTTTGAACGAGAAGGCTGTATCTCTAGAGAAACAAAATTTGCAGGTGTCATCAAAAGGATCCACAATAAAATCAACCCCAGAAGGAGGTCCTCTCCAGCCAACAAAGAACTGATTGCGGCTAACAAGTGATCCAATCTCCAGAGAGACATCAGGTAGCTTAAAGGGTGTTTTATTCCTTCTCCGTCGATTCAAGTAAAAAGGATTCTCGGGCCCTAAACTTATTTTCAACAGCTGATTGTTGAAAGCAAGCTCAGTGCGACCAGCAGCATCCACAGCCCAAGTTACTGTTAGAGGTGAGGCAAAATGAACAAAAGCATGGGGCTCCACCTTCTTATAGTCATCTGTTCTTCGGATAACTGTGGTGTCAGTTATCTGGAAATTAGGATAGGATTCTGGTGGCGTCCATGAGGTTTTCAGTCTGCACCTCCAGACAAGCCCGACTTGATTGTCCAGGTAGTCCATCAGATCTTTGGCTTTGACATCTCTGTTAAATCCACCAACACTAACTTGTGTCACCACATTGTCCTTTGCACTTCCTTCTAACTCCATATGTTTCAGAAAATTACCCACTTCAAATTGATATCCAACAAAATCCTGAAACAAAATCGGACACAGCATATTCATGAAAAACATCATCATAAGAAAAATAACAGAAATCAATAAAGCTGAACACAAACTTCAGTCATATCAATCGATTAAAATTACATTTTGCTTTTCTTTTACAAAAGAATAACACACTCAACAACAATACAGGGTAAGAATAACCAACAACCAGCTGGTCTAGTGGGACGAGGCACTAGATCCCTTAAGCAAGGTCAGAGAATTGGGAGGGTCGCCCCATTATTATGGCTCTGCAGTACCCGATGCAGATTAGTAGGCAAACAGGTTGGATACCGATTGTTAAACAAAAAAATACAGGGTAAGAATAACACAAACAACATACAGTCATTCGGTCGCAAAGGTTATGGCTTTGTTCTTTGACAATTGCAGAAACAGAATATAACATGACAACCAAAACTTATTGAGCATATTCTTCATGTTCTTATAACAAAAGAACAGTGATTCATTTAAGGGAGACTGAAAAATGAAAAGATTCTTCGTTAACTACATACACTTCGTTAACTTTACAACAACAAAAAGAAATACCAGATCGATGCAAAACATAATCAATTCATTTCAGCTATCAATTGTAGCATGATAACAAGAAATCCAGAATATGAATACAAAAGCTGGAGTCTTCTTCCATTGTTTTAGGTACAGAAAGCTCGAAACTGTAAAGAGACCATAGCTAAACAAACAACATGATGCCTCAGTTTAATTTTCAACAAGATGGAATTCAATATGTTTATCTTCTACTAAATTACATTACACCCTAATAATCAACTCAATCATTTAGTAAATAACAGAAACCAAAACGAAAATGCTGCAAATTTGGCATAATGTAATAAAATTCGAAACACCCAAACCCAGTCTCCCATTTTTCTTTCAAACAGAATCATTTCTAGAACAGAAACGTGATCATTGCAATATTTTTACCAAACACAATTAATGCTGAAAAGAAAAAATGGGTTGCAGGAAAAAAAATGCTAACCTGAAAGAGTTTTTCTTTGACACAGTAAAGGAAGCAACTTTAAAGGCGTTTGCAGGGTAAGGGAAAAGACAGTTTTTGTGAGTTCAGTGGGATGATCGAGAAGAGGGATGGAGATTGGAGTTGGAGATGGTATAACTATATATAAAGAAGTGTGTGTTTTTCGTGAGTTTTTTTTAGCCGGTACTACTACTTCGCGGTGAAGGAGTTTTTATTTTTATTTTTTATAAAGGGTATATTCGGTTCGATCTCAATTTAATTTAATAAATTATTTTAAAAATTATAATTTTCAGTTTATTAATTTTAGTATTTGTTTTTATATTAATAGTTTTTAAAAATTTTATATTTTATTTTAATAAAATAAATCTATTTTATTATATATTTTTATCTTATAAAAATAATTAAAATTTAATTTGATTTGATTTAGTTAATTATAATTTATAATTTATAAATTGTTTAAATAATTTAATTTAGATTAATTTTTAATTTTATGATTAATCGTACTCGGACTTAATTTTTGGAGAGAGATGAAGAACTTCGATTCTTTATCCTTATTTCTTACTACTTCCTGGAGAAGTTGTTTTTTACTTCCCGCTTTTGCCTTTTCTTTTGGGAAATTATATAAATAGTAATTCATTTATTCCAACGTTGTTTTCTAATATTTAATTATTATTTTTGATAAATTATTTTTAATATTATTTTTTATTTCATCTTGATATTTGACTGTTAAAAATTAATAAAAATAATGATATGTTTTAGTATAATTATAATTTTAATCATTTATATATTATTAATTTATAAGATTTTAATTTTTTAGTTATATTTTATTTTCTTATTCATCGTATTTTTTAATATTTTAATTATAGCATTTGAGTTTATCGATAAATCTTGTATTAGATTCTCTTTACTCTTTAAATTCTAAAATTCTTGAAATATCCTGAATCAAAATATTTATATATTTTTATTATATTCTTATATATAATATTTAATATTTTTATTATTATTTTGAATCAGATCAAATTGAATTGAATTTTTTATTAAAATATAAAAATAATTAAATTATAATTTTTATTATATCAAATAAAAATATATATTAAATAATCGAATAAAATTAAAATAAATATTTTAATTTTTAAATTGGATTGTCAAAAACCCGCCCCGCCCATTGCTATCCCTTATTCTGGGTCCAAAATGGGCTGGGTAAGGACCATAGGCGTTAACAGCCGAATAGGTCAAGTGCAGAGCCGCGGGAAATGGTAAATAATAATAAGTAGCTAGGGTATTTTCGGGAATAAACTAAAATTTCTGCTGTTTATATTGTTCAGTCACCAAAAGGCGAATCCTATTTTTGCTTTGCAGACACTACAAACCCTAACCCTAAAACATTCCATTTCCTCCCGTTTTAATTAAGTTCAAAGGTAGATCTGTCGAAGCTACTTCTCTTTGAAACCCTAACTTGTCGATCTTACGTTATTTTTAAAGCCCTAACATTTGTTGTTTTATTGGGATTTTGTAGATAAATGGGAGAAACTAGGGATAACGATGCTTACGAGGAGGAGCTTCTCGACTACGAGGAGGAAGAAGAGAAAGCACCTGACTCTGTCACTGCTAAAGTCAATGGCGATGGCGCCAAGAAGTGAGTTTGATTTCATTTATAATGTTCGCTTTCCATTTGTTAACTGCTGTTTAATATTTATGAAATAATTTAAATTTCCAATGGTTGGAGAAAAGAATAAACTTTATTTTGTTTTGATTTTGTTTGTGATTGTAAATAATCAACGGCGAAGGGTTTTCGTACTGATGTTTTTTGTTTCTTTGTCATTTAGGGGCTATGTTGGCATACACAGTTCAGGATTCAGAGACTTCCTTTTGAAACCAGAGCTTCTTCGGGCCATTGTTGACTCTGGATTCGAGCACCCTTCAGAAGGCAAACCCATGACTCTCCTTCCTTTTTCTTATATTTGTTTACCTTATATTCTATTCCGTATTTAAACCCTGGTTATAACTTATAAGTTAAAGTTCATAGATGGTTTGTTCTTTGGGTGTTTGTTATGTTATTATTTTCCACGTATGGGGCTTTGTATGCATTACGTTTGAATTTGTTTTAGTGTTTTCTTGTATGATTTTTTCGGTATTTAATTTTTTGTTTGTTGCATTATTTTCGCAGGTAATATAACACTATCATAAAGTTTCAATTAAATGGATCATGGAGGTTATATTTTACTTACACCACGGATTCCTTCGATGCACTTTTCTTTGGTTCTACACCAGTGCAACATGAATGCATTCCCCAAGCTATATTGGGTATGGATGTCATTTGCCAAGCTAAATCAGGGATGGGAAAGACTGCAGTTTTTGTTCTTTCAAGCCTACAACAAATCGAACCTAGTCCAGGACAAGTTATTGCCCTTGTTTTATGCCATACAAGGGAGTTAGCTTACCAGGTCAGAAGTTCAAAACAAGTTTTTTTTAATGCAAGTTATATGATATATGTCAACTCATTTTGTTGTCCTCTTGCAGATTTGTCATGAGTTTGAGAGGTTCAGTACTTATCTGCCTGATATCAAGGTTGCTGTCTTCTATGGAGGTGTCAACATCAAAGTTCACAAAGATCTATTGAAAAATGAATGCCCCCACATTGTTGTTGGGACACCTGGAAGGATATTGGCTCTAACAAGAGACAAGGATCTTTCTTTGAAGAATGTGAGGCATTTCATTCTTGATGAATGTGACAAGATGCTTGAATCACTTGGTAAGGCTTTCTTGATCTGAAGCTAGATAGGGGCTTGATATTTTCAATGTTTAATTTACTTATTCTATTCCCTCTGGTATTTATTCTACCTATCTTCTTCAGACATGAGGAGAGATGTGCAGGAGATCTTCAAGATGACACCTCATGATAAGCAAGTTATGATGTTTTCTGCAACCCTCAGCAAAGAGATTCGCCCAGTTTGCAAGAAATTTATGCAAGATGTAATTTTCCATGGCCAATTCTACTTGAAATTAGTCTTCTCTTTTTAATTCATGCCCAGCTTCCTCTGAGAGTTTTTCAAAATTTGCATCTGGTGGGTCCTTCCTATATATTTGCCTGCTGCTGATGCTTGGGTCAGTTGCTTCAGCCAATTATTCATGGGCCAGCACAGATTGAGTGGGGCAGATTCATGGTTAAGTCATAAGTTTGCACTTGTTAGGGTTTTACAGTAGTGAATTTGTGTGAGCTGATTTATTTTATTTTATTTTTGTTTAAGTTCTCTATTTTGGCTATTGGTATTAGTTTAGAGGTGGCCTTGGGTAGAAGGGTTAGGCATTTCCTTGTTTGGGGGTGCATGCTGGGTCTGTCATGTAATAAAATCTTTCTTTTTAAGGGAAAACAACACTTGCTTTCTGTGGCTAAGATACAAATCCGCAAGGAGACAAGGCTTATGGACCAGAATCTCAATTCAAGGATGTGCATCCATAATTCATATCGTACTGGATTCCATTTGCTTGACGAAGCTCCCTAATACAATTTACTGTGACATTTGTTCCTTTCAGCCGATGGAAATTTATGTTGATGATGAGGCCAAGTTGACCCTTCATGGTCTTGTACAGGTATCTGTGAAACTTACTCATATCCTCTCAGTTTTTAATTTCTTTTAAAAGATTGGTTAAGATGTTTATGAGGAAAATGCTTCAAATGACAGCATTACATAAAATTGAGTGAGATGGAGAAAAACCGCAAGTTGAATGACCTCCTTGATGCGTTGGACTTCAACCAAGTTGTTATCTTTGTCAAAAGTGTCAACCGAGCAGCTGAGTTGAACAAGTTACTTGTGGAGTGCAACTTTCCATCTATATGCATTCACTCTGGCATGTCCCAGGAAGAAAGGTTTGTACCTATCGGCATCATTTTTTGTCATCGTTTTTGTATGGGAAGACTTGCCAACTTTATATTCATGTAATAAATTACTTAAGGGATTTCAATTTGTGAGGACCCTGAACAAAGGTTTTGAAGCAATTTTTTGTCATGTTTTTTAATGCACTGGTTATAGTGGTTTGGTTGCTTATTTCGTGTATTCTGCTAATGTGGATACTGTGATGTATATGCACCTGTAACAATGGAACATTTGTTTTAATATGATTTTGGATTATGCAACCTGACCTTTTTTCTCTCTCCGTTTCTCTCCTTTATCAAGTGATGCAAAGCAAATTTAAATAGAAACAGCCCTTTTGGCTTGATTTGTGTTTTTTGAGTTTACTGATTTTGTGTGACCCCAAATTTAGGTACCTTGTTTTAGGGTTTGGCTGGTGTCTAATATAATGTCTATTTTATTGGTGTTTGTTTGTCTAGAGAGTCAGGTTTCTTTCTCTGTTTGAGTCTCCTGAAGCATAATTTTCCTTGAACTAATATGATGTGGCTCGACTTTTGATGGTTTGTAGGTTGACTCGCTACAAGGGTTTCAAGGAGGGACATAAAAGAATTCTTGTAGCAACAGATTTGGTTGGAAGGGGAATTGACATTGAACGAGTTAACATTGTCATCAACTATGACATGCCCGATTCTGCTGATACATACCTGCACAGGGTAGGTTTTGTTTCGACTACATTACCGTACTAGGTTTGCTTCTGTTTAAATGTAATCCACGGTTAACCATATTTGCAGGTTGGTAGGGCTGGTAGATTTGGCACCAAGGGTCTTGCAATTACATTTGTTTCATCTGCTTCAGATTCTGATGTGCTCAACCAGGTTGGTAATATTAAGAACTTCCGAACATAATGTCCCATGATGTAATCCTCTACTCATATTATTCAATCCGTTGCAGGTCCAGGAGAGGTTCGAGGTGGATATAAAGGAGCTTCCTGAGCAAATTGATACATCTACATACAGTATGTTTCCTTTAGTGCCTTCCTTCTGCTTCCTAGACATGTAGTTCGCCAATCTATTTCTTGTCAGTTGCTCAAGGCACCTTAGGATATTCTTGATTTCTGCTTTGTTTAATCGTAAATGGGATTTTTTTTTCTGTACTAGTTGCGGCAATCGGTTTTTGGTTCTCCTAATCACATCAACATTGAAGTAGCTTCTATGTGTGATATAGTCATTCTGATGGATGTTAAGTTCCATTTCATTTTGTTCTTGGGTCATAACCGAAGTTTTCTACTGCTTAACGATTTTATTTGTTTTTGTTTTTTGTGTAGTGCCATCATAAAGGGGGTTTGTTCTACGGTGGCTGAGATTTTGAGTCCAAGACTTGAATTGATTTGTGTGGTTGTTGTCGGCCATGTGTATTTGTTCTTAAACAGCTTCAAAAATCAGTTGCTTGGAGCAGCAGCAGATGCACTACCAGTTGGTTAACTTTTGAGAGTATTATAGCCTTTGTAAGAACACTTGGATTTAGCCTTCATCTTTGGGAAAGAAATTTCCGTTTCAGGACATTGTTGTCTCCATGCTATAGTATTGCATGTTATATTATAATATCTTTTACTGTTATTTGGAGTATAATGACCTTTTGTGTATTTTTATTAGATTTAGTAGCTCGTGTTTTTCTAATTACTAATATTGATCTCTTGTTTTGCTTTTGGGCATTCATCCATTGAAATTCCGTTTTATTTAATATTTTCATTATTATATAATGGCACTTTTGTGCTAAAAAATTGGAAGATACCTTTAAAAGAAGAAAGAAACTGATGTGATTCTTGTTTGAATGTTTTTTTATCCTCTAAATTAGAAGTATGTTAAATTCTTGTTCAGGGGTCAACAGCTGCTGCTTCCATATGCGTACAGAACAATGAATCTGGATTGCCAGTGTATTGGAAACTTCTCTGCAATATTCCTTGGTAACTCGTTTTCAAGGTTCCATTTTCCCAACGAAACGACAACATAATCGTCAAAACTTTCTCCCTCCTCTATATGTTCATCCGAATTGAATGTAGCCTTTGTTTTACGTTGCAGTTTCCATCTGCAGACTGCAATCACAAGTGCAACCATGTTCATGTTGCTGCTATTCCTCTCTATCTTCCTACACCAAGCCTCTTCAACCCCTCTCGTTGAGCCACTCGCACTTTCTTTTTCCTTCCCCACGTTTGATCCCAGCAGTTGCATCAATGGCAGCTTAATCTGCATGGGATCCGTGACTGCAGGTAATGGATACCTGAGCCTCACACCAGAGCCTAACGACAATTCAAGTTCACCAAGCTCAGCACTCGATCAAGTCGGTCGTGTTTTATACCCCGTACCTGTGTCAGCCTGGTCAGCCTCAATCTCCACCACCTTCACCCTCAGGATTTCTCCCTTCCCAAATCATAATGTCTCAGGTGATGGCATGGCTTTCATCTTTGCTCAAGATAACTCAACTTCACCACCTTCAAGCACTGGATCATATCTAGGCATCATGGACTCATCCACTCAAGGTATATAGTCCCACTTCTCCTTAAAATGATAACTACACCTGTAATACTTAAAAAAGTGATAAGAAACCAATTTCATACCAAATTTCATTTTTCAGGTGGTGTAGTTAAACAGTTAGCTGTGGAGTTTGATGCATTCAAGAACGAATGGGATCCGGATGCAAACCATATCGGTATTGACACGATAAGCATGTTGCACCCGGTTGCATCTAAAAGCCTTAGCACATATGATATTGACCTTAAAAGTGGGAGAAATATCCAGGTTAAAATCGATTACCATGGTTTGAAAAAGATGCTCGAGATATCAATGGCTTACTCTGGGGACAAGCTGGTAAGCATACTTAACCAATCTATTGATATGTCAGACACAGTTCCCAGCACAGTGTTTGTTGGCTTCACAGCTGCAACTGGTAAAGTCCCGGAGAGCCATCAGGTCCTTGATTGGACTTTCTCAACAATTCCATACATATATCCCCACGGCCATGACTCCAAACTCGAAAAAGTTAAAACTATTTTGTTGATTGTTGTTCCTGTCATTATGGGATTATTGGTCGTATTGGTGTGCTTTCTTCCATCATTTCAAAAGTACATGAAAAGGAGAAAAGAGAAGGTTACGCAGAAAGTCGATATCGAAATCCGGTCGAGGACTGCCGCAAACGTACCGAAAATGTTCACACACAGTATGCTTGCAAAGGCTACTCATAACTTCAGTAAGGGAAATCTGCTTGGAACTGGTGGGTTTGGAAGTGTTTACAAAGGTACTTTAAAGGATGATCCCCCAACAATTATAGCTGTCAAGAAGATATCGGCAACCTCGAAACAGGGTCTCGTCTGCTTAATTCATCATCAATCATTAAAACGTGATCTGTTATTTCATTAATAACAATCTTTGAGAACTTTTTCTTGTTTTTCATAATGTGCTTGTACAGGTGAAAAGGAGTACTTTGCGGAAATATGTACCATAGGGAGACTGAGGCACAAAAATATAGTGCAACTCTTAGGGTGGTGCCATGAAGGCGAACACCTCCTCTTAGTCTACGAATACATGCCAAACGGTAGCCTCGATCGTTACATCGGCAAGTGTTTTCTCGACTGGGAGACTAGATTCAAGATATTAACAGGGTTGGCATCAGCTTTGCTTTATCTCCACGAAGACAGTGGCAACCCCGTCGTTCACCGCGACATTAAGCCAAACAATGTTATGTTGGACAAGGAATTCAATGCTCATCTAGGTGATTTCGGGCTAGCAAGGTTACTCCAAGATGATGCCGCAATGACAACCATGTTAGCAGGGACTCCAGGATATTTGGCACCAGAAGTAGGCTTCACCGGGAAATCAACACCAGAGTCTGATGTTTACAGCTTCGGTATGGTAGTGATCGAAGTCGTTTGCGGAAGAAGATCAAAGGGTATCATGGATGAAAATAGCTTGGTGGATTACGTATGGAATTCTTATGGCCAAAATGAAGTGCTCACGTGTGTGGATCAAAGGCTAGAAAGCAACTTCGATGAAGAACAAGTGAAGAGAACATTAATGGTTGGTCTGGCTTGCCTGCACCCTGATTCTACACAACGTCCCAAAATAAGGAAAGTGGTTCAAATATTCTTGAACTCTGATGAGCCATTAATGGATTTGCCTGAGACACGACCCAGTGCAGTATATATATCAGTTTCATCCTCTGGTTCCACCACAACCAATGTTGAGTCCAAGAGTGCCCCACAGGTGCCTTCACTTGCGTCATCAATCTGCTGATGAGGTAGTTCTTCAATACCATTTCTGAGACACAGAGGTTCTTTGATCATTTGGGGATATATAAAATCTTGTATTCACCTTTTTTCCCAGGATTTTTATGGTTTATGGGTGTAAAATCAATGTATAGGAAGAACAGAAAAAGGAAAAATAATTGGTGTATAGAATTTATTCTTTCCTTGTAAAAAAAGAAAAAAAACTTGAAAAATGCCTTTTCCCTTGTCATTATTTTAAGGAAAACTAAATCATATTTATAATTAGAAAGCCTTGCTTAATCCTTAACTCTAACTAATTACTTTCAAAAATATTTTAAATTTTATAATTTATATTCATCCTGAAATTTAAATTACTTTCGAAAATATTTTATATTAATCCAAGTTCATGCTGCTTTACGTCTTCCAAGCTTATTTATTAAGCATAGAATTAGAAAACTACTTGCATTGACTTCTAAATTATTAAATAATTTCTGGTGAAATGAATTATTAGGGAACAAGACCTAGCGGAAGCGCATGCACCCCACGTGATGAATCTCATTGGACTTTGGACACCCAGGTTTTGCTATTTTCCACTCAAATTTTAAATATTTATTACATTTAATGATACTTAATATCTCGAAATTATTATTTAAATTTAACTTATATTTTAACATATTTTAATTAAAAATTTAAATTATTAATATCAATTAAATTTAAAAAATTATTAATTTACCCACCAGATTATATCTAAAAGGAGTGAATGAAATTTTTAAAAATAAAAATATTAAAAAATGTGGTATTTAATATTTGCAAATATATTATAAAAATAAAAATATTAAAAAAATGTGATTGTTTAAGTTCTAAAACTATTTTTTTCTATAACATAATTTCCACACTTGGAAAAGCCCAAAGAAGATAGGCCCATTCCACTTACTACAGAAACTGCCAAGCAAAGTTGCCATATTTTCCACGTTAAAAACCACATTTGTTCTTTCCACGTTTCATCGCTCACATACAAAAGTCAAGGCCAATCCCTTCCTCTCCCTCCTCACCGCCACTACCACCTCCTCCTCCACCGTTTTCCCCGTCTGGGTATCTCTCAAAAACCAGAACAAACAATGGGCAAGGGCGGATTTTTGAGCGACGGCGTCGTCAAGAAGATCCTTCTCTCCTACTCCTATGTAGCGATCTGGATCTTCCTCAGCTTCACCGTTATCGTCTACAACAAATACATCCTTGACAAGAAGTTGTACAATTGGCCATTCCCAATCTCTCTAACCATGATCCACATGTCCTTTTGTTCCACCCTTGCTTTCCTTCTCATCAAAGTCTTCAAAGTTGTCGAGCCAGTCTCCATGTCTCGAGAAGTTTTTCTCACTTCCGTCGTCCCCATCGGTGCTCTGTACTCTCTTAGCCTTTGGCTCTCTAACTCCGCCTACATTTACTTGTCTGTTTCCTTTATCCAGATGCTCAAAGCCCTGATGCCTGTCGCTGTTTATTCCATTGGGGTTCTTTTTAAGAAAGAGGGATTTAAGACTGACACAATGGTCAACATGTTGTCGATCTCTTTTGGGGTCGCCATTGCTGCTTACGGAGAAGCTAGATTTGATACCTGGGGAGTGATTTTGCAGCTTGGAGCTGTTGCTTTCGAGGCTACCAGGTTGGTTATGATTCAAATATTGCTTACATCTAAAGGAATCACCTTGAATCCGATTACTTCTTTGTACTATGTTGCACCATGCTGTTTTGTTTTCTTGTTGGTACCGTGGATTTTTGTTGAGCTCCCAGTTTTGAGAGAGACATCGAGTTTCCATTTCGATTTCTTCATTTTTGGAACCAATTCTTTATGCGCTTTTGCTCTGAATCTAGCTGTGTTCTTACTTGTTGGAAAGACTTCTGCTTTGACCATGAATGTAGCCGGGGTTGTCAAGGACTGGTTGTTGATTGCTTTCTCTTGGTCTGTCATTAAAGATACCGTAACACCCATTAACTTGTTTGGCTATGGGCTAGCTTTTCTGGGTGTTGGTTACTACAATCATTCCAAGTTACAGGCTTTAAAGGCGAAAGAAGCTCAGAAGAAGGCTGCACAGGCTGATGAGGAAGCTGGGAGGTTGTTGGAAGAAAGGGAAGGCGAGGGAAATGACAAGAAGAGTGAATCTCAGGGTTAGATCACGTCGGTGCTTGGTTTTAGGATATGAAATATGGAAAAAGAGGTTGAAAAAAGGACTAAAGGGTGAGTGATTTGGATGATGATCGTAAGGGTTTGCATTTAAGGCTGCATTCGGGTTTTGGTATGTTGTGTTTTTAGGTTTACTTTCCACAATATGCTAGTTATTACGGCCACTTCTTACTAATACCAGGGAATTGTGATTCTCATCTGTTGCTTATTTCACAGGTTAATGTATGTTAGTAGAGGACTCTGTTCTTTACTTAATTTTTCAGTCTTTTATTTGGGATGTTTACAAATGTTACTGTAGGTACTCCTTCCATTTGTGGAATTTTATTGCATTAATTTTCTTATATGTTTCTTCTGATCTGGTTTCTTTGTTTTGCTTATGGCAATGTGATGTCCTCATAGCTTACAGCTCTTTTAATAAGGTGCATTGGGTCTAATTGTGGATCCCTTTGTGATTTTTGTCAATAGATTGGAATATTCTGTGTTTTTGTGCTTGCCAGTGCTGTAGTCATGTCTACCATTGTTTATAAGTATCTACTAATACATAGTTGACCTTTGAGGTTTGAGAGAAGTTCGTGAGCACAGTTTGATGCTGAGGTTATCAATTTGACATTTTTGGTTCTTGGTGTACCTAGTTGGAGCTTGCTTGCAGATTCCTACTTGTTAGCAGGGTTTGACATGACCTAGTCCATAACAATTTGATTTATCTTCAAGTCGATCTGATATTGAAATTGTCTTCTTTGTACTATAATACCCCTTGTGCCAAAGAATGATCATATATGGTTCGAATTTTACACTTGCCCTGTTCCTCTTTTAGACTGGATTTGCTAATATTTTCTCTCATGAAAGCATATGTGCACGCATTAGAAACTGTTTGGTCACATACCTGATACCACTAGCTAGGGGGAAATGGGAAAAAAACAGTTTGTGCAATGAAAACGATTTACCCACCGCAAAAACTAGTGATGCTATGTGTTCCGGATAAAGAACATTGTTGAATAATGTTGAATCGTATGGGACAAAGACACTAAAAATGAAGAAGATTTCAGCTTTTTGTGCAGGTTTGGAGAAACCTGATGTCACCTACTGCCCTTTGTTGAAAACCAGCATTTATGTTCAAAAAAAAGAAAAGAAAATCAGCATTCGAGTTAATGAATTGGGCCTGTGCCTAACTTTGTAAAGCATTTATGTTCAAGTCTTCAATGTCTTTTAATAGGTATTACCTAACTCTAGCCTTTAGGAATATATATATATGATAAAATTTGGTCAGCGTTCATTACCTGGTACTTAGAAGGTTATTTTGAGGCAGGGTTTGGGTCTAGTACCTTAAATTTTAGTTTGAAATCTGGTAAAATAGTTGCATGCACAATTCACTATGGCATAATTACAGGCTCTGGGTACTATCCAGATTAGTCAAGTCAGCTGTTCGGATGTTCATTTGAGGCCCATGGTTGTCAATTGAAACGACGCCGTTTCCTGCTTCATTCATTTTTCAATTTCCCCACCTCTTTCATCCTTGAAACATTTCATTTTCAGCTTTCCCCTCAATTTCCTTCAATTCTCTGGTTTTCAGATTTCCTTGCCCTAGTTCCGGCTGTCAAAATCAACCCTACAAATTACCAGTGTACTTAAAACTTTTCAAGATCCCTTCCCCAGGGTATAACCTATATCACCGATACCTCATTCGTTTAAGTATATGATCTACAAGTAGATTTCAAACTGTTCAAGGAGAATGACAGAATAACAACCTCATCTGTGATGGCCGATGGGGCTATGTTTACCATGTTCCTTCTAATAAACTCACCAGCTAATATAGTGGCTTCCTAGTTCCTAGTTCCTAGTTCCTATCTAGAAGATCAGTTAATCATTTAACATTGAAATATCAGCCACACACAGTTGGTTATTTTTCCTCCAAAAACCCCACAACTCTGGAACTCCCACAAGAAATTAACTTTATTCATCTTGACATAGTTTTGACTTTTGACTCATTACAAGCCAAGGGTCACAATAGCAGCAGCAATAACTTCCCTTGCCTCACAACATAGATAGAGAAGAGAACATTTAAAGGATTCAAAAGCAATAATAAAAGTAACAAGAGCATCTCAACAATGCAACAAAAACAAAATATTTGGTATATGAATAATTGGATATCCTCAAGAATCCATATAGACACAATAAAAAGTCATGTTAATATGCCCGTCTGAGTATTGTCTTAAAACAGATAAAAATAAAGGCAGCCAAATTGCTGCATTCTGCTCCATTGACGAAGCAAAGAATCACATGATATGAAAATGACATCTGCAACAGTTCAAAACCATCCACAAATTAGTAAAATATTCAATAATGAATATGCAGACAGCTCTAAGAAGTTCAAAACCATCTGCAATAGTTCATGCATACGTTAAGCAAAAGCTTACTATATTCACTACAACAATAATCTAGGTGATTCTCTCCTAACTGATTGCATTAAAACATATTGTTATTACCGTTAATGGCTAATAACCCTTTTCTTAGAATTAAGTAGCTGTTTTTTGTTTGTAATTTTTTTTATTTCCACTGCCATAACATAAGTTGTTTCCATATCAACAATCTAAACCGAAGGTATTGATAAACAGATATGATTTGTAATTCAATGCTATCATTGATAAGCAGATTAAATAGAAATGACATACCCTAGCAAGCCCCTGCCTTGCCATGTTCTAGGAGTCACTGATACATTAATCATTGCACCTTGTCTCATGATTGTGACAAGTATGGGACGTCCCTGATTAACCTGAGATTCAGAAGCAAGACGTTGTAGCAAATTATAACCAGCTTTCACATTACCAAATTTAACAATCTGGTCTCCTAGTTGTAAACCATCCTCAGCTGCCGGAGATGCATCAGCTATTTCATCGACTATTGCAAAGGGAACACCAGATATTAGATCCGCTTCATTGGCGCCCTGAGAATCTCTCAAAGCAAGGTTTTGCAAGGATACCGAAGCAGCAACACCAACAACTGATGCATTTTGATTCGTTTCAACACCTATCAGAATGGTAAATTGGTATGATTTAAACTTCCCTCGGAAAACATGAGTTAGTTTAAAGAAATATAGCACGAAATCATCTATCTAAACAAATGGTGCAAGAAAATGACCTACTAACCTGATTCTTTAAGGGTTGAAGTAAGTTTTGCAGAATGCAAAATTTGAATATTGACGTTTATTTTTTCTGTAGTTTCCTGGTGATCATTTTTCAGTTTTGCTCAAATTAAGGACAAAATTTGCTAACTTTGTTAATAATTAGTACGAGCATTCCTCAAATTCACTAACTCTATTGTTCTAATAAATGGAAATACTAAAAGAGAGAATACCAGCAAGACGATGTCGTTGTGCTCGGACAAAAGGGACGTCAATATCAGCACGAGGAAACCCCTGGAAAAATACAAAACCCAAAAATCAGGAAATAGAAAAGATTGTAAATTTGAATCCTAATAACGAAAATAAAGTAAATAAAAAAATATGGGTGTTCATAAAAGAAGGAAAATACTTCTGAATCGACGAGGTTGCCAGCAAGACCAGGCTCCCCAGGTTGACAAAGCTGCTCAATTATGGTGTTCATCTCAGCCTCTATTCGACTTCTCTTTTCCATAAGCTTCATTGTCTCCGATTTAAGATTTGCCCCTACCATTGTTCTTTTTTTTTTTTTTTCTGTTCTTCTGAAGCGAGGTTTTAGATTTAACTTGGAGGACAAGACAATCGAGCTTGTGTGGGTTTTCTTTTTCAGGGAAAAAGGCGAGGAGACGTGCAAGGGGAAGGCGCTTGATTCCGGCAATGTGGGCTTAGATAAGTTGACTGGGTTTGGTAAAAAACGTAATAAATTATATAACAGATTATTCTCGTTATTAAATAAATTTTTATTAATATTTATTATAAATTAAGTTTAAATATAATTTTATTAAATAAATATTTTTTTAGTTAAAATTTAATATATTTGATTGGTTAGTCTAACATATAATATAATTATATTGATCCATAATATAATTTTTCAAAATAAGAAATATAAAAAATATTTTTATTTAATTATTAATATCTTACTATTAATAGATTAATTAAAATTAATTTTTATATAGATTTAATATGAGATTGATCATCTCAATTTAATTTTTTTATTCACAATGTTAAATTCTAAACATTGTTTAAGATACTTAACGTCTTATCCCGCTAAATAATATATAAAAAATATTATTTAAAATAAATTAAATATAAAACATATCATATGTACACATACAGAAAAAGTAAAAACAACATATTCCATAGAGGGCCCAACCGGGTTCGAACCAGTGACCTCTTGATCTGCAGTCAAATGCTCTACCACTGAGCTATGGACCCTGTTGATGCATTTAAGGAAAATAAATTTAATAACTATTATATAATTTTTTTCTATCTTTTAACTGATTCTGTTTTAATTGATCAAAACTTATGAAAAGGAAATGAAAGTGACTAAAATGTTACCTTTCTAAATTTAGTGATAAAAATAAACACATATAAAACAGAAGTGACCAGTCATGTAGTTTACTCTAAAATTCCCTTGTGCTAAAGTCGGAGAGTGATACTCGGAAACATTGCTGTCTTCCGTTAAGACACAACTGAGTTTCTAGCGGCTTTTGTCTCTCTTTCTAATTAAAAAAAATCTAAAGCAACATATCCCTGTTCTTTTTTCCCGTGTACAGCTAAAATCCATTCTCAAAGCAGTACAACTAAAGCCACAAGCAGGGACTATGGACGACCTGGTTTTTGTGATTTGATTAATGATCACGTAGTTAAAGAATATAAATTCTTTCTTGTTTGTTGCAGCATTCAAACATGAGTGTGTCTTTGACTGTAATGACTTTTAATCTGCATGAAGATCAACCTGAAGACAGCCCAAATTCATGGGAGAAGAGGAGGGATTTGTGCATAAGTGTCATCACTAGTTACTCCCCTATCATTCTTTGTACTCAACAAGGTATCTCTCTCTTTAACTTCTTCTCCCCCTCCTTTTCTGTGATCTATGCACTAGATCTCTGCGATTTTCTTATTTTGACTGATCTGGGTATTTCCTAATTTGAATTTTGGAGATTGGTTTCTGTTCTTTCAAAGGGTGCTTAGAGTTTTGCTGTTGGAAGTACTAGGTTGGTGAATAGAAGCTTTGTTGAGTGAATGTTGTTTCTAAGAGAGGGTTTGTATTTTGGAGATTGCTTCAAGCTGGTTTAGTAACTTTTGGGGCCTTGCATTCCCTTGCTTGATGTGCTTCTTCTGGGTTTATTTTGATTGAGCTTTTGTTATTTAATTACTTTCTTCTTGTTGTTATTGGTATACATAATTGTTATGGTTTTGGTATTTGCATATTTCAGGTGTAAAATCTCAACTGGATTATCTTCAGCGTGGATTGCCAGGTAATGTTGTCCAATGATCATCATTCAACCTTCCAACTCTTCAATTAGTGATGAACACTCTTAAGTAATGCAGTCATATACCTTAATAGTAAGGATAAACTGTTGGCATTAGGTCAGTTCTGGATAAGTGGTGACGATGAGAGGAGTAACTATCGGATATTTACTTTAGTTCTCGATGATGCCTTGGTATGAAATGATTTATATAATTTAATTCTCGTTATTTAGGTATTGCAGTACGAGAACGTGACATTCTTGCTTGATGGACTTATTTACATGTGTATTCAGACAACACAAGACTGAAATTGGGAGTTTTAGATTAATGCATTGCCTGTTTCTTTTGTTGATGCTTTTAAGGGGTGTAAATATATGGCATTGGAGAGCATTGAATTCAATTTTTTTATTCTTGTTGGAAATTTGCCGAAACTGATTCTTATACAATAATTTAAAATATGCACCTAGACAGTTGGGTTGGGTAGCCAATGCCATTGCATGTTTGAGTGCGAAAAATTCGAAGTTAGCTCTCATTTAGTTGATCTTCAAGTAAGTGCTCTTTCAAAATAAGATGCCAAAGAGGAAAAATCCCTACCAACTAACAGATCTTGTAAAGGGATGATAATTTATCTGTACTTTGCTGGAAGAATATGGAAATGAGAGTGCCACTAGACTGAAGTTGTTCTCCCTTCCTTTTTATAGGACCAAAGGCCTATATCAGTGTTAAGAAACTTTATTTCCTGTAATTAGAATTTGGCAGAATGGAATATGATTTTCTTTTCTTTCTATGTTGTGCACATCTTAATTCTTTCATGCTACTCATGGTTGTTTTTGTTTTTTATCATTATTGTGTAGGTTATGATCAGTTCGGAATATCAAGAAAAGGGCCCCAGGACAGTTCAGATGAACACTGCACAATCTTCTATGACAAGGAGAAGGTATTTTTGTAGTTTCTTCATGCCTATCAAATATTATGGTACACATTGTTTTGACATTCTTTTCATCTTAATTGAAGGTGGAGTTGATTGAAGGTGGAACCTTTTGGCTGTCCGAGTCACCTTCTGTTCCTGGGAGCACAGCATGGGGTTCTGAAGTTCCATGTATCGCAACATGGGCTATATCCTTCTTATTCAGCTTTCCATTTTGATCTTATATTATACGAAGTCCCATTTGATGACATTGTTACGACTTGCATTCATAGAAAACCATTGTGTCAGTTTGTTTCCTTGACATGATGCCCACACATTCCAACTTAAAGGAGTTGAGCCACCAGGATTCTCATTTCAGATAGTGAACACCAACATGGATGAGTTAAGTCCTCGTGCCCGTAGACGAAGTGCCCTGCTTACATGGCAACATATTGCATCCTTACCTCCTAGCTTACCAGTTGTGTACTGTGGAGGATTTAACACACAGAAGGAATCAACGACTGGGTGTTTTCTTCTTGGGAGATCAAGGTATTCTGTTTAGTGCAAAATCATTAGCTGTTTCATTACCTCCAAATAAAAAAATAGGGATTACACCCACCACTCTGGTTATCTTCTTTTCGTGACAGTTGACTACGATAGAGCATCTGCACATCTTCTTTGTGATAGGAGACTTATTTCTTTGCTGTTGGTATGTTGCCATTATATATATGCAGAGAACATGGCATGGTGGGAGACATGAGGGATGTGTGGCCTAATGCTCGGGTTAGGAAAAATGTTTCCCTAATACGAACTTATCATGGCTTCAAAGGTAGTATCGGGCCAAAATTTGATCTGTGAGTTGTGATGTGCTTGAACTTAATGATGATTTCATCTGCTTAGGTGACAAGCAGGGAGCTCTTGAATTCCTCAAGTTGATATTCAGAGCGCTCTGCCTTTGCTGGGACCGCCAAACACAAGATCTACACATAGACTGGATTCTTTTCAGGGGTAGATCTCTAGTACCTGCTTTATGTGAAGTGGTCAACGATAACATCGACGGTTATTACCCTTCGTCTCACTATCCTATATTTGCGGAGTTTCTTCTTCCACGGACCGTGAGATTGATAGAACCACCTACACATACACAAGAGGACAATTAGAATGCTATTTGTTTATAAATCAATCTATCATGCCCCCCCCCCCCCCCCTTTATTGGAAGCTTGTCATGTGTTCATTTCGCAACAAATATTTTCAGCTGCTATTTGACACTGCCTTCTCAATCTTCATGACCAGAATAGAAGAAGCAGGAAGCCATTTGGAAATTGATTCCAGATTCTGAACTTTTTTCTGGTTTTCTGCATTTCATTATTTTGTTTCGTAAACTATCGGCGTGAGCTTATGCTAATAATATAGTTGATGGTTCTTTCTTGATCCTGAACTAAACCCTAAAAAGTTAAAGTAAACAAAGTATTTTCGTATATGTATATATGCTTGATAGTATTAGGTTATAATGCTTTGCTTTTCTGGAATAAGAATGGTTTTCTTCAACCCTACAGTTCATGTTCTGAGAAATAGACTGGAAGCAAGTCCGACACATTACCATATGAGCTCAATTTCCTTTTCTCAGAAATAGTCTGGAAAAATGATGGTGGTGTATGTATATTTTAGAAAATAAATGCAACATATAACAACGAAGAAAAAATTCTTATCCAACTGTTAAAAGAGAGTCACCTCCGAAAATCAGAGAATTTAAATCCAACGGTTGGTGACTAGAGGAGGGAGGGTCCTCTCTATTATAAGCCTATAGTTTCAGAGTTTTTGTCCCCTGGGATTCATCTCTCGTGTCTACCAACGTACCACCCTTTTTCTTCTCTTTTCTTCCTTCACAAGCAAGAAAATTCAACTCGGCAAGGTTTTTTTCTTTATAGTTCCTCTGGAAAGTGAGAATTCGGACGAACGGGTCTAAATCCTGTCGAAACCCATGACGGGTCATAGGTTCGACGTTGCATGGATCTTCTCTTTGTTTACTCTCTTCTTCCTTCGAGCCCGTTGTTTCTACTTCCCTGGACCCTGGTGTTGCCCCTGAAGATTTCCAAAAGGTCAGTTTCATCACATGCATGCATTATCATGTGTTTTGGATCTCTGGATTGACTTGAATTTTGCTCTAGTATTGTTTTGTTTAATGTTCTTTTCTCTCCATTTATGCAGGGGGATCCATTGTTGGTGAAAGTGAATAAGCTGACTCCAACCAAAACTCAACTTCCTTTTTCTTATTATTACCTACCCTTTTGTCAGCCTGAGCATATAATTGACAGTGCCGAGAATCTCGGGGAAGTCCTTTGCGGTGGTTGAACCAAAACTCTCCTTTTGTGGTGAGAATTTGGACTACAAAATCACTTCCTTGAGTCTCTTTGCTGTAATTTGTTTTTCAGTGATTGAGAGGGATTTTCTGTTTGCAGTTAAAAATGAGAACCACAAATGTGCAATATCGTAAGTAAGAGTTGGCTAACAATGCCTTGCATTTGTCGAGACTTTTTGTGGAAGAGTGAGCGGTGGAGAAGCTATGGGGTATAAGACCCTTAGTTCTTAAACAATAACAACAATAATAGGCACTACAAGTCCAAGAGTACAAGTCATCAATGGTGGAAGTGGTCCACTGCTCATAAGTAAAGATACCGGTACATGAGTTAAGCCAGAAACAAAAGGAAAAAAGGGTTTAGAAAGTGCATGCTTACAAGCCTAGTGCTTTAAACAGTTGAGCCAATCAGAGTACATTATTTTCAACCTTTCTGGTCATCCACTTACTAACTTTTGACATATTCTGTAATGTGGTTTGATTCACATGGAAAATGCCTACTCAAAACCGAATAAACAACTTCAGAAGTCTCTTTAAAGAAATTAGGTTGCTGCCTGGAAATTTGTTCTGGTTCACCCTCACGGTTTAATGGATTTAAAATGGGAAAGACAAAGAGACAGAGAGTTGGTTAATTCTGGATTCGATTATTGGATGTAAATAGCACGAGAATACCAGACCAAGAAAGCTACCTTCCACTTTTCCATTGATTTATGGACCTTGTTTTGCCAAGATACCTTCTCTCATTTCCGTGAAACAGGGAATTTAATTGACCACTTTTACATTTATCAGACTGAAAGTCCTGAATTTCAACTACACTGCATTGGAGAAGCAAAAGGATATAGTGCAGAGGAAATTTTGGCATTCTAAAGTCATCAACTTTGTTGGTTTACACATTCCAGCATTTAAAGAAACCATCAAAGTCCTGCTTGTTGTGATGTCTAACAAGAAAAAGGATGGGATCCGGATTCCAGGGTAGGGTTAGGTTAGGTGGAGAGATCTGTGGACATGGATGATGGGATTTTACTGTTTTTTATTGAAAAGATATGAGCTTTGGGAATTCCTAAAACATAAGGTACCTCCAACGAGTGTGTAACACAAGAAAAACTCAAAGAACAAGAATTATATTGAGATTAAGATGAAGAACAGAAAGGGGGTTCCAGAAGAAGAAAAAGATCACAGCTCTATTCATTTGATAACCTCATCAAACACCCAGTGTTGGCTTACATAACCCTGACTTGCCAAAACGACAGCGTAAGGTACATAAACTCTATGTGTCAAAACGCACAGCATTAATAAACCTTCCCAACGGCTAAAACAGACATAAAGCTTAATAAAAATTAACAAAACAAAAACAAAATTTTGAATAAGTAAAACCAGCCATGACAGAGCACTCTCCCTGAAAGAATCCTTGACCTCAAGGATTAAAGTTTGGGAACTGAGTTTGAAGTTGATGCAGCACCTCCCAAGTAGCATCTTCAGGAAACGAATTTGACCATTCCACCAGTACCTCTGTTACAGCTCTACCTCCCCTCTTCCCAATCCTCCTCTCAAGAATCCTCAAAGGTTCCTTGCTAATAGCTCCATCAGGTCCAATAATTGGCAACTCAGACTGTGACAATTTGCTCCCAATATGCTTCTTTAATTGAGACACATGAAAAATAGGATGCACTCTTGAATTCACAGGTAAATTCAACTTATAAGCCACCTTGCCAACTTTTTCTATAATCTCAAAGGGCCCGAACCACTTTGCAGCAAGCTTCTGTGAACTCCTCAACTTAACCGATTGTTGTCGGTAAGGCTGCAACTTTAGGAACACCCACTCCCCAATCTGAAACTCACATTCAGTCCTTTTCCTGTCAGCAAATTGCTTCATCCTATTTTGGGCCCTTTTTAAGTAAAATTGAAGCATTCGAATGGCTGCTTCTCTATTCTGTAGTGTTCTGTCCACCGAGTCCACCATAGAATCTCCAGCAATGTAGGGCAGATGTACAGGAGGGCTTTGACCATACAATGCTTCATAAGGGGTGGTCTGTATGGCTGAATGGTACGAGGTGTTATACCATAGTTCAGCTAAATGCAGCCAATCACTCCACTCATTTGGCCTTTCTCCAGTCATACACCTTAAGTAACTCTCCAAGCATTTGTTAAGCCTTTCAGTTTGCCCATCGGTTTTTGGATGATAGGCAGTCGAAGGAGTCACAACAACCCCTATCTTGCTAAACAATTCAGTCCAAAATATACTCATAAAGATTTTATCCCGATCGCAAACTATGAAGCTAGGCAAACCATGTAACTTGTAAATATTTTCCATAAACACTTTGGCCACATCTTTGGCAGAAAAAGGATGAGACATAGCAACAAAATGCTCATACTTAGTTAACCTATCCACCACAACCAGAATGCAATCTTTCTTCTTCGAGTTAGGCAGCCCCTCTACAAAATCCATACCTATACAAGCCCAAGCATTTTCAGGGATGGGTAAAGGTTGGAGTAATCCCTTTGGATGCTTCAACTCATCCTTGTTTCTTTGACATGTCACACACTCTCTAACCCAATTTCTCACTTCACGTTTCATCCCTTTCCAATAAAAAATGTTGGCCACCCTTTTGCTAGTGGCATGTGCACCCGAGTGTCCTCCCACAGAACTATTGTGAAAATAATTCAGAATCTCCTTTCTCAAATCTTCATTTGCTCCCACCACCAATTTTTCTTTTCTTTTCAGTTGTCTACCATCCCAAAAATATTTTCCTCCCATTCTCTTACCATCTTCAATCTCCTTGATTAATTTTTTGAGCTTATCATCTTGTTGCCATGATTCTGTCACTTTTTTCAAGGTTTCAGTGGCAATACTGCTCACATTCAGATTTGCACAACTTGCCCTTATAGGCTTCCTTGATAAACAATCAGCAACCACATTGCTTATTCCCTTTTTATAACTTACCTCATAATCAAACCCCATCATTTTTGCTACCCATTTCTACTGAGCAGGAGTAATTGCTTGATTTCCAACCAAAAATTTTAGGCTTTGATGATCTGTCTTAATCTTGAAATGTCTTCCAGCTAGATAAAGAGACCACCTCTTAACTGCCATCAACACAGCCAACATTTCTTTTTCATACACTGACAATTTCTGATGTTTACTCCCTAACCCCTTACTAAAAAATGTCAATGGTTTCCCTTTTTGCATTAGGACAGCTCCCACACCAAGGTCTGATGCATCGGTTTCTACAACAAATTCCTCTTCAAAATTGGGTAAAGAAAGGACTAGAGCAGAAAACACTGCTGTTTTTAGTCTCTTAAAAGCTTCAGACTCCAAATTACCCCAATTCCAAGCTCCTTTTTTCAATTGATCAGTAAGTGGCCTTGCAATCTTCCCATAATCCTTAATGAACCTTCTATAATATCCGGACAGCCCTAAAAACCCCCTCAGTTCTTTTACTGTACTAGGAATTGGCCAACTTAAAATACTATCAACCTTTGATGGATCCATAGCTATCACTCCATTTGTTATAACATAACCCAAATAATCGATCTCCCCAGCTCCAAAACAGCACTTGTTTAATTTAGCATACAATTTATTCCTCCTCAAGACATATAAAACTTCCCTCAAGTGATCCAAATGGGTCTCCCAATCTTTTGAGTAGACTAGTATGTCATCAAAGAACACCAATACTGTCCTTCTCAACTGCATCTTGAAAACCTTATTCATTAGACTCTGGAATGTTGCCGGAGCATTAGTAAGACCAAAAGGCATTACTAAAAACTCATAATGGCCTTCATGAGTCCGGAAAGCTGTTTTGTGTATGTCTTCTTCCCACATCCTTATCTGATGATACCCGGATCTCAAATCCAATTTTGAGAAGACTCTAGCCTCCCCAAGTTCATCTAGCAGCTCTTCAATAATTGGCATTGGAAATTTGTCCTTGATGGTAGCTTGATTCAATCTTCTGTAATCAACACACATTCTCCAAGAGTTATCCTTCTTCTTAACCATCACAATCGGGGAAGAAAAAGTATTGTTGTTGTCCCTAATCACTCCTGCATCTAACATTTCCTTTACCATCTTCTCAATAATGTCTTTCTGCCATGTTGGATACCTATATGGCTTCATTTTGATCACGGTTTTCTCATCAGTTAGCACAATCTTATGATCTTGTCCTCTTTCGGGTGGCAATCCCTTCGGTTCCTTGAAAACATCTTCAAAATCTTGCAACAATTTTTGTAACCTTTCTGGTAAAGGTTCCCTACCTCTTTTGAACTCCAATTGGGCATTCAATATCCAAATTACTGCCGTGAGCCAACTACTCGTCCCTTTCAACACCTTAGAACATTCTTTGGGATTAATCCATTCCAAAGGTGACAATGGAATACCTTCTAATTTTACAGCCTTCTCTTCTCTTTCAAATTCCATGGTTAACTTATCAAAATTCCATTTGATACTCCCCAAGGTAACCAATCATTGGATTCCTAACACCACATCGATGCCCTTAAGGGGAATTACTAACATATCAAATTCAAACCCATGTTGATGAACCTGCCAAACCACCCTTTTACAGATTCCCAATGTCTCAAAAAAATTTCCATTTGCTACTGTAACTCTCAATTTCCTTCTAGCCTCCACCCTCAATCCCAAAAGCTTCACAGCACTGATGCTAATGAAGTTATGGGTACTTCCAGAATCTACTAATGCAATCAAACTCTTCCCTTCAACCTCTATTTTCAACTTCATAGTATTCTCTTTTGTAGCTCCCTACATAGCTTGTAAAGAAACAGTAGGGCCCTCGAGTTTTTCTCCTTCAGTCACTATCACCTCTCCATGATCTTCACAGCCCATAAACTCCTCTGGTTCAGCCTCTTCTTCAACTCCTTCTACCACAATCTGAAAAACCTGAGACTTGACACACTTGTGCCCAGGAGAATACTTGGCCGCACACCAAAAACATAATCCTTTTTTTCTTCTCTCCTCAATTTCTGCAGCTGGAACTAAATTTTCCAGGAGAAGTGTTTCTGGAAATTGCAGAGTAATTTGGAGCACTCCCTGGACTAAAGGTATTTCGAAACAAACTACTCCCAGGTCTAGAAGACATATTCAGTGTTGATGGAGCTAGTGATCTATACCCACTGCCAGCATATTTCTTACTACTAGGAAAAAACATATATTCTACTTTCCTAGCCAAATTAAAAGCATCCAATAATGAACTAGGTTCCAGCAGTTCCAGATATTGACTAATCTCTATTCTTAAGTGTTTCTTGAACATGCTCAAAACATAGTTATCAGGGAGTTGTACTTGATTTAGAATATTAACAAACTCCTCATAAAAGGTGTTCACCGAATCTGTCTGTCTCAAGGCCAACAACTCTGTGAAGGGATCTTGAAACCCATCTGGAGCGAAACGCTCCCTCATCAGCTGTAAGTAGTTACTCCATCCGACTTGATTGAGGTCGCCATGAGTTCTGGACAGGTATTGATGCCATTGCAAAGCTCTTCCTTCAAGATGAAGCATAACCACTCTCACCTTCACACAATCTGGAATTTCCTCCGCTTCAAAATACTGCTCCAATTTAGAGATCCATCCCTTAAAATCTTCCCCACAAAATTTGGGACACAAGAGTTTGTACGCGAAATTGGTGATCTGTGACCGAGCTTTAGGATTTGTCTCCTCTTCCAAAGAAATCACCTGTATCGGAGTACTATCATCCTTCTTCTCAGCTTCGATAGAAGTTTGAGTCGAAGGTTGCGCCGCCTGAGTATCTGGAGTCTTCCCCACTAGTCCATCCTATGGGCTCGGTAATCTTTCTGCACTTATCTTTTTGCCCAACGCCGATTCCAGCAAACGATGTAAATCAGTCATCATCGCAAGCCTTATCTCCTGTACTCTCGAATCAATCCTAGCTTCTAATCTGCTTTCCATCTGCTCAAGTTCCGATTGCTCAGGGTTTCCTCCCGCCTGAGATGACGCCGCAGCTTGGGCCGCCAACGCTGCCTGATGTCTTGTCACTACGTCGTCCACCATGTCCGAGGATAGCCTGGCTCTGATGCCTTTGTAACACAAGAAAAACTCAAAGAACAAGAATTATATTGAGATTAAGATGAAGAACAGAAAGGGAGTTCTAGAAGAAGGAAAAGATCACAGCTCTATTCATTCGATAACCTCATCAAACACCCAGTATTGGCTTACATAACTCTGACCTGCCAAAACGACAGCGTAAGGTACATAAACTCTATGTGTCAAAACGCACAGCATTAATAAACCTTTCCAACGGCTAAAACAGACATAAAGCTTAATAAAAATTAACAAAACAAAAACAGAATTTTGAATAAGTAAAACCAGCCATGACAGAGTGAAACAACAGACAAGGGCAGATCCTTCCCTTTTATCAAAGCCTATATCTTTCAGTCTCTAGGAGAAGCAAACAAACAAGTTTCTATTTCCTTTTCTCTCTCATATACTGGGGAAAAACATGGAAACTCCACTCAGGGCTCACCCTTTTCAAAACCACCCAACACTCTTTCTTCTTCAATGGCCCAGCTGGACCAAAATTTATGTTTCAAAGAACAAACAAAAAAAGAAAGAAAGAGAACGGTGAAAGCAAGAGAAACAATTTCTTTTCACCGAGTTATGTGGGCTTCTTTGTTTCGGTCAGAATTTTCACAGAGAAAACAGGAAGACGAGAACCTTCCTCTATATCTCTCTCTTGTCTCGCTCTCTATATTTATCCTTTCTTCCTCCCCGTTAATTACTCTTCTTTCTCTTCTTCTTCCTCTTCCTTCGCATTCTCTTGTTTTTGAGTTCTTGGGTTTCTTTTTCTCTCACCGCTGTGACCTGAAACATGAAGAAGATGAAAGGGTTTGCTGTTGCTGCTCCTGTTATGGAGTATTCTCCGTATGGCTTGTACGAGGGCCAAAGGGCGCGGTTCAAGTATCAAAGCGATATGGAAGACTTTGAAGACTTGCATAGGGTAATAACTTTCAGCCAGATGTTATTAGATCCCGGTGTTTAATCTTTTGGTTGATGATAAGAACAGGACACCTTTGTTTGAATCTTATGTTTTGGTATTTTCAGGCTCTTTGCCTGTAGTCTAATGCCTTTGTTTCTGTTTTTAATGAGCTAAAGATATTAGGAAATGAGAAGTTTCGGTTGTTTGTGTGTTGATATTTGATATTTAACTTTCTCCCTATTGAACACAATGAAGTTCTTTCCTTTTTTTTCCTTCAATTTTCTATTCAGTTTCCCAGTAATACTTGTCTACCTTTGTTATATAATAATCAGCTGTGAAACCTGAAAATGAATTATAATATCCTCTCTTTTAGTCTTTTAATCCAGTAAGCTTTCACAGGTTTGATTGATCAAGGTGATTCTGTGTAATGTTCTTCTATGCAGAAACTTTCAGTGGTTAAGAACTTAACCTGGTTTCTCACAAACTACAAAACAGGAACAGTACATTGAAGGCTACTTAACATAACCTATACTCCCAACTAATATTTAGGTGCTTTGTGTTTCTTCAGGAAACGGAGTCCATGCGAAAGAAATTGCAGACGATGAAAGAGCGGAGATCGATCCTATTGGCTGAAGTCAAGTATGATGTAGTTCCTCCATAAATTTGTATGATTTGCGTAGTTTAAGAATAACAATTATTGATGAGAGTCAAGACATTTTTGTTGTCAGGTTTTTGAAACGGAGGCAGAAGTTCTTGATGCAAAATCGATCATCGAACACCCCAGTGGAAAGACATTTTTTGCAACAACAGAATATGTTGATTAAAAGTAAATCAAATGTGAAGGTAAAGAAAATGACCAGCAAGGGTACTTTGATAGACCGAACTATGGGTTTTGATTTGAACCAAAAGGAAATGAGTTCTGCTCATCCTTCCCTTATGTTTGACTTAAACCAGAAGCAGCAGAAAGTTTTCAGTGGAAAGGAGGAACCTACTTTGCAAAGTTCTTTATCATTTCTCAACTTGAACCAAAAGGAAAGGCTTAACAGCGGAAAAGAGGCTACTGCTCGAAGCATGAAACCGATCTTCGACTTGAACCAGATTTCGGTAATCTATTATTGTCATAAAATATGTTTGCTATATTATCTTTTATCATGAACTAATGTCTCCAAAATCTCTTTTGCAGATAGAGGAGGAAGAACTACAGGCACAAACTAATTGGGTGAGAACAGATGGTTTTAAGAAAAGTTCAATCAGAAATGGAAGTGATGAGCAGGCACAGCACAATGATGTTACAGTATCGGCCTGCAGGAACACCGGAAATGGGACAAATAGAACTGGGAAAAGAAAGATCTCATGGCAAGACCAGGTGGCGTTGAGGGTTTAAGTGTCTCGTAATAGAACCACTTGTGTACTACTTAGTTTGAGGGATTGGAACAACACTTGTGAGTTTGCCTCCCTCCCTCCCCTTTTCAACTCCTCTATGTTTTAGCTTTCTTCATCTTATCTCTTACGTAAAGAAAATATAGTTGCATCTATTGGATTTATAAAGATAAATGTCGAAATTACTTCTTTGCTCATCTTTTCGCATATCTCGTAATATGTTTTCCTGAATTTTTGTTTAATGAATAAATAATTCTATGATGCTATGAATCATAAAAGAAACATATTTCTATTGCTTGGCTTTACTATTTGTGATGCTACGAATGATCTATTCATGTCTGCTTGTATGATGGATTGATTTTCCTTTTGCTCAGTTTGTATTAATGTAGCACTTATCTCCCCTACTACTAATTTCCTGTTTCTCCATTGTTTGAATTTTGATATCT
The DNA here is from genome assembly GCA_035048815.1 of Abelmoschus esculentus. Lineage (NCBI taxonomy): Eukaryota > Viridiplantae > Streptophyta > Magnoliopsida > Malvales > Malvaceae > Abelmoschus > Abelmoschus esculentus. Next base: position 28,104,840 of record JAUCBN010000002.1, read on the forward strand.
GCAATGGTAAAAGAACATAACAATTGAGCCTGTTTTGAATTGTCACCATTATTCGGGGGTTCTAATCATGGCTTGAGGTTGTCAACATCCCATCCACAAAAGGTTAAAGTTAGAATGTCAATGTAGGAAATGGGTTTAGCTACATCAGGTTCATATGCAGGGCTTCAAATTAGAAATAGAGAATTCATAGGTCATAAAAATAGATGCAGAGAACAAACAACTTATAACGAACCTTTATTTTGTCAGTGACATCAAGCCTTCATATAGATGTTTCTCAAAATGTTTCATATGAGAGGTCTCTAGACATGCTACTACTGACAAGCTTCCATCATCAGTTGCACTTGGTATTAAGTATATTTTCCCTTCATGGACAATGTTTGCTGCCCCCACGTGTGTTGGAGGACCCCATCCAAAATCTGCATCATACATACCGAGTCGCATCCAACTGATGACACATAGGTTCGGACATCGGTAAGTTTCTGCTCCTCTCCTGACAGCAGTTAAATCTGGTAGTGTTTCTAGGTAGTCAATAGCTGATCTTATATATTCATTGTTCACCCTTTGCAATGCCCTGTGAACTCGGTCTATAGTATTTATGAATGGCTCTGACTGGAGATCTCTAGATTGAGCAATTGAAGAAGCATGGAGCAGTGCATTGCCCAGATAACTTGCTGGGAGGGGAGGGCGTAGTCTGGGGCGTCCATTAGTTGGCATGTATAACTTGGTTGGTTGATCATACAAGAGGCCTCGAGCTTTACTTGCACAACGCCATAAGTATGCAGATAGAATAGTGTAGGTGCTGTACTTGGTTTTGTTTCCATATTCGAATGACATGGCTTTTAGGGTATTAAGTTGATTTTGTGGGATCCTAAAAATAGATACGGATAAGGGTCTAGGATTAGGGCCAAGTGATGACACAGAAGTGATCAAGGAAGGTGATGGGTCATATTCGACGTGAAGAAATCTAGGGGTTGGTGGCACTCTAGCTCGGAGAAGGCTTCGGTCAATGAGTGGTGCCACTGTAATTTGGGACAAGCCTCTTGCCATTTCAGACCAACTCCTCATGAAATGAAAAATCGTTGTGCCGTCATTCGAAGTGTGTTGAATTCCAATTCCAAGGGAGACTCCACCACATCTGAAAGCAGTTACCTAGCATAATATGCACACATCAAACGTTTAAGCTTTTCGTTCCCAATTGCCTATCTAGCAGAACATACACACCATTAATCTTTTTGAACCAAAATATATTAGTTTTTTTTCTTCTTATGCTTAACAGTTATCATTCATGATAAAACAATAGTTTTCCAGTCTAACATTCTAGCTCAGTGAACACTTACCTGGGCCATAACAAGTGGGTAAGAACTAGTATCTACAGAGTAATCAACTGTGGGAACCAGTTTCCGCAGCTCCGGACCGGGAGTAAAACCGCCAAGATCATCTATAGTCGATGTAGTTTCAGATGTAGTTTCAGCTTCTACCCACAGAACTCCCTCCGCATTGCATATTATCTCGAGCCTACCATTTTCGTCACATCCCAACCTCCCAGCCATCGGGTAGAATGGCATAAGAGTCCTGCTTAAAGCCTTCTTAAGCACTTGTGGTCTGAAGAAATCAGATGAACCATTTGGTTTGTAAATGTACAACAAAGGAACATGGTATGTTGTCATCACCATGTCTAAATTTGGAAACCCAGTGTCTTTCTTTGGGAGTATACTGAGCAGGGAAGATCATGCTCGATCTCATTACATTAACCTCCATCTCTGCAATGACTGCAGTGATGTTAGATATCTCTAAATCCGATATGATATCGCAGTAGAAGGCAAACCAAATCCGATCCTGAATGCCTATTTCTATGGTATCTCTTAAAATCACTAACTGGAGATGATTTCAGGAGTTCATTTGATGAAAAACATGCCATTTCGAACTGAAAACAAAAGAAAAATAGAAAATCGACAGAAGACAGTTCCTATACCTTGTAATATAATAAGCAGAAGTGAGAAGATCCTCTTCAGTTGCGGCAGAGGGGCTGTAGCTGTGCTAGCTAATACTTCCTCTCTTTGCTCGAGTTAGGTTAAGTTGAAAGAACTCTAAAAAAAGGTAGATTTCTTAAGTTCAGTTTAGATCTATACATTTTTATTAAAAAATATAGTTTTTGCAATAAGTTTTACAACGTTAAAATTTTATTTTAATATATTAATTATATATCTAACTTTTTAAATAATTATATATCTTTATATTTATAAATTTGTGTAAAATTAATAATTTTAAATAAAGTTTTAGTATTTATGACGGTATATAAGTGATTTTGAAGAAAATAAATAACCTAAATTAATAGATATTTAAATAAGAGGGTTGATTTTATTAAATTATTTTTAATAGAATATAAAAGATTTGAAGACTAAAATTATTATTATACTTAATTAAATGTAGCGGTCGAGTGATTAAATATAAGTTTATTCATAATTGAGTGAAATTTGTTATAGTTTATATATATAATTTAAAATATTAGTTAATTGTATTACATGTCTTCAAACTATGGCCTTTATTTTAAATTGGTCTTTAAATTTTTGAATATTTTAATTTTACCCCTAAACTATGCATGACATTCAAAATTTTCTTTTAAACTTTTGAATGTTTTAGTTTCATACTCATTCTAAAATAGTCTCTATACTTTTGAACATTTTAATTTTATCATCAAATTATTATTTGTCATATCATATGATTAAATAATATACATTAGTGTTTACATGATAACTTGTATTTTGTAATAAATTTATCAATATGAGATATGACTAACATATACTGATAATTTGAAAATAAAATAAAAATGTTCAAAAATTTTAAGATTAATTTAAAATGAGAACCTTATCTTATAATTATTTATTTTTTCATTGACTTTCTTCTTGTTTTTTTATTATTATTTATTTAATTATTTATTTTTATGTTTATTTATAAAATTATCTTCAACTTTTAAACTTTTATGATTTACTTTGTCAAATTTAAATATTGACTTCGTCCTTGATTATATCTTTATATAATCAATATAATATCGTATAATTAATGATACATAACAATAAATATAAAGGGTATTTTGGGAACAAAACACACATGATCCATTGATTATGAATTTTGTCGACAATCATTGCATCAACGGAATGATGCATAAATTTTGGAGCCAGAAACATATGGAAAATGATCTTATACCAAACTCCTACGATATGGCTACAAGTCAAGGTGAGCGTGGAAATATCGGCAGGCTAAACAAAGGCTGCTTTTTCAACACTAATCCATGATCATGATAATCTATTAGTTTAGTTGGGATAGTTTTATAAAACTCAAACAATTCGGTTTGATTTGATTAGATTATAACGAAATTTTTTTACTCGATTCGATCGAATATTTATTCTGGTATTACCAACATCTCCAGCATCCGAATATGAACAAGTATATTATGGTATCTTAAGTGATTAGCATTTCAGATGCACTTATCTTGTAAAATTTTGCAGGAAACTTTCTCCATCATTGCCACCTTTAACCTGCAATCCATAACATATATCTTAAGTCTTAGTATACCTGCATTTTGTTTCCTTCATGTAGCTGCATACTATGTCTTCCATTAATGGTGAGCAGTGGTCCATGACCTAGTTTCAGATCCGTCGCCGGATAAACGTAACCGATAAGCAATACGCCAATACCCTTTAAAGAATGCAAACGGTAGCATACAGTGTTTGCTTTTCATACAAGGCACAAACATCAACAACAAAAATGAAAGCCAATTACAACGTTAATTTGATATTCAGATTTTCAAAGATCGAACTCGTGTATATAAATTTATAGATATCAGAGTCAAAGACATAACTTAAGAATTACTGTACAGTACTCTCTTCTATGGTGGCACAAGGTAAAACTCATCATGGCAGAACAAACTAGCAGAAAAAAGGAATTTATAGTCATTGTTTCTCATTGAGTAGCTCGTGGTTCGATATCCTTGAGCAGGCCGACAATCTGTTGCATGCTCGGTCGCTTGGTAGGAAGATCGGCTGTGCATAGGTATCCGATCTTCAGGGCCTCCTCCATTTGGTAATCCAGACCTGTATCATGAATTTTAGGATCAATGGCTTTTAGTCCTTGGTTCTTTCGCACCAATCCTCTAACCCAACTCACTAAATTTGCTTCTTGCTCCTCCGGATAATCATCTCCGATTGGTTTTTTCCCTGTAATTAGCTCAAGCAAAACAACCCCGAAGCAATATACATCAGATTTCGGCGTAGGGGAATCACATTCAGGCTGAGAAAACTCTGGCGGTACGTATCCAGGTGTCCCACGGGCAATTTCATCCTCTAGACCTGTTCCAAAAACTTTGGCCAATCCAAAGTCGGATAATCTTGGCTCCAAATTTAAGTCAAGGTAAACACTGCTAGCTTTAACATCTCTGTGGATGATTGAAGGTGAGCAACCATGATGAAGAAATGCGAGTGCTCTTGCGGTGCCAAGGGCTATTTTGTGTCGAAAAGTCCAGGTTGTTAACAACCCTTGGGATCCAACATTTTGTATCCCATTGTTGTCTTCTTCCCAAGTATCAGTGCTCCAGTCCTCTGTTGCTTGAACACCAAGTGGCAAGTCGTGTAACAAGTTCTGCAAGTTCCCATTTTCCATGTAATCGTAAATAGCAATCCTTTGATCCCCAGCCAAGCAATATCCTGTCAATGGAACAAGGTTCGGGTGTTTGATTCGACCAAGATACTCAAGCTCTCTTGCAGCTTCTTGGTCTGTCAACGTTGATCCATGAACCAAAACTTTAACAGCTACGTGAATTCCACCAGGAAGAAATCCTCTATATACAGGCCCAAACTTTCCTTCTGCTAGTAGAGTGTCGCGATCGAAATTTGAAGTCGCAGACAAGAGGTCTGCAAATGTGATGTTTAATAGTGGTTTCTCAAAGATGACTACGGGAACTGATGTTGCCTGCTTAACATCAGCCACCCAAGTGGTCGAATCAGTTTGGAAGGAGAAGGGACCTGAAATATTTTGTTCCTCTTTATATGAGGATTGCTTAACTACCCATGTCCGGGACTTCCTTCGGCAACCGAAGGCTAGGAACAGCAAGCCAGCCAGCAAGCACACCATGGAGAGAGTTAAAGCTAAGGCAAGTGTATAACCTCTATGTCTATTGGCTCTTCTTTTGAAAAAGACTGGATTTGCAGCAATGGGACAGCTGTTTAATGAGCCATAAAAGGCTGTTTCCAAGGTCTCGAGAGAGAGCCCTGAATCACAGAGGGTTAAGTTGTTGTAAGAGAAGTTGTATTTTTCCATCCCTGGGAGTTTTTCCAAGATAGAAACCGGAATTTCGCCACTCAAATTGTTGTGTGAAACATCAAGTGTTTTGAGGCTTCTGTGAGCCAGCGATGGAATATGACCGGTAAGATGGTTTGAAGAAACATCGAGTGCATGTAAGTTACTCATTTGCAGAATTTCCCCAGGAATATGACCAATGAGGTTGGTTTTAGACAAATTAAGATACTCTAAGCCCAAAAGTGTTTCAATTCTGGGGAATTTCTGTCTAGTAAATCTATTGCATGCAAGGTTAAGATGTCTAAGGTTGTCTGCTTGACTCAGATGTAGGAAAATTTCTCCACTAAGCTGGTTCTCAGACAAGTCTAGATAAACCAAACGAGACCACTTGTAAGTAGAAATGAATTGTACCTGAGAAATGTGACCTTGAAGCTGGTTCTTGCTGAGGTCAATCACCTCCAACTGCCCTTGAAAGACACCAATAACTGAACCCGTAAAAAAGTTCCCAGACATGTTAAGGCTGGTAAGAGACTTCATTTCTGCAAAATCGGAGACGTGGCCATGTATCTCATTTCTGGCAAGGTTTAAAGTTTTCAGCTTAGGGAAAGCTGTACCAAAACCATCTGGCAAAGAACCATTCAGACGGTTCAACGAGAGATCGAGTGAAACCAAAGATTGGCAATTTAGAATTCCTGTTGGAATACTCCATTCAAATTCATTCCCTGCAAGGTTAAGAACTTGTAAACCAGCCAGGGAGCTAATAGCTGCAGGAATTTCCCCAGAGAAATTATTTCCAGAAAGATCAATGACTTCAAGCTGACCAAAGTTGTCAATATTGCTAGGGAGAAACCCAGAAATCTGATTACAGGAGAGGTTAAGACTCTTGAGTGAGCCTAAACTCCATAAATCAGAAGGCAAAGCAGTGATTTTGTTATTGCTAAGATCCAAATACTGAAGCCGAGTTAGCTTACCAATGGTGGTATCAGGCATCAAACCAGACAGGCCTAAACCTGAAGCTTTGAACCCAATAACATTCTCCTTCTTGGTATCACAGTGCACCCCTTCCCATGAGCAAACAGAACCATAGAAGTGGGATAAAGAAGAGTTTGAGCTCATCTTCTTCAAGAAATCAGAGACATAAAACTCATCTGTATTGGGCAGTTGGCAGGTGCAATGCTTGAACAAGAGTGATAGAAACAGTACATAACCGAAGAAACCAATATCCATTTTAAGCCAAAACCCAGAAGATTCAAGAAAAAAGAGAGAAGACAGCTTAAAGGCACCACCTTGAACCAACTCAAGCCACTATAGCTAAACTTCAAATCACCAGCTCCGTATAATAGCTAGTCCCAAGACAACACTTTCCAAGTTCTGGAAATCCATAAGAACAAGTTTTGAGCACTGTTCTGGTAATTATTTGGCTAGAAATGCTGCACAGAGCACACTTATAAGGGGTTCTCGTGATGAAAAAAAGGTGCCTGTGAGAAACCAACAAAGTTAATTTCAAAAAAAAAAAAAAAATCTGCATAATGAAGTTTGGGTCTTGGGAGAGAATGTGAGCTTACCTTGTCTGGCTTTGCAGGTCTATCAATGCCAACAAAACAAACAACCACCAAAGTGAAGAACTTTTGTCTCTGTTAGAGCATAAACTGCTCTATTCTCTTTCCAAACATGATTGTTCTTATTAGTACAACCCTTAGTTCTTTGCCCTGAAATCTAACATTAATACTAACCTAGAAGAAAATCAAGAACAGTCTGAACAGGTATATACTATAATGGACTTTGAGAAGGAAGAGATGGCGGTTTAGAACTGTCAAAACTCAAAACTTAAGCTTCATAAATGAAAAAAAAAATAAATCAAAACTAATATTGGGTTGGTGAGTTTATCAAAGGATTGTTATATGTTGGTGGGTATTCAGTTAAATCATCCTTTTCTTTTCCTACAAATTTACCTTTTATGAAGAAGAAAAAAACAATAGCCTTTCTTTCTTTCTTTTTCTGGGACATGTTTTCTTTAGGAGAAAAAACTCTTTAAAAATTACAAATCTGGTCTTTTTCACTTTGGTCAGCTTGTGCACTAGTTTGATTGTAAGTTGTGAATAACTGAAAAAATCAATGATTTGCCATGCTTTATGCCACATTCATAGGAATTTCACACTAAACGACACCCTTCAAAGCCTTGTTTTTCTTCAAAAGTTTGGTGAACTAGAGACTTTATTCGAGATCGGTGGTATTAGAATCTGTTGAGTGGTTTTAATGATAAAGGATGATATAATTTATTTAAATGATTTGGATTTGAACATTATGTGTGCATGGTATATGTGTTACTGAAAAGTGCTAAAAAATTAAACAAATACTACCATATAATTACACCAACATATTAAAAAAAATGATGATATTAAGACAATATAAATTATAAATCGATTAATATTAGTCTTTGTATTCTTATTTTGGATTAAAATTTAAAGTTTAAATATTATAATTAAATATATAAATTTTAAGATTTAGGTTTAAAATAATCATATAATCAAAGAAACGGATAATTTTTTTAGTGAAATTATTTAAATTAAAATATTAAAATTTTAATTGTATAATAAAAATACATGATTTTTAGTTAATTATTATAAACACTAATAGTATAGTTAACTAAATAAATAAATAAATTCAAACTATAATTATAAAATTCACACATGGTTTTTAATTTGTATTTTCATATATATATATATATATATACATATATAAATTAAAAGTTAGATAATTTGTTCTTGAAAAGCAAAGTATAGAATATTCCAAGTTGGACTTGTGATGATTTAAATTTTGTGCACCTACAGGCTACAGTATGAGTTTGGATGGAATTTGACCCACTCTCACTACCTATGTCAGTCCAACTTGCTTTTGAGTGCTCGTGGATGGGTCATTAGAATAACAATCTTTTCTTGATAATAATATAAAAATAAAACAGTAAAGATTTTTAAATAAAAAATACAACCTAAATGATAATTATATGTCGGAGTTTAAAAAATGATTTTCATATTATTTTCTTTACAAATATTAAATGATTCCTTTACAATTGTTTCATTCATATTTTTTTTTCAAATTAAACAAAATTAGAATCTATGAAAAGAGAAAGGAAGGAACCCTGTTAATGATTAGCATTGATTGAGGAAGTTGAGTAATAAGAAATCAACCGACAGGATTGTGGGTATAATAATAGTGACCACACATCAATAACTTGTGTTGCATAGGAAACGCATGATACCACAAACACAATGATTCTTCAAAAAAAAATAATTAAAGTATGTTCAACTTGAAGACCACATAAGAATTAAAAAAAAAAAAAAAAACCTTTTTTTTCTTACTACTCAACTTGGGTTCAGACGAGTGACATTGGATGTTCTTCGGATGTTGACGGGTCAGAAATGGAGTGTTCGGGTCCAGCACCACGTGCACAAAAAATCTGAAGATTAAACCCCCTGATGGCAATACACTTTAGTACAAACCAGCATTGTAAATTAAAATTACAGAGGAAACCAACAATTCTCGGTTCTAAAAATTCATATTTCTTACACGCTGATGAAAAAAACTCTAACTGGAAAGCGTGAGAACATAAGTTCTGAATTGGAAGGATGTTCGTTTTTTAGTAGTCCAGACTAAACACTCGAGAATTAACATCATACAATTTTGCTATCTCAACAATCATGAAATAATATTAGTTAAGCAAGGCAGAAAACAGACAGGTCAAAAATGGTTCAAATTAGAACTTCATATCCTGTATGGTCGGTTTCCAGAGTCGGAATGGTCCAGTTTGGCCTTCTTTAACTGCGTTTTCTTGGTGGCAATTTGTTGGAAAAGATTTGGACCACCAAACTGGGGCTTATTTTGTCTTATTTTCTTCCTCTTACCCCGGTCATATTCTTCATCCCTGTAAAATTTTATACAAATCATTATGACGGAATACATTCTTTAAAACAGTCAAAGCTATGTGGTTCCACGAGGAAAATAAGAAAGAATACACCCTATCTGTTCACTCACCATTCAGTCGGAATGTATCCGAGACTAATCATACCATTCGGTTCTATGGTCTGCATGGGCGAGTCAAAGCCTGTATCATCCCATTTTGGAACTGCACCAAGCAAAACAGGACAAACAATTACATTGAAATACTCGGAAGTTTGAGAAATGTAAATCATAACACCCTAATGTGAAAGAGGAGATGAAATAGATATATAAAGTAAATACCCACCAACTGTCTCCCCCAGACCTTGGGTAAGCACATGTTTACGCTGAGATGAATTGTTATGCTTCAAAGAATCAGTTTCACGCGAGTTAAGCCGGACTGCTTCTGAGACTGTGCCAGAACATCTGCCTATATGTTGATCACTAGAAAGGACGGTACCATTCTCAAAAATCCTCTCTTTAAATGCTCCATCTACAGTATTCAATAAGGAAATGGCATTGCCGTTACCATTTTTCAGAACACCGTCACCCACTGCCTTTTTCCTCCTATGAACCGAACCTAATGTTATTGTGCTGGATTTCTCAGATGCAGATGGCCTTAGATCTGCAGAATAACAATCCTTATCCAATGTAGTTCCTTTATAAAGAACATGCTCATTTAATGTGCTTTCCTTGTTCCTTTTACGTTTCTTCTTGTTGTGCCTGATTAGAGAAACCATGAAAAATTTTGATTTTAAACCAAAAGGAATGTTTTTATGCTGACGCTTCAGATGCTTCTTCAATTTTCTACAGGGTGCAAGTTGAGGAGCTTCGGTCTCCAAAGATCCATTTGGCATGCTAGAAGGTGATTTGGTAATTATCTTTTGGCAATTATCATTACCCTTCTCACGTGAGATCTAAAATTGGGATGAAAAAGAAAACATAATTCAATATACACATACTATATATCACTACTAGAGTAAGATATGGAATACGATGCAAACAATCACTCACCATATTACTGTCCCAATGTGGCCTTTTAGGAGACATACTGGCATGAACATCCTTAGATGGCTCAGCAGTAGCAGATGGAGCTTCACCAGGAGCTATCTTCACTGCTTTATTGATCAAATCTTCTGACGCAACAATATTTGAAACCTCAATGTTTGAAGCAAGATTAATCTGGAGGCATATGGGATTTAAAATTAGAAACAGGAGTAAATACTACCACCAAAGTAGGAAGCCAGAAGCCAGTCTAGGGAATGAAACGGCCATATACCTCCAGTGAGGCTTGAAATTCCCTTCTGCAGTTTCCACCCTCAATGAAGTCACCATCTTTGGCACCAGTGGTGACAGATGAATTTTCGATGTTAGAACTCACAACATTACCAACCACAGAACCAGCGGACGGTTGCACAATTTCGCCATGAATTAGGTTTGATCCAGAAGCTTGTGATGAGACCTTCCATGATGGCACATTTGAAGAGGGTAAAATGGACTCCTTTTTAAGCACCAACCCTTCTTCCACTGGTTGCACAGCGTTTAGCTGAGATGGCACTTCTTTCTTGATTGTCTTTTTCAATAAGCCACCGGTAATGGTATCCCTTTGAGGCACAGAAACAGAAGTGCCTACAGTAGATAATTTATTCTGAATTGGAGCAGTTGGCACTTCTTTCTTGATTGTCTCTTTCGATAAGCCGCTGGTAATGGTATCCTTTTGAGGCACAGCAACAGAAGTGCCTACAGCAGATAATTTATTCTGAATTGGAGCAGTTGACACATGCTCCTCAGGATTTTGATTAAAAATGGACTTCCCATTAACATTTGCTTTCATGTTATCTCTCTGAAGATGAAAATCAACAGGATTTCTTGGAGCAGTATTTCTTCTGTCACGGACATAAAACAACATGTAAGCCTTCTGCTCCAAAACAGTCCTCTCACTGACTTGGAGAACCTGTTGCATGGAAATGTGTTGGAAGGCTCATTTCCAAGATCCATAATAAAGCACCTACTAAGGGAACTCTAAAGTCTAAATAATAGAATAAGAAACAAAAACTTCACATCCCCCATACCCACCCTTGATTTCCCTTCAATCCTTTAAATGCGATGGAATAAATAGAACAAATAGCCGTGTTTGCTAAAATTAAAGTAGTCCTCATGTTCCAATAATGAACATCCCTAGAGGCTTGAAAACAACATAATAAGCCACAAGTTTCAGCATCTTAATCCTTTCCCCAGTGATAAATCCATGAAATATAGTTATTTAGTGGAAATTGAAACAATGAAGGCTGTCCATCCAAATAAGTAGGGGAAATGTAATGTCACTAATACTACCTACAAGAATTCAAATACATAGAAAATATATAAAGAATAAAGTTGTTTCAAGTACCCTGTTGTCATCAAGGGAGTACCACATGCCACTCGATGTGCGAACAAAACAGTAATAGTGGCCAGAATGAGTGCTCCATCCATGATGAACCAGAACGCCATAAAGTGTGTACTTCAAATGTCCTTCCTGCCAAACCAACAAACTTCACTTTTCAATTTATACCATAAAACATGATGTCAATGTTCTTCCTAAGCTATTTACTTAAAAGCCATATGAGAGAAACTTGTATGACATTTTGTTATTTTTCTGAAACTATATATTGTATTACTGAGTGAAAGATTAGTAACAACTAACTTCAGAAAAGTAAACATCATAAAAAGAGTTTACTCACATTGGAACCACTAACAAAAGGTTTCATGTCTATGGTCGGACCAAATTCAACTTTCCGGTCAATCTTTTGCCCCAAATTATGTGCTTGAAATCTTTTTAAATGGATTGTAAGTACATGAGGTGAATTGTAAACTGTTAGCTGTTTCGTAGCCTTAACTTTCTGCTTGCAGCGTTGGCATTGATATTGCCTCTCTCCTCCATCTAACAGCTCCGCAGCAGTGAAGTTTTTCAGCGCTTTGAGTAAGGAATCCGCCTTAACTATTTCTAGACTTAAATCAAGGAAGGGATCAAATGTATCGGAGCAGTAAGAACACTGCAAGCACTTCACCTGAAGTTGTAACAAGAAACCATTGAATAGTGCAGGATCACCAATATATAAGAAGTTATCATGAACATATATGGTAAGAAGAACATAATATTTCGTTGGTTAACTGTGACACATTTCAGAAACTGTAAAAATCTAGCAAAACTGTTTGTAGTCATACCATATTCCAGCAAGAAAAACAATATACCTGACTACGAAGGCGACCACCAAAGATCTTGTGCACCAAACTCCTCTCATAAGCCCTGGGAGATTCACTTGGTACTCCTGAAGGTAAGCAACACTTGTGCATGGATTCCAGCAGGTTTACCATGTACTCATGTGCATCCTCCTGTCGAGAATTTCGGAAGTTTCTAGATATGCCTAAGCATGAAGTCAAGAATCACAAATCCGGGAAACCAAGAAAAAGCGTAGTGCCCTAATTAAGAGAACAACATTAATTAGTCATCAATATTAATATTAATTCAGGTTAAACTTGAGTTGGTAACACAACAAATAATTCCATCAAATAAATTTCAGAAATATAAAGCTAACGGCATTCCATTGACTAATAATATCAGTTGGCTTATTATATTAATAAGGAAATATGTGATCAGCTTCAACCTAATACCAAATAATTTCAAAAAGGATACATCGTAGATTTGAGACGAGATCATTTGGTGCCAGTATTCTCCCAGATGATTGTAGAGCGCGGCTAACATGTTTCTGTATAGCACATAGGGCACAAAACCCAGCAATATGGCCTTCACAAATCAATTGAAATAGTTCATCAGAGATGAGATATAATAAATTAACATGTGAAGGGGTTGTACTTAGAGCAAACCTAATAGGTAACTTTATGCATGCATACTGATGCACGTAATTTAATAAAACATCCATCAAAGGTAGTAGAATAGAGAAGAGAGGACAGTTTCACTGACAAGAATTTTGATGCTTGCCACTTTGTAGGTAAGCTGCTAAAGGCTCCGTGTATGTCAGGCATTGCAATACTGAATTAAGAAAACAAGTATTTCCGAGATTCTCCAAACCAGCACCCTGCAAATTTTTCAAGCCATGAAAGTTAACCGAAAATTGTATAAAATCAAGCCGAATGAAGTGACGCATTTTAATCATTCATGGTGATATCCAACACAAAATAAGTAATTCAAAACACGTCAAGACAAGGTATAAAATTTCAGATTATGACATAAACATTAAGCAAATCTCAAGCGTCACTAACCTTAAAGTTAAACAAAACACGAAATTTGAGACAACAGTTACAAATAGGAGAATAAACTCATACAAAAGTAGCAATAAACATTAAAGGAAACGCTTACGATTTTACGAAAAGTAGTCCTCAGACTGAGAACTGGATCCAACCCATTCTCCATCATATCAGACGAATCAACCTTCCACCCTGTAGCACCGACTTGACTCGACCGCATTATATTTACCCGCTTCGCATCCGACCCAGGGTTTAGCGTCTCGATCTTAAAATCCCCATCCCCACAGCCTGTAAACCCATTAAGGGGCTTCCTTGCCGGATGGAATACAATCTTTCTCGTAGACAGATCAAAACTGGCGGAACCTGAAGCTGATGACACGTTTCCAAGATCCGAACGCACCTCAGTCGCAGCTTCGATTCTCAATTCCGAAGAACTAATCACCGTCGCTTCCATATTTACAAAAAAAAAATGAGCCTATAATTCAATGCGCGTTCTAATCTGTAGATAGGTTCTTCGATTAAAAAATTATATAAAGCGGTGATCTTTTTTCGGCGGCTGCAAAAGAGGAAGAGGAAACGGAGAAGAAGCTCACCATTAAACCCTACTCCAGACACCCCAAAATCTGATAATTATTATACTAGTAATTCTATTTTGATGTACCTTGATTTTATTAGCGTGCGGTGTGATGCATCTGATTATTTCCGAAATAAGTAAGGAGTAGCAAGTGACCAATAGGAAAGCGCCACGACATGGGAAAGGTATGCCGCCTCATATGAATTTCCATATTTTGCCATGTTGTGGGAGTTACGAAACAGGAGTTGGTGCTCTTAACCTTACGAAAAATTACACGAGGCCCAAAAAGAAAAAGAAAGTAACTGAATGAAATCGAAATTAACATGATTTTTAGTTAAATCGGAATGAAGTTGATCCCATTTTTAATTGAATCGAATGAATTTGAATTGATTTTTTAACAAGTTAAATGGACTCAAATAAAAATCATCTGAATCGGAAATAACTTGAAATAAAGAAAATATGTTAAATAAATAATAAACGATTTAATGTAAATTATTGCACAACTTACCAAAAAGTTAAAAGTATTAACTTTATAAAGTTATATTTAGGTTTAAAAAATTGATATAGTTTGAAAACCTGACTAAAATATATTGATCTCTTATTTAATCGATACTAACTCGATTCGAAATCAACTAGCTCGAAAATACCTAACCCTAAATCATTTGACTAAAAAATCAATTGAATCGATGTGACTTGATCTAACTCGATAATCAACCTGAATCACTATAAATTTATATTAAAATCAAACCAAACTTTATCTAATTTAAACTTAACTAAAATTAAATATAATCAAAATTAAATTAATCCGAACCGAACACAATCTAAATGATCCGTTTACGTATATTTTTTTATTAAAAGATATTAACATATTTATAAACGGTGGAAGATTTGAATCTTAGATGAAAATGTTTATCTAAGCTATTAAGACTGGACTGGACTGGACTATACGAAACGGATATAATCACGGACGGTGTTGTCGAAGGCCTAAACCCAAATCCAAAATCATGTTCGGGCTTAAACGTGTGAGCCTAATCAGAGTAAGTTAGGGCTTTAGATTCTTTTTGATTAAATGGAAAATTGCAATCAGCTCCCTCCAGAATACAGATTAAACTTTAATATCAATTAAAAAAAATATTTTTTTAGACAGTGAAACTAGTGAACATGTTACAATAGACAGAATTAAAATAGTTATGTCCTAACTGTAAGAATGATTATGCAATGTTAATAACGTTTAAAGCAATGTTGATTATCTTTTGACACAAGCTTAATAAAATCTTGTTAAACAAGTATTTTCATTGTTCCTTATGCTGTCATTTCCAACATAATTATGGATTAGAAACAAAACCCAGAAGAAAACAAGAAAATCATGAGACATTGGTTGAAGGTTGCTTCAAATGGAATTATGGAGTAAGATGTGCGTCGGAAATTGAATATTCAACGATAATTTAAATTGTATTTTTATGTATCATTTAAATTCTGTTTTAGTCGGAATCTAATAAATGATTTAAATAAAAAATAAATTATGTACATTTAAAAAGATAGTTCAATTATTTTGATGGTAAGTTACAGTCACTTTTAGATTATTTAAAATATATATTTTAATTTATTCAGATTAAATTTATTTTGTACATCGAGTTATATTAAATTTGTGTCTTTTTAGCTACTTATGAATCTTTAAAGCTAGTTACCTCTAAATATGTCTTAAAAAACCACTAAAACAAGAAAATAAAATCTTGATCGATTTATAAATATCTAAATTCAAATATAATTTTATTTATATCATAATTTTATAAATTTAATTTTTTTTATACCATGTTTGGTTATTGTAGAGAGGAGACTAGGGAGTTGTTTAACAGCTACAATAAAATAAGGTGAAAAGGGTTGGGGTAGCCTTAAAGAATAAGGGGTACAACTATTATATAAAGCATAAAAATAAATGAGATTTATTTATTAATTTAAATATTATAGATATTCGTTTTATTTTTTTATTAAATTTAAAATTTATTTTAATAATATTACCGTGATACTAAGAGTTCATAGTCTATTAAAATAAATTTTTGAATCTTTAAAAATAAAAGGTATTGAACTCAACAATTATTGACCCAATATTAGTCTTGAGTAGAACTTAGTTTAATTTTATTCGATTCATAATTTTAAAATTTTAAATTAATTAGAAAAGTTAAAATAAAATTTATATTGTAAAATAAGACTCGAATAATTGAAATAGTTTAATAATTAGTGAATAAAATATTAAATTTGAGTCAAGTCTCTAAACTTTATTACATATATATACATATCACATTATAAATTCTAACAAATAATTATCATAACATCATAAATACTTATAATTAAAATTGAATGGAAAATCAAACAATTCAACTAAAAAACTAATATAATTTAAAGGAATAATTACATAGTTGATACTTTCTCCTTTTATCTCTTTTAGTTAGTATGTTGTTGATTTTTAACGACATTGTACTAAAATAAAAATAAATCGTAATGTTAGATACCATTTCAAAAAAAAAATAGATAAGATATCAAAACAGAAAAAAAAACGTAACTGTAAAATACTAAATATACAAATATTATTAATTTAAATTATAAAATATGATTCATCAATTTTATTAATTTAATTTTTTTACTTAATTCGATCGAACATCGTCTTTTATCACACGTAGTTTAATCAACCCAAACACACATAAACTTTGAAGAGAGCGTGGCTTGTAAGCATGGATTCTAAACACTGATGTGCCGTTCATGAACCGCAAACAAAACACAGAAACAGTGTGTTTTTGTCAAGAAGAAGCATTAAAGTTTTCTTACAATAAACAAATGTACAAGAAGAAGAAGATACTTTTAAGTAGTCTGAATTTTAATACTTATCCCAAGATGTAACTTTTTATCGAGTTGAGAGGATGCAAAGGCTAAACGACAACTGCACTTAATGATTTCTTTGGATTGGAGGGTGGAATGATGCTGAAAAGTATCAATTTGCGTGTCAAATGGATGGTTAGTTCATATCCCAATACGAGACTCAAAGGAAAATTAATTAATTAATTAATGGATAAATTAATAATCATTGAATTTTAGTTTATCATAAATAAATAAACCCATGGTGGTGGGGTGTGTGATGGTAATGGAAAAAGATAGAAATTAAGTAGAATAAAGTTACAACAAAGAAGACTTCGGACACCCCCACAAGACACGGTCTCTTTTGGCTAAAGAGCTGTTGAAGAAAGATGACTTCGTTGACCAAAAGTCTCTTAACAAAACACAAAAACAGAATGAACTAATAGAAAATCGTTATCCTGATGTGTCAAGTTTTCCACCCTTGGATTCATGGAAATTCCTTAGGATATTGATAGGTTAAGAAATCAAGGGGGGGAGGAACCATAAAGTTCAACTAGAAGACTCGAAAACACAGTAAAGAAGAGAGAGAGAAAAAAAACATGTAGAGAGAGAGGGAACAGAAAGATAAAAAAACAAAAGTCAGTTTATTTGAATTTTTGACGCTCCGATTCTTCAATTCTACTTCACCAAATTTCACGAAATTCAAAACCCAGCTTTAAAAACCTTGTCTTTCCAATACCCAGATCCCAGTTTTCTTAAATTTGATCAAATCTGCCTCATTTAATCCATTTCTCCTGTTTCTTATTCAACCAGAGCATATCGTGTTATAGCTTAAAACCTGTGTTTTTCATTCATCTTTCTTTCCTGTTTAGTTTCACACCGGAAAAAGCTCAATTCTGTGATCAAAATCCAGAATTTCCCTTTTTTTTTTTTGTCCAGGATTTTTCAGTTTTTGACAAAGAATCAGTCATGGGAATCCAAAAAGACATAGTCAAATTCAACGTAGGAGGTAGAATCTTTCAAACGACGGCTACAACACTCGCAAACGCAGGCAGGGATTCTTTTTTCGGTGCGTTATTTGACGACAATTGGGACTTGCGACAACATCAACCGAACGGCAGCTATGAATTCTTTATCGATCGAAATCCCGACTGTTTCGCTGTCCTCCTCGATCTACTCCGAACAGGCGATCTCTACATTCCTTCCAATGTCCCAGAAAGGCTTCTTTACAGAGAAGCCATGTTTTACGGCTTAATTGATCATGTCCGTTCGGCTAAATGGGGTCCATTCGATGGCAACAGGTTAAAGCTTTCCAAGTCAGTGACAGGGCGTGCCCCAGGGGATGGAACCGCCATCCGAGCCGGTCCGGACGGTGGCTGCTGCGTTGCTCATGGTAGCATGGTTCATGTTTTTGACTGGATGTTGGAAGAACACCCGCCAATCAATCTCGATTACCAGAGAGTCAACGACATAGGTTGGATCAACACTGAGAATGTCTTAGTAAGTGCTTGCGAAAGGCTGGGGAAAGGAGATGGCGGGATGGGGTTGTTCAGTTCATCAACTGGAGATTTGAGACACAAGTTTAACGTTGTTCACGACAATCAAACCAAGAGTTACACTGCCGGAGCTCTGAGTTTCAGTCCAGATTATAAGATATTTGCAAGCTGCAAAGGAAGAAGCAATGAATATGGGATTGGAGTTTGGGACCAATTTTCCGGTAAACAAATCGATTTCTTTTACGAGAGTCCCGGCTGGTCTCTCGGCGATGCTGATAAACTACAATGGTTGAATGGTACTAACTGTTTATTAGTAGCCACATTGTTTCCCAGAAAAGATAACTGTTACATCAGTTTACTTGATTTTAGGGAGAAGAGAATGGTTTGGTCTTGGTCCGATATCGGTGCTCTATTAACCGTGGACGAGAAGAGAGTTCGAGATGCTATTGCAATCGAGGAATGTAATTCTATCTGTGTAGTGAATGAGTATGATGATTTGGGGTTCATAGACTTAAGGATCAATGGTGGGAGTGTGAGATGGAGTTCCAGAAGTAGGTTGCTGAAGGGGAAAATGCCAGACGAGCCTTGCTATCCCAAATTGGCATTGCACAACGGGCAGCTGTTTTCGTCGATGAATGATTGCATTTCGGTTTTCTGTGGTCCTGAATGGGTGCTAACCTCTAGGCTTCGAAGAAGTTACGGTGGTTCTATCTGCGATTTCTCTATCGGGGGAGACCGTCTCTTCGCACTTCATAGCGAGGAAAATGTGTTTGATGCATGGGAAACTCCATCTCCACCAGTTATATGATTCAACTCCCTGTTTCATGGGTGATATTCAAGGTCTTGTGTTGTACATAGTTTGCTAAACCACCAGTTGCAGAAGAATACATTAGAAAAGCTAGAATTCGGATTGTAAACTGATACATTAAAGTTTTCACTTCCATTCCATAGACCATAGTTGCACATGTAATATTCTTCAGCATGAGTTTAACTGTGTGTATCGTTGTTATCTTTCCTCTTTTTCTTTTTAGTACAGAACGCTTTATCTTTTCACCTTTTGACCTTGCCTTCATTACAATGGTCTAACGTTAGTGTTTTTGTCAGAAAAAAATGGTCAGTACATGTGAACAGTTGCAACTGCTTTCCCTTTACCATCTTATATTCTGATCTGGAATAACATATGACAGATTTGTGAAGTAGTTCTTTGCATAAAGTTGGACAAGTGGGAAAGAATTAGAGGAAAACAACAAACCGAACTGAACTTAAAGCCATAACGACTATTAGTTGCCAACCAATGTCACCCTGCAAAGAGTTGATGTTTTTAAGCTAAATACCGACAGATCATCCGGTGCCATATCCTTAAACACCCCGAACCACTTTTTCTGTACGTACAAAGTAATTGACTAAAAAAATGGGATCATCGCACAATCTTGCTCGTATAGACGAATCATATGGCCCAAAAATTGTCCCAGAAGCGGTCCAAATTGCAAAATATGTATACTTTGGACCCAAATCAAGGGAAATGAATGGAACAGATAGGATGCTTGATGAGACCACCGTAGAGAAATAACCTGTTTGTCTTTGATGTAACATTATCAGGGCTGGGTTCTCCAATTTGCCCGAAACCAGATGTTCTCTGCAAATAGCAATGTATTGGGCCCAAAAAAACACTCGTTTCTTGTTTGGGTGGGTAACGCCGGTAAGCCATGGCGCTAGAAGCTTATGCATCGGGGAAACGAGATGAAGTCCACACGGACGTGCTCTTGCAAGCCAGGCAAGCTTGCTACAAGGTCTTTCGCTTCGTACCCATACTTTTATTCTGTAATTATTCCAAGAAACCCAGAGAATCTAATCTGAATGTTGTTTTCCTTCATCGCAATCTTTTGGTTTGGTTTGAATTATTTGTAGGTGAAGCATTTTGAGAGGCTATTGTAAGACTAAGCGGACGCAGAGGTTGCTTGATGATAAGGAAATGAGGAGAGGTCCGTTGTCACTTCCACAGCCTTACACTTTCAAGCCCCGAACCTCTGCTTAAATGCTTATTGAAGCGTTTGGATTGTTAGGGGATTCTTTAGGATATACAATGACATAAATGCTTACTCATTTTGATGGGAAACTGGATATCTGGTAAAGAAGTGATATTGGTTTATGAATTTGGCTTGTATTTGCATTTTGGTTCTATAATATCTTTCTTGTGTGATTTCATGGTGTTTTTTTGTTCATATTGAGTTATTGACTCGATGCTTCCTAAAGATGACCATAGGTGATTCATTAGGTTAAGTCCATTTGTTTTGGGCAGGGGTATAAGCCTTGGGTTGGACCACTTATGGAAATTGGACCATCATGGCTTATCACTGAGATGTCCCCAATAATGTGGATTTTTGATTTGCTGAATCAGTGGGGATTTGTTGATTTCTTGTTGGTCCTGGCATACCTACAAAAATATGTCTCGTTGATTTTTTTATTTCGGATTTCTATGCATAAGACTTGCATTGCTTTTGCTATGATTATGTGCCTGCTGCTTCTATCCTTTGTTATGAATTCTTCTCTGGTTCCCTATTGCCACCAAGTTGCTGATCTCTGTTTCTCCCTTTGTTGTTAAGTTATACACCTACGGTGCACTTCTGGCTTAGCATTATACAACAAACACGACCATTTGGCTCCTGCTATTAAACTATATGGTTTCCCAATATTTTAGCATTCAACAAAACATTGACCACAAGGAAATTAAGCATATCGATCATTATTTTTTTTGGTGTGTGCATATTTATAAATAAATTAGGCCACACTTCAGAGTTATGCACACCAAAAAAACTTAACACAGATACGCATTGTGGTTCACTTCACTCAGGCTAGCATTTTTTCTTTATGCTTGACATGATATAAGGGTTCTAGTGCCTAGAGTGTGCTTTTGACAATGCTTATCTTGCCATAACTGTTGGATCCCAGTCCTTGCAAGATTTGTTGAACCAGCATTAATCTACAGTAATAATTGATCCCCCCTCCTGTTGGAGTGGTTTGTTCCAAACATGCATGGAGAACTGTTTTATTCATATCTTCTGCTCGTGTATTCATCGAATTCCCATATATTATGTAACTCGTGAGTCTGCTATTTGGCTTCAACAAGCAGTTGATTCATGCCTCAAAGGTAGTTCATATGCTGTTTTTTCTGCCCAATTTTTTAAATAGGTTTAAAGTGAGTTTCACACATGGTATCTGTCTGTCATGTAACACTCTCTGTAGACATGCACACACAGCATTGAATTTATGATAAGAGGTGTCCTTGGGAAAGGAATGAGCGAGTGAATTCTGAAGACAGCTAATAAATACTTTAAACTATAGAATGTACTTATGATTCTGAAATCTGAACTACCTCCTTGTTTAATGGTGTTCTTTTTTCCTCCCTATGAATTTAGACAATGAAATAGTAGCTTTCACTGGCTTGTTGTAGCAGATGACCGGGCTAAAATATTCTGTTTCTTGCTTATATCATTTAAAATTCTACATATTATGTCTTTGAAACAAAGTAGTGGACTTCATGTCACTTAATACTCCCATGTGACTTTTGTGGATGTATAATTTCATTAGATATGAATAAGATCTGTTGAAGCAGAGCTTGGAGATTAGTTGCCAGTTGCGACATCTCTATCCTGTCTCTATCTCATGCAGGCAAAGAAATATTCTGAAGAGATTGCTCCAAGTGTTGTTGGGAGTTCAAGTCAATGTGATGCTGCTGTAGGTAACCAGTGCACTCTCAACTCTGCCTACCTTTAATCGAAGTTTAGAATAATTGGGAAAACTGGGTCACCTACCATTTAGTTCAATCTTTTTAAAAAATGTGCTCCGGTTATTATAGTACAGGGATGGCAGAAGGATATATTTTGAGTGGTGGGTGTGAGAATAGATTTAAGAATGTACCCACGTGAGCGGATGTGGATTTGGAAATTATACCCACCGTAGATAATGGGTCGGTGGTGGATATAAAGATTTTAGGTGAGTATAGGTATGCGGAATAGATATCCATACCCACCCGCCCATTTGCCATCCCCAGGTGTATACACTTCAGGGTTAGACCCGGAGTGTTGCAGCCCCCTTAGTTGCTGCCCACTTCTTCCTTTCTTTTTATTTATTTATTCATGTTTCTGCTGGTCAAACATTTACTTAATTACATGCTTGTTTGTGGCCCTAATGTGTCTTGACCTAACCATCTTTATTTTAATGATATAATTAATGAAATGTCTAAATCAATAATTGAATAAGCTGTAGTAATTAATGCCAATAACCATCATTCTCTAGTGGGGTGTTTCACATACGATAATAATTACGTAATTATTTAAAAGTAATACACCCATTATTAAAATAAAAATTTGAACATATTAAAATACCATTCAATTTGATTTTACATCTAATTTTAAAGTAAGAAAAAAATATTAAAATTATTTAGTAATAAGTCGTCGTCGTCTTCCTTTTAACCTTTGTTGGAGTTGGTCAGGTTAGCTGCTGCGAGGCTTGCTTTTTACTTAATTACTAGCTTGTCAGTCAACGCTGTCATCACGGCTTAGAAACGGATGTACCATCTTTAACCGAACCGTCAAGACCGCCGTTACCCATTGCAGCTGATTGCACAGTCAACACGGACATGCTGGGCGAAGAAGGCCCTTCCCCGTTGGATTGGAGTAAAGCTCCCTTCATTATGGGGTTCCTGGAGTGACACGTGGAGGTGGAGATGGCGGTGGCCAGGGAAATGGGCATGAGGCAGAGTCCCTTCCCTTGCAGGTACTGCATGGCGGATCCCATGTCTTCTTCCATGAGCTTGGCCACTTGGTTCTCCGTCAACGCTACGCTGTCGTTGTTCACAGACGTTGGATTCCCACTAGAATTCCGATGAAGGGACCCACCGCCGTTAGCTGTCGTCTGAATACAATCGCCTCCTCCCTGCAAGAATCGAAAAACATACCCGTACTCTTTTTTTTATTATATCTACAAAAGAGATGCTTTTGGAATCTATGACAGTGGAGGGCAAGCGTGCTACTTTTGTTCTGTCGTTTTGTGGTGTGATTTGAGAGAATGAGAAACAGAATGAATGATTTAAACAAGACAAGACAAGAAAGATGAACATGGTCATCAGTTTCAACTAGGGTTTACCTCAGAAGGCATATCAGCAACAAGGGGAGCAACAGCACCGGCACCACCCAATCTGCTCATACTCAGAACCTGTAGAATTTCCAGGAAACAACACAAGAATTACTTAAACCAGATCTTAAAAACAACAATGTCAACCAACCCTTCACAATTTCTTCCAATAAAATTTAAAAAAATTAAGTTTTAAGAGAGCGAAAAACCTTGACTTGGAGCTGTAGGAATTTGACATAATCTATGATCTCATCGAGCATTGAAGCTTTATCTGTCTGAAAATCAAAACACTCATTATTCTAAATAATCAAAAAATTATAAACATAACACGGATTGATTATTTATTTGTCAGTTTAATTTGTTTATTAAATATCATAAAAAATATTCAGTTACTAATTACTCAGCTTTTTTCATGGAGTAAGGATCGGGATCGGGATCAACCAACGTTAAATTCACATGTCTGTGATAATCAGTTTATCCTACTGACTGACACCTGTGCTTGTATTTTTTGTACCCTAAGAGATTCCTCAAAAGACTTTCAAGCCGGAGACCGGAGCCAGTGTGTACCTTATTGGCATTGGGAACCAGTTCTTGAAGCGCTTTCATTCTCTCTGCAATTCTCTCTCTACGTAACTGCCAATACGGATGGAATCATATCATTTTTGAGCTTCTCTAGTATGGTACTACTGTACGATGAAAGAAACAGAAATAAAGGGTCTGCTTACTCTTTCAGCGATGCTGTGGGGATCAGTAGCTTGACCCCTTCGAGCCCGAACTCTTTGTTTGGGTTGAGCCGGTGCAACTCCGGTCGTTGAACCACTTGCCTGGCTTTGGTTCATTGCCGCCGTTCCTCCAAAATTTGGTGTCTGCATATTGCCTCCCTGTGCAATAAAATATATTAGTCTATTTAAGACTCGTAATTCTTAAGTTCTGTGCAGAGAAAATCAAGGCTTGCCTGATGATGGTGAAAATGCTGGGGTTGATTGGTCTCATGAAAAGATCCAGCACTAAAACCATTAAACAAAGCTTGCATTGAAACCTCTCTGCCCTGCAATCGTTCAATCATATATATATATATCTTTGTTTCAGTTATACTCTAGTCGGAGATAAATCAAAGAGAGGTAAAAACCGACGTGAACCTGTTCATTGGGTGGAGATCCGGCAGCAGTACTAACATCCAAAGACAAGGGCCTAGTGAATCCTACATCTGCAGCGGAGACGCCTCTTCCAGGTAACATCATCTGCTGCTGCATCATCATCATTTTCATGGCTGCCGTAGCAGGAGAACTAGAAGACCCTCCTCCTCCTCCACCACCACCGCCGCCGTTGATTTGATGTTGTCTAAGCTTGGATGCCAGAATCTCATCGTAGTGAAAACCGGCATTATTTTCATGGTTAGAAGCTCCTGTTTCATCGGACTTGGGAGGATCCCAAGGTGACTTTAGGTCGGACCATGAGCAGGAAGGGAGAACGGAGAGCATCTGTTCCAAGAAGTCATCGTGGGACGATGTGGGATCGAATGATGGAGTTTGGATCTGCTCTTGACCGTTGCTCTGAAGGTCCTGGAGATGGATTTGTTGAGTCGGGTTTAAAAGGGAGTTCATTGCTTGCATTTCACGGCTACAAGGCTGCATATTTCTCCGAAAACAAACTGATTTTAATAATAAAAAAAGGGTAAAACAAAAACAAAAAAACCCAGAAAACCGATATAGTTTGAGCAAGTGTTCAACTGTTTGCAGGATTGGGAATAGTTTTGATTTCTTTTTTTGGTTTCCCTAGAATGAAGAAGATGAAACCAGGATTCTTGTTTCTCTTCGGCTGTATAAGGGTTGGGATTATTAAATACTGATGAAAAAGGGTTAGATATAAAGAAAATGAGCGAGCTTTGTGCGCTGTCGTTTTGAGTTTATTAAACAAAATATCGACTATTTAATTTTCATTGAATTTAAACAATTTAGTATTACAAAGTTCAATTTTTTTTTCATTTTACTTCTTTATGATTTCTTGACATTAATTTAAAAATATTAAGTAAAAAGTATCGAAATTTATCATTGACTAATAATTATAATATTATCAAACAACACACGTGTCCTCTACTTGAAAGCGAGTTCCTTTAATTTTTTCCTGACCGCGAGTAGTGCTTACCACTTCTCTCCGCACATGGCAACAGTTTCAGACTCCGTTATTTAATATTTTACTATTTTATTTTAAAGATGTTCCCTTATTTAATCTTACCATTAATTTCGGGAGAGAAGGTTGAATTTAAATGATTTTTTATATAAATCATAAATTTTATGATATTAAAATTAGTAAATGACAGTGATCAGTAGATTAAAATTATCCACATGTTTATATTTTATCATCTTAAATCTCGTGTTCAAGATCAATTAAAAGCATTCTTTTCTTTAAAATCTCTCCCTTCTTTTCTAAGTAAGAGTAAAAACTAAGTTTTGTAAAAAAAAACAAAAAAACATGACATTGAAATGTATAAAAAAAATTATTATGTGAACTATGTTCACCACGTTATCTATGATCTAAGCAATCAGAATTGTTCATCTTTAAATAACTATTCACCCATTAATTACATGTAAGAAAGAGGTAATTATTCACTTTTAAAAAATGAGATGAACGATCCTATTTTACTTAAAATCATAGATAACGTGGTGACTAGAATTCACCCAATATTTTTTCATAAAAAAAGCATGAATCGAGAGATAAGCCTTAGAAAAATATTTAAAGTAAAACTTTTAAAGAGATTCAAATCGACGTTTGTCAGTTACAGCCAGGGACGAAGGTAATGATCCCCGTTCCACCTCGAAGATTTTTATTTTTATTTTGTCATACTTAATTTTTTTTTAAATTAATTTTTTTATAAATTTACCCTCCTTAACTTCAAATCCTGACTCCGTCCCTGGTTACCGCTATTGAAAGTAGCCGTTAAGAAGTATTTTTAACCTTAAAATCATTTATAACATCAGATCTTTTATTCTCAATCTTTTATGTGTCGATTTATTTTCGTTTCAACCAATAAATTTTATAAATTTATATATCAAAGAATTTTTATATTCTATATGCATAATATTGTCGATCCTTGTTTGTTTGTCCAAGTACAACCACATTATTAAAGGACATTTTTTGTTTCCTGGATACTAATGTACGTGTATGTTTGATGATATATTATAATACTTTTCATATAAAAGATGATTGTATTAGTTTTAAATTATAATTTTAAAATTTCAGGTCAAAACCCAGTTATAATTAGTAATCAACGGGGATATTAATAGGAAGATCATGATACGATTCTGAAATCTTTCATCATAAAATTGCACCCAGAGGAACTTTCTTAGAAGCCTTTAATGATGTTCCAGATAATATGACTTTGAATAATATTTGTTTAAGGGTATAATTAATCTAAATCGTTAAAAAATATTTGATGTACTGATAATATATTTAATTTAAAGATTTATATAAATGGTGATTTTCAAAGTTTAGAATTAGGTTGTAAGGTTTAATACCTTAAAATAACACGTGATATTGTTTAAAGTACTCTTATGAAAAAAAAACCCCTTCAAAACTAATATAATTAGTGATTAACCTCTCAATCCTAAATGTTAATCTTTAACTCAAAACTCCATTAATAACTCCTAAATTCAAAACTAATCGCTTAAACCTCTAAACCCATAGATAGAGTTTTTAAACTCTAAAACCAAGGTATTTTTATAAATAAAGTCTTCACGTGTGTTTTTTTTATAGAATAATTATACATTTATATATGGATAATTATTTGATTCATTGGCAATGAGAACTTTTATTTTTCACATTCATCTTAGTTTTAGAGTTTAAAGACTCAATTTAAGGTGTGGTTTAGAGGTTCGGATTCAATAGTTTAGATTTAAGAACTGTGAATAGAATTTATTGTTTATTGTTAGAATCTAGAGGTTTATAGGTTTAAACCTAACTTCAAAAACTTTAATCATAATTTTAACTTTAAAATTTTAAACATTATCTCTAAATTTTTTAAATCTAATTTTATAATAATTAAAAAAATAAATATTAGAAGATAATAATAATTTAATTATACAAAATTATCTTGTTCTCTAAAAACCAATCTTAATAAATAATATATTAATTCAATAAAGCTAATTTGCTTGTGTCACACATTAATGGATGCTTGGAATTTCCTAGGAAGGTTCGAAATGGAATGGGTACGCTTTTCCATTCATTATTTATATGGCGAATATTTATTTAACATTTTTTATTATAAAATTTAAAACATTTTTATTAATATTTCTTATTCCTTAATTATGAAAACAGGACCTGTAATCAACAAAGCGTGAAATAGAATCTGAAAAATTCCATAATTAAAAAAGAAAATGCCAATTCCGTTAACGTTAAATCAATCATTCAAAACAAGAATTCTATGCCAAATCAATTGAGTTGAGAGAAATCGGACACTGAGTTAAGGTCTGAGTTCATGACACAACAAGGTTTGAGTTATGGTCTGAGAAATGGGTTTTATTTGACACAAATTTATGTCTCCATTATTCATCCGATTTTCCTGAACACCATATGACAGTAAATTCTAAACACAAACTTCCCATCTTAGCAAAGATTAACAGTTATTCTGATGGATTACCGAACTGGTGAGACTAACTACCCCATGGTGTATGATGGGGTTGGTAAGTTTATGACAGTGGTCTTCATCTTTGTCATCATGTTGATGCTGTTGGTAACACCTTGTGATCCGATGCCACTGTCTTTCAAACCCTGAAAGGGGAAATGGTCTGGGCCACGAGCTGGGGCAGAGTTGATCTGAACCGTACCTGTCTCCATTGCATCACTGATCAATATCGCCTTGTTCACATCCTTGGTGAACACACATCCCTGCAGGCCATAAGCCATATGGTTTCTTTAAGCTAACTGTAATGGAAGAAACAGAGATGAAATGAAAAGTTCAGTTTGTCATCTAAAATACCTGGAGTCCGAAGTTGCTAGCATTGCAGTGGTGGATACCTTCCTCGACGGAGTTGATCCGTATAACCGGTAGAACCGGTCCGAATGGTTCTTCCCAGGCAATCCTCATATCGGGACGAACATTGTCTAACAACAAGGGCCATATAAGATTGCCATCTCTTTTGTATTCCTGACAAAATGTAGCTCCTTTCTCTTTGGCATCTTTCACTAGTCCTTCGATGAAATTCGCCGATGACTCCGACACCACTGGAGTGATATCACAATCGTCCTCCGGTGCCCCGACGGTTAGCTTTGACAGTTTTGTCTTCACCTTCTCCACCAGGACATCAGCTACTGATTCCATCACCAATACGACCTTAACCGCGGTACATCTTTGGCCACTGTGGTAGTTGTACAGGCAAAAGAGTTGACACTCAACAGTCAACACAATGGTAATGTCTAGTGGAAGTGAAAACAACTAATGTTGTTACCTATAAGAGAATCCTCCTTTTATTATGTTAGCAGCAACCAAATCCAAGTCCGCGTCCTCGAGCACGATACATGCATCTTTTCCTCCCAGTTCCATCTGAAGAGGGATCATTCCTGCCTTCTTCGAGATAGCAATGCCGGTGTCTCCACCTGTGAAGCTATTGGAAAATGGAATACAAGTGATACATGGAGGACTAGCTATGTAATTAAATTATAGCTAATGCAGTGTCCACTATGACCTGGAACTACCTTATACAGTTAACCCCGGGATGCATAGTGAGGAAATCGCCGATCTCGGAGCCTTTCCCCGTCACACAACTGATTAGCCCTTTAGGGAAACCGGCCAAATGAAAGCAGTGAACCATATGAAGAGCAGAAACAGCACCCTGTAAGAAGATATGTGTTGCTCGATTATGTTATGTGTTTCTACATGTGTTATCAGCTTGTATCATGTAAGAAGTACCTGTGTTGGTGGCTTGAGAACAAGGGAGTTTCCGGCAATTAGTGCCGGTGCGATTTTCGAAACTGCCAAGTTAACTGGATAATTGAATGGTGGAATGGCTAGAATAACCCCAAGAGGAATCTGTATGCGTTTAATTGCAACTTTGACTCAGCAATGAATGAATCAATATACAAATTTAATTCAAACCACTACTAAATGAAAACAATACCTTGGAGGTGAGGCAATATTTGGTTCTCTGATTTCCAGGAAAACTATCAGAAACCAAGAATTTCCCTTCACCAAGAATCCTTACCCCTTCTTCAGCAGTGTAAGAAACCAGATCCCCGAACCTCACAACCTTCATGGAATCATCATCAAAACTAGTTTCATTAATATGACTTGTTCACTTCTGATTTCTGAATTAAAACAATTGCATAAGAGCCGATAATATACCTCGGTAACAGCATCTTTGGCTGGTTTTGCAATTTCTTTGACCAGACATTCAGCAATCGGTGCTTTATGCTCCTTTAGAATGGCAGCAGCTTTATGAAGTAGCTCAGCTCGCTTCCAAAGTGGTGTCTTTGCCCATGATTTCTGTGCTGTTTTTGCTGAATCCATAACTTTGTTCACCTCTTCTTGTGTACAAGCTGTTTCACCACCACAATTAAAAGTAAAACAAAACTGAAGCATGCATATAAATAGAAAAAGAAAAAAAATGGTTTTACAAGTTTAGCTGGTTCAACCTTGAACCTTGTACTGAGTTTTCCTGGTGGTTGGATTGATAATTGCAACACTTTTTCCAGAACAAGAGTTCTTCCATTCTCCATCAACATAGTACTTGTAAACATCTCCATCCAATATATCTGCAAACACTCCAGTTCCTGCCATTATCAATAAAAAGCTCACTTACCCAACAGAGAAAACCTACTTGTTTCTTGGATTTGCTCCCTCCAAGGCCACAATACAAAGAAACTGAGTGTGCAGAGTCGAGTGAAAGGTGATTCTTATGCTGTTTACTTCAATACATAGGGACAAAAGAGTTTAATTTTTAGGTGGTTCAGATTTTGCCAAGCTTGAACCAACAGTTTTCTGCTGACCACACATCAGTTAGCCAGTCACCTTGACTCAATTATAACTTCCCCCCACCCCCATCCACCCCCAAAAAAGTTGGAATCAGGAGGTTAATTAGTGCCAAGAGTCTTATCTGCCATAGTGCCATGTGAAGCTGATGTAAATTGTAGACAGCTACAAGAACTGATTAAAATTAACTGAATCTTGTCAGTTTATCCCTTTCAACCATTACAAGAACTGATGGGTCGGGTACTCGTGGGTGAGAGAAGGATCTTGGTGTCAATAGCAGACCCAGAAATGTTGGATTGTTGGGGGGAATAATTTATAAAAATGAATAAAAAAATTGACATAATGCGAAAATGAAAATGAAAATATTAAAATTATGGTTAATTTCTTAATTGTTTATTTTTAAATTATATTTTTAAAGAGATCGATTTTTCTTACCAACAATTAGTTGATCTAACGAGATAAAGTACAAGATCTTTTGAGTAAAATTAAGTGTTAAACGGAAAAACTAGGTTGTGCAGGTGTCTCGTAATAGGCTTATGTAAAATTTGATATGGATTAATCGATCAGTGGATTAAAAATTAATAGTTAAAAAAATCTCAATTTTGAAGATAAGAGGGACCTAAGAAGTATTTTTACCAAAATCATTTAAATAAATTTTTTATTTAATTTAGATGAATATTTTTTATAAAAATAAATAAATTTACGTATATAATTCATATCCTATGTATTTTTTAATTTTATTTGATTTAACAGATGTTCAATATTTTTTAGCGTTTTTTTGTTATTTTTCTTCGGGGAGGGATTTATTTCTTTTTATCGTTTTTTTTTATTTACATGATTCCTTTTAGGTTTAATGGTACAAGAGTCCCTCTACTTTTCCAGAAAAAACAATCTAGTCCTTCCCCGAGAATCCTTTAGCAGTTGCACCATAAACGTTTATTTTCCTTTCCTCCGATGAGATTTTATACGTTTATTTTCCTTTCCTTCGATGAGATTTTATCTCTATTACACGATGATGTTGTTGTTAGTGATATACTCACTTCGAGTTTAAATAATTAATAAGAGTAAAATTTATGTCTAAAAAAATAATTAGTTTGTTGTGAGATAAAGTGCAAACAAAATTGTAATTGAAAAAATTTTGATATACAAATTGTATAAAATTTACATAAACTTATTAAATTTAGGGTTTAAAAATTAATTTTGGGTTTAACAATTTAGATCGTAGGGTTTAGAATTTAAATTTTAGGGTTATAATTTAGGATTTTAAAGTTTAGAATTTAGGGTTTTATGATTTATTTTCAATTTTTTGATCAACCTTTAGGTGTACATGTACATAAATTCCATATAAATTCATCTGTTATGTTCAGAATAGTACAAACCATGAGATATAGATCAATCATGCTGCTATAGTTATAAAGTTCAGTGCTCCATTGAGAGTAGTAAGCCGAGTGCCATGAATGCTGCTACACAAGCACCAAAGTTGGCGGCAACCGCCATGCCACTTGAAGGAGCCGGCGCAGGTGCACTAGGAGGACCTGGTGGCGATTTGGATCCTTCAGCCGGTACTTTGGTTACCGGCGGTAGTGGAGGGTCAACAATATCTTTGACATCAATTGGGGGACTTGGTGGTCTTTCTGGTGGCAGTGAGGATGCAGGGATTTCCTCCAGCAATGCACCTACTTGAGCTGGTAAGATGGCAATTTCTGCATTCATATCCACGCATGAACTCCCTGCAACCACCGGAACCGAAAGTATTAAACACATGTATTCGAATTCGATACTCAAATTAAGTTTTTATATTTTCATGGTGTAAGTAGTAAGCACTCACTCAAATATCTGTTGGCTGTTGCAGGGAACTCTGTTACAAACCCATCAACATCTAATTCTACAACAAAAGTGGCAAGCTCCATGGTGGGATCGGCATAGAAATCAAATGGGATTGCAACAAATTCGTTCCTCATGGTAGTGACATAAACCGAGATGTTTGCAGCATGCATCTCCTTGAGAACATTTGTTTTGGCCTTGGTGAAACTACCTTCATTTACTACTATCAAGGAAGATCTTGATACAACAACTCCATCTGCATACTTCTTGATCTCACCAGGTGCCGATTTAGTGACCGCACTGATCGGTTGCTTGAAATGTAACAATCTCCGGTAACCCTGGTCACCTTTAAATTTTGATAGTACCGAACTGTCATCTGACTGGATCATGACTTGCATTTTATCTAGGCTTGCATTTTTCAAGGCTTTGGTCACCGTATCTATAACGTCAAGACCTTTCTTCGATGCTAAGTAAGCAGCATTCTGCACACGACTCAACGAATCGAACAGTGTCAGGAGTTTGCATATGTTCAGCAAATACCAAAGTTTTGACAGATTTTTCATGTAAGTTAATAATTGTATATCTTACTTCTATGTTGATCAGAATTCCTTGGACTGCTTTTTTCTTAGCAAACCCCAAAAAGTCACTTAGTGTCATCAATTTCCCTTTGTTTTTGGCAGCAGGGTTTCTGTAGCAGCCAGTCCTTTGTCCAAAAGGGCTGAACATTTGAGCTGAAGAAAGACAGATACATTAACCAGACTTCAAAAACATGGTGAGACATGATAACTAAGACGATCGGTGCCAAATACACTTACGTTTCAAGCTCTTGATCTCGGCCCATGTAAGATCGAATGAAAAAACTCCCTTATCCTTTTGAACTTCAGGAACTAAGGAAGATTTGGACATGAAAGTAGGCATTGCAGTAGTATCCCCTGTTAAATCGGCTGAATCTGAACAGAAGGCAACTCCATCCTTCGACAATTGGACCGAGCAATCTATTATGTCAGCTCCATCGGTTACTGCTTGCTCATAAGCCAGATCGGTGCAACCGGGATATATCCCACTCGCTCCGTTGTGAGTTATAATCAAAGTTCTCACTGTAAAGCCACAAAATCAAAGTGAAACATTAGTATATACATAATGGTTTGGTACTCATTCAAAGGTTCCAACTTAGCTTTTACCTTGCTTTTCCCTTTGAGTTTCATTAGTTGCAAAGCATGCTGTATCAGAAAGACCATTTGGAAGTGTTAATCACAACCTCAGAGTATTATAATGCAGGCTATAACTGTGATTAAAAACATCGTTTAACAAGCTCACCGATGGCATTTGATGCTATAGGGGAGAAATCCGTAAGCAACCCATCGACCGTAACATCTGGATAATTAATGAACTGCAAGAACTCATTTGTCGGATCGAAAGAATAATTGTGACTCATTATTGCATCATTAGCAAAACCAGAAGCATAAACTTCAAGGCCAGCCTTATGAGCATCAGCCACAAGGGTAGTATGCTTTTCCAAGTAGTTATCTGCATTAACAGGCCATATGAATTCTTTGGGAACCATAATTCCAGATGCAAAGGCTTTGATGGCATTAAGATCCTTCAATATGTCGCTATATTTCTTTTTTTCCGTGGGTTCAACCTCATCCGGACCGAGGAACGTGAAGATCAAATTCGTCTCCCGGGGAGCCTTCTTCTTCATGTTCTTCAAGAAACCAATCTCAGGAGACGAAATGTAACTTATGCCCTGAAATCCCACAGTCTTTTCGATATAATCCGACATACTGAGTTTGTTTGCACTATAGAAAGCATCATACTGCAGTAGAGCAAAACAGATGATTAGTGAACACCATTTTAGCCTTTCCATTTTCTTTCATACAAAAACAACAACTCGGACACATATATTAAACCTGGACATTCAACCAAAGCAATGGTGGTCTAGATGCTCTGACTTCATCAATGGTCGCTACTGCCAGTTGATTATCGAACGCGCTCGGTCGAGACAGTATGCTTTGAACCACTGTCAAGGAAAAAAAACATGACAAATCCGATGTTAATCTCTTCTAAGCCACTGAAACATATAGGAAGAAATTTGAGACACTTACTGGAGACATTGTTCAGTATTACTTGAGATGCGAAATCCTTAGCAAACCAACCCTTAACATCATGTCCATTGATCTTGTAGGTCTTGGAATCTTTGGGAAAGATCTCTGCGATGTTTGTTGAGTTATCGAGCCTGATATCCGTCACGCATATGCCGATACTGTCTTTAGTCAGCTGCAGGCTGCAGAGCAAAGCCACATCCGTATACCGTAATTGCAAAGCCATGTTGTTTGCAAGGGTAGTCGATTCTGGGAAAAGCCCCGAGAATCCTCCTCGTGCAACTATAAGGGGCGGTAATCCTGGAAAAACACCCGACATTATAATCCAGGATCCTGCCGGGAAACAATCGTATAGAAGCTGTGATAATGTTACCGCTTAAGGTCGGCCATTTCCTCTGAGGAGGCGCAGGTTTTACAGGTTCACCGCCACCGCCAGATTTTACCAAAGAGACTTGGACCAACAGGGACATCAGAAACAAACACCTGATCATTTTGCCACCAAAAATCCTGCAGATTTGTTCAAAACATTATCAGACAAAAAAAATCCATTACCCATTTTTTTAAACAGGATTACAACATTAAAAAACAACAGAAA
The DNA here is from genome assembly GCA_035048815.1 of Abelmoschus esculentus. Classification (NCBI taxonomy): domain Eukaryota; kingdom Viridiplantae; phylum Streptophyta; class Magnoliopsida; order Malvales; family Malvaceae; genus Abelmoschus; species Abelmoschus esculentus. Next base: position 28,139,851 of record JAUCBN010000002.1, read on the forward strand.
CAGAGAAACTGTTCATATATTGAACATAATCTTTAGATCCTGCTACACAGGTTGTTTTTTAATTTCCATTGATCAAAACCCAGAAATCCAAACAACAAGAGAATCATTCAAAAAAACATTCTAAACCCAAAAATCCAAACTTTGATAACACCCCATTTTTTATAATAAGATAATCATTAAAAAAAAACATATAATCATGTTCATCAACCTTAACATACTGTTCCGTGTCATTTCTCCTGGCAACAAACAGAGAATTCAACTTACCTGGCCTTACAAATAGATTGATTATATGTGCAAAAAGAACATTCCCTTGTCAAGTTTCTGATAAACTATGGAAGAAACTCTCGAAGGGAATGCAATGTAATAAAAAGAACAAAAAAAAGGATGAGGTAGAGAGAGATTAACCGGTTCCAAGGTTTTGTTTTTGATAACTCCCTTACAAGTTTTTCGCATTAATAGCTGGTCAGAATTTATTTCCGTGAACAACCCTTTTTTTATTTCATTTTTAGGCCTTTTCTTGATTTGCTATTCTTGTTCCTGTTTTTTAGACATCAACATGACTTAAAGCGGGAAAATTTGACAGCTCCATTGCATAACGGCTTAAACTGGCAGTTCAAACTCCCCGCCACCTTTCTGTTCTTCAAAGTTCTAAATTTTCTTTTGCCATTTTTAAGAACTTGTAGTAAAATTAAACATAACTTTTTCTTTCTTCCTTGGTTAACAATCTGCAAGCTTCGTAACTTATTTATAGGATTTTTATAAAAAAGGTTATTATTTATAGAAAACAAGTAAATGTATAATAATTTCTTGGTCTAATTCCAAATTTCGTCCCTCTAATTTAAGAAACTTGGTAAACTAGGAGAAATTATATTATGGGTCAGTCCCACCACGTCATCCATGGGACCAACCAATAGAAACTGTCCACCTCATTATTTTTTAATTTTTCAAGTGAAGATTCACTTGGGAAAAAATTATGACATGGAAAAACTGATGAAGTGGGCAGTTTTTATTGGTTGATCCCATGGACAGGTGGTGGGACTGACCCATGATATAATTTTTCGTAAACTAGACCATGTATTTTTATCATATTTTTAGATTTCAAAAAAATAACCCGAAGTTCTTAAGTTGATCGGGTTTTAATCGAATGAAATCATTTATTCTTAATTATGTCTCACTTTTAAAATAGGTTTAAAATTTAAAATTAAAATTTAAAATATTACAAATAAAATATATTTTTTAAAATTTTAGGATGTAAAATTTAAGTTTTTAGCGTTGATATCTAAGGGAAATGGAACACTAGTTCTGGCACCAGAACTAGGAACCAAAAAGATCAACGGCCCTTATCTATTTAGAGGGAGCTAGCCAAGCGATTGCAAGGAATTGAGAAAAGGCTCGACTTCACCAGATACTTATTCCCTACTCTCCCTTACCACCTTCCTCCTACGAATCTGAAGTAACAGTAAAACACGAAATCAAACATAAACAAAGAATTTTTGACGGATAAAAGAGATAAATAAAATTTATTATTTTTGTGGAAAATTAAGAGGGAAGGGAAAAGATGATGATCACGTGGTTATTAGTGTTGCAGTGCATCCCAGACGGATCCGATCCGATAATATTAGCGAATTCGAAAGGTGAAGCGTCAGAGAGTTTATCGTCTTTTCGGCTCGGGCCGTCGCTGAACGTACAGCTCCCGGCCGGCTTCAGTCTGTCCAACACCAAGGTTCGTCCGATTTTTTCCCAATCTTTTTCGTTTCAATCCGTTTAACTGATTGATTTTGTATTTGTTTTGCTCATTATGCATTTTTAGGGATTAGATTAAATAACCCCTCGTTCAGAAATGTTTATGTAAGTTATTTGATTTTATTTATCCAGTAAGAAGTTAATAAGCTTTAAAATCTGAACATTCATAGAGATATGCAGTTACATTGTAGGCATTAATTACTAATTTAAGAAACATATTTTATTTGCTTTTGCTGTTACTGTTACTGTTACTGATTTCAAGAAAAAGTAATTCACTAATCGATGAGAAATTATATCATAGACCCGGCCTACTACGTCAGTCGTGGTCCCATCCAACAATAACCACCCACTTCATCACTAATCTCCACCTCATTTTTTTTCAACCAATGAATCTTCACTCAGAATTTTCATGTCATTTTAAAAATATGATTTTTGAAAATTACATTAATTACATTGTTGATTAGTGGCGGAATGGATAGTTTTAATTGGCTGGGGACCACGGCTGACGTGGTAAGCCGAACCTATGATATAATCTCTCCTAATTGATTGTTTCTTTTTATAGACATGTCTTAATCAGTGGCATTAGTATTGGTTAATTATGTTGTATTGATACGGATACAAATATAAAAATAAGATAAAATTTTTCATATTATAAAGTACGGGTATAAGAGAAATATTTATAGGTATTTAAGTCGTATTTAATATATTTTCGGTATATGAATATATCATGTATATGGTACGACTTTAGACTGAATTACCTGTACTCCATAGGTAGTTAACATTTCCCTGACTTTAATTATCCATCGTATAACCAAGAAACATCGGCAAAAGAACCTGCAAAGCCTAGAAACATAACTGCCCAGTGCCCACCTAGACCTAGTCAACGTGCAAATTGTTTTCAAAGGGGTTGCATCTTAAAAACAACTTTTTTAACTATCTTTCCATCTTCAAAACCCTGCAGAGGCAGATAAATTGTTGAAAGTTCAGAGAGAGTTGGATGAAAGTAAAATCATCCTTGTAAGTTGCAAGTATTTTGCTATTGCTGTTGCATGGATTTTGATGATTTTGTTTGATTTCAGCTATGTTCCATGCAATCTTCAGCTTCTAATTGTCATTTTGTTGGCTAATACCATAAATTAGCGAATAATGGATCAAATCACTGTGTGGGATTAATTTCTTTGAAGGACCATCATGGTTCGAATGCTATGCAGTTTGGGTAGTTTCAGACGTTTGAGGCCTTGAGGGTAACGAGTGTTGGAGTAATGGAGTTGGCTCCATTTTAGTTTTCTGGTCCAGTTTGCGCTAGATAAGGTTGTGTTCTAGTTTAGTTCAATACCTTTGGGGTGACATTTCAGGTCTTTTATTTGCTTGCTTCTTTATCTTAGCAGCTATGGGTGTATGGTTTAGATTGAACTTAGACCTTGTCTGATTTGGTCCATCCTCTTGTACTTTTGAAAATGTAATAAGATTTTGGGTTACTCTTTTCCCCTCTACAGCCAACATTATGGTTTAATCTTGGTGTTGGATTATTTTGGGGATTTTAGTGATGCCCTTCTTTACCTTTCAAAAAAAAAAACATGCAGATTGCATAACACATGCTTTAAATTGAATTCTCAGCAGGAACGATACTAAAATCAAGAAAAAAACTGAGAAACTAAAAATTCCTCAAACTACAATTCCATCAATTTGCAGCAGGACATGAAGAAAAATCTCATCATCAATTTCAACAAGAAATGAAGCAACCATCTTATATACATGATCCAAGGGAGTATGCATCGAATCCAAATTCTCCGTCCATCAATGGGGACTCGATATTTTGATCCTGCATCGGAGAAAATACAGCCATTTCAAGGAATTTCTACAAGAGTTCAGAATTAACAGATGCAATGGAAATTCTCTTTTCTTACCGATTTGATCATGGACATCATATTCTCCAAAGGCTCAAAATCGTTTTGACAGAAACCATTGTGTGGCTTAGTCTGCTCAAAGAGGAAGTCCTCATCTGATCTCAGTTTCGTGTCAAAAGCGGATTTCTCACCTTCAAGGTGTGGAACAACATAAGCACTGTCACCAGTTAATTGACAGAAGAGAGAAACATCATTTAATTTATCGCCAACGACATTGCTTTGATTCACCACAGGCCCACTTCCAGAAACCAGGGAGTCCACTTTGCTGAACGAATGATTCATATTTCCGTTGTAATCATGCCTCTGATCACCCCACTGTTGCTTTGCTCTGTAATCGACATTCTGAATGACATTATTATTTAGGCCAACTTGGGTTATGTCCCCTCTAGTGTCCAAATTTGTTGAATTCGCCAGGGGAGAAGAAAGATCAAGAGGGCTGTTGTTCCTGAGGTGAGAACTTCCCCAAGGGATACTTTCTTGCAAATTATTAGTTGGCGTTTGCTCATGATTGAAAGCTTCACTTATTGACAATGAGCTTGATGGGAAACTGGATAATTGAACCGCACCTTGCCAGTTGTCACTGCATCTACCATGATCAAGAAAATTTGAAGGACCGTGAACACGCATGTCAAATGGTTCCTGATTCAGTGATGACACACCAAGAGACGACTGATTTCCAAATGCACCAGTATGTGTCTGTTGTGTGTTTTCTTGTAACAACAAAGGGTTGCCTGAGGGCGTAGATAGAGTATTACTTGAGCTACCAACTGCCACTCTGGCATCAGGGAAGTTCATGGCGACACCGAAAACATTTGGATCATTAACACGATTAAATTCTCCAAAGGGGTTACTGGACTTGTTCTGTGACCACTGGTTGAGCTCTATTGATGTTGGGACCCCTTGAAACAAAGTTCCATTTCGATTCTGGTTTGCAGATAACACAACTGGTTGGATCTTCCCAAGACCATGGATCGAATTGTTCAATGTTTGAGAATGCCCCGGTTGATTCAAGGTGGAAGAAATCCCACGTAAACTTAAGGCAGCTGAGGAGTTCAGTCTCTCAAACATTCCGCCTGGTTGATAAGACGATAGAGAAGCACTCGAAAGCCTTCCAGGTCCAATCAATGTGCGAAAATCTCCAAAGCCGTCCAGTGAACCCATCCCCAAGTAAGAGGGATCTTTACCGCCTAATGCAGCAACCATGTTAGCTTGTTGAGTTGCAACACTGCTGAGCCTTTTCAGGTAAAGCCTATATTTCTGCAAGACAAAATAAAATAGTAAGCTTTACCAACATGATAATCCAGAACGTAAACAACATAGAGGAATGAAGATTACCTGTAGATGACTTGCTACATTTTCCCTCGTGAGCCCTTCAAAGTTCATAAGGTCAAGAATTTTCTTCGGAACAGCCTCTGCATTTAAACAAAGAGAATGAAAACTGAAACAAAAAAGTTCATAATGTCATTGAAAGGAAGACTCATCTCAGCAGTGAGAAACTTACTATCAAGACCCAATTGGTTGACAGCTGAAACAAACTTCCTATGCAGCTCTACCGACCAAACAACTCGAGGCTTCTTTTGGGTTGAAGGGTCCTCATTATCATGTTCGTCATCTTCACCGTCTTCATCCCCATCTTCACTTTGGTCCTTCCGTTTCTTATTAACCTTTTGGTCAGAACTGCAGGTAGAAGTCGGACCAGCTTCACCGGTTCCTCCCAAAGCCTTATCTTGATCTATGGAATTACCGTGATCTTTGGAGTCAGGCTTCTTTTTCCTCACAACGTGTTGCCATATGTTCTTTAGCTCCTCCATACGAACAGGCTTCAATAAGTAGTCACAAGCACCATGAGTAATACCCTTCATTACAAGCTTCCTATCGCTATGAGCCGACAACACTGGCAATTCATCAACAGAAAGACCATATGGTAAATCCTCAGAAAAATTAGATACAGAACAATTATGTGTTTATAAAAGCTACTGAACTTCACAAATTTGACTATAATTCAGTGCCATAAAAATGCTTACTGATTACAGGTAAGTCCATTTCGAGCCCCACAAGCTCAAGAAGCTTAAAGCCATCCATATCTGGCATATTAACATCACTAATAACCAAGTCATATCTGTTTCTGTTTTCCCTCAACATTTTCAGGGCCGTAATTGCCTGATTTGTGGTAGTAACTGCATGGAAAAAACATAAATGATATGTCAAAAAGAAGCTTAATGTCTGAACAATATTAAAAGTCAAACCTTGCATACTACAATCACAAAGATCCAAAGCACGACACACGGATCTTCCTTATAGAAACACATTGAGACAATTTATCGAACACTTCGATAACAAGACATGCGTTTTGAATTAAATGTTGAGAATGACAGTGCAGTAAAAAGGAAACCCATGAGCAGCATCTTAGTAGTAAATTTCAAGTTCAAAACGAGACCTTTAAAGAAAGTTTTCCCAGAAAATTCAAAAGAAAAAGAACCACTAACCATGATATTGGCATTTACGAAGCAGATTTTCCAAAACTTTGAGGCAAATAGGATCATCATCAACGGCTAAAACACGCATACCAATTGGAAACCGGTCCTTGCCACCATCTTCACCATTGGAACCACCTATTTTCTCCTCCATAAGCAATTGAAACAACCAACACGATAAAACAAAGCAGAAACAGAGATCGGAGATGCAAAGTTTTCAATCTTTTCAAGTTTATCCACTGCTTTTTAAACTTCAAAAATAGAACCCAGATTGCCAAACCCTCTAAAAAGCAAACAAAAGAAGTACAGGGACAGAAAGCAAGTGATAAGTGGAAGTTGAAGCCATGAAAAAGAACACAAGCTTTGCAAGAAAAAGCTGCACAAAGAAACAATGAAGTTGATAGCCAAAACAGGGCTAAAACGCCTCAGCTCTCTTTGAACTTTTGAGTGCCAAGCAATTCTAATTTCTACTCTGTATTTGTCTGTAGCTTTTTCGTGTTAACAGAACAAAGCATCTTCCCTTTATTTTATTTATTCTTTTTGGAGGGATTATTTTTTATAATTGAGCTTTATCTTATTTTTTATGGCATTTATTTATTTTTATTATTTCTTGCCTATGTATTGACCCGCTTTAAGAAATAGTTCTCTACAAACGTTACTAGATACCATAAATTGATCTTCCTATATCCGCCGTCCGATTCAAACAATTACGCAATTTCAGCCGTCGGTTTGGGTTTAGCCTATACAAATTTAACGGTGTTTTATTTTTTCAATTAATGTAAACTTCTTTTAAAGGCAAACTTTCCTTATTATAGCTTTTAAGTGTGCATCAACATCTTTGGCTGGAAAGTGTTCGATACAAATTAGTTCGGATTAATTAAGGTAAATTCTTAAAAATAATAAAAAAATAATTTTTATTTGAAATTAAGTATTTTAAAATTTTAAATTTTAAATTAATTATTAAATGTTTTTATTGTAAAAGATTGGCATGAAGATCTACACAAGTTACGGTAATTATTTAAGATTTAATGCTAATTAGCATTGTTTTGGGAAGTTAATTGTAACCTCTTAACATAAAGTTTTATTTGGCAATTCCTTTTATTTTTGGAAATTACCTTGTTTATTTTCAAATTACCTAAAATATCGTTACATTTTGTGTGTGTTGTCTATTAAAAATTAACGGGTGTAAAATTAATTTTTATAGTTATTAATATTTAATTTATCAGTCGTTTAAATTAAATTGAATTTATTTAAAATTTTAATATTATTAAAAAAATCAACGTCTCATTTTTTTAAAACTAAATAAATTTTACTTCTATTAAATTCAAAAAGGTTATATTCCTTTTTCACAGAAAAAAAAAATCAAAACTCTTACGTAGATTTAAATTTCAATTTATTTTACAAAAAGTATTATAATTTGTTTTAAAAAAACTAATTAATGCATAATATTCAAAATCACCATTGTTAATTATTTTGATATTCTTATAAATAAAACATTATCATTTATATTTAACCCATTATATTGTGAAACGAATAAAATTAACATACTAAATGTAAAAAAAAATGCTAGTTTTTTTAATAAAAGAAAAAACAATTCCCGCGCAATAAGATATAAGAAGGGAGATACGAAATATCTAGCCTCATCGGTTAAAAGAACGGTTATTGTTCTTGGAGGTCACGGGTTCGAGCATGAGTAATACTAACATATAATTGAGCGATCAATGTCTAAAGATTAAGAGTATACTCTAAAACAGATATTACTGTAACCACCGTTGTAGTTAAATAATATATATATATATATATATATAAATATAAATGAAGGGAGTCCATACCCTAGTATTCTTTGGGGAATAGGTCAGCGTGCCCTACAAAAACCAAAAGTACAAAAAAAGAAAAGTACACTTTTATTGTTCGATGCTCTCTTATGGTGTAAGACAGGGAGTAGCCCTTGCCCTGCTATTTAGACACGTTTACAATTCCAATTGGCTGATTGTCTATGGATGGGACCCTCCCTGAAGGAACTGCTGAGTTATGCTTGCAGCCTTTTCTCGCTAACGACACGTCGGTCGCAGGATATCAGAGACATAAACTTCGCTGGGAATTTGGAACTCCTGATCCTGGGGTCCACAACCTTGTCTGAACCACTCACTCGTATATACGTATGCACGTATTAGATCGCATTGGATTTGGAATGTAATAAAAGGATTAATTATATTACAAAATAAAATATAAATATGTATATATAATTTATATCCTTATTTAACGATTAAACCTTTATTTTATATACGTATTGCATATATGTACATCAGTTTTTAGATCTTTGATTTGGCAAAGTTTTCATTTATTTATTTATGTCCTTTAATTTTAATACAAGTGTCCCTAGCAATCTACTATCGGACTCGTGAGATATTTAGGTCATGTACACGGACGGAGTTAAGATTCAATATTGGAAGGGACAAGAATCTGTTAAACCTTTAAATTTAAAAATCAAAAGGGACAAAAACTCTATTTAATTAACATTTAAACTAAAAAAAACTAAAAATATGATTATATCAAAAAAATTTGGGAGGGGCAACATCCCCTCCCCCTCCCTACATAATTTCGTCCCTAGTCATGTAAGCTTCAAATTAGCCTCAATTAATTATATAAAATAAAGAGTTAGACCAGAATTTATAAATGCAAATGAAAGCTTTACTAAGGGTTATATCACAATAATTAAGCACCCATAATCGACCCCCCAACAAAGGGATAAATGAATAATGTGATTAAGCAAGTTGATTAATACTCTAATGATATCACAAACCTTTCACAACTTTGGTTGCCAGCCAGCTAAACACAGACAGGAGGATTTGATTTATCTTATTTTTTATTTTATTATTGTTATTTTCTCCTTTGAGCCCATGAATCAAGTCTTTCTTTCCATCTAAAATAATTAGATTAAAACGGTTATTTTTATAATAAATTTATACGATATCAAATTTAAATTAATCAATTATTAATTATCGATTATTATACCATATTAAAATGAATTTAGAACGAATAACTGTAATTTAATCGAATTAAATTGAATTCATTAGTAATTCGAAAAAGATTGTTTTATGATAGAACCTTGTGAATTAATAATAAAATAATAAAGTAATACAGCCATAAAAAATGTTGGTCCACATGAGTGGTGATGCACTTCAAAAAATTTTCAAAATATAATAATTATTCCTAAATAAAATGTTTAATTATCCTTCTCCTTTTGCAATATTTAAATAAAATAAAATCAGATTCCCCATAACACTTGTATATATATATTTTAAAAAAATTATATTTTTGAATATATAAATAATTTTAAAATACCATAGAGTCAAACAATATCTTAATGAATACGACCTTTCTCCAATTAAACAATTATACTTTGGATTATAAAAGATAAAAAACTATACTTTTTTCATAGTAATTAAGAATTAAGATCATAGTTGGGCGTGTCCCTTAGTCACCACTTGTATTTGGAATAAATGGTATATTCCAAAATATAAAGTTTGAATTTAAATAATAATTTTTTAGTGCCTATTTCTTAAAGAATGGATTACTAATGGATTCATAATTAAACTTTAATTTCACGTTGTTGGGTTAATAAAATATTTAAAAATAATATTTATCTGCTGCGCGTGGATGACAAGCTACGAGTTTGAAAGGGCAAAAGAAATCAAGAATGTACAGCAATATATGTGAATTACGATGGGCTATAATAGTTCTAATCTGTGTTGGGCTCAATTATTGACTGTGCTCAGGCCCATAATCATTTTCCTTCAATGTTCCTTCACACATTACTTATTATTTTTTAAAAAACATAGAAAATAAAGGAGTGATTAAACGGTGACGTTTTTAAAAGCACTTTAATTTTCTTTAAAAAGTATTTTCAAAAATATCGAGTTATTATATGAAATAAAATTGAATTAATAAATCAATAATATAAAAATGAGAAGAAAAAAAAAAGAATATTGAAGAAGTGATCCACTGGATCGTTATTCCCAGTATAATTTGGGCCACGAAAGGCCTAACCTAATAACAACAAACCCTAAAAAACCCAGCTTCAGCACAAATATATTAGGTTTCCACGGCTCCTGCTTTCAAAGCTCACACCCCGCAGCTTGAGGACCACCGTGCCGTATTCATCTCCACAGCGGAAGCACCGAAAATGGTAATTGCACTCCTTTCTTGCGTTAGATAATAGTTGAGATTTTCATTTTTAAGCTTGAATTGCTATGCTCCATATTGTCACTTTTCATTACCCTTCAAATGGTTTGGTGTATAAAGAAAAGTTGAGATTCTGAATTTTAATTTGTTTAATTTGATAGCCTTCGCACAAGTCCTTCATGATCAAGAAGAAGTTGGCCAAGAAGATGAGGCAGAACAGGCCAATTCCATACTGGATCCGCATGCGTACCGACAACACCATTAGGTAATCCTTCTTCACTTTTTGTTGAATCTTGTTTACATTTTTTTTTTTTTTTACTTTTAAGGCTTTTTCCTGATTATTTGTCGATTTTCCCTTTATTTTGATTGAAGGTATAATGCTAAGCGTAGGCACTGGCGCCGTACCAAGCTAGGGTTCTAAGTTCGATGGGCTTGTTGGGTTTCAAGCTTCTCTTTTATGTTTTCTATGTTTATTTTCAGACTTGTGTTTTATGTTGGATTTAATATTGTGAACCATCAGGGATTTTTTATATTAGAGATTTTGATGAGATTGTTGGCAACTCTATTTTAATTTGATTTTATATTATCTCATCTTCATTTTAGTTGCTGGTACTGAACTTGAATTTGCTGGTTGCTTTAATGTACCTCTGTATATGTTAATCATTGTCTTGGTCATCTTGCTGATCTCCATGTGCTTGCAAGTGGCTATATTAAGTTTATTTAAAGCTGAACTGCTGCAGTATAAGTAATTAATGATCTCTAAATTAGGTAATAGAGGTCTACTTTTAAGCCAGAATTTCTAGTGATATGCCTCAATGCCTCAAGTTTTAGACCAGTGTTAAGCACATTATATTGTAAGGGAACTTTTTTTTTTTGTATATTGTGTTTTGAAAGGGAAAATGATTTTTTTGTTTCTAGACAAGGTGATTATTTATGTAGCTTGAAGTGGATAGAAAGTTTTTTCAGGTTTTGTCTTGAAGAAGTAAGGTTATGTATAGTAATGCTCTTTTTTTACACCATGGACATGAGTACAATGGTTATGGCTGACTGATTGCTTGTGTTCATGATCCTTTGAGGAACACTGCAGTTATAGAATACATGAAGTTCATGTATACTGATGTGAATGCCCTATCTCTTGGATTGCATGTATTATATTTGTATGTTTTGTATACATTCATGAAATTTTTGCAGATTTTACATGCTTTTATTTAAACATAAGACATGTTGAATGGCTCAAATGGTTGTAGAAAAGATGGGTCAGGCTCAGCTGGCCAGCTTCCATTTAGTTTTCTCTTGTTTGCAATGCATGTGCTTGACTACGAAGGATTGGTGTTGGGTGTTGTTTTTTAAGGCATATGATGTTTTAGCGCGAAGGTGGAGTTTTGGTGGTCAAATGCCTCGCACGTGTGACAAACATGCACGGTTGAAGACTGTAAGTGGTTAACCGGTTAAGTGAATAAAATGGTCTTGGACGGTGGCCCGTCCACCAAATTTTAATGTTTTTCCAATATATTTAGATGAGTATTAACGATTATTTTTTATTGTTTTTATAAGTTAAATGAAAGAGTATGAATAAAATTGTCTATTTATTTATTTATAATATATTATCTCATTAAATTAAACTAATAGATATAGAATATTTTTTTTGATATATATTAGGTAAAAAAATAAAATTCTAAAACAAGATAAAGTTGTATAATAGATTAAACATAGGTATTGAATTAGGGTAGGGTTGAGCATTTGATTGAGTAAAATTTAATTTAATTTTTTTTGAGTTATTTGAACTTTTAATTTAAATTTTATTTAAAAAATTTTGTATTAAGTTTATAAAATTTAAAAGTGAATTGAGTTTTTGAGTTTATATAAATTTAATTATAATTGTGTATACATATAATAAAATTAATAAACTTTTAAATATAAAAAATTAAAAAAATAAGTATTAAAAAATTTAAATTCTTTAAATTTATATTCTGTAATTTAAATTTTGTTTAATTTTTTTTTGAGTTAAATCAAATTTATAGATTAGTTAAATAAATTATTTTTCTTCATTCCAAATCAACTGCATGTTATATCATCGCCGATGTATAGAGTACTTTAATTTTTTTCCAATTAAATTTTACTTATTATATCATCGCCGATGTATCCTGAACCGCAAAATAAAATATTATCTAAACCTACTGCTCAAACGTTTTTATTTTTATTTTTATCTTTTCCTTTTTTGTATGGAGCCTCAGCCTACTAACTTAAAATACAAATCAGACTGTCCTGAGTTGTTTGGGTTAACAGCCATCTATATATTTATATTTGAGTTCAAAGTCTACATTCAATCTTTTTACCATCTCAAGTCAAGAGTTTCAAACCTTCATCTCCAGGTAAAAAGAGCAAGTTAAATTGATCTTATTGTAAGTATCCTTCATGATTTAGGTACCACAATGCACCTTCTGCCGCATGCTCGGCAGCTGCCTTCTTTGTGGTCTGAGGACTGCTGAAGCACTCCAACAGCATATCCGAGGCTTCTTCGATTTCTAGAATGACCTTGTAAGTGAATCTGAAAAAGAATTTTAAACAGGGGGTATGAATACGATTATACGAGAAAGAAAGCAGTAACCCGAAGTTTCAAACTTTCGTTCTACCCTAAACGAGTCTTTTGAGCTACACAACAGTTGTTTCTTTATAGACGAGCGGCATACTTACGATCTCAAATGGCTTGGTCCTTCGTCTTTGCAACATTCGAACAAAGGGGGTTTCCAACAATTGCTGGCACAGATTTCATATAACTGTGATCTCGCAGTACGAGTATGCGATTCACCTGAGAAGTTAAGAGATGAATAAGATAATTGTTTCACACTGACAACTCATAAAACGTGTAACAATCATTGACCTTTGGATTGTGAGTCAACCCCACAACTAGTTGATGCTGAATACCCTGCTTTTGCTTCAATAGAACGCGGAGGTCTGCTAATAGGAGAGATGCAGGGTGAACCGGTAGAAGCTGTCTTATTAATGGAACGGGTTTCTGTGTTGCAATCATTCACAAGAGATTCTTGCAATTTCATGTTTCGAAATGCAGTGGTGTCAGGAACAGCGACATCAATTGGTGTTTCATCAAATCCAATCAGCTTGGCTTCAGCTTTGATGCTTCCCTTTAAAACTTCCTCTAAGGACTTTGACTTGGGTGCATATCCTAGAGCCTGTACGTTCAAAGACAACAATCCCTGGGGTTTAAGTCACATATTCACAATCATTCTGTTGATGACCAATACAAGGAACCTGTTAGGAATTTGTATGCGGAAAAATAACAAGGAATGTATGAGGTGAGGGAACCTTTTACCTTTAACTTTACATATAATTGATGTGCGGCGGTTCTGATAGCATCTTTTTTGTTAGTGTAGGTTTCAGCAGTGGATACAGAAACATCTCCTGCATGTGCATCCACTGAAAATTTTCTGCCATTTCCGGATGGTAGAAACTTCAATTCCCAGTTAAGAGACTGGCAAAGTTCTGTTACTTCCCTGATAGGACTAAGCTGCACACTTGAAAGGCCCTTGATTGGATCCAAAAGGGATAGCATTATCTTCCAAACACGGGTCAAGTCAAACCCTGTATCAAGGAGAATAGCACCGAAACAGGACTCTACCAAGTCACCAAGAGCCTGTGTCCAAACATTAAAGCACATATAGGTCCTCAAACAAGAAAATAACATAAAATTAAAGAACTTCCAAAATTTTATTAAAATCCATGCAATATTTCTTCTAAAATCAGTGGCATGCTTTAATCAAAATATCGAATTCCAACTTTACCTCATAACTTGAATAAAAAGAAACAAGAAAATCCACCACACATATGTTAGGAATGGAGCTTTGCATTCGTAAAATTCATTATTTAAAGGGTAGCTAGAATTCATTATATCTCACATTTATAAAGGGGGAAAAAAGAAGAAAGCATGCATGATGGATAAAACAGATAATAATTGCTACCTTCGGACATTTTGGCCTTTCAAACAATCCCGTCTGGTGATGATGTGAAGAAGGCAACATATTTTTCTATGGCCTCGGTGAGGGGACAGGAGTCGGAGATAAGAAATTTGTGTAGGCATCTCTCCACCGCAACATTGGCAAAGGACTTGTTGTTAACTGACACTGATCGCAAATCAGTCAACTGACCAGGCTTCAACTTTGGATACAGTGAAAATAAATACGATGTGATTAAATAATCCAAGACAGCATCTCCAAGAAACTCCAATCTCTGGGAAAATATCAAAGTATTACTAATTGTAGGATCCGAGGTAAAATGTTATAAAACTGACAGGTTGGGTGAAATATGTATAAAGAAAGTCTAATTTCTTCAAGTAGAAAAGCAGAAATAGTGCATACCTGGAAGCATCCTCCACCAAGCTTATTATAAGAAGGATGCACAATCGCTTGAAGAAGGAGACCCTTGTGAAGAAACTGATAACCCAACAAATTTTCAAGAGCTTCAGTGTCTACTTGGGAGGACAGCGGAATGAATCTCTTGCTTTCTGTGCAAATACTATTAATTTGAGAACCTTGGAAGTCCACTCGTATGCCAATCCATCTAAGAAATGCAGTTGCAGCTTGGAAGCCCCTATCAACTATAAATGCTCCTACAAGTGCCTCAACCACATCAGCAATTGTTTTCTTATGTAGCCAATGGTGATTTCTACTGCATCTAACTTCACTATTTGCACGATCTACTTGACAACTGTTTTGTGAATGAACAGTTCCTTTAGTTTCTTCTGTACAAATTACTGGGCAGGGATAGCTCAGAGCAAAGAACTGGCAAGGATCGAAAGGTTGATCACGTATGTAAACCTGAAATTGGTGGAAATAAAGCGATGTAAATACTAATTATTTACTTTAAAATACCAAAGATACAGTAGCCATTAAATCTTCTTGGGTTCAAATTATCCATCCCAAATGACTTTTACATGAAGCAACACCTGAGCCTAAAAATTCCAAAATGGTGAAAACATATCAGTCAACACCAGCAGGGAGGGAAGAAGGGATAGGAGGGGTCTAACCAAATGCATTGTTTTTTAGTTTAATCATTTTTATACATACCACATTTTTCTACAGTTTTTATGTCTACAGGTCCAAGAAAATTCATATGTTAGACAAGTAACTATGAACGTGCACCTTAGCATTTGATGCAACTACTCCGCATCTGTAAGAAGTGAAGAATTACAGGCTGGGATCATAAAAAAATTCTATGTTTTTTAAATAGTTTGATGACCAACTGCTAAAATTTCTCAAGATATAATAATTATGCTAACCACAAAAAAAATCCTAATGAATATCACATTCTAAAACACATTCAAACCTGCAAATTGCGCCTTGTTGCTAGCTTGAACAAATTAGAATTGTTTACAGCATTAGACCTTCTCCTAGTCAATTGCCCTTCATCGAGTGAATCATGCAAAAGAAAAAGATGACGGCCAACAGCAAACTTGAGGAAGGCATCACCAAGTGATTCAAGCCTTTCAAGAGAAAAACGCTCTTGGCACTTCTCTGTAGTGAGTGCTTCTAGGACCTACCACCATTTCGAACTGTTAGTAGTAGTAGATAACATTCATGCATATGTTTGCATTTCCTGAGTAAACGATTAGACTAGCACAGTAAATTTAAAGGATACTTAACCTAGAGTACTATTGATAATATCGTATGCAGTTAGGTCTTACCCTTCTGGTTGTAACTTCAGCTCCCTCAGGAAATGAAGCAGAAAAAACATCCTTCAATTCAATAGCCACAAGCAAGTTCTCTAGGCGATGCATTATTGATGGTAACAAAGAAAGTGAACTCTCAATATCTTTGGAGAAGCCTATTATTTTCAACTGACAAAGCTCAGGGGGCAAATCAATGAAGTATTCTTCCAGTTCATGCGATTCTGTTTACGACAAAGAAGCAGCCTTACGAAATGAAAAGCCAGAGAAAATCAACAAGAAAACATTTTCTCATTCGTTTGATTTGCTGGTAAAGAAAATGAGAAAGGATTCTTGTTCTTTTCCTCTCTCTTTTTTGTTTGTGGTGGTGGTGGGGATGCTGCCGCAAGCATTCGGTACTAAAAATGTTGCACATATTACAGATAACATTTTAATCTTAGTAGAAGATTCCGACAAAAACCAAAAATTCCATCAGTCCAAGTGTGAAAGAAGATCATAAAATGGCCAGCAAAGCTGCGTGTAAAGGGTTGTATTGTCACAATAGCCTGATTCTAATTACTACCTAGAAATCCTGAAAAGAAAATTTTTGGCTTTATTTTTCACCACCATGTGAGAACTCATAGTCTCCATTCTATTCACCCAACTTGAGCATCTCTCATTTCCAAAAGAATGAAGTTCAAGATATCTCTTTCACATCAAATAAGCTGTGCATGGATATTTTTATGCTACTTCAAATCTGGTAATTTCTTGTTTTCAAGTGTTTTCTCGATGAAGATGATGACAAATGTAAAAAGAAAAGGACAACCATTAGGGGAAGATTGGTTTCCAATAACAAATAATTAACTATAAATCAGGCATTGCATGCCAGCTAAAGGCAATGCAGCACTAACCAATCAATTATGAACCATAAATCTTGTCCCTATTATGAAATAATAATGCAGCCTGACAAAACAAATAGCAAGCAACATACTTAGGTAAAAGGGAACCATAACAAGAATGAAACCAAAGCAAAAGAGAAGGTACCTGACTCCTCCGGTTTTCGGTTGTGAAGCAAATTGTGCAGTTTAAAAAGTGGTTTTGCACGCAGAAGAGGTTGTTCAGGGTACTTCAGATGGACGTCAGACCTGATTGACAACATTGATGTTAAAACTCTATCAATTGAATACTATATCAAAAGCTAGTCTAAACAACTTGGTGTGGAACCTTCCTCTTATAAATCAAGCTATTTTCGGATAATACTAATAACAGTTGTAAATTAAGAGTTGAGAGCTACCAACATTTTTAAGTGGTCCACATGATTTAAAGTGCCAGAATCTCTGTAGGGGCTGTAACCATTTTTTTCACTGACAATGTTAGTAATAAAGTAAAAGGTCGCCTTGTGTGTGGCATACACCAAACTATTCTCAACGTCTCTTATACTCCTACAACCATTTGCAAGTTGCAAGCAAACATCTGAAGAGAAGCTTCCACTCTTTGCAGCTTCTACAGGAGTCTTAAAAAGTGGAGATGACAAACATCTTTGCACAATCCCCCAGTCCACTGTCACTTTATCCTCACAATTGGAAAGAATAACAGGGAGTAACAAGTAGAATGTTGAGGAGCTTGATGAAAGAAAGTCAACATTTCCTAAAGGAACAAATTCGGAAAGGAGTTTTGATCTATCAAGGATGACCTTGAAGAACATTTCTTGAAAACGCAGTGCATCCATGATCTGCATAAGTAGGAATACACGATGAATTTTGGTAAGTTAGTTAATTAGAACAAACTCTGCCAGAACAAAACATAGTTACCTCTTCTCTCTTAAATTCTGCTACTCCCGATGGGACAAGCTTTGTCATCACCGACCGGCGGCGAGCTAGGTGAAGATCCAGCTCCATTCTCTCAGCATCTTTAGGTAGTGGAGACTTGACAAAAAGTGCGAACTCTTTATAGCTCCTATCCTCAGGATCCGGCATAAATTTTATATAGTAAGAATGAAGGACATAGTTTTCCAAGTTAGTCCATGGTTCTCTAAGCACATCAGGCACAAGCATCTCATGTAGTTCACCACTTGAATCCTCATCTACCAACAAACAAATCAAATTTTGCAGAGATTAGAAACAAGCAAATGTAATTAGTTCTACACTAGTCACCCCAAACCCCAAACAAGAAAAAAAAGACAACAAAGTTGCTCCGCATCAACCTTCAGAGCTCCCAGAATCAGAATCCACCAGCGATGCTTCCTCCTCAAGAACACTGTTTTGCAATGGCAAAAGACGATCACTCAAGGCTCCCAATTTATGAAGTTCTTCAATGGCTTTTAGACAAGCATCCTTTTTGGCAGCATTAACTGAAGGTTGAGGTGTACTGGCAATTTGAGTTATTGGAGCATTGGAAGGTAAAATTATATTGCAGATTGTTCCTCCAGTATCATCAAAATAATAAAAGCTTGGCCTAGGGTGAAAGTACCTGAAATATTTTCATGTGGATAATCTAAACGAGTAAGGGAATTTCTACACAAACATATGTAGTGGGCATTGTAATTTTAAAAGCAGGTAAGAATGAAAAAGTTAGAAGGCATACTCATCATGGGGTAGTTTTGAGCAGTAATGATGAAGTAGAGAGATACTATATCCTGAACTAATGGAAGCACCGGATGAATCAACTTTATACATTCTTTCCTCAAGACCAACAGAAATATCAGTAGATGTTCTGAAAGTAATTTCCATATTCATACGATCTTCATCTTTCTTAAAATTGTTAATCAAATTTAGTTCCCTCTCATTTGCACTGCATTAAGAAAAAGAAAACTTATTTTTCCAAATAATAGAAAGAAATCATATGGACAGACCTTCAAATAGCATATACTTTTATGAACAGCACCTGTTCACTAGAAATGCATACTCAGACAGAGGCATTCTTGCACGACGTCTCGATTGGATAAAACTTGCAACAGTTTCCGGAAGGTCAAAACGTATCACGAGGCAGCATGTCTGGATGTCAAGTCCTTCTTCACCAACTTTAGTTGCAACCAATAGATTTAACTGCAAAGTCGGCATTCAAGAAATCAAGAATAAATAAGTGGTTATGCCAGTCAAACCAGTTGAGCTGGGAATCATTATTCACCTGTTCCGGTATATATCATCAATCTCGAAAGTGGGGAAAACCCGATTGAACCAGTCAAAACTGTAAACACTGTTTTTGAAACATTTCTTAAAAGCTTTTCGAAAAAATTATTGTATGATCAGATTTAAACCTTGAATCAATGTTAAAGAGTGTTATTTAGCCAAATACATGTTTTTTATATACATATTTTTTATATATACTATATTCCATAATTATTTATTATTAATATTACTTGTTCAATACAACTAGCCTGTTCAACCGGTCCTACCCCTTGGAGGTCTTACCAGTTTGATATGTGGCCTGGTTTTTTAAACATCGGAATAAACAACTTACCTCAACCCGCCAAGAGCCCCTAGCAATACTTATGTAAGGTTCTACTACGCAGATGGCAGACATCTTTTTACTACTGCGAGGAAACTTAATGTGCAAACAGCTTCAAGATGTCAGCTGTTTGATGCACCACATCAGCACGAAGATGTGTTGGCACCAGTATAATTGAAGTTCAAGATTCAACTTTTTTTTTGTCCTTTTTCAAGAGTTTTTAGATACATATACAGGCCTATTGTTGATATAAACTGCTAAAGCATTTGGACGGTTACTTTGCAAGCTTTCAGGTTACATCAAAAGCTAAACCAATTAAAGTTGCAGGTTTGAAGTCACAAGAAAAGACTGAATGAAAGAGCTTCTGTCACATAACAACTTAAAGATACTAGGAAAAAAAATACTTCCCTTAGCAAACTTTTAGGGGCTTGGTTCAGGGAAATGTATGATTACATGAACGTATGGTTACTTGACACATTGCTAAGAATAAGAATGTTACATTACCTCGTTTGGTTCATTTGGCCAGAATGTAAGATTACGGTGTTTGGTTGGCAGAATATAAGATTATCTAAAAACAGATTTTACTAAATTGTTATTGTGATCGATTTTTTCTAAACAAGTTTAACCTTCAATATTAAATTGGAAGACATCAGTATGAAAATTCATAGAACTCCTTCCATTGAACTCTAGCTAAATTTTGCATTCAACATATTATTAATATGTTGACATAATGTTTAAAAATAATTGCATATATTATTAAATATAATTTCCCACAAACACTATATTTTGAGCTAACACTGTTTTATCAGGATACAAGTGGTTTGATTGTTTGTCACCAGATTTCAATTGTATTTTGAGCTAACAAAGGAATTAAAAACAGATCAGGGATGAAAGAGTGAAATGAACTATCCTAAGTTCTCAATTCCTTCCCCTTGTAAAAACTTAACACAGAGAGTAATTTCATGACAATTTTATTCTTCACTTTTTTATTCAGTAGTTTATTTGAAAGGATTAAGTTGACAAAATAATAAACTTTAGGGACAAACTTGTCCAAAACAATGTTTACTGTTGGTATCTTACATTACCTAAGAAATAGGAGATAACGACATTACCCCTATATTCCCTAATAGTGTTTACTATTGGTAATCTTACATTACCACCGTCAGATAATGTAAGATTGCCCAAACCAAACACACCCTAAATAGTGTTTATTACAGTAATGATAATACATGTCACGAAACACAAAACCTGCTCTAGATTTTATCCAAAGCATAAAATGAGCCAAACTGCTTAAAAGCAAGATAAAGTAACAATTCAATGACGTGAACTTTGGCATGGAAGGGGTAGGGTAAGCGAGGAATATTAACACTAGCAGAAAAGGGTTACCTCTCCAATTCTGAACTTCTCTAGAATGTTTTTCATTGTCTTTCTTGACATCGTTTTAAGTCCAGAGTGGACTCCCACAAGAAAATGGCACTTCCAAGAAGATAGGAACTTAAGGTTTTGCAGTATGTACGACAAGGATCTTGCAGTAACAATTCTATTCACAAAAGTTATACATTTCATATTTTTCTGTAACCTGCAAAAGGATTTGCAAAAGTTTGTCAGAGAAAATTTATATAGAACACCTTACTTTTTAGTTAAATAATGAGAAAGGCAAAAGGTTAACCAGACAAAGAAGTGTGACATGGTTTGAACACATAATATGAAGAGAAAACCATTGCAATTAGGTTAATCACAAATGGCTGCTTCCCACAAAATCTAAATAAATTACCACCACACCTCATGCATAAGGTCCTTTATCTTGCCTCCTAGTGTTGCAAGGGCTATATATGTCATAATGCGCAAATAAAGAGTTTTATTTACTGAGTGCTATAACTATCGAAATGTCTCCACATAGGAATAGCTAACAAACAATCAAAAAACAATATACATGCTTAAATACAAACCTGAAGGAGGAAAGAATTCCAACAAGGCGTAATAGCTTTTTCGAGAAAAATGGTTCCTTTAAAATCTCTACATCAGATAAATCATGTGCAGATCCATCTACAATATTACAAAGACGAATAGCTGAGATTCTTACTCGAGTTAACTGAAACAAGCAGCAGAGCATAAAAGTTCAAAATTTATCTAAGAATCTCCATTTACAAAAAAAAAATAATACACATTATTTGAAGTTTAATGCATACAATGAAGTAGTAAATCATAAGCAACCATCAAGAAACAGAGACAGTATGTAGAATTAAGTTGAAGCTACTACTAAAAGTCCCTAAGCCGGTTACCATATCTCTCCTGCATAATTGAATTTCGATGAGCACAATAGACGGGCATGCAGCAACCAAGAAATTTGACAACAACTAGAAAGAAGTTGAAACTACAATTTAAAATGCCTGAACAGATTATACCTCTCTTACAATCCGAAGCAAAAACATCAGCAGCCTGAGCAAGATATTGATCACATATAGAGTCATCACTTAAAATTCCTTCATTTTCTATCAATTCATTCCGCTCAGAGTTATTACAAAGGAGTCGGCAAGCCTACAAAATGCGGGGAAAGATTAAATCAGAATTACCCAAGATATTTTAACCAACAATATTTCCAACATGAATTTGCAAGGGTAAGCGGAAAATGGTTGCAGAATATGACATAAGAGCCAAAATAACTTTAGCAGCATAATATTTTATTGCAGAGGAAAATTTCTCAACTGCCAATTAACAAAAACAGGAAATTCAGTTGTTTTCACAAAATCTTACTTGTAATGCTCCCCAAAGGCCAAGATTTTCCAAGCAAAAGATTATGTTATCATGCATTCTATTGAGCATCTTTCTTGTGTTTTTGGCAGATTGAAAATCACCATTCTTCCCGACAAGTAATTTGCACTGTTCTTACAATGAAAAAACAGAAAAACAAAATAAAGATTCTTTCATGAAAATTAAGTTCAAGAGAGTGTAATGTGTCACTGCAACATACCTGACGCTTAATGTTCTCAAGTTTGTCACAATAAATAGTGTAGCAACTAGAAGGACCATAATCATATACTCTAACAGCAGGAGTTGCTACAAAGCATTCTAATTCATCCTTATCTCCAACTGAATAGACCTACAATTTATGGAAGGAGAAATATTAGAAAATTGCCTACTATGCGCATCTGCATCAGAACAGCAATGGCCTTCAAAAAAATCCCCTCCCATTTTGATTATAACCAAGAAGTCTAATTTATAAAATTAAACAGGCAACTACTGTTTCCTCATCTCTAAGTCTAAAGATCTATGGTTGCACGGGGGGAAATGATGATGAAAATGATATGACAACAATATAACATCACTCACACTTAGCCATAAACTATTGGGTTTGCTTCAATCCTTATTCCTTAATGACTCAAGGTAAGATATTTCAGTACTTATACAGCTCATAGTAAATCCATAACCACAATTAGTTTTTAGAAGGAAAACAACAGACTGCATCAAACCAGATTATATCGGATTTCGCAGTGAGTTTCCAAGACTCACCTTAGCATCAAGCAAGTTTTCGAGACTGTTGATGCTTTTTGGTAAATTTGCTTGACTAGATGCATCTGAAAGCATAAGATAGGTTATCATAGAAGTAACTATCAAAATATGAGATAATAACTAAAAACTAGTCTCTCACTCAGGCAGAAAATATATCATTGAAGTGCCCTACAAGAAGCAATATAATCCAAAATATTTGTATCGCATAAACTGAAACATATTGTGTTATTTCTAAATTTAAACAAATTTTTAGAAAACAAAAATGAAAATAGGTTCAAATACGAGAATAAACAAAAAGACGAACATTTTCAATTTGAAAACACCGGATGTTTGTTACTTTTTTGCTTAGCATTTTGCAAGCTAAGAAGTTGACCCATAATTAAATGACATTTTAAGCCACTAGTTAATAAATATATGTTAGTATTTATAATAGAACCAGTAGTATTAATTATTTCCTTAACCAATAGTTTTTCAGATGCATTTTCTTGATTGCTTCCACCTTTACATGCAACACATTCTTATAACACCTATAATTTCCCATACTTCCAATGGGACAAAATTTTGTGATATCAATTAAATTTCGTTTTTTGACACTTCTAGAAAACAACATTTGTTTTCAGTCACCAAAATTCTTTTTCTAGAAAACCAAAATCGTTTTCCTAAAAATGAAAATAAGAATTAAAAAACAAAAATTTCAATTCAAACAAAGGCTTGGTTTTTCAAATGCATTTTCTTGAAGGCTACACTTTTTCATGCAACACATTCTTATAACACCTATAATTTCTCATACTTTCAATGGGACAAAATTTTGTGCAGAAAAAGGAGTTGAACAACTCATAATTGATACATGGAATGACTCGACTTTTGTTTCAAAAGAAATGCAACTTTTTAATTACCTTTACCAACTACGGGAGATGCTGTCATGCCAAATATACGAGGAAGCATTGACACAGTAGCTTTATCATAAAAAACCTACATGATTGTCAAGGTAATCTAATACATCAACTGATAAAAAAAAAACTAAAGTAAATCTATCAATGAGAGTACAAATACAATATGTGTAGCACTTTACTTTCATGATTTCTGCATATGGGTGATTGCTTTTACTTTGAGCATGATGGCACTCATCAAATATCAGAAGAGCTATTAAGTCCATCCTGATGAAGCAGTGATATAAACTACGAAGTAGTATTTGGGGAGTCATAACAAGAACCTATAAAAGGAAAAAGAAAAATCAGCATGAATAGAAACATAAGCAAATGATCGTGCAAATCCTGGAGGATCCATGATCCTAAGTAAAAATTTTCTACAAGGTGAAGAAAGAAGAATTAACATTAATAACATATTTAGTCAAGTGCAATAAATTGAAATTGGTAAGCTTCGTAAGACATATCTCTTTCTACTCAAGCTTACTATATACGCTCTTTGGTCTGACAGCGCTATAAACCGGAAGGACAAACGGACAAATGACATGTACATTCTCATTTAATGAGAATCTTTTTTATCTTTCTATATTTGAAAGAGTCCATCACAGGATGTCGAGCAACACGTTGATAAATTTTAAAATTGTATCAATCAAAGAGCACAATCACCTCATACTGTTTGATCTCTTTTTCCCAATCATGATGGTTCTTCAAGTGTCTGCAGTTACCACAAAAAGTCCCAACCTTGAAATCAAGCGAATCTTCTATAACACGGGCTTGCTACAAAACAATAACAGATTCATTCAAAACCATTATAACACTGCTGCATAGAATCTATAATCAACAATCCGGTTCAGTTCCTACATTCCAAACTTAGCTAAAACAATAGTACAACCTCAATCATTCCTGAAGATCAAGAGCTAACCTGCTGAACAAGAGCCACTGTGGGAGCAAGAAAAATACATATCCTTTTCTGAGGTTTCCGTATCAAATGACCAAGCTCATAAATAAGCAGAACAGCAATATGAGTCTTCCCACAACCAGTCTCCAAGTATACAATTATGTTCTCTTCCATGGCTTTCTTGCACAACTCCAGCTGGTACCTTAAATAAAAGCATAAAACCAATGTAATTTCTAAGCAAAGAAACTGAAATAAACAAGGTAGAGCTTCCAAGAGCTTGGCCCAAACAGCAACTCAGCAAACAGTCAAGAAAGCATCTTGTACTTGGCTTTCAAATTCAATTCCCACAGAAGAAATACACACATTTCCCCCAATCCAAACAAACCGCTCTTGTTTAATTTAACTGGAACTCATACAAAACAATAAAAATCAAGAGAACCAAAGCAGAGCTCCATTGCACAGAGAAGAAAGAAAGAAGCAAATAAACATAAATATTTACATGTATAGGGAAATGTAAAAGGGACTAACTTTCTAGCAATATGCCGTGGGTCCTTCTCTTTCTTTTCCACTTTTACTTCATCTTCTTCGCAGATTCCAACCATCAGCGAGGACGGAGAAACGGCTTTCGCTGTAGACACATCGGACAGCTCGGCCCCGTCGGTGGACAAATCGCCGTCCGGCATCGGTGAGTAGACTAGTAAAAAAGTTGTTTGCTTCGATCGATGGACAATGGATTCCGAACTTCTTTTCGGCTTATTGAGAAGAACGGGTTAGTTGGATTTGGTGTAAGGAATCGTGGTCGGTCAATGTAATGTCAAGTATCTTAAAATTCGAGAATTTATAAACTAATTTAAAATTGAAAATTAATAGAAAATGAACCACTTAAGGTAATTTGATTCGAAAAAAAAAATTACTTTAAAAATATTTTGTGTTTAAACATTTTCCTATTTTTATTGTTATAAAGTAATTAACTGAATAATTTATATGCACTCAAGATTTTTTTTATTAAATAAAAAATAATTATATTTTTAAAAAATATTAAAATTAAAATTTGTATAAAATAATATAACATAATCATTTTAAATTATTCAGTTAATTAATGAGTTTAATATATATTTTAGATTTTTATTTATTGTTTTATTGATTTTTCGTATAGATTAAAAAAATATTTATTAACGGTCAAATTTGAATAGATTTTAGGGATGTTAAAACAATTAATTTAGTTCATTGATTGAATTAAATTAAATTTTTTTAAAAATATTATACTTTTTTCTATTAATCAATAATTAAATTATTTTTTAAAAAAATTAACTGAACCAGAAAAAATTATGTTTTTCTCCTTCTTTCGGATTGGACTAGTAAACAATAATTTACTTACATTCTCATGGTATTAGTATGTATTCAATTAACTGAAATTTGTTATAGATTTTGGGTAAATTATACAATTAGTTATTAAATTATGTTAAAATAATTTTTTAACCGTTAAATTTTTAAAATTTATAAAATAACCATTAAATTTATTTGATTATTATAAAATAATAATTGATTCATTACATGTTATAAATCATTAATAAATATTAAAAAATTTAATAATTATTTTTAATAATTAATGATTATTTTATAATTTTAATAATTAAAAATAAATATATATATTATACAAATTATGTAATATATAAAAATTTTAGTTATTTTGATCTATTTTTTTCACGCATTCAATTTAAGTTGTTTATATAAATGTATAATATTTAAAATTTGATTTGTGTTTTAAATATATCTCCCACGGATGTATATAAACATTTAACACCCAAATTGATGGTTAAACTGATATAAATTTTAATTGAAATAATATTTAATAACTAATAACTCAAATAATAATCTATCATTCAATGCATTTTTTTCTTTATACTAATAATCTATCAAATACTAATAATCTTATGTATTCATTTATTTCATTTTTTTAAAGTGTTTGAATTTATTACAAGAAAAAAGTTTAAGGGTTGAATTCAACTTGGTCTTATCATTCGATGTGTGTGAATAATTCAAATGAATTTATATTTAACATTGAAGTCTTAGTAGTTGCAATTTTTAAAAACACGAAATAATTATGATTATTGGTAGTTACAATTTTTATTTATTTAAAATGTTTTAAAAAATGAAATAATTTGTACAAAATTAAATCATATTTTATTTTAAATATACATTAATTATGTGAGATAATTTTTTTGAAAATTTAAAAAATTTAGTAATACTCGACAAATGTTATTGAACACCACTAATGATAAGTACTATATTAACAAATTAATTTATAATGATTAATAATTTAAATGATTTAATATATAATTATAAATTATTTAAAAAATATTATATTTTTGATCTATGTTTTTTAATAAAAATTAAATCAAATATTAATCTTTAAATTAAAAAATTTAAATATTTTTTAACTTATCATTCAAACATTTGTCACCGTTAATCACCTGTAGTTGACGAGATAATCACCTCTATATATAATTATCGTTCGAGTTTAACTGTCGTTTTCTATCGTTAGTATTGACTGTCATCAAACCATCATCGGCGAGTATGCCTCACCGATAGTCTCCTCTTTCCCTGATAATTGTCGCGATCGTTCGTGTGGAACTACCGCTATTGATTTTGGAGCGTGGCAGACTGATCTTAAAGAATTATAATTTAATTTCAGAAACCTCCCCCAAGTATTGAAAAAAGAGAAGAATCTGTATATTTATTGTTGCAATCAATTATTTGCCATTTAGAGTGCATCCTGATGAACATAAAACGCAACAAGTAGTATCTGTATTGGCCTATTGCCTATTGAGCGTTATGCAAATGACAACACAGAAATGAAAATACCAAATGTAGAAACATTTTTCCTTTTTGTTGTTATTACTAAAGGAAAAAAAAACAAACAGAGCTGTTCTTAAAAATAGAATAAGACATAAAATATCATATCAAACCAATAGCCAAGTATAATCCATGCATGTAAGCCATATGCTTGTTGTGGCAGAAGCCAAGTAAGCTGATCAAATGCCCATGCCTTGCATTTCCCATTTGTTGGAGAATGGCTGAAGGGTAATTTTGAGTTTTCCAAAAAAAATATTTTGATATATCAAATAATTATTTTGAAAAGATTACACAATAAACCCAAAAGGGATTTGAAAAGAATCTCAGTGTATGTGGGAATTCTTTTGTACAAAATAACATAATATTGTTCATGCTTTCAAAGGAAAAAAATGGTGTTAGACTTCTCGAAACAAGTAAACTACATACTTAAAAATACAAGATTTGGGATAAAAAACATGTCACTATTTTTTTTGTAAGCCAACTTATCGATTAAGTCTTGTACTGCACCACAGGACATGCTTAAAACTGGAGTTTAGTCAGAGTTATGGCAACCTTGGAGAACAAGATGCTTAAAGACAGGCAGACTAGAAGAGGAAAACCTCATCCATCCAGTGGTATGGCCGATTCGAGCCTCACACGATTCAGTCGAACACTGCCTAGAATGTACTCTGGCAATTCTTCCTCTTCATTTGCCTGCAGGAGAATGTATCAGTATCCAGGCTTTAAGATGTGTATATTGCAGGGGGAACAATTCAACCTTACGGAGAATTTCAAATCTATGTTTGTTGGACTCGGGTGTGAGTGTCAGAATATGGATATGCATCTGACATGGGTAAATTTTGGACTTTTTAAGGTCTTCCATGTATTGGAGGATCCTTGTAGATAGATATCCTCGTATTTATGTGTTAGATACAGGTAAAATGAAGAGTCCGAGTAACATAACTTGACATGGCTACTACTAATGCAAAACCAGAAACGCAGTTTAGAAGACAGTAATTTCTCAGATGAACAATACTGCAGGCCACAAACCTCTATTAGTATTGCAAGATCTACTACTAAGCTTGTGACATATCCAAGGACAAGGCCAATAACACTTTTTGCAACTGATGATGACCCAATGTCCACGTCAACCTGCAGAATAGAAGATTCAGCAACAGTAAAGGAGGATCAGAAAAAACTCGCTCAACTAATCAATAAAACTTCATATCAGACTGTCAAGTTTGAAAATTTCGAGGATAAGCATTAAAAACTTCAAATAGAAAATATATTAGAGATCATTGAAGTACATTCACTGCTGTGGAACTAAGATATAGAGATATAGATCGTGATACTGTATGGGCTTCGAGATTACAATAAAATCCCCGACTTGGTGTAAGGAATGGAATATATTCAAGCTCCTACTTGATCCCATGCGGCTAATGCATGCCTAATTAAAGCATGTAATTCTCTGTTTTCATATATTTGTAGTTCCTGGACAAAGTGCATCAATTTCATACCTAAAATAAATTGTAGATTAGCAATACTAGCTTGCCTGCCGAGGCAAAGAACATAGAAAAATCTTAGATTGCATTACCTCCAGAAAATTGTCTTCCCTGAAGTATCTGCACGTGACAGCTTTCCCAAGTAGGCAAGCTTTTGTTCCAACCGCACGCTTGACCATCCAATACCCCTGTGTGCATTTAGCAACAACTAAGCCTTTCACTAGCATTGAAACAATAAATAAAAACCAGTTGAGATGTTAACAACATAGCATGCCATACCTCAACGATGCTTGGTATCAGTTTCAATCTTCCATCACGAA
The DNA here is from genome assembly GCA_035048815.1 of Abelmoschus esculentus. Lineage (NCBI taxonomy): Eukaryota > Viridiplantae > Streptophyta > Magnoliopsida > Malvales > Malvaceae > Abelmoschus > Abelmoschus esculentus. Next base: position 28,169,257 of record JAUCBN010000002.1, read on the forward strand.
ATGCATCTGTTCCATCCAAAAACTTTTCCAGCAAAGAATCTTTATTCACAGGCCTGTCAGCAGCAAAGTAGAGGACCAAACTATAGTTCGGTTTTGCAGGAATCTGAAAGAAAGACGCCAAAATCAGCGCGCTTGGGAGAATAATATAAAGTGTAAGTGAATCTAAGGTCAAAGGATGGTTTTCATTGACCATCTACAGCAATAAAATTTGTTCAACATTTGCAACTTTAGTCTTCATATCTTCCACTGTATGCATGCGTGTTTCAGGATTAACATATCTTTCTATGAGCACATCATTTTTGTGTTCAGATATATGGCCTATGAGTCATTACCAATACCAATAATGATCTCAAACTTAAATGTCCCAGCAAACAACTTTCAGCTTTTAATAGTTAGTTTTCTGCATAATCCGGCTTTTAAAATAGAAAAGAATTTTCATAACCATATTATGCAATTGTCAAAATTTCCAGTCTGAGGTGGGTTTGTTCAAGAACACAAGCCGATAAAGTAGGTAGAAATGCATCCACATGCATACCTCAAGATTAATCACAAGGACAAACGGAAGTTTTTTCCCGGCATCGGACTGAAAATGAAAAATATCAGTTAGGTCAGAACTTTCATGAAGTTTTTTTTAACAAGAATACAAATTGATTTCCAGCCACATAAGCAAGGCTAAACATGATTTTCTAGGAATGAGAGTATACACTTTATAAGAAAAGCCAAGAAAATACGTAATTTTGGTTAGGATAGAAAAAAGGGTATTCTTTTAGCATAAGAATAGATTAGCCATAGCATGAAACATTGCAAAACCTGGAAAGCCATTAGTTCATCTTAATATCTTATAGATTTTAACACTCAAATTTCAGAATATAAAATTTCGAACATCAAGAAGGATTCCTTAAAATTATATTAGTTTGACTAATCTACATAATGATTGCAGAAAAAGTATTTGAAAAAAGATCAAAGCAGCAAATTTGCTTAGAATGAAGCAACTTTCACGTGATTTTCATACACAGTCTACAATTGCAAAGAAAGGGGAACACAGTATGAAATCTAGTATAATACCTGAATTTGGGACTTTGGATGCAATGCAATCTTATCTGTGGCTTTATCAACTTTGAACCAATCAACAGCTATGAGCTTGAGAAGGGGATCTCCACCCGTTATCTGTAAAAAAGCTTGTAGGTTGCTCAACTGATTCTTTGCAGAATATCGGCAAGAACAAGGAATGTAAAGCAAAAATTACACATATATTAAAAAATAGGAAGAGGATCATCAGTTATAATAGGAAAAATTTTCATCATAGGAAAAAACATACTTCCTAATTTCTTGTATTTGAAGCTGTAATTGTTCAAGCAGAAAACTCATTAAGCAAGATAAATACAGTTAAAAAAAACATTTTAATATTTTTACAAATATTATAAAAGTTTTCCAATTTTTGAAAAAAAAAAATAGGCCTAATATGATGATAGGAAGTTCCAACTAGCGAACTAAATAAGAGGTTCCAACCTTGAAACCAAAGAAGAAAAATGCAACAGTAAGACAACAATACCTATAATGCATGCAAATGTAAAATCAATTTTAGCTAATTAATCAATTTTAGAAACCGGGGCTAGAAAGATTAGGTAGTGAAACTGCATCACACGAATCACTAACAGAATTAATTACTGGCCAACAGAAGCATAGGTATCAATAGCACCATACACCAAGCAAGCAATTGTCATTCCAATTTGTGTCTCTTTTTTCCATTATAATAAACCAGACAATCTTAATTTCAGGATTTGATGATATAAGATGATAAGAAGAGTGCACTCGGAACAAATAAAACAGTGAAAAATGCATGTCAAATGATTAAAAGGGAAAGGAAAACCTCACCTTGCCATTATTTTTGAAGTAAGTCTTTCCTCTAATCATAAACCCCGTGCCACTAGGAGAATTCCAACAATTTGCGTCAGCATCATCCTTTCCCTTTTGGAGGGAACCATTGAATTGACTAGCATCAACATGGATAGGAGGTACGCTAGGATCTAATTCCTTATTTGTCTCTTGAGTTGAATCTGCAGTGACCTAATACTTAGTGTACGTTATAGCTCACAAAGGGATCAAGCTAAGAAGATTGTTTAAGCTATAAGCTATTATCATTTGTCAGTGACACAACAATAAAGGAAAAAAGAATGCAAAGATATAAAATATATTTCCTTGATAAAGTCTCTCTTTTTCAAGTAAAAAATAAAAGAAGGTTTTCCCAATAAAGATTTAAGAAAAGAAAGAACCTGAAGCTTGCTTCAAAGCGGAGCTTGAGATGACCGAAGATACAGTCTTCTCCTTAGTTGGCTTTTCCTGATAAAGTTGAGAGCTAACTATCAATAATAGAGCAAAGGATACCTCAATTTCACGAAAATGATTAATAGGTTACATCAATTCACAAATAGAGCAATAAATTTGAAGTCTTCTTTTGGTAGAGGGGAAGGCACTTGTGTTTTTCAATGAGGTGAAGAGGAAAGGATACCTCTTTTTCTGTTTCATCCTCGCTATCTTCATCTTCTGTTGTTGAAGATGAGGCGCCAGTAACTGCATCATAGAATTCATCCGGCAACTCGCCATCAGCATGTTTTGAACCCATGGAGGAAGATTCACATTTGAGTGATGGATTTGCTCCGATGTATTCTTCTAAACCTGACACATTAACAAGAAACCGTAACTATGGAAGAAGCCTGCATGTAGATTCGGCTTTAAATATTTCTTGAAAAATGTCGTTTATGTTCTCATAATTGGTTGCGTCTATGTCTGAGTAATCTGTGGAAGTAGTCCTTTATAGTGACACTGTCAGAAACTCAAACAATGTATACTCGGCAAAAACCTAAAATAGTTGGACAAAAATTAATCCTATCCAACAGAATCTATCACTGCCGAGGTAAATGAAAGAAGCCTATCCTGCCTTGAGCATGGAAGTCCTAGGCAGGGACTCAAATAGCTGTCTGCTACAGCTATAGCGGCACCGTCCAAAATTGTTATTGAAGAAAATAACAGTCTACAATGACTATAATAACATCGGTTATGTTCGCAACGCCATAGAACACCGCAATTGAAAACATGGTTGCAACCACAATTTAAATCCCTGGTCCTAGGGATAGGAAAGAGCAGATACGTATGTTGGATATCAGTGAAATTAGGTTGTCCTAGTTTATCAAGTCCCTAATTATATGCACAAAATATCTGAAAGCCCACCTGTCTAACAGATATACCAGACCTGATTTGCTGAGACAGCAGAATGCTGATATCTCTAAGCCATTAATTGTTAGTATCAGATCAGAAGTCGGATAATAAAAACTTGATTAGATAACTCTACCTGCCACTTGGGATAATAACCCGTACGGAATACTCTTTTCGAACTTTGAGCAGTTGTTTTTCTTCCATTTACCCCATCCAGCAGTATGAATCTCCAACATATGTGTTACAAGACATTTCTCAGGGTTTGCGTCGGGTCCATCTAAACTTCTAATCTCCCAAGTAGATGCTGCCATCGATGTAAATATACATACAAATTACAAGCGGATACAAAAAGCATTTATATCAAAAGGTCTCGTATGAAACCTATGAAATAATTTAGTGCCGCAATCACTACCTTAAGAAAAATTCAATTTCCACTGAAAGGAAACTTGTCCTCTAAAAGCAGAGATTTGCTTCTACTAGATAATATAAAAATATTATGGATCATTTCCCTTCAAATTTTGAAGTACATAAGGAACGTACAGGGATCACATAAGAAAATAGTGGTATTGCCTCTTATGCTAAAGGTCCAATGCATTCAAGCTATAGAGATTATAAGGGATTCAGAGTTCAGACGTAAATACTTTTTCCATCTAACAATATAGACTCTTACGCTTAATTGTTGTACGTTGGTATCCATTTCTTGGAGGACGCTTCTTATGTGAAGCAGGAAACTGCAAAATTGCTGCCAATAAATACATGTCAAATGTAAGGGAAATGGAGGCAAGAAAAATGTTGGATTTCGTATAAATAAATTAAAATTGTTATTTGCATATCCTCTTACTATATGCTCCATCCAGCCCTTGAAACCATTGCCTAGAGTAGACAAAATCTTTCTTGGATTGCCAACTACAAATGTAACATGAAAAGTAAAGGTAAGCCAATGACCAAAGAGACAAGAAAACTCAATCTAATTTAACTACCTGATGGACAACTGAGTACATTGTTCAACTTTCTATTATCCTTTTAATGAGAAACTAAATTATCTGTATACATCAACCTCTAATTATCCTTTTAATAAGAAAAAAAAATTACAAGGGATAAATTATAACAAATTGCAAATTTTGGAAGTGCATGATGGAATCCACTTGATATATTTTACAATATATATGCACTGCAGATTGTTGGAAAATGGTTCCTCAAAGAGTATAAGTAATCCATTCTGGAAAAACTTACCGAGTAATATATTTAGGATCATATGTTCCATAAACAACATCATAATTTCCATCATAAGAATCTACCAGCTCCAAGTCACCTGTCAACATATCCCACCTGTGCAGATAGTAGAGAAACCAAACTTGTGTTATTAGGAAATATAAAATCATGGAACATTGGTGGAACAACTTACTGGTATCTCTTTTGGCGGTCCGTGTTTAAAATTACTTCTAGAACAGTATCTGCACTTGCATCTACAAGAGCAACAGCCTTTACAAGAGAAGCTTTTCCACTCTACAGAAAATTTTGTTTGTTGTGACAAATTTTTAAAAAAATATAAAAGATTTTTTTAAGTAGATTAGAACAGACAACAAGTATCAATTTTCTTTAAGTACCGTCGATTTCCTATTAAAGAGGTGTCAATATACATTTAAAATCATAATAATTTTCTTTTTATATAAAATTTATATATAAATTATTTTTTCTAAAAAAAATTAGGGTGTCATTTCACACCCTATTCAAAAGGCGGCTCCGCCCTTGGCTGCAACGACACAGGAATCAGATATTCTAAATCTACAAGTTCAATAAGAAATATTTATTAACTGCATGTTTGGAATTGGACTAAGTTTTAAAGTACCATGCTGGTAGTCTAAAGCATGCTTTTATATCAGATGTGTTTCTGTACATATTTTTGTCAACAAAGTGAATGAGATAAGGCCAAAGCACCAATAACCATATGGGAAATTCTATCATGATGCATATCCTAAATTTAACAATAAAAAGTAAAAGAAACAAGAAATATAATGGTAGAAATACCTTTGCATCAGATACATCCTCAAGGATTCTAACACCTGAAACCAAAATAAACAATTAGATGGTTATAACCTTTTTCATTAGGACCATTCCGTTCATATTGAGAGACTCGTAACATACTTTTACAAAAATAAATATTTCTTTTACTTATAAGGAGAAAATTTTAAATCTTATTCCGACATACTCAAAAATTGATGCACGATAAAACTAGAGAAATTCTGACAAAAAGAATTGTTTAAATGATAATAAACCATAACGAGTTTTCCGGTTCTACGTGGATTATTGTCTGTCTTGCTTTCATTATCATCGCTCTAATCTAAAAAGTTCAATTCTATCGGTATTCTTTACGTATTTTTAGCTTGCCAATTTTCCTTCGTATTAATGAATTTCATTTACCCCCACCACCCCAAAAAAAGTGTAAGAAGTATACCATTGATCGTGCGAATACATTTCCATTCATGTGCTTCAACTGCATCTCCAAGCTCCGCTTCAAAGTCTCCAAATGATGCACTATTACCCAAGCCTGAGCTTTGACGCGAAAGCATCTCTGGACCGCCTATGAACAGCAGAAATAAAAGAAAAAAATGTAAATCTTATATACACTATAAACTAATCACATTAATTTGAAAAATCGATCAAATGTACTATTATAAACAGAAAACTCATTATGTTAAAATAAATAGAAAGAATATCAAGTAAGAAAACGATTATAGAAAGAAAAGGCCCTTCAAATATCCTAACACATTTTTTGTTGCTTAAAAATAACATATTTTTTTATTACTCAAAATCATTTTATTTTCCAAGAGTGTTCAAGATTTTCAATGCGACACAAAGTTAATTTTCTGAGAGTTATCCACTTAACTAGGAATACACATGAAGCATTAACTTACTATGATTCAACATATCTAAAAGATTCATGTATTCGATTGTTTTCAATCGCTTCATGTAATTATGCCACAGAGTGGACATAAAAGAGTATTGTTTGAATATTAAGAGGTTTCGAAGAAATGATGAATAAAACTTCTCCTTTAGAACCTTCAAAGAATAAATGAACGAAACTATAATGAAGGTAAATACCAACTCACCTTGTCCCCTTCTTATAAGCTTTTTTAATCCAGATGCATACCGTCTTACTCGACGTCGATGGCCTTCTAAATCAATACTTCAGAAGAAAACGAGTAATATATATTTTGATCAGAAAAAGAAAATGTCTATAAAACAAAAGTATAAAATGTACAGGCATGTAGAAATCAACTTGATTTTGTTACGAGTAGATACAACCTACTATATCTTCTAGTTAAGCTACAAGTTAAAATAGTAAGAAAATGAAATCACCAGCCAATCTACTATAACCAAAATATTTTACTCCAGTTACATTGAAGGATTATGTAGTTATACTGCTTTTATTCCTCTCACAGATAAGAATTCTTCTATTCTTAGTCTCTGCTCAATCTATCAATGGAACTTCCTCCTTGACCGGTTATACATAAATTTGTCTAAAATCAAGGAGATTTGCTTACTCAGCCTCCATGCTTAATTTGTTTCTGGAACCACCTCCTCTTGAAAGCTCATATTCAGCCTGTCAAAATAGTTAGCAAGAGCATAAGGAAAAACCATGAAGAGTAAAAGAAGTTCAAATCTTCTAAGAAAGCAATCTCATTGTATTAATCAAACTATTTTATCTGACTTCTCTGTACCTGGTTCTTGGCATAGTCAAATGCTTCAATCCATTTTTTCGATTCTTCAGCCGTAGTAAAAGCAATCTTGAAGCAGAAAAATCTAAGTTAGCCATGAGCCAGAAGTTACTGAAGTCAACCAAAGCATTTAATAACTCTCGACATATTCAAAATTGATAGTTGGGAGAAGCTAAAAAGTGGGGCAACACAAGCATGCCATGACCCCAAACATTTGTTTAACAAACTCAGAGAATTATACATACCAACAGAATGTAGCAATAGTTATCAATTGGATTTTGTGAAACAAACTTACTTCTCCTTTCTTGGTCTCATCCAATCGATTGTAAATCTGTATAGTGTAGAGTTCCTACAAATGGTTAACAAAAACAGAACACTGTCAAGCACATGATCGAGCTTTGTTATTGATTAACCACATTAGAATACCCGGTTGAGAAGAAAACTAAGCGATTCAACTAAATCAAGTAGTTTAGAAAAGAAAACACCACAAAGTGAAACTGGGGGAAAAGAGCCACAATATACTGCCTGAGAGCAAAATTTGAAAAAATAATGGGAATAATAACTATGAACGTATAAAATGATAATTAACGCAGGTTTACCTCATTACCGACTTTCCGAATCCCTGTCTCCTCCACCACTAGTGTAGGTCCTATGATACCCTTCCTAAGAGGTTTCTGGACGAGGAAACATAATCGCATCCAAAAAAAAAAACAATTAAGTAATTGTTGTGCACATTGGAAAGATATACACGAAAAAAAATGTAAGAACATGTTTAAAAAATCTATATACAATAGTTAAATTGACGGCCTATGTGAGTTACAGCTTCCTCATGATAGATGACAGTACTGCTACTGTCAAATCCCATGGTTGAGTAAGAGGCCTTTTTAGAAGCTCTACTTCATAACCATGTAACGCCAAGTTAAATTCTAACAAAAACTGCAATTGGAATTTCTAGAGACCACAATAGTGACGCGGTTCTAGTTAAAATTAAATTATTCAATCATCGATAAAGTTACATTTTGATGCATTCGATGCATCCTGTTGAGTACTATTTCAAAGAATTCCAACTCCAATGAATCTATCTTCCAAAGAATTGCAACTACCTAAATTAATTCCGATCGTGAATACTTAATATATCAAAATTTCAAAAGAAATCTTCACGCATATACATAATCACAATCTGCAATAAGCTGGAAACAAATAAGAGAGAAGAACATGACGTTACGTACAGAGCCGGGGTTCTCTTGAGGATCTCTTTTATGCATCTCAACGTATTTTCCTTTTATATATAGGTATCGCTGATGGCAAAACTCATGGCCGATCGAATTGATTCCTAGATGGTACACCCACCCCGAGTATACCAAAAGCCCCTTTTCTTCATCGCCGCAGCTCATGCTTCGTCTAAACCTATGTCTACTGCCGCTATGGTTTAAATTGTTACTGCTGTTGTCCTGGCTAAGTTCCGACTCGGCTCCTCCCTCGCCTGATCCCGTCTTTGTTTCCATTTCGAAATTTCCAGTTTCCAGAACCAAATTCAGATTAATGAATATGTATTAGATTTATGAGGTCTCTTCCCGTAAATTATAAAAGGAAATTGATTATGATTTGACTATGAGCGGGTGAGAGAAAATCCTAAGCAGAGAGTGGTCGGGAGGGAAGGAAGGAATATTTTTGTTTTCGCCCGTTTATTTTTCCATTTATAGACATTAGGAAATATGGGGTCCACCTTAACGGTTTTTTCAAAAAAAGGTTGTGGGTCAATCCTACTTCTCACAAAGAACAAAAGGACAGGAAATTTCAAAATCGGTCAACGTTGCCAAGAAAAAAAATTGGGAACTGTATTTTAGAAAGGGATGAACTCGAAAATTATATCGTCAGTTATTTTTGTTGTTATTTACGAGATTAGTTAATTAAATGTATTTATTTAATTATTTTTATTTTATTTTTTTAATTAAATATTCATTTAATAAAATCTGTTTTTAAATTTAATTTACGGTAAATATTAATAAAGATTTATTTAATGAAAAATATAAAATAAAAAATAATCAAATAATATATTTAATTAATTGATCTTATAAATAACGTGATAATATATGACGACGAGTTTTATATAACGGTGAACCGTCGTTTTTCCTCTGCCCTTTGGCTTTTGTCTTTCGTTTTCTAATGTTATAATTATAAATTAGCATAATGTCTAAAATATCCAAGAAATTTCAGTAACTTGTCTAACGAATATGAGAGAGCAAGATGATTACTATTGAAACAAGTATTATTTTAGAAATTAGTGTTAAAATTAAAAGAAATTGAAAAATAATTATATTATGGAAATGAGAAATCAAGATCAAATTTTATTAACTAATTAACCAAATCTTAAAGATAATAAATTATAAAAAGATAAAAAAAAATTAATTATACTAATTTTAAATATAATTAAACTTATAAAATTAAAAAAGAATATCATTCTTTCATATACTCACTTGGGTTGATGATTAACGAAATTAGTATTTTTGTTACAGTTTAAATAAAAGGATTCTAGCTCGACCCCATCTTACCTTGAAAAGCCCAAAAACTTTCTTTCATTTGTTTAGCAACTATAAACTTACGGAAAGATTTCGATTCTAGACAAAGATAGACTTAAAAGTATTGTAGTGGATAATTGTACATTTAAAATTTTTAATTTTGTATAGTTTAAATATTTTTTATTAATAATGTAATTTTATATATTTATTATTTTAATATATATTTTTATATAAAATTTTATGTTCGATTTTGAACCTCGATTTAAACGTTCTTTCGCACAAGATAATAGTATACAATTCAACTGCAAACTTTCTCTCTTGGTTAACAAGTTACTAATAAGATGGTTTATTAATTGAAACTGAACATTTTCAAATTTAGACTTTTTTCTCACTAGATATCTTACAATGCTTATTTTTAAGATTTTGAGCGTAATTCGAGGGAGATTATTAGGTGAAACTCTATTGATCACGTTATTTATGGTTTAAACAATTAGAATTATTTATCTTTAAATAACTACCTAATAACTATCCATTCACTTTTAAAAAGAAATAAACGATTCTAATTGCTTGAGACCACAGATAACGTGATAAATAGAGTTCACCTAATAATTTTTTGCAATTCCAACCTTTTTTTAAGGCTTGTGCACGAGGTTTGGGCTTGGGCTTTTGTTTTTACCCAATGTAAGGTGTTTTTCAATGGACGTACCGCTTCCACCTTTCAAGCAGGGTTTAAAAGGAAAAGATGTGAAAAAATTCGCCGTTGCCGGGGATCGAACCCGGGTCACCCGCGTGACAGGCGGGAATACTCACCACTATACTACAACGACTTGATGTTTCGATGGTTGATTTCATCTCTATCATTGGTTTATATTTCCGACCCTGGGTTTACTAAAACAATTTTTTTAAAGTGTTATTAATTTCAATAAGTTGGTAATTTTTTTATTATTCATACAAAAATTTTAATGATTTTTTTATATTGTTATAAAAAGTTAGATTTTTAGTCGATGTTGTTGATGTAATCAATTTTTGGTAATAAAATATTATTGTTAATAGTTTGGGTCGTTAACTAAATTTTTTTCGTACCTAATTTACATATTGATTGGATAAAGATTAAAATAATCAGAAATTTTTTAAAAATTTGATGATATATTTATCTTTATAAAAATATTCACTTTAGTATATTAGTTTCTTTATTCTCTTTTTTATATGTATTGTAATCGTGATATCTTTTATTATTTTAATAAAATTCACCGCTATTATAAAAAATATACAAGTTAATTTTTTAGAAAATAATAAAATTTAAACATGTTTTGAAAATAAAAAAATATTGATTTTAATTTTTGTAAAAAAATAGTCATCTTATGATTTATTTGACGATACATAGAATATTTTCTCTTGTATAAACGCATGATGTTGTGGAATAAATTTTATTTTAATTATCAATAAAATCATTTTATTATTATTTAACCATTTATATTTATTATAATCAACTCTGCTTATTTATCTAATTTTAATTTTTTTTTAATTAGCTAGTAGTAATTACAGTAATATCTGTTCTAGAATATAATCTCAATCAGATCGTTCAATTACTCTATTGATATTACTGGTGATCAAACCCATGACCTTTAAGAACAACAACCATTCGGTCAACCACTTAAGCTAAAAGGCTCGTGCTCCAATTTCGACTTCTACATTGCTTAAATGTGTGAATCGATCTCATTTTCCAAATATATTTCAAATATTAATTTGATGTATTTTATGATGCTTAATATTTATTTTATTTTTTTAATAAATTGAATGAAACCTTGATTTTGAACAAGAGATTATTTTTTTTGCATAAGCTCCATGGATCCATTTCCCCCCAAACATGCCCTAATCGTTTTGGGCCGAGCTTGAAAGAAAAAAGACAATTGATTCTAAGTTATCACCTTTGGGCTGAACAACTATACCGAATTCCCGGTTTTTACTCTATTTAAATATCACTTTCTTCCCAATCTTGATTTCATTTCCTTTTTCTTTCTTCAGTTGTTTTCCCGGCATACAAACAGCGAATTCGAAAAGAATATAAATCTTGCAGCATCAAGTTCTCGTGATCAATCGCAAGTTTTCTGTGGAATAAATAACCAAAATCCAAACACATACTCTGTTTCCATTTGGATTTTTTTATGGACAAAGAAACTGATCTGCTATCACGCCTAGTCGCGAACCATCTACACCTGGCTCAATTCGAGCCGTTACGAGCCACGATTCTTGCTCTACGAATCAAAGATCCCGATCTTGCTCGGGCGATTCTTCAAACAATCGTCGCCAACTCGGGTCGGTTTGAGAACATTGCCTGGTCACATTCTTGTTCATCACCGGCTCTTCTAACCTATCTTTCGACTTTCGAACTCTTGCAATTTAATGATCCTACATCGATATGGAGTTTCGATCCTGATACATTGCGACTACGAGCGGAATTTTTGTTGTTAGTTCAAGTTTTGATCGATAAGGTATTGGCTAGTCTGAGAAGAGATGTTGATTTGGATAAGATTGAAAAAGAGAAGGAAAGTGAGAGTGGGGATTTTGAGGAAGATAAACCCGAGTTGTTGGATAGAAGTGAAGATTTGAAAGAGGGAAATGGTGAATTGGGAGACCGTATCAGGGTTTTAGATAGGTTTTTGGAATTAGGAACGAGGAGGTTGAGATCGGATGTACTCATGGAAGGTGGTGATGATGGTGGTAGAGAGGAGTATAAGGCTGTTTTGGAGAAGGTTTTGATTGAGGAAGAAGAATTGGTTTGTTTGAGGAATGTGATCATGGATTATGCAGATCTTTTCAATGCCTTATGTGCGAATATTCAGAGGCAATTGAAAGGATTGGACGATGTTGATTTGGGGATGGCTATAATGGTACGAAGAGAGGAGAAGATTAGAGTGGATTCATTCGATGAGAAACATAAGGGGGTTCTTAGTTTAATGCAAAAGAGTGTCCAGTTAGCTCATTTGGACGCTATCAAGGAATATGTGAAGGATGGGGATATTGAAGGAGCCGTTTCTCATATTCGTTTTCTTCACCTTGGTTATGGAGTCGAGGAGGTTGTGTATCGGTATGTGCATTTATTGATGAGTGAAATTTACAATTTCACTGTAATGTGGTTTCTCTTTCAGTGCTTAGCTTATTATATCTAGTCATTGTTAGTAACGAAAACGAATTATCCAATCATGGTTGTGGTAGTTATGTATTGTCCCAGCCAATACATTATAATGACCACTCCTAGATGTACTAGAACCATTTCATATATCCTGAAGATGGTTAGACGCCAGAGAATTATATTCATATACAACTAAAGAATACCGTATGGCATGGAATTGGTAAGGGAGAAAAGCTCTAGCATTTTTAATGGAGTGTGCCACTTGAACATAATGAAGAGACATGCTTTGAATTGAACGTGCTGCTTGATTAAGTGGGAGAGGCCTCCAAATGGGTGAATAAAGATAAATTCGTAAGGGTCAGAGAAGCACCATGATAATGATGCCTTTGCAGGGGTTGTCCTTTGAGACTATGAGGGTATGTGGATACAAGGTTTTGCACATAACCCGGGAAAGTGCTCCGTTGAAGAAGCAGAAGCATGGGGGGTCCTAGATGGTTTGCAACAAGCATGGAGGATTGGAGCTAGAGAAGTACTTGTTGAAATAAGTTCATTACTACAGAGGGGCTTGCATATTTTCCTTTCTCCTCTGGATGAAGTGTTGCATGTTTTACTTACATGATATCTGTGGCATGTTTCGCCTGCGAATCTTTTAATCTGCTTTCTTTTTCTCTTGTAGCCGAAGTAAAAATGAATACTGTGGCCAAGTAGATTCCACGTAGAGTTTCATCTTTTTTTTGTGTGTGTGGATAAATGTTTTTAAGCATTCTTTTGTCTACTACTGCTAACATTTTCTTAGAATTCATCCATACCTCTTTTCCTTTTCCTTTTTAGTTTCTCATTTGCTTTTCCTTTGATATTTCTAATAGGTCACTCTTACAAGATCTACTCAAGAGGGTTTTATCAGAAAATGAAATATTTGGAGAGTCCCGGCCTTCCCAAGAAGAAAAATTGTTGCAGATTTATGAAGAAGCTTTGTCATCAAATTGCAGGCATCTTGTTCAAATATTTCAAGTATTACTTTCTTTTATCTTCTAATGGCTCTCGACATTCCATACTGGTGACATCCTTGTACATTGCCTATAATTCATCGTACAAACCATGCTGGTTTGCTTAATTAGAGATCTGTTTTCGAGATGCCTTAACTTGGTTGGATATGATAGTTTGTTTAGTTTCATGCCATCATGTTTGGTGACAATTTTAACTCTCACTACTTTACTAAATAAAATCCTTGAGAATCACAATTGGTAATTATAATTTCATTTTTGTTTCATGTACGATAAAATTGATTGGCTTTGGAGTGTTTTCTAAAACTTCTCAGTGGTTTTGATTAGTTTTGAATTTTTTTTGGGGGGGTCTTGTGATGTTAATGTCAGCTAAAACTAACTGAAATTTCAAATAGAAATAAATGCTATTGAGTAAAAATATCCTACACTATTAGTTAAATCCTTCCCATATTCTCATCTTGTATTTTACCGTGCGTTTGTGTAGGTTATTCACGATGAGTTGCTTGGTGAAGAGATTAAGATGCATAAATCTCTTGATAACAACCAAATTCCACCACCTCTTGAGCATTTTCAAAAGTCTTTGTTGAAATTGAAACCTAATGCAGATGTAAATAACAAGCATTGGCCCTTGAATATGGCAGCAAGTTCTTGCATGAGAGATTTGTTCCATTATGCTCGCATTTCTGGGTTACATGTACTAGAGTGTGTGATGAATACGGCTTTGTCTGCCATAAAAAGGGATAACATTGAAGAAGCAACTAATGTAAGTTTTTTTTAATGTTTAAGTTAATGCATTGGCCCAAAACACATTAGGCATTATTTTTTATGTTTTAGTCTCTTACTTTTTCAATCTTATATGTATTTTTTTTAAAAATATGGTTAGGTTCTTGTACTGTTCCCTCGCCTTCGGCCTCTAATAGCTACTATGGGTTGGGATTTGCTATCTGGTAAAACTATTTTGAGGCGGAACTTAATGCAATTTCTTTGGATAAGTAAATCACACACATTTCAGATGGAAGAATCTCCTCTCTATGAAAACCGATCAGATGAGGCAATTCATGTTTCTGAACTTTCATGATGTTATAGTTGAATATTCTAAAGATAAGAAATGAAAAATTCATATTTATATTTATATTTATATTATGGACAGGTATCTTGTGTGGAACATCTTTGTGATCAGTTATGTTATCACCTTGATATTGCCTCTTTTGCTGCTTGTGTCAATTCCGGTCAACCATGGAGTTCAAAATTCTCATTATTATTGTCTGGACATGAAAACATAAAATCTGGAAGTGAAGATGCTAGGTTAGACACATTTGTTGAAAATTTTGTGTTGGAAAGGCTTTCTATTCAAACTCCTCTACGGGTAAGGCTCCATAACCACTTTTGAGTACAATTTTATTCATAATAATATGAACAGTAGTGTTGTATCTGATGCAATATAAAGCCTTGTACTCTTAAATGGAACATGAAATCACAAAAACCAACTAGATGCACCAAGATATAGATTTGAACACAAACAAAGCACCCTGACAAACATCAGGACCACGAATTACTATGTCCCACTATACGTGATTCTACCATCAGATAAAAAATAATTTTCATGTTGTAAGAATCTAAACAGTCATTAGAATTATTCAAACCTGACACATTGCTAGTAACCTGTATGCACCTGTAAGTAGTTGTAATTTTTTTCTTAAAACATATCCTTCTCTTGAGGTTGATGAATATTAAATGGAACTTGCTTGGTCTAGGTTACATAGTTTTACTTCATTCTTTCTAGGTTTATATTAATAATGACTTATTACTCATCCCAGGCTTAAAAGGAGAAAAACTAACTGTTTGTCAACGATAACCAGGATGCTATGTGATCCATAGAAAAAGCATTAACAGAATGCCTCTTTAAAATGTATTAATGGAAAATCCTAATTTGACTTAATTTGAAATTAATGCATAATTTCTGAACAAAGAAAATGGTAAATCAAACTACTCATTAAGTGTGTAAATTTTATGTGTGCTAGTGTAAATAATTTCTGTATGTAATGTAGATTTATTTGACCAATCAATTCTTTAGTACTTGAAATGTTAATTTGACACTCAGTGAACAGCCTGCTTATGTTTTGAGTGTATACGGCTCACATTGAAGGATTATTGTTACAGTGGTAAATATGTGAAATTTTGCTTGTTGCAAGTTGTAAGTTGTGCTTTCCCCCTTTTTAATGTGGTATTTCTCTGTAACTAGTTTTCTTTTCTGTAGGTACTGTTTGATGCTGTTCCAAGCATAAAGTTTCAAGATGCTATTGAATTGATTAGCATGCGGCCCATTGCTTCTACTCTGGAGGCCTGGAAAAGGTATTTATACAGAGTGGTTTCACTAGTTAGTATTGTCACCCCTGGATATGTGCAATTCCTAAAGTTTCATTTAGATGTGAAATTCGGGTTGGCCATCCATAGAATATTTGACTATGGTGGAGGTATTCCTTACTATCAAATTTTGTTACTTATTGTACTGTAGTGGTGAATGTTGCGGTTGGCTTTTGTTTGCAAGGTTTTGTATTTATCTGATGTGGCCTTAGATTACAGTACTATGAAGCCAATTTTATGGGGTTAGTCTTAGTGCCAGTGATGATATATGATGTGGTTGCAAAGCATTTTTCTGTTTTTCTGTTTTCTATAATAAAAATTCACCATTTACCCTTTTTCATGCAATAAATTCCAGAGATGCCTGCTTGACTGGATTTTGAGAGGGTTATGAAATTTTATCTTTAAAATGTTGCTTGTAATTTCATCTATCTGGAAAAATATACTATTCACCACTTGCATCTTCTATCATAAGGTTAGTACAACAAATAGATGTTGAAACTATTTCCCTTAAAACTGTCATCTTGTAACATTTACATTTGGCCTGATTGCCATATCATATATTCATGCTGTGCTTCAATATATAACAGTTATCATTATCATGGCTGCTATTCATTCCATTTTCAGGCACATGTCCTTTTTTCCTGGCATCACTTATGAAAGTGATCCCCCAGGAGCTGTTTTTTTTTTTATATATATATTTCCTTAATGTGGCAGGGTGCAAGATATTGAACTTATGCACATGCATTATGCTTTGGAATCAACTGTTTTTGCGTTAGAAGCAATGGAAAGGAGCACAATTGGTGACAAAGAGACTCATCAAGTGGCACTATGTCATTTGCAAGACCTAAAGAACCATTTGGGGGCCATAAAAAATATTCCACGCAAGGTACACTCTTACAGTCTGCATTATTGTTTTGAAGAATTTTGTTTCTTTGTGGGTGCTAATCTTGTTCTTTTCTTCATTGATGGAAGTTGTTCTCGAAAAAACTATTGGATTGTAAATTATCTATAAAAATGTTTCCAGATGGCTATGCATATATCAGAGTAATTCTTTGCAAGTGGCACCCACTTATCATTATTGACATGTAGTTAATAGTTTGGTTGCTGTTTAAGTTCTTCAAATGGTCAACCTTTTTTTTTTGTATTTGAATCATCTTACTTCCCCATTAGTGCTTGCAGACTTCCCATTATAGCTTCATATTATTTATTTCAAAATTTACATAATGTTCATTTTGTTCGAATGCAGATACTGATGGTGAATGTTATAATTTCACTTTTACATACGGATGATATCTCTCTCAACTTCACGCATTTTGCCTCACCAGGGAGCCTTTTTCAACAGCCTGTTGAATGTGGTTCGGAAATGGTTATATCTTTCACTGGGTTGCTACTTGATATTGTACGTCACAATCTTCCATCAAGCATAACTGAAGAAAAGCATGCATCTACTGATGGTTTAAGCATGCATGGGAGGCAGGCTTTGGAGTGGAGAATTTCATTGGGTAAACGTTTCATTGAAGATTTGGAATGGCGATTATCAATTTTGCAGCGTCTTCTGCCATTACCTGAACGGCCATGGAGTTGGAAGGAAGCATTGACTGTAATACAAGCTGCTCCATCCAAGCTACTTAGCCTGTAAGCTCGATGATAACACCTTTGAGTCAATTTGTTTATTTCACCTAAGAAAAAGCAATTAGTGGTGTAGGAAATGTTTATCTCATTAACATAACAAGGGCCATGTGATATGAGCTTGTCAATCGAGTTTGTGTACTCTATATGGAAAATTATATGTTGGAACTGCTAATCACTATCCTAGGTTTCTCCTGAATTCCTTTATTTTTCAAGTTAAAAACGATATCTCTGAGTGATGAATTGAAACACTTTTATGAAATCTCCTTTGCACATGTAAAATAAAATGTCTCAGGGGAAATTATTGCCTAGATAAATTATAGGAGTGGAAATAGAAGTGGAATTAATTCTTTAATGCATAATTCTTATATTTATGATATGCAAAAACATTGATTCCTTAAAAAATCAATAAAACGTAATTTGTATTGAGGTTCTCTTCTTGTTTATTGATCTTTCCTTTCCCTATCAGTTGTATGCAAAGAGCAAAATATGGCATCGGAGAAGAGACTGTTCACCGGTTTTCGTTATCTGCAGAAGACAAAGCTACCCTCGATTTAGCTGAGTGGGTAAATAACGCATTTGGAAAAGTGAACGTAAGTACAAGATTCATATTGAATAAGTTACTTAGATAACCTTCATATTTATTTTCCACATTACTCTATAATTTAGGGTTCTTTTTATGGTCCTTATGAATTGTTCTTCCCTGCTTTTCTGATAACTTTCTCATCTAATGCATTTATGAAGGATAATCTTATTTCAAATTAGTTTGAATCTGGCGTCATTTTATAATGTTCTATGCATATCATGCTGAGTTTCTTATGCCAATTACTGAGTAGGATGAGTGATGTCAAAACAAAGTGCCGTATTTAAACTGAATAAGAGATAGAGGTCATTAGCTTATACAACTTATTCACTGTTCTTGTGGTGCACAATACTTGGGTCTTTTATGATCCTTTCCCTTGCCTGGTATATCATCACCTCTGTAACTTTCCTAGATCATGCATGTGTTTTATGCAGGTAGAAAATGCAGTCTCTTCGGTACTGGATCTGGATTTTACACTATTGTGCTCTCAATTAGGTCCTTTGGCTGCTGTAAGCGATCCCTTGCATTGCTAATTCTTTCTTCCCCTTTCATCCCTCCAGTTCTTAAAATATTAGACCTTTTCTATGTCCTCCAGATTTTTCTGTGCGTTGATGTTGCTGCAACTTCAGCAAAGTCTGCCCGTTTGTCTCAATTGCTTCTGGATCAGGCAATTCTCATCGAACTTTGAACTTAAAACTTAAAACTTTTTCTTTGTTATAGTCAAGTGCTATCTTTTCCATTAACATTGGCGATTTAGCATTATTGTTATAATTTAGTATCAACAAGACTAATCTTTAACCAGAAACATATTTCCTGCTCAAGTAAAATGTTATGTATCAAATAAAAGCAATTCACCATAGGATTGGAGCTGAACTTTAACATTCACACACACAATGTCAGACAAAGCCACTCAGTTTTGCCTCTCATGCACAGGCTCCATGGAACAATTGAGAGCAAGAAGCCAATGGTTAAGGCTAGATTAAGTCCTGCCCTACTTTCAATGTGATCCCTAATAGTAACAAGCGGAAAGGCCAACTTGAATTAAGGCTAAAACTGTAGAAATATATGAGAAAACCAATATGTTTTCTCTATTTTCACTTACTTTAGAATAAGATGGTTACAAATACTTTTAAAGGTTTAGGTACAAGAGTTAGACTACAACTAAGAGTTTTACATGGTTACAAACTCTATCTCTAGGTAACCTAATAAAGATAGAACTCTAATCTAAATTATTTATGCACATAAAACCCTAAATCTAATAATACTCTCTTAATTCAACTACAACTCACAAAACAAACCCAATTTAGACCAATGTGGAATTAGAAAACATTACTACCTCTGTCCCACATATAATGTCTTTATTGACTTTTTGAAAGTCAAATTTTTTAAACTTTGATTATAATTATATTAAATATTTTAAATAATTAAAATTTATAAGATATATATATTTAAAATCTACTCGATTAGAGGTTTTTAAAACATTATATTAAATATTTTAAAATAATTAAATTTTATTAAATATTTTAAATAATCATGAATCAAAATTAAAAAAGTTTGACCCAAAAGAGTCAATAAAGGACATTATATGTGGGACAGAGGGAGTATTTAACATGTTCTTGTATTAAATACAGCATGTTAAGTGATATTTGAGTGTGAAACAAAATAGTTTTCTTCTTTATTATTCACGATCTTATGTTCTTTTAGGGGAACACTCTTGTAGACTCTATCGCACCTTTCTACCTTTAATCTAACAAGAATGTAATCTTGAGAGATTCTTGCATATCAGTTCATGTGTTTTGTGGTCATTTTGTTATTGACAGTTGACTATATTCATGTTCAGGCTCAAGTTATGTTATCTGAGATATATCCAGGAGGTTCACCAAAGGTGGGTTCAACTTACTGGGATCAGATCCATGAAGTTGGAGTTATTTCTGTATTAGGACGCACCCTTAAACGACTTTATGAATTGTTGGAACAGGCAAGTATTCAAATTTTTCTTGGATGCTCATTTTTTCCTACATTTTCCTCTTGCTTCCATTTCCTCTCTTCCTCTTTTGAGTGTTCTAGAAAATAAGTTATATGCTCTTCAAACATTATGTTCTGTATTTCCTTAAAAAGTTGTCTGGATGGTGCTTTATGTATTCCACTTTGAAGAATTTCAACTATAGTGCATATGGTGTGCTTTTTCTTTGGAGATGATTGCAGGATTTATGATTGTTCTGTGTGAGGTTTTCCAGGATAGTCCTCCAGCTCTTCAGGTCATTCTGGCAGGAGAGATCTCCATTTCATCAGCTAAGGATTGTCTTCGACAGGGACAAAAAGAACGTGCTCTGGCACTGCTACATCAGATGATTGAAGATGCTCATATGGGCAAGCGTCAGTTTCTTAGTGGTACTTGTTCTCTTTTAGTTTCTTCAGATAAAAGTGCTCTTACAACTAGTTATTAGCAGTGCTGTTGTCATTTTGATGTTTGCCGCAGTTAATATATTTCATTGCTTCTCATATGTCCTTTTGCTTTGAAACCTTAGGTAAGCTTCACAATCTAGCAAGAGCTATCACTGATGAAGAAATGGAAGTAACTTTTACTAAGGGGGAAGGACCGGGAATTGATCTCAGAGTAGAATCCAGTGTTGACAAGGATGGTGTTCTTGGGATTGGGTTAAAAGCTGTCAAACCGACATCATTAACTTCCATGGCTGGAGATAATAGCATACTGTCTGTTGGGAATGATATGATGGATGCTGGGAAGAGACTATTTGGTCCTTTAAGTGCAAAGCCCACAACCTATTTGTCACAATTTATTCTCCATATTGCTGCAATAGGTGACATAGTGGACGGAACAGATACAACTCATGATTTTAACTTTTTCTCACTTGTATATGAATGGCCTAAAGATGTAAGGAATTTTCTTCTCTTTCTTCCTAGGTTATCTTCTTCTTCTTCTTCTTCTTCAGTTTACATTACTCTGGTTTGAGTTGAAAACGAGGAAGTTTTGGGAATGATATATCTTTATCTTCTTCATTTTTTTTCTTTTTCAGCTTTTAACTCGTTTGGTCTTCGACCGAGGCAGCACAGATGCAGCTGGCAAAGTAGCAGAGATAATGTCTGCCGACTTTGTTCATGAAGTGATTTCAGCATGTGTGCCCCCAGTTTATCCTCCAAAGTTTGGTCATGGATGGGCATGTATTCCTGTCATCCCCACATTCCCTCGTAGTTGTTCGGAAAATAAATTACTTTCTTCTTCTGCTAAAATATCTCCGGTTTACCCTCTCCAATTGGATATAGTGAAACATTTGGTTAAAATATCTCCGGTCAGGGCTGTATTGGCATGTGTTTTTGGAAGCAGTATGTTACACAGCGGAAGTGACTCTTCTATATCTAGCTCCTTGGATGATGATTTATTGCAGGCACCTGATACTAATCGGTTGTTTTATGAGTTTTCTCTTGATCAAT
This sequence comes from Abelmoschus esculentus, assembly GCA_035048815.1. Taxonomy (NCBI): domain Eukaryota; kingdom Viridiplantae; phylum Streptophyta; class Magnoliopsida; order Malvales; family Malvaceae; genus Abelmoschus; species Abelmoschus esculentus. Next base: position 28,190,874 of record JAUCBN010000002.1, read on the forward strand.
CTGAAAGGTGACCAGCAGCATGCCTTGTAGAATGTTAATGCCTGTGTATCTTATTTACTTCACAACTTAGTTTAATTTTCACTTTTCTGAAACAGGTTCCCTACTTTAAATAGATGGATACAAATGCAAACTAATCTTCATAGGGTATCAGAATTTGCTGTGACAGCTATGCGAAGTGCTGATGATGGCAACATTAAACCTGAAACAAGAACCGCTATTAAGAGACTACGTGGATCTGACAGTGACACTGAGTCTGAAGTTGATGAAATTATTAGTAATTCTAACATCACGTCATCCTTGGTCCTCAATGTTAAAGACAAGACTTCTCCAGATCCATGGCATGACTGCATAAAACCTGAAACAGATGAAGTTGATAGTACAGCTTTTCTTTCTTTTGGTTTAGAGGATGAAGATCCATATGAGAAAGCTGTGGAACGGTACTTTCTTTTGTCTATGTATTTTGTTTCAAATTGTGACAGTTAATATGTTGCTTTTCATCTCTATATAATTGTTAGCTTTTACAACTACCACCATGTGAGGTTTCAGTTTTGGTAATAACACCTTACTTTCAGAGAAATAATCTGACCTACCGGTGGTCATGAATAATATTTTTCACTTTCTGTGACTTGTGTGTCATCCTAATGATTTTTTTCTCTCTCATAGGTTGATTGATGAAGGAAAACTAATGGATGCTCTTGCACTCTCTGATCGCTTTCTACGGAATGGAGCCTCAGACCAGTTGCTTCAGCTATTAATTGAACGTGGAGAAGGAAGTGATTCAGCCTCTGGACAACCTCAGGGTTGTGGGGGGCATGGCATCTGGAGCAATAGTTGGCAGTATTGCCTGCGGTTGAAGGACAAACAACTGGCAGCTGAACTTGCCCTCAAGTATGTATAAGCTATAACCTCTCTTCTTTTGTGATGGCTGCTTAAAGTAATTTATTAATGATTTTGCAGTATGAGGGTACGCAGGTTGCAGGGGCTATAGAGAATTCTTTTTTCTTAATTATTCTGGTTGTTTTTTCCAAGCTAGATATATGTGTGTACGCTTTGTTTTGCTTCCCCCCCCCCCCCCCTTTAAGTTGTTTCATGTCAATCAATATCGATTTCAAAATCATTATTCCTCTTTTTGGACCTAGATGAGACCAGAATACACTAGTCTATTTGGTCTTGAAATAAGGTGGCTTTTCTAGGAATTTTGGGTGCTAAGATATATCTCCCTTCTCCACATACAGACTCTGATAAAACCCAGCTGTTTTCTTTCTAGAAGATACTTTGAAACAAAATCGTATAAATAAAAGCAGATGAAAAGTATCTAATATGGGCCCTACAGTGAAGGGGATTGAGTATAGTAACCCATCTCTTTAAGCCTTTCCCCCCTTCGAAGCCTGTTTTAGCCGTCGCCAATGCTTGCAATTCATAGAAGATTTATGTTGTGCCTGGAATTGTGGGCTAATTCAGTTTCTTTCCCCAGGTACATGCACAGATGGGAACTGGATGCTGCATTGGATGTTCTAACCATGTGCAGCTGCCACGTGCCTCAAACTGATCCAATTAGCAACGAGGTTCTGTTTTATTAGCAATTTGCTTCTTTTTTCTCTTTTTTTTCTTTTATCCTAGATGTTGGAACTCGTCTTCTTGTTTCCTCTTATGTGAGCTACTTGATATGATTTTTTTTGCTTTTTTGTAATAACTGATGGTCAAATGATATATTCTTTGGATTATGCAGGTCTTGCAAAGAAGACAAGCTTTACAGAGTTACAGCCATATATTAAGTGTAGATCATCACCATGGAAGCTGGCAAGAGGTTGTAACTTTTCGGTGTCCTGAACTAAGTGAGGAAATACTCTTAACTTATGATCCGTATGCTTTTTTCCTTTTCCTGAAATGTCAGGTTGAAGCTGAGTGTAAGCAAGATCCTGAAGGCTTAGCACTAAGATTAGCTGGGAAAGGAGCTGTTTCTGCTGCTTTAGAAGTAGCTGAAAGTGCTGGATTATCAGCAGAACTGCGGAGAGAACTTCAGGGTCGACAGCTTGTGAAGCTTCTCACAGCGGATCCTTTGAATGGCGGAGGTCCTGCAGAAGCTTCTCGTTTTTTATCATCACTGCGTGACTCTGATGATGCTCTACCAGTTGCCATGGGTGCAATGCAACTATTACCCAACCTACGGTCAAAGCAACTTCTTGTAATTAATTGTTTTTCATCAGCCTCGTTTTCAGAAGTTGACTGTTCCATATTTAAAGCTTATTGAGTTTGAAAACAGTCTGTGTATTCATTTCTATCCTTTTGTAAAGGTTCACTTCTTCTTGAAGCGGAGAGATGGGAATCTGTCAGATGTTGAGGTTTCTCGACTTAACTCATGGGCGTTAGGCCTTCGTGTTCTGGCTTCCTTGCCACTGCCATGGCAGCAACGATGTTCTTCCTTGCATGAGCACCCACATTTAATATTGGAGGTTCTGCTGATGAGGAAACAATTGCAATCTGCCTCGTTGGTATTATACCGAAAGAACACTTTAGATGCATTTTATATCAAGTAACACTTTGTAGTTTAGATAATACTATTTATGATCAAATGAGTGGTTGACAACTGGTTCATGTTTCCTCATCTTGTAACTTGAGAGAAAAGATAATGTCGCTTCCTTTTTTATTCTTCTTTCACATTTCTTTTTCAATTGTTCCCTTTGAACTTGTTTTTGGCTTGTATTCCCATTTAAATGCATCCTGAAATCTATCTTTGATTGTATGTCTGACAGATCCTTAAAGAGTTTCCTTCTTTGAGAGACAACAGTGTAATTATGTCATATGCAGCTAAAGCTATTGCCATCAGTATTAGCTCTCCAATTCGGGAACCTCATATATCTGTTTCTGGAACAAGGCCAAAACAAAAAAGTAAACAAGGTGCAACTGCAAGGTCATCCTTTACTAGTAGTTTAAGCAACTTGCGCAAAGAGGTCCGTCGAGCTTTTTCTTGGGGTCCACGTAATACTGGGGACAAGAATGTCCCCAAAGATGTTTATCGGAAAAGGAAGAATTCTTGTTTGCCACCTTCTGAAAGAGTTGCTTGGGAGGCTATGGCTGGGATTCAAGAGGATCATATATCATCATATGCAGAGGGGCAAGCACGGCTTCCTTCTGTCTCAATTGCTGAGGAATGGATGCTGACAGGTGATACTGGTAAAGATGAAGCTGTTCGAGCATCTCACAAATATGAAAGTTCCCCTGACATTTTTCTCTTCAAGGTTTGGTAATTGAACAGGCAAATAGTTCTATTTAATGCAACCAAACTGTGTGTAGGTGATGTCTATTGGTTGCTATCTCAATAATTATGGTACAGATCCTGGCAGTATGTCAATTCTTTCAGAATGTTATGATGTCACACAGTGGGATCAGTTGGATCAGATATCTGGGGTTGACCATTTCCATAACAAATTTCTATGAATATCTGTCTAGAGCAAAATTCATGTAATGTTTTTTTAAACCATCTATGCTAGTATGTAGTATTGCTAGGCTTTGTGGCATGTGATTTATGACCCTTTTTTATGTTCTGATGATTGGACCTTTTGTTCTGTTGATTCTTCTTTCCTTGTTTCTAGGCACTGCTTTCCTTATGTTCTGATGAGTTTGTATCTGCAAAAAGTGCCCTAGACTTGTGTGTTAATCAAATGAAGACTGTTTTGGGCTCCAAGCAGTTGCCTGAGAATGCATCAATGGAAACAATTGGCCGAGCATATCATGCCGCAGACACAATTCTCCAGGTATTTGGCTATCTCAATCCCTTCAACTGCCAATGGCTAGAAGTATTTATGTTATTAATATTGGGTTTATCATTCTTTAATTGCCACCACTAACCAAATCAGTGGTCCATGTTCTTTTTCTTTCGGTTAACTTGCATGAAAGAAGGGATAATTATCCAGGGTCATTATCAATCTAGTCGTATTTTGCATCTTCAGGGACTAATATATGCTAGATCGCTGCTGAGGAAACTTACCGAGGGAAACGAATTGTCCAATAATTCTGAAAGAAGCAGGGATGCTGATGATCTATCCTCTGGTGCTAGTAGCTCAGGTCAATCCACAGATGAGTTATCTGAAGTTTTGTCACAAGCAGATCTTTGGCTGGGACGTGCTGAGCTTCTTCAAAGCCTTCTGGAATACGGAATAGCTGCTTCTCTTGATGATATTGCTGACAAGGAGTCATCTGGACGTCTCCGTGACAGGTTGATTGTTGATGAAAGGTACAGACTGGCTGTGTATACTAGCGAGAAGTGTAAGGTATTCGGTTTGTTTAGAAATTCTATTAATTGATTCTGTTATTTTCCTTGAAATGGACTCTGTTTGGATGTCTTGGGTTTATGAATTTTCTCTCTCAGATTGATGTTTTTCCTGCATGGAATGCATGGGGACATGCTTTGATTCAGGTGGAGCACTATGTACAAGCACACATGAAGTTTAAGTAAGTTAGGAGACTAGTAGTTCTCTGGGTTTGTGTAGTTCAAAATTTGTTTTTCATCTTTTGTTAATTTATTGCACAGGCAAGCTCTTCAACTTTATAAGGGTGATCCTACACCTATCATTCTAGAGATCATTAATACAATTGAAGGAGGTCCACCTGTGGATGTGTCAACTGTTCGTTCACTGTAAGATGACATGCAACTTGAATCACTATAGATTGGCCAGCGCGAAGCTGATTGTTACTGTCCAGAAACATTAACCTGAGGAAGGGTTCATTAACTAAACGATGGACTCAGTTGTATTTTTCTGAGGCCCCTACTTCCGTACCTCTATCATTGTTATGCTTCAGTTATTGATAACTTTGTCATGTGAAAATCAAAAGTGAGTTGAAACATTTGGTTGTTTAAGGAATCACCTAATTCAATTTGTGCTGCAGGTATGAACATTTGGCCAAAAGTGCACCCACTGTCTTGGATGATTCTCCTTCTGCTGATTCATATCTCAATGTTTTGTACATGCCATCTACCTTACCTCATTCAGAGGGATCAAGGCGGTTTCAGGTATCCATAAATAGTAATTCTCCATGTGGCCCTGACTTTGAAGATGGACCATGTAGTAACTTGGACAGTGCTCGTTATACTGAGTGTGTTAACTATTTGCAAGAAGTAAGTTGAACTCTTTATTCTTTTTGCATGTTGTATATTAAATTTGTTTGCATTGTGAGTACTATCTATGATTAAGCTTTATTGTCATTTATGCTCTCTATCTGTAAAACGATTGACCTGAACATAATGGTTCATGCAGAAGTAATATAAAAAAGAAGAATGTCATATTTGGATCGTTTTCTCTATGTGGCAATTTAGTAATTACTCTTAGTTTGTTTCTCTATTGGGATCTCTTTACAGATATTGTCACATACATATGCATTGCTATAATTTTTGTCGCTCGTTCTTCATTCTTCTATATATTGTCAGTTTCCATCCCAGTGATCAGATCTTTGATTTAATTGCCTTTTCTTTGTCATTGTAGTATGCTTGTCAGCATTTGCTTGGATTTATGTTTAAGCACGGTCGCTTCAACGATGCATGCTTGTTATTCTTTCCTCCTAGTGGTGTTCCTACACCTGCTCAAGCTTCAACAATGGGAGTAGTAACTTCATCAACGTCCCCTCAAAGATCAGATCCTTTGACAACTGATTATGGAACCATTGAAGATTTGTGTGACTTGTGCGTTGGGTATGGTGCTATGCAAGTTTTGGAGGAAGTGATTTCACAAAGAATTTCAGAGTCAAAGGAACAGAATGCATTAATAAATCAATATATAGCTGCTGCCCTTGCTCGTATTTGCACATATTGTGAAACTAATAAGCACTTTAGTTGTCTATACAAATTTCAGGTACCATCCATTTTCTTGTTTGTTAATGCTGCTGAGAGGTCTGGTTGTCGAGCCATCATTTGCTTTTTTTCTTTTGGTATTTTGAGGGGAGGTGGTTCTTATAGCTAGGGAGAATACCGAACATACTCTCCAATCATCCTGCTATATAAACCTCATGCTGTTTATCTTGGTCGCGACGATAGAGCAGACTGAGCAGTTGATAAGGATACTCCCCTTGTACTTTTTATATATTTATCTTTACGAAGATGGAGATGGTAATAAAGGGAATTCATAACTACTGATATTAGATGGATTATTAGATTTACTTATGAGTTTGTTAAGCAGTTGTGCTTGCCTTTCTTCTATGTTCCGTTGGCGTGAATGGAACAACATGATTAGCTGCTAAAAAAGGATTATATTGTCTTTTAATACTTGTCACCCCCAGACACACAAAATGAAGAATAAGAAAAATATAAATGCTAAATTATTGTTCATTTGTACTTTCAATTAGAACTTGATGCTTTTCTTAAACTTATTCGATGGTTTAGGTAATCAAGAAGGATCATGTCACAGCTGGGCTTTGTTGTATCCAATTGTTTATGAATTCTTCTTCTCAAGAGGAAGCTATCAGACATTTGGAACATGCTAAGGTAGTTTTTCATAGTTCTGGAATGCCTATTATATGCAAGAGAACACACTAGAAAATGAACAATGCTGTAGATTGATGTTAAAAAAAGTACAGTTTAGAAAATGTTATATGGTATTGTAGATTGATTTTTCAAAAGATTAATATATATAATCATAAAAAAATAAAGGAAAACGAAGAAGAAAGATGATCTACAAAGTACAACAGTTGCAAGCTAGCAATATAATAAATGCTAAAATGTTTCAACCTTTTAGATATATCTGGTATTAGTAAGGCTAGTTGTACATGCAAAAACACATGAAATGAATAATTGCTTAATGCTCTTCTGCTACTCGTGCTTCCTTTTGTTACAGATGCATTTTGATGAGGGGTTATCGGCACGATACAAAGGTGGAGAATCTACCAAGCTTGTCATGAAGGGTGTTAGAGGAAAAAGTGCCTCTGAGAAGCTTACTGAAGAAGGACTTGTCAAGTTTTCTGCTAGAGTATCAATGCAGGTAATAATAGATGTTAGGTGTATCTTCAGGCTTATGCTTCTTGGAAAGAATTTGACTTGCATTTTGAGTTTTTAAAAGCTTTAGTTCCTTAGGTGAAAATGTTTCAAGTAAATTCTGAAATTGAGCACATAATAGAATTCTCTATAAACATGGATGAGGAGATAGTATGGTATCACTTGTTTATGGGTGCCTGGGACTTTCTTTCCCGTATTCCTTTTTTGAAAGTCTAAATACACATATCACTACCTTCTACTATGCTGAAACCCCACTTCTTCCTACACCAAAAAATTGAAATATAATATATGAAAACCTAATATAAAATGAAATTTCTGCAGCTATTTTTTTCAAATGTCAAGCTTGCTTCTTTTTCTTAACTCTACGGTATGAACAAGTCCATTGCAGCACTCTGAGTGAAAGTGCATTTTTTGTTCCATCTTAGTAGCTTTCTGTATCTGATTAAAGTGGATATTGGTTATTGTGTTTGGTTAAAACTGGATTTCAAAGAATAAATTCTTGCTCCAATTACTTTCATCTATGTCAATTTAATTGGGTATATCTCATCCTTTGTTTATATTTCTTTGGCTTTGCAGATGGAAGTTGTGAAAACCTTTAATGACTCAGATGGACCACAGTGGAAACATTCACTTTTTGGAAATCCAAATGATCAGGAAACCTCTAGGTTATTATCATCTTTCTCATGTTTAGGCATCAGAGTAGCAAAAAGGTTTTTCTGATGTTTCTACTGGTTGGAATTGTTGGTCAACAACTAGGCAACCATTGTTGTCTCCTGATCTAATTAGGACACCAATTAATTATTATTTATAAGAAATGAGAAAGTATGACAGTTTAAATATATTTAAATCATCGTTGTATGTTACTTGAAGCTTTTAGACAAGGAATTTTAACTCAGAAAACAATGCATAAAGAGGAGAGGCCTTCCAAAGTTTATTATTATTTGGGGGGAATTTCAGTTCATCAGTTGGTAATTATGTATTTGAAAAATAATTGCTACCAGTGGTGGAACATCTGTTATCAACATGTAATGCTGAAGTTAATCAAGGTTCAATGGAACCTTTTTACTTGTCAGTATCGATATCAAAAGGTGGCTAACTATATTAATTGCATTCATCAGGCATCCATATGAGGATGGTATATCATGTGTAGAATTACTCTACACTTCAGATTTTATTACCTTCTGTAGTTCCGTTCAGATCCATTGTTAGTGAAGTGCACATTATTGGAAATTTTGACTGGTTTGCTATGCTTGCTGCTTTTCAGGAGGAGGTGTGAGACTGCAGAAACTCTTGTTGAGAGGAACTTTGATTTGGCATTCCAAGTTATTTATGAATTTAATCTTCCAGGTGGCTGCACATTTGTTTCCTTTTCTCCAATTTGTTTTAAGTTAATGCAGCTTTGCTTTTAACATTTGGAGCATTTTCCATGTCATGCAGCTGTTGACATATATGCTTCCGTTGCTGCATCACTTGCTGAAAGAAAAAAGAGCAATCAGTTGACCGATTTTTTCAGAAACATCAAAGGAACAATTGATGATGATGATTGGGATCAGGTAACATACTTTCATTTGGAATGGTATAGTCAATATCTTGGTACCAGGGGGATAACACTTTTTGACTTTATATTCTGGGAGGTGCTTTACCAAATGAAACTTTTTTAGTGGAATACAAATATTAAATTTTGTTAAGTTGTAGCAAGGCTGCAGAAAATGCATTCAATTGGACTCTTGAGTAATAAATTTTCTTTCTCTTACGAATTAACTTGTGCTGCTGATCTAAATTGAAACTTCTATGCAAAAAGGGTTCACTAGCATCATCTTGCCGTATAGCCACTTGGAATACTATCTCTGACTGAATGTACTTTGTGCAGTTCAAAATATTACACAAACTTGCCAAAGGTTGGCGCTCTGTTTATTTGTATTCCTGATTAGTTAAAAGGTAGAAGTGCCATAAGCATAGTAACATGTTAGCTTCTTCTGAGTTCAGCTACTAACTTGTTGTCTAGCTATCTCATCCATTATATGAAGCAAGTTTATTCAAATTAAGATCAATGATAATCTTTTTCAGTATATTTTGTATTTTCTGTACAAAATGAAATAATCAGTCATGGGAAATGACTAAAGCCCTCCTCACCCCAAAACAATGGTTTTGTTTCATGAGTGAGTAATCCTGTGATTTTTGGAATTTTGTAGGTGTTAGGGTCTGCTATTAATGTGTATGCTAACAAACACAAGGAGTGTCCCAACCGTCTCATTGACATGCTAACCAGTAGTCACAGGTAATCTTTTTGGATATCTCAAGTATACATAGTTGTTACTTTCGCATTTTTACGAGGTACAGTAGATCACAAAGGGTAGATTTTCATTTAAGGCTATTTTGTCAGATCCTCAAATTAGCGGACTAGCCGCTAGCCAGCTTTGTTGTATTCTAACTATAAAAGGTTTCCAAAAGGTGACTGTTCTAAGGACACTTGGCTGGCAAACCTTTGACCACAGGGTTAGTCAATGTTGTATTTATGAAATGTTCATGAATGCTATGCATTTCCCATGAGTACTTTTTTCTTACTCGTCTACAAAATAATAAATCTGGTTTCGGTCTTAACCGTTCTTTAATTTAGTTTAAGTGAATCACTTGGCTGATAGTAGACTCCTTCCAGACGTACCATTCAGGCAAATGCTTTTAAGTTGCAGCTTTAAAAGCAATATGTTTTGTGGTTTACTTGTCACAAGTTTATCAAGACAAAACATGATTTAGTTGGATAGATTGGTTAAGAAGCCCCTTTGATTTCATCATTTATGTTTGTTTCAGTTGCTAAAACTGTATCTCATACCTTTTGCGTGTTCCCTGTTCCTAATTCCTCTTTGCAGGAAAGTTCTGGCATGTGTGATTTGTGGTCGCCTAAAAAGTGCCTTCCAGATTGCTTCTCAAAGTGGAAGTGTGGCCGATGTTCAATATGTTGCACACCAGGTTGTCCTTTCTCCTAACGTCACAAATTATGAGTTAATAGTCTTTAATTTGAAGTTGAAAAGTGTGGTTTAGCAGCATTAGTCAACTGATTTTCCAGTGGCAAGTGGCATCATATTTCCTATGGAAAAAGATATAGTCTAGCTCAGGAGAAGGTCTAGCGAATTGAAGTTTTAAAAAATGGTAGTTCCGTTTTTTCTTACAAAAATTAGAATTTGGGTATATCGAAAAGTGTGTACCAAAATTCTTAACTTTTATAAGAAAAACGATACAAACGTTTTTAGCCGTTTTTTAGGCTGTCGATTTTTAGAATTTCTCCCGATCAGTGAACCCTCTATAAGATACGTATCATTCACTGCCAGTGGGAAAGTACTCTGATGTTTTAATACCTTTTTCAGGCTTCACATGCCCATGCTCTTCCCGTGCTTGATATGTGTAAACAATGGCTTTCTCAGTACATGTAACTTGTTGTTCCACTAAATTTTTGCTACTGCCAGCCATAGTCACTTGCAAGAATCTGGTTTCACAACTCCACAAGGGGATGCAACTGGCTGCTTTGGGCTCCGGCAACCGCCCAAGGCAGACCATTAAAATCGGTTTCTTGGTATAAATAAAATTCTTATATATATTTTTTTGTATTTATATTCCTCATTTCAGTGGGAAAAATCAATTACTATATTTTATTATTTGTTTAGATATCACAATAGAGACTCCATGGGTATGTATATGCACGTCATTTTGAACATAAATAAAACAAGAAATGTGCATTTTTATTAGAAAAACTTTGATATACAATTTTTTTAATTTAGGTTTTAAGGATTTAGATTAAAGTTTAGAATTATAGATTTATATTTTAGATTGTATACTTTAAATATAAATGATTGTGTCAACTTTTTATACGTGTTAAAATATTTGAAGGTGTATGCTTATTGAAATATATCTATGACAATTTGGCTTAATTTGAATCGATTTTTAACTCTTACCATGGAGGCTTAAAATGGAATTTGAAGAGAGGCATATTGCAAATGCTGGAAGAATATAAGCATAGAACTAGGGTTTTCAATTTGGTAACTAGGGTTATTAAATCATGTTGTATATGATTTTGATAAATAAATCTTTCGATAATTTATATATATATAATTTTAAACTTAAAATTTATTTAAAAAATCAATAAATTACACATTTATCAAAATTTTATATATAAGCTTCCAAGAATAAAAGTAATTTGTAATTTGAGAATTCAAATTAAACCAGATAATTTCAGAAATTTGAGATTAAATCAAATACTAAACTGAATCAAAAGACAAACTAAGGTGAAATCCTGAATTTTGACAGTCCCAAGAAAATTTAACCCTAGGTCCCTAACAATGCCATCAGGTTCACTACTGAGAGGTTAATATTCATTTAGGCGGGAAAATCTCGTACTTTTCCCCTCCTCCTCCCCTCTCTTTCAATACCCTCGACAAACCTCACACTCTCTCTAACGGCCCATTTCTTGTTTCCTTCTGCGAATCTTTTTCTTTATGTTCTATCTCCCTGGACATGGTCGTTGATCGAGGGAAACCCGCTCTCGGAGCAATGGTGCCGGTGGAAGGCAAGGAATCCCGAAACGACTCGGTTTTGATTTTGGACGATTTGTCTACCAAGTCGGAGGTCTCAAAGCTACGTGGTAGATGGGAACTCGCCTCGATTGTCAACTTCCTTATTGTAAGAGCGATCTTTTTTATTTATTTTGTTTCAGAACTCAACGTTTAACCGTAGATCATGACGTGAGAGAACATAGATTAGTGTTTGTAATTGATCGTGCGTTTTGATAGGTTTTTGAACCTGTGATCGGGAGTGATTTGAAGCTAACGGTGGAAGAGATAGAGTTAGGGCTGATTAAACCTAATGCTTCAATTGCTGCACTTCATATCCGACTTTTGAAGGTTTGGTTATTCCTCTTAGCATTTGATAAATTTGTCGATAAATGCCGTATTATAATCTTTTATAATGATTTTCCTAAAATGCGATTTAGAAGTATGGATCTGGCTTATAATTGCGTTGAGTTGAGCCTGTATAGAAATATTGTTACATTGTTGTCATTAGAAACCACCTTTACTTATTATTGTATTTTCTCTTTGTTTGATTGTGAAGCTATTGCTTTATGATTTATCATTCTTCCCTACATAGAAGGTTTCATGTTTGGGGTTTTTCTTTTCCTTTACTATGTCTTAAATTAAAATGTTTCTTGGCAGGGGATACCACCTTTGAGTAAATTGTTGAACACCCCTGATGGATGGATGACTGCACTTTCTAAGAAAGTTACCATTTGGTGGCCATGGGTGAGGCAAAACTTTGCTACTAGATATGCCACCTTTACGGTAGTCTGCATTACTTGATAAGTTTATACTTGCAAGTTTTTTTCCATGACTGCAGGTCGCTGAAGGAGAGATTCCATTCACTGCTCGCAATGGGTATTAATGATAATATTTCTGATTGTTTTAATGAATAAATCCACAGTAACACACTTAATCCTCGATTGTAGATCATGCTTTGGGTGACCTGTTTTGCTTTGTTGTTTTATTGTTTTGCAGAGAGGAGATATCTAAATACAAAGAGCTCGACTCAACAAGTCGCTTGCTTCTCTTAAAAGCACTTTGTGAAATTCGTGCAGATGTAGTCCATCATCCTTTTGAATCCCTTGTAGTTTTTATTGAACTAGTGATTGTGTCTCTATCCATCATTATGTTCATCCATGCATTGTTTGGAATGGTTATCCCACAATCAACGTCCAAATTTTAATTTGGTAAAAGAAAGTTTTGAGATGAATGTTATGTTGTAATTCTATGACATTTTTTAACTTTTGTTTTATGGGTTCTATTTTTCTACAGCAAAGTGATGCAGTGTCATACATTAATGATGCTGTGAAAAGTAATAAAGAAATTTCTTGCATCCGAAAAGAGAAGATAGGGGTGAATGGAAATGTTTCGTATTGGTAACTCTTGACCATGTTCTGGATTCTGTAAAATCAGTTGTATGATTTGTGTTGATGAGTTCTCTTTTGTTTGTAGGCATGATGGAAATACAGTCTTCGGGTATAGATTATACAAGGAAGTAAGAAGGATTGAACCTCAATCAAAAGCAAAGGGGAAAGCATGTTTAAACTTAGCAACTGCCTGTTCTTACTGGGAAACACTTGCAGTGAATTTCAAAGAATTCCGTGAAGTTGTGGTAAGTTCACAATAATTGTTTGTCCTCTCAATCTGTTCCCAATATTCCTTGAAGTTGTGCTATCAATAGTTGTTGTAATGTTTTTCTTTCTTGCTGTAAACGGCAGGATACACTATTGGCTAGCAAGATTTCAGAGGAAGTTGCTATTGGCAAGACTATCAATGATGATGTCATTCCCGTTGTGGAGAAATTTCAAAAGGTAAATTTGACAGGTCTTTTTTATCCTCAAGTAAAATTTGGTGCATCACACTGTTCTTGTGTTTCTGTTTTATAAGGTGTATCTGTTAGTAAGCCTGTTCATTTTTGTGTTATATAGAAGAAAGAAAGGACCCTGAACCGGAAGAAAAGGCAAGAGATGATCCTGAATAGCTTGAGAAGTTCCTCTGGGATTACCCGCACATGTCGCAAGCGTAGGCCCGTCAGTTACACTTTTGGTACGATGGAAACTTCTTTCCTGTAATTGTTGCAATCCAAATGTCTGGCATAGATTATTTTGATTAATTTCAACTTTTAGCTATAAACCGGTGTAAATTACTGTATATATTTTTTAAAAGTTTAACTGGATTATGACATGCACACTAGAAAAGTCAAGCTGTGAGAAAGGGGCCATGATGGCCGTAGATGATGGTTTATGTGTGATTGGTGGTTAGGGATTTATTGTTTGAATAAGATGAACAAAGATATTTTTCAGAGAGAACAATGTGTTTCTCTGTATTTTCTTATTATTGTTCCATATCAAATGATTACAGAATAAGCCTTTAAATAAGCTAAAATAGAGTTTTAATATAACTAAAATTATACTTTATCTCTAATTTAAATAATATTTATTCTTAATTTAAATAAGACTTTTAATAAATCTAAACTACTAATTAGGAATAAACTCTAATTAAATATTAAATAAAAACTCTAGCACTCCTCGTTAACTTAGACTTCTCCTCAATCTCTAACACTTCTTGGATAACTAACACTCCCCCTCAAGCTGGTGAACAAACGTAGTAAAACACCAGCTTGGATCTTGGATGTGATGCCTTACTCATCTTTTCTTTTGTTGTTTCTTCGAGAAAAATACTCCATGTTCTTGGGTTAGGAGTATTTGATTTAGATGCTCCAGTACACGGTTCTTGATTAAAAGATCTGATGTGAATGATGTACGAAGTAATGAAAAGAATCTACACTCCCCTCAAGCTGATAGTTACATAGACTAGAGTTTCAGTTTGGATCTTTATTGTAGAATCCTTAATGAATATTATCTAGTTTTCAAAGCAAAACTATAACTTTTTCATCTATCTTTTTGGATGGATGGCTAAGATAAAACCAAATAGTTTTTAAGGCTAAACTATAACCTTTTTTCCTATCTTTTGGAACAGATGGCTAAAATAGAACCAAATAGTTTTTAAGGCTAAACTATAATTTTTTTTTCTATCCTTTGGAACAAATGGCTAAGATAGAACCAAATAGTTTTTAACGCTAAACTATAACCTTTTCATCTATCTTTTTAATTGGCTAAGATAGAATCATTAAATAAAGAACCAACAAAATTAAGCGAGTAGAAATTTCACCAGAGATGTAAGATTTTCATGAGGGAGAAGCCAATGAACGGGTGTGGTCTAATGATAACAGCGGAAAAAAATGATTTGTATCTGAAAAATCAAATCATCGATTTATTTCTGATTACAGATGGCAGCAATGGTGACATCAAGATCGTTATTGGCTCTGATACCATGTGAGAAAGGGGCCATGATGGCTGTAGATGATGGTTTGTGTGTGATTGATGGTTAGGGATTTATTGTTTGAATAAGATGAACAAAGATATTTTCCAGAGAGAACAATGTGTTTCTCTGTATTTTCTTATTATTGTTCCATATCAAATGATTACAGAATAAGCCTTTAAATAGGTTAAAATAGAGTTTTAATATAACTAAAATTATACTTTATCTCTAATTTAAATAATATTTATTCTTAATTTAAATAAGACTTCTAATAAATCTAAACTACTAATTAGGAATAAACTCTAATTAAATATTAAATAAAAACTCTAGCACTCCTCGTTAATTTAGACTTCTCCTCAATCTCTAACACTTCTTGGATAACTAACACAAGCCAATAACTTCACTCATATGTTGGGTGATTGAGAATGATTAAAGTTCTTGCATGAGTTATTTTTCTTTTTGTCCATCTTAAATGAGTTTAGCTATAGGTATCATTTACGTTCTGCTTTCTATAAGGAAAAACAAAGTTTTTCCCTTCAATTGGTAGGGTGGGAATAGGAAGAGGGGAGGAAACTGAATGGATTTGCATCTTTCCTTCCCTCCAAATCCAGTCCTTCCAATTGTGGGATGAAATCACTCTTTCACCTTTTTCATTCTCCTCCATTTTCCTTCTGATCAAGCATAGTGTAAGGCTTAGGCCGGTCAATCAGTTGTAGTTGAATCTTACTATTGAACTGATCATATTTTTCTTTTAGTCTGGCTAAACTGTAGCATCTGTTTTAATCAAAAGCACAAAGATCAACTTATGATGAGTTTATAATCATGCAGATGAATATGATCGTGCTATTGATGAGGCTATAGAAGTAACAAAGTAAGGCTTGTTTAATCTAAATACCTTGGTCTAACCGTCTAAGTATTTTTCTTGGATGGCTTACCCATTTATTGGTTTGACGAATCTCAATACAGGAGAAGGAAGACTATTGAGGAGCAAAGCCAGGGGCAGAAGCTTCCAAGACAAACTTTTGCCTCCAATGGAGGTTCAGATGTGGAGGGCTGTGTCTCAAAAGACAGTTCAGATGTGAAAGCAAACTCCATGGGTAGTGACACTGAAGATGACAAGCTACAAAAGGCTGGTGATGATGGTAATGAGAAAAAGGATATTGCTGCTGCTGCTGCTGATGATGATGATTTTAGTAGCGGAACAGATGGGGATGACAGCAATGGTAGCGACTCAGGCTATTCTGCAGATGAAAATGAAAATTTGAACAATGAGAATGATAAGAAACACATGTCGATGGGATCTTGGTGGAGTAAAAGATTGGCTGGAGTTGACATCCATCCTGCTGTAAGAACTGGGAATTTGGGCACAAAGAATAGGTTGAGACAAAGGCCAGTTGTCAACTCCGCCCTTGAAACTATCGTGCCCGATTCAGAGGATGATATGTCGTCAGACCATACAAAGTAAGCAATGGGATATCTGGTTGTAAAAACTTGTCTGGGGATGCTGTTGTGGGGGTTAGAAACTAAACTGACTGCTAAAAGTTTGAAGTCAGCGGGTATGCAGACATATGCCTGAAATTTTTGTAAAGTGGCAAACAAACATTGTGCGTATTGGTTTTTGGATGTTGTAATTTATGAGAACCATATGGTTCTTTTATAACCTATTTCTTCTCTCATTGCTTGTTAAGTATCATCTCCAACACTAACTTTATTGCCTTAGTTAAACCCTTTATTTTGACACGTATTGGACTTGTCGGAATAAAATTAAATTAAATAATAGTAGCTCAAGTCAAGATTCATTTTGGATAAGGGTTGATTTGCTTTCACTCTTTATGACTTATGAGTTATATATGAATATTTATTATTATTTAGTTGCCTGACATTTCACATAAGTCAGGATGGCCGAGTGGTCTAAGGGCGCCAGACTCAATTTCTGGTCCTCGAAAGAGGGCGTGGGTTCAAATCCCACTTCTGACAAATCCAGTAATACAAATTTTTTTTTATAGTTTGGTCCAAGTGAATGAACTGGAACCCCAAATTTACAGCATAGAGAGCCTAAAAACAACTGACCCAAATGTCAATACACATCAAATCAAAAGCTACCAATACCAGGCAGCAGCCAATGACTAGCCAAATTGTCCTGTGTGGCCTCTCTCTCACGTATGCAAAGTCCTGTCCATTATTTTCTACACGTGTTAGGCATTATGCTTTTTAGCTCTTCATTAAACATTTCAGAGTATGAAATTATATTTTTAGACTTAATTTACCGCATTAAATTATAATTTTGATCGATAAAAATTATTTATTATACAAATTTTTTGTATTATATTTTTATTATGTAATAACTTGAAAAATATTTTAAACGATATAAAAAATTACTTGCAAAGATTTACTAACTAAAAAAATAATATAATAAATATTTTTAATTGATTAAGATCACATATATTATACTAAATTAAACCCGTGATATAATTTTTTCTCAAATCTGATTATTATGCACACGTGTTTGTTGAAATGTAGTTTCGTGGAACAGGCGTTAAGGTTCACGTGGAGCTGCAGGTTCATGTTTGTTAAAATAATCCACCAACATAAACTAATAAATATAAAAGGATATTTAAATAAATTAAAAAGAATACATGTGAATAATTTTTTAAAATATAATCTTTTTGTTATAAAAATAATAAATAAAAATAAATATATGTTAATAAATTTAAATAGACACAATAAACGAATATAAATAAATATATTATTTAAACATAAATGCTTAATTTTTAAATAAAAATACACTACTATACAAAAACTAATAAAAATAAGAGGTACCAAATTTAATATTACTAGTTTACCCAACAATAAAGAATAAAACAAAACCATCGGCCACAGCCCACAGATTCTTGCCCGACTCTCAAACACGGATTTCATTTCAGGTTCTAGTATTGCTCGTTCTAATCACTACAAAATTTTCTTCCTTAGCCGCCATTGTTTGATAGTATACAATACGGTTATAGTACATTCATTTGCTTGTTTGTTAGTTGCAGTTGGACGTCGGAAACGAAGACATAACAAGGCATGCAGTCACTTCAGCAGAAGGCTTCGGAGTGGAGCGGCGTTGACACTGCCGATGCATTTGCCATCGACCAAACTAATCTGTTCCAGAAATTGGGTCTTCAAACTTTCATCAACCTTTCAACCAATTTCTACACCAGGTAATCATCGTTTCTGAAATGGGTCTTTTTTTGGGTAATCAAGATGTTTCTTTTATTGATTGCGTCGGAAATTAGGGTTTACGATGACGAAGAAGAGTGGTTTCGATCAATATTTGCTAATTCCAAGAAAGAAGAAGCCATTCAGAATCAATATGAATTCTTTGTGCAACGAATGGGAGGACCTGGTCTTTACTCTGAGAGGAAAGGTTAATAAAGTTCCCAATCTTTGTGGGTTTAAATTTTCTTCCTTCATTCTTTAATGCTATCCTCTGTTTCTTCTGTTAGCAATTTCTTGTACTGTGCTGTCTTGTTTTTCTCTTCTCATCTCTTTATGTGATGCTTGGCAGGTCACCCTGCTTTGATTGGTCGTCATAGACCATTTCCTGTCACACACCGAGCTGCAGAGAGATGGTTGTATCATATGGAGAGGGCAGTAGAGAGCACTGCAGACATTGATGCTGATTCAAAACTCAAAATGATGAATTTTTTCAGGTGCAGAGTCAATCTTTGTTCTTATGTTGTGTGCTTTCCTTGGTTCCAACTCACGAGGGTTTAAATTTGTTTTTTCAGACACACGGCATACTTTCTTGTGGCAGGAGATGAGTTGAAGAATCAAAACCAATGAGGTCCTTGTAAGCATGCTGCCGACAAACCAGACGCAGCATAAATTTAATAACGGGGACAATCACTACTCATTCCTTTGTAGCGAGAATGTAGCGACGCTTTAAAATAAGATTTGGAATTGTCATCGGTCACTTATATCAGAAAAAAAATTGAGATTTATTGAGTTCGAAAATTTATTATGTATAGGAAAAGGTTTGTGTTCTTATCAAGCTCAAAAATCGGTACCTAAAAATTTATATTATATTTATTAAAAATGAAAATTTAATCTAATTTAGCATCTAATCCCTAAAAATGTATGTGATTTCAAAATAAGAATAACCTCATACTCAAAAAAATGACGTTCGAAGATAATAAGCATAAACAACTATAAAAAACAAGATAATAAACATTAAGCATAAATATATAAAAAAAAATGGGTAAATTATTAAAAATTAAAAATCATATTCTCAATTTAATTTTTTTTCAATTATAATATCTAAATTTGAGAGATTTTATATTTTATTTCGATAGATTTATTGATTATTGATAAAATCATATAAATCTTTAATAAAGAAAGTAAATTTGATTTTTCACTAGACAAGAAGCAAAAACATTTGAACATGATTCAGAAGTGATGGGATGGGCTTCCAAGTCTCCAACCATGTGAGTTTCATGTCTAGACACTCATTCCAAAGTCATACTGATTGATCAACTTGGCTTCATGATTCTAAACTGATACTGAAACCCCACAACTAATTCTTAAATATATTCATTCAGAATGCAGATCAAAAGCAAAAGTTCCATTGCTTTTTTTTCTTCTTGAAAATCCTTGATAGTTTAAGACAGATTTCAATTCCCAGCACTGATTGTATAACAAAAAAGAATGGTTAATCCCTGCTTGGAGAATCTTTGGAGATAAATATACACAATCTATACTGAAAAGTTAAGGCATCAAAGCTATGTCATCATGAAAGGAATCCTTTTTAAAGTAGTTGAACTACAAGGAATCCTTTTCCTGTATTAGTTTTCTGGGTTTTCTGTCAGAAAACAAATAATTGCTTATTTTTGGTTGAGTGCATAATTTAATGGCTGAAAATGAGCTACAAGGGGATCCACCACTAAAGATGGCTTGGCCCCAATGCCTAAAAACAGATCTATTTTGAGTATGTATGACTAAATCCATAAAATACAAAGAAAACTAACACAGAATACTGCAAGATTCTCTTTGCTTTTTATCTTGGTGTCTTCCACTAGTGAGTAAGCCTCTCAAGAAGCATCTTCTTATACTTGTGAATAAAGCAAAGAGGAAGTAAGAGTTCGAATATTCGGTCTCGAGTTTGAGTCTTTTTAATGATTTGATCTAACTCATGTAATCAACAAACATAGAAAGTTCTTAGACCAAACATGTTGAAACATTCCATTTCCCCCTTATCCTGTGTTCATTTTGCATTGAGATCATGAATTTGGAGGAAATTACCAAGAACTGGTTAACTAAACTGGAAGAACAAAGGCCCAGAAACACTCAAACATGCTTTGAAACATTGGATTTTAATTAGCTAAAAGTTTCACATTGAAGATCATTGCTGCTTTTAGCATTAGTTTTGGGTCATTTTCACATTATTAACCCAAGAAATGATTGGAATCAAAAATAAAAATATACAAAACCAGGAGGTTTAACTTAACTCTTATAAACATTAAAACTGAAACAGATAATTAAACATATAGTAGACCAGAACTTTCTAAGCTACTATTATGTTTTTCATTTTTCATTCACATGAGTGCAACACATTCTTCCTTGACCTTGAGATCCTAGATGGATCAGCAAACCGAGCTGAGAAAGACCGGTATAGATTATCCGGTTCGGCCCACCCAGTTCCTTGATCAAAGTTCTGTGAATACTCATCCGGGTCGTAAGAAGTCTGGAATCCAACAGGGGAACTGAATATCTTCTTCCTACTGAACTTCTTCCAAAACGTTCTCCACTTTGGTTTCGACCGATCGTCTTGGCCGCGCTGCGTGCAGCTCCGGCCTAACTTGATTGTCTCTGTCCTTCTTGAACTCTGCCTATGCCACACCTTGATTTCCATGACCAAGCCAGTCAGCTAGAAATGAAGGAATGTTATAACCTTTTTTCTGGTTTAAAACTAATGTTCTAGGGACGATGAGGCTTATATAAAACACCTGTAGCATGACTTTATCATATAAACAATATATCTACGCATGATCCAAGTACAGATAAGTCCATTGATTAAGTTGTTGTGTTTGAAGAAGGTTTTAAACCCAACAAACTTGGCTGCAAAAACGGCTTAGCTAGCAATATCTTACATGGAAAGACTGCTTAAAACGATAACAGCTTTGACCAACTCAAGAATAATAATTCAACGGGAAATTAAAATTTTAGGGTTAAGAGAAAGAGCCGGCAGTGAAGCAAAAAAAATGAGAAAAATAATGGAAATAATATTAGGCTTCAGGCTAAAAGGCTTGACCTTGAGCTTACTGGTAAGCTACTTAAGGCCCGCGTTTTCCAGCTTGAAGAGTCAAAAGTGAAACCGCCGAAAGAGTCGTACTTTGGTAGCGGCGTGCCATTTTTGCATGTTGCTTTCTTTAATATTCTATTTAAATATAATATACTATATTTGATTTGATTTTAGATTTAAATATTTTCTTCGTAAAATTATCTTTTATTAAACGGTTTGAATATAAATTATTTAAATAAATATATTATCTTTTATTATTATCTTTTTAATTTATTATTTTTTGTATAAAAATAAAATATGAATGTCTAGAGAGGTGAAAATAAAAAGATTTTTTTAGAATTAGATTTAGAATGTCAGTAATTTTTAGAAGTTTGATCTTATCAATATATTCTAATTGTTTTAATGTCAGAAAAACCAAATAGGCATTATACTTTATCTTTTCGGGTACCAAATTATGTCCCTGTCCCTGTCCGTCCATGGTAATGGACCTACAAATTCTTTGACATTAAAACACATTGCTGCATTGCATTGCCAAAAACTGCAGTTCATCAAGTGACATAAGTTAATACGACATTGCTAAAAAAACAGAGCTGAGTCTATTATGAGGGAGCACTATTTGGTTTTTCTGACTGTATGACAGTCCTTAATTTCTCATAAGCACCAGAGCAGTCATGGGAATAGTCCGACATGGCTCGGAATAGCTCCGGCAGACGGATTTTAAGAATTCCCAATGATTTGTCTCTCACTTGAATGCAATGTTTTTCATGAGCTTCGGCTTCATCTTCCAACCTCTTTTTCAAGCTCTCGATTGCAAATTGCCTCTCGGATACAACCTCATCCTTTGCATTTGCATCTTCACCTCTTTCTGCATCATCGGACGTGGATCGCCTTTGCCTGTACTTATGATACCATTCCTCGAATGCCTGTTTCTTTCGTAAAAATTCCTTCCGGGTTTCCTCACATTTTTCTTTTAGCTTCATCTCTTCGTCTTGATGAATGATTATGGTTTTGATCACAGCAGCAAAGGAAGAAATAGCAGATTTAGCTACCTCGTCTGGAAGCTTTTCAAGACAATCGTGCCACGTCTGAAGGAGAGTTTTGATAGGAGGATTCTGCACTCGTGGAGGAGATGAGACTTTCTCTTTCAAGCTGCTTTCAATAGGAATGAGATTCAACTTTAACCAGCTGTAGAGAGCTTGAATGTATTGCTTTTGATGAGTGACAAGCTTGTCAAATTGTGAATGCCATTCTTGAACAACATTATGAAGTTGGATGGTGCGCTCGTGGTGGTGCTTCGTCGTTTCTTTGGAGGCAAAGCCAATCTCAAGAGATTTGAGCTTTTCGACAATCTTGAGCTGGCTATCGTGATGTATGCACATCCTTTCCCACATGTTAGCCATCCTGCAAATTAGAATATCAACTTCTATGGCCATGATGAATGGTGATAAGAAACACAAGCAATTCGGGATAAGCTTATAATGGCTTTCTTGATATTTCCATGTTAAAACTTACCCATCAACAAGCATAAAAAGTTTCGGATACAACTGTTCATCACGTATTCGGTTAACCTCTGCCACTGTTGAATCCATGGACTGCATGTCAACTATGTATCTTGTGTGTAAATGATTTACAGCCGCTTTTGTTCTTTCCAACGATTCTGCACTAGCTCCATGTTTCTTCTGCTTGTTTAACGAAGCAAGCTTCCTTTTGTACTCAAGCTTCATCAGTTCCCCTTGCTACACACGGACCAAATTTCATAAGATCAAAGAAGGAAACTACAGAAAGGTGCTAGTCAAGGAAGCAATAAAGAAGGTCATGGCAAGTAGCGGGTCGTATAATTTTAACAGAAAACAAAAAGCCGGTATAAAAGATGCACCTTCACTTCATCATAAAGTTTCTTCTCCCATGCTAGCAACTTCTCCAGAATAGTGGCATGAGTCTCATACTCTTCAGAATCAAATTCACCCTTCCCATTTTCACCATTCAACATACCTCTCATAGACCTATTCCATGTAATGACACGCATTACCCTTTCAGAATGATCGATATTCCTACAATCCACAGGATCACGAAAATCATCAATACATGTCCACAATATAAAAACAGTAAAGCATTTCTTTTTCTGTATAGACATTAAAGATTTCTGGTATACAAGGTTTTATGAACCGGATAAACATATTCTCGGATCTCAAGCCAACATAGAACTGTTCTTTTACTTATAAATCTGAATGCACATTATTCGACCGAGAACATGATGATCATTCACCCTTTCAAAATTCAAGTAATTCTAGAATTGTCAAGTAGGCACCATTTGACCCCAAAAAAATTAGCCTAGAAAGATCTAGTGTCAAGGTCAGAATCTCGCTTAAAGCTAAAGGACAACAAGATCTAGATGTAAAGTCACCTTCCACCAAAAATCCCATTAAATCCTACAATTTCTTTTTCTTTTTTCCAGATCTAAACATGCTTCAAGCTTCAAGCTTTTACAGAAAAGATGCTGAAAAGTTCTTGCTTTGATCAAACACAAGCAATTCCAAACATCATCAGCAGTGGAAAAAACCCCATTGCCACAGCCCATACTTGTTAGCAAATCAACAAACATCTAAATAACTTAAGATCAAATCAATACAGGAAAAAAAAAAAAAACATGTAGATTACCTCGATTATCAGCAAAATTGGAATGATAATGCAACCTTGTGGCTTCCAGCATCTTAGAAACCTCCTGAGCACTCTCAGAGGCTTTCAAGAAATGATCATCAATCTCATCCAAAACCTCCATTAAATTCACACCAGAAACAGCCTTCGCCATTCTCCTGAAATCTGCCGGAGCCGTTTTAGAATGTTCAATATGTACCTGCTGCTTCCCTTTATCATCATCAACCTCCACTGACATCGCCACCTTCTCCGGCCTTTCCGGCGTCTTTGGCTCAATCTCACTATCAACTCCGCCGTGGTCGCTGAATCCCACATCACTAACATTGTTCTCTAAAGTGTCAACATTTTTACTAGCAGCTTGATTATTGTCGTCATCCAAATCCAAGCTCGGACCCGGCATGTTATCGTCGACCATGAAGAAGTAATCCCAAGCCACATTTTTAGCTTCGGGCATTGGCGGAGGGTGGAGGTGGTCCACATTGTTGTTCTCAGGAGTCATTGTGGGAGTTATCTCCTCCGTAGGGCGACCTCGCCCTCTTGAATCTTTTCTCAAATCTTCCTTATTATTATCGTTTCCCTCACGATGTTCTTCTTCTTCAACCTCCTCCTCCTCTTCTTCTTCGTCCTCTTCTTCTGCAATAGCGAGGGAAGCATCAAACTCCTTGCGACTCTTAACGGGCATTGCGGGCATACTAACTGCGCGTTTGATGGGAACGGGGCTAGGGGAGAAGTTAGGAAGCGGTGGCGGTGGAGGGAGGGTGTCCATCATCGGAGGAGGCGGTTGAGGAGTAGAGTCAAGAGGAGGAGGGATCTGGTGATGGTTTAGGAGAGGCACTTCAGCTTCTCCATGTCCATAGTCACTCAAGGCAGCTCCGGTGTTCTTCAAGGAAACGGCGTATCCAGAATGAGCATCCGCAAAGGCGTTGCGAGCTACAACAGCTTCTTTCATTAAGCATTTCCGGTCCTTGCAACGAGCCACTGATTCTTCGTTATCTATTCTGGACTGAGCGCAACCCATTAATAAAAATGTAAACTTTTCAGTTCAAAACGACTCAGATAATGAACACCGACCCGGAGACGGTGGATCGATTTATCACTGGTCTGAAAACGGGTCAGGATTAAATCTATGGTAGGAAAACGGGTCGGTTTAGATTTGAGAGAAGAAGAGACGGGAGCAAGGAACTGAAGGCAGGGTGCACAGAATCCAGAGCAGAGAGGGAGGGAGAGAGAATAGAGAAAGGCTGGGTGGGAATCCCTTTGTACTCGCTCTAATTGATCGCCAGGTGTGTCATTTGCTCTTTCTCTTTCTCTATATTTTTCAAATAACGGTCAGATTTAAACAAAGCCCTCTACGACGTCGTTCACCTTGCCTGTTTAATCTCATCATCCATTAGCGTTTTAATCAAATCTTACTGTTTAAAACGATGAGCGTTTAAAAAATTCTGATCTAGAGAATTCCAATCGTTGATCCGTTATTTAATAAAGATTTTGCGTGATTTTTTTAACGTTAAGTATGAGTCATAAAATTTTAATTTTTTAAGTACATAACTATCCAACTATATTTAAAATTAGATTTTTTATATTTAATAAATACATATTTTATATTAAAATAATAAAACAATTTATTTTTTATATTTGATAAATACATATTTTATATTAAAATAATAAATATATATTTTATATTAAACTAATAATCTCCATGATTATTTTTTTGAATGAACGAGAGTAATCTCCATGAACTAGGTGTTTGGAGCGGAAATTGATGGAATGTTCTTTTGGGTGACAAATTCAACCTAAAACGTAAACATTCTAAAACAATCGGGTGAAAGCAATATGGGTAAACTATTTATATAGCCACCCAGGGATAACAAAATTTGAATACTTCAATATTTTATTTTCAATAACATTTTTGTTCGGGGGTTGATATGAGGAATGGTAATGGACGACAAAGGAATTTCAAGTATCAAATTGATAAAATTTGTAAAATTGAAGGGCTGAATTTATTGAATTACTCAGATTTAAGATCAAATTGACAGGATGTGTAACTTGTGAGGATTAAATGTATTATTATAGTAAATAAAAAGTAATATTTACATTGTTTCTTTACAAAATAAAATAAAATAAAGAAGGAAACTCCTAGTCCTATATAAATAAACAATTCACATGAATCGCCAGGCTTTGCAACTACTAGATGCCAACAGCCAGATGTCTTGTACTTGAATTTCATTATAAAAGCGAATGTTATACAGAAGTATGTCCCCCAACATCATTTTTCAAAGAAAAAGACTAACTTTCGAGTTTAGAACCACGTTCAGTGTCTTGAAAAGTTTTACATTTCAGACAGAATAAAATAATAACAGAGATGGAAATGAACGAAAGCTGTATTGATTTTTCTTTCAATGTTAGTTTGTCTTATTAATTAAGCAAAGTAGCACAATCTAAACTTTTTTAAAGAAAAAAATATTGTCAACATTCTAACAAAAAGTGAAGTGCAGACGAAAAATGCATATTGGACAGGTAAATTCGGTGGTAGGCACGTCAAAACTCGAAACCATCGTTAACATGTATGCATACTAGAGGATTTCATCATCATGCTAAAACTAATTTACCTAACACTGGGTGCTTGAGCCTCGGTTTTGCACTAAACTCTCTGTTTCTATGATGCATCACCTGGTTAAAGCGGCATCGAGAACACAGCTGGAATCAAGTATCCCGACTTCAAACAGCTTGACTACTGCAAAATATTTTCCAAAGAAGTGAATTAAGCATAATAGATTGTCATGACAAACTTGAGAAACAAAACCAATATCATAAGACGTTTCTAGACATTCGTATAAAATTTCCAACCGAAGGAAACCACAACTCATATGAACCCCCAGTGTTCCTATACACTAACTAAAAAGAATGAGCCAATGACGTCAAGACACTACAGAAAATGAGATCATATGATCAGAAAACCTAAAACTATATATTTTAGTAAGGCAAACTGGAAACTTGATCACAAACACTTAGTTCATTAGAAAAACAAGATAAAAATGAAAATGCACAAGTTGTCAAGTAAAACTTTCCAAACCCATCATCTGGGTGGTAAAGGGCATGATAGTAGTACATGATGCAGCGTACCATAAGCAATATTAATGCTGGCAAATCACAGAAAAGCTTGACAATGGAGGTTGAACCCACCGGTTCAAGAAGCATGAAACCATATATTGACCATGATAACATATGTACCGCACAACATATCAAAATGATTGCACCATACATACAATTGGTAGCAAAAATCATCCCTTGTCCAATTTTGTAATAACCTCCTCTGCTACTTCTCTTGTATCAAATATAGCAAAAGCTTGACCTACAACATGGACAAACTAATTTCCTTAAATGCTCCATTTATCCACTGCAAGCTATATTTGAGGGGACCTAAAAAGGCTGCTTTTAGTTTTACATTTTAAATATAGGTATATAGATAAACTATGTTAGGAAACAGAAGAAGGATATAACATATGGAGATGATATTACAGGCACAATATGACTTCAAAAATACTAGAGGCAAACCCCAGTAGACATTACCAATAGATTAGGCCAACCTTTCTCATCTACCTTTTTTGACATATCCTATTCTGTTTGATCTCTCAAAACATTGACTAGATATCATGTCTTAATGAGAATAATAGCAGAGTTCCATATCAGAACCTCTAGCTATTCAAAGTATCAGAGTATATTTGTTATTATTTTGTCAACTTTTTGTTTCCTATTCAGATAATCCACGTTACCTTTTTTTTTTTTTCAGTTCCATGGGGAGGAAAACTGTTTCCCATGATAGCTTCATATAGAATATATTTATACCAGAATGAGGGCTAGAAATATGCAGTCTGCTGCACTACCTTCGGATCTGCAAGTTTTCTTGAAGGCAGTCCAAACTACATCCTGAAATATTAATGCATATTCTTCATAATGGCGAAAAATGATACAAGCCATCATAAGTAAATGATTCAGAAAACTGAATACCTCTCTTTCTCCCGGCTCCCGCCATTCTTTTTTACCCCACTTGAATTCAAGGTCCTCTGTCCCCTCGACTTCTACCATACTCGCACAACAGGCCTTCATTTAACCAGAAAAAACAAAACCTGAAAAGAAAAAGGAAATGACTGAAATATTCAACACGCAAATAGAGCATTCCAACTATATATTAACATTTTTTGTTAAAATATAACAAAGAGGAGTATCCGCGATTAAAATTCCCCCCCCCCCCCCCCCCCCCCAAATTATTAATTATAAAGAAAATACGATGGAAATCAAATATCAATTAGATTTGAATAAAAGCAATATGAACGACCGCCAAGAAACAACATTTACTGTGAAATGGTTTCAAGAAACTACATTCCAGAGAAAACCAAAAACCGCGAAAAAAAACTAAAATTGATTCTTGTAAATCAACCGATACCGTTAGTAATAGCTACTATTACTAAACTCTACGGTAAATAGAAAGATTGCCGGGGAATTATATTTCCATTCTTTTCTTTGTTATCAAGAAGGGAATTATTTTACCTTTTCAGAAGCGACCGAAAGTGTAGAATTTTATCTTTTTCATAAAACCCTAACCCTTAATCCCCAAGTTTTGTCTCGCTTGAGTTCTTTCCGGCCTTTATTTCATTTTCTTTTTTTAGCATTTTCCCCATTCTCGATATATATGGGAATGAATATTTAATACGTTAATATTAGAATATTTTATTTAAAATTATTAATTAATTTAAAATACGCAATAATTTTTTTAAATATAAAAATAATTTTAAATATAATTTTATTTATAATTAAATAATTTAAATATAATTTTTAATAGTTAAGTAATTTAAATATAATTTTATTTATAATTGAGTGATATATATTATAATTTATTATTAATTTAATTTATTATTAACTTGCTGATTAGATCCAGTATGCAATAAATAGGATTCGTGGAGCTAACATCAATCATAATATCTCTACCAAACAAAAACATGATGTTCTAAACATTAGAGATCAATTGCTAATTAGGGGTAAGCATTCATGGAGCAAAGTATTTAACTTTCTATCTTATTAGAGATCATCTGATAATGAAAGATAAACATTCAATTGAATAGAATCGAGTAAAAAATATTTATTTAAAAAATAGAGAAGAAATATTTTTTTATAAACAAAAACATGATATTCTAATAGATTTATCATCAAACCATTGTGAGACAATACATAATACTATCATTTTATCCATTACTAAGAACATAGATTCTGCATAACTAGACTCGTGGGGTTTAAGGTAAAATTATTACAGAAGAAACTGGATATAGCTTTATGTTGTTTTAATGCACACGATACTCTTTAGGATCTTACTTTGGGACCCAAACAATGTGATCCTGAGGAAGGAAATGGCAGATAGGTACGGTTCCGGGCTCAACCTTAAGCACTTGGAAAGCCAAATGCTTCGGGTTCCATCCCGATGTATCTGTGTGGCAGACTGCTACTGCTTTCGCTTTTGTTCCGTCAGCACCCTCCAAAGGAACCGTGTAAGCCCTTGTTGTTTCCGATTTATGGCAATAGAAGACGGCGTATGCATACTTCTGATTGTGGCAAACTACAGCTTTGTCGCCTGCCAACTTCTTTACTCCGGTTGCTATTGTGTACTTCTGCATTGGGGTTTGTTTTTCCACCTCTGTAGAGACTGCCTGGTCGATTTTCCCTAGCTTTGAAGTGCTGAAGTCAATCATTGATTCGAGTGAGGTTGCACAATATTTCTCTTCTCCTCGAATCGATGGCTGTTCGCACTCCTTGATCGTGTTCTTCATCGTCTCAGCCTTTTCTGATCCTGATTTTACTGAAAATTTGGTGAGAATTTCTGGCAACTTGTCGGATGAAAATGGTATTGTTTTGGATATTTGGTATGGTAAGAAAGTTGGTTTGTGTGTGTTGTCGGTGAAATGCAGGGTCATTGTTTCCCCGGGGTGCATATCCTTTTCTAAAAAGAAAAGTGCCACATTCGGATCATCGTGGATTTGAGTCGCGGTGGCTGCATAAATGTAATTAAAGGGTGAAACATTAACATATACTGGCTTTCCCTTGTGTCCGGTGTTCACTCCAACTCCGCCCTTTCCGACGCTCACATGAGTGCCACCCCCTGGCTTTCCTTTCCCGGTGTTCACTCCAACTCCGCCCTTTCCGACGCTCACATGAGTGCCACCCCCTGGCTTTCCTTTCCCGGTGTTCACTCCAACTCCGCCCTTTCCGACGCTCACATGAGTGCCACCCCCTGGCTTTCCTTTCCCGGTGTTCACATGTACTCCGCCCTTTCCAACGTTCACGGAAGTACCGCTGGGCTTCCCTTTTCCGGTATTGACGTTTACACCACCACCACCTACATTCACAGAGGTACTTTTCTCCCCAAACAGTTCTGCAAATACACCAAAATCAATGGCATCAGCTAGTAGCTCAACCTTATTTATTGAGAAGCAATTTAAAATTGTTTAAATTTAGAGGAGACCAACAGTATAAATTATATGTTTTAAGGGACTAAAATACAAATTTACCATTATCTCAACTTAGAGATACTGCCTCAGGCATCAGTTAACTATTTGCTCATGTCCTATTCCTATGTTTTCCAGAACAAATTGCTAAACAGAACATATTTGCTCCGCCACTTTCAACAAAACAGAACCAGAACACTCACCAGGGTGCAGCATTTCTTGGACAACCTTTGGCATTGGAGTATTTGGCAGCTTATTGTTCCAATATTCCTCAGGCGAGACAGCAGCATGGCTTGCCACCACAGCAAGCTGCAAAAACAATCAAGTCAAGGGAAAAAACTCATTAGTTCTTCACACTCAACAACAAGCAATCGCACGAAATCGGAGAACTTACAGCTACGAAAGCGAGAGCCGGCGAGAGAACCTTCATCGAAAGAAAGAGACAGTACACTAAATCTGTAAGTTTGTGTAGCATGGAATGTGAAGATGGCAAAGAAGGCTCAATATTTATAATCGGAACTGAAGAAGGAGGCTTAAGACAAGTAACAATCCCAGCAGTTTTTCTCACCCCATAATGTCTCCAACTGCCACTGGTAAACATAAATGCAGTATGTCTGATGTGGGCTTTAGGCGGTAGCGGTACATGATGAATTCAAACTTGGTTTGCCAACATAATTGTTCGGGCCATTGGTCACTTGGTTATGGTCCTCAATGGCACTAACATCAATCTGTTTCAATTTCTGTGGACATTTATGAGATTTATTAAACTAACAACTACCCAATTTATGAGGGTTTAGTACGTGTTCTTATCATATAATTCTGTACTCAACTTGGTTCTGGACATCCAACATGTTAGTATTTGATTCCATGAATTATTACTACATTTGAAGGGAAGCTATATGAAAACAAAAGAATTTATCTGAAAATAGACATGCACGTTGTGTCATTGTGTAAGCATATAGAGTAAAATTAATTAAACGTGTCGATGTTATGGTTATGACTTAAATTTTATTTTTATCGACTCGAATATTTATAAAGAAACGATGATGATAATAATGGGGTTCTGGTCGAGCCGGCGGAACCCTACTTCACCCTTTGAAAAACCGTGCACCGCCCTTACCCTTGGACTGTTAAACCAGACATTTGTTAATGTTAACATAGGAGTTGGAAGTTGGAGGTTAGAGTTAAAGGTTGGGTTCTAGAAGACAATCTTGCATTTTCTTCAATTTATAGGTTTAGGCCTTTGGTTGACCCAAACAATCTTAACTACCTGTCCTGCATACACCTGAGATTGGGCTTCAATCTGATAATGAAATAACCCAAAGATGTTTCCACTTTATACACTACTTAAACCCTTTATAGGGTAGTTTTTCTCTTGATATATAAATTATTTATTTTTATAAAAAATAGTTATTATAAAAAATATAATTTAAACATTTATTTTATAGTTAGATTAATTAATAACTTTCTGTTCCGAAAAAAATGACTGTTGGGAGCAGGAGAAATGAGATTAATTTAATAATATAGAAAATGAAACATTAAATTTAAAATTTGTTTCATATCTGGTCGTACGAACTTATTCCAAATAATTTTATCGACTTTTATAAATTTGAATATGACGTAATTCATTGTATGTGATACGGTGTAGCAAATTACACGTGATATTTGTTTGTTTTTATAATTTGTTGAAAAATTATAAGCAATTAAAATTATCGTTTTTAATGATATGCATTTGGAAATGCAGAATAAAATTCATTTAAAAAAAATAAATTACACAGATAACCACAATATTATAAGATTAATATTAAAATGACCACAATACTTTAAAACACATCTAATACACCAATAAACTATTAAAATGGTATCGAAATAACCACCGACCGTTAAAAACTAACAAATTTGATGATATAACAGTTAAAAATAAAATAAAATAATTACACATTTATTCTCTGTCATTCATATATTTTTTAATTTAATCCTAATTTTAATATAATAAAAAATAAAATGATTAATCTTAATTTTAATATTATTTTTGGAATTTAAAATCTATTTATAAAACTTCTCTTATTTTTCACGGAAAGCCCACAAAAATAATAACCATTGATTTCTATTAAAAAAATCAATTTTTATTTCAGCAACTAAAACAACCATGAGTTGCAGTGACAGAGCAAATTACATAGTTGAATTTGCATGTCATTATTTGATTCCTAGTTATGTATATCATTGCCATTGATCAGCACAGAATTTTATGCTACAAATACGAATTTTTGAATATTCTCTAATTTCAAAGATTCGGAATTTTTAAAGTATAAAAATTAGATCATAAAAAAATAACCAACTATATGTGAGAACTACAACTTTTCATAGGCTTGACCATCCATCAGCGGACAGAGAAAAAATGATACAGCACGCAGATAGCAGCAGTTCAAAAACTAGGAACCTTTCGATGCATCCATAAATTAACCAAAAAAGGAATTAAAATGCCATATAAATATCTGCCGAGTGGTTAAAGAAATGAAAAGTAAAATAATCAAGTAGGCAACCTGTCTACTCCAGTTTTATCCGATCCATATCAGTTAACACTCCTTCAAGCTGTAAGACAAAGTTGAACAAGTTAAGCCAACTATCCCTTCCAACAAGATATACATATTACTAACGATATATACATATATTATACACAACATACCTTAACAATCTGTCGCAGGAAGTAGTCGCAGGAAGTAATCACCGTATCTTTTAACCGACTTGGATTCAACAACATGAATCATGTCCTGCATCAAAACAAAGCAAGGCATTATTTGAGATGCTGAAGAATTGATATTTCCTTTCCTTCTATCTCGAAAGCCTAATATAATATTAATCAATTTATTGTTTTCCAAGAGACCATATCAACAAAAAATTGATAGCAAGCTAAAAATTTAACTTACATCATCAATGTAGAAGTCCACATCAGCATTAGAGATAATCTTGCCATCGGAATCAACGGCATGGGTTTTGTGCTTGTACGTTAATAAGATACTCCTATAAGACATGACACAAGGTCAGCATACAACAAGTGAAGCAAACATTGAAATAAAAAGATGGGTGAAGAAGATTAAAAGAATTGTCAACCTCAGAGTAGGCTCATCCACTTCCATGTAATTTGCAAGCTTCCCAAGAGATATAGTTGAATACACTTTAAGAAATGTCCGGACTCCTGATAACAACTGTTGCTGCTTCACTTCATATAGAAAGAGCTTCAACTGAAGTCTGTAAGCATCCTGCGAGTAAATAAATGGAAGTAGATCAAAAACTCAAAATATACATTACAAATGGCTTTTTTTACTTCCCTTGACAATAAATACGTCAAGGAAGATATGCATTCTCTAGGGGATGTAAATAAGGAAGGAACACACATAAATGATTTAATTAATACACTTCCACCAAAATCATTCTTAAGATGACCTAAAAAAGATAAACCCATTACCTGGTTGTAATTTACAAGGGGCTCCTCAAAGCTAGGAGCTGAAGGTGTAATGAACTTGGGACATGCATATGAGAAGAGCTCATCATAGATGGCAAAAGCTTCGTCGTCATATCTTTGCATTCTAGCCATCTTTTCACCATACTTCTCTCGCAACTGGGAGTTGACAGTCTCCTCCACAAGTTTCACTTGGGGACAAAGTGAAAGACAAATTGCGAGCAAGGCATACATCTGTTCATTCTTTTTCAGTATTTGTTCATACTGTGGAGATTTTTGATGATATTGCTTTGTCTTGTAAATATATAAGAGAATCTTATTGAATTCTCGAATAGCCTCTACATACCTTTAGTCAAGATTATACATCATTGTCAAGCTAAGTTAAAAAGAACTAAAGTTGAAAACAAAAAACCCTCGTAAAGGAAGAAAACATTCTCACTATTAACAAGCAAAACAAAAACATACCTCCGCAACATAAGATTGGCAAAACCATAATGATAAATGGTAGCGATATGACTTCCTATAACACTGATGTAAACACCTTGTTGGCTAATGTCAATAGGAAGCAAGCACTTCAGCCCCGTTTGGTAATCACCCAGAAGACAATGAACTCGCAACAAACCCACCATACTGAAGTATCCCAACACCTTCAAGACATTGCTTCCACCACTATAATCATACCCATCAGTAGCAGTAAATTGTTCACCACCCTCCTTCTCCTGCTCCAATATCTGAATAATATTTGACTTCTCCACAAACGCTTGCAAGTAGTTGAGCACCCCATACACATTCCAAGCCTATAAGGGTAAAAAACTAACTTCAAATCCCCACAACGCTAATAATAATAATAATATCAAGAACTACTATTAAAATTATGTTTCGATATATATTATAATTGATTAAACTGAATTACCTGGTCAAATTGGCGGAGAAGAGCAATTTCTTGCTCAGTTTTGTTCTTCATTTTAGCTCTGTATTGACAGAAACTTTGGAATTGGTATACAAACTCATCCACCATGTCCCATAGCCATTGATTTGGTAACTGCATGTTAACTACCCTATGCAACACCACCTAAACGAAAAGCGAAGCATTAACAAGTCAACCCACGCTACAAAACCATTGATACAGATGCAATTTAAAAATAGTTACCTGAAAGAGGCTACAATAATTATCCCAAGAATCAATCCTCTGCTTGAGAGTGGGGGATAGGCGAGCATAAAGGTGGCGGAACCACATCTCACGGTAAAGGAGGCAAAATACTTGGTCGTTGTCCACGTAATGAGCAACAGCGTCAACAGAGGGCCAAGGAGTGTCTTTAAAGAGACGGTCGGAGAGTGGTTGGAACGAGATCTCGTACATCTGGTGAATCTCGTACACATTCTTCTCACGAATGTGACGATAAAGGTGGACGACGAACGACTTAACGGAGTCTGGGACGAAGTTCGGGTCGTAACCGATGTCTTGGCGGTTCGCATCGTCGTAGGTTCCTGGAGCCTCCTCGTAATCGTAGTTGGATGCCATCGTTGCAGGAGATAGTAGCTGATGGCTCGACAAGGAGATTTGGGATGTGAGTATAGATTCTCGACAGTGGAAGAAAAATACAAAGAGTTTAGGGTTTATTGGAGAAAGAACATTTTAGGATAGTGGATTTTCAAAAAAAAATAAATAAAAATTGGCCCAATCTTTGTCGGCTCAATTAGTGTAAGCTCAGTCGCATTCTATATTTTGGGCTTTACCAATCGGCATGATTAAGTCTAATACACATCACGTATTCGATTGAGTTAAATAAAAAAATTAAAATTAATCGTAACCTCATTTTATAAATTAAATTATATTTAAAAAATTTAAGTTAGACTATGAAATTGAGTTTCAAACTTAGATATTTATAATATTATGGAATTAACCGGTCTTAATTTAAATGATATTTCTATAACTAATTATGATGTATATATATATTACAATTCCATTCGAGTTTGAAATTAAAAATTTATTTACTAATATCATATTTTTATGATAACATATTTTTTTATATACAATATACATATATTAATCAAAGTAGATGTCAATTCAAATTTAAAAATTAACCTACTAATTATCAAAAATAAAATATTTAAAGTTTTATTAGATAACTAAAACTTTATTCGAAACTCTTCTGCTTTTGAGCTATTGGTTGAACGGGAAAA
The DNA here is from genome assembly GCA_035048815.1 of Abelmoschus esculentus. Lineage (NCBI taxonomy): Eukaryota > Viridiplantae > Streptophyta > Magnoliopsida > Malvales > Malvaceae > Abelmoschus > Abelmoschus esculentus. The sequence goes on from JAUCBN010000002.1 coordinate 28,226,818, forward strand.
CCTTCAGCTCCATCTTCCATATTCCAGAACTGAATCCATCTTCCTACCGACACACTCTCTGCCTGTTAAAACCTGAAAGTGTCGTATGCCGTTCTTCATAACAACTCTCTGTTTCAACTTCTTCGTCCGATGATAGGAAGGATGATCCCATCCATGATCTGAAGCGTTCATTAACACGACTTTCCATATCTGAGGTGGTGACTTCCAAGGGATTAGCACAGCCTTGGTCATTTCTAAACCAAGAGTTCGACTACCAGATTCTCCTCCATCGAGAATTACAGTTGCTCTCCTTAGGAAGATGGCAGTTCCCCCATATAGCAATCTCATAGCACCAAAACAAGGGAAAAGAGCAGCTGCTCCCAAGACTGAGGACCCAAAAGTAAAGCGAGAACGCCGAAGATGATAGCAAAAACTGCATTCAAAATGGACAGGCAGCGAACTCCACCTGCAGATTTCAATATGGCAATTCAACATCCATTTAGCAGCTAATTGTGTTAACAGCTTTATAGCAAACTTCAATAACATAGTTTCACCGTCTTCATTTTGCAGATAAGATGTTTACAATCTACAAGGGCAACAAGTGTGAAAACGATTTCTAAGGAAATATAACAAACTATGAAGGGACCAAAGTTCCAAAAACAAGTGTAAACAAAACTGTTGTTCGGTATAAAATTTTCCATTTTTTCTGAGTTTGGTTGAGAGAATTTCATAGGACTAGTTAGGAAAGGATGGCCAGATGGACATCATCCTTGTGTAATGCTGACTGTAGCTCTCTTTCTTGTTTTAGCCAATAGCCATTCTTTGAGGGGTAAAACCTAGCAAATTTCGGCTATTTTCTGAGATAGGCCTTGAACTTCTGAGTACTGGCTTAGAACAGGATGCTACATTGAACAACTATAATAGTTCTATTAGAAGTTGAGTTGTATTTTTATTTTATTTTTTTTGTTAATTTAGCTACTATGATTGATGTTTTGATAAATTGAGATGTATGATTTAAATTTATTAATTGGTAGAATTGTTCGTAAAACAAACTACTGTCGATATGTCCGAGTGGTTAAGGAGACAGACTCGAAATTTGTTGGGCATTGCCTGCGCAGGTTCGAATCCTGCTGTCGACGATTTTCTAATTTTTATTTTTCCTTTCCTCTGTTTTCTCTGGCACCGTCTTTATTTGCAGCAATTCTTATGTTCAGTGAGTTTAATGGTTCCCGGCCTAGAATTGATCCTTCTCGCATTTCTTCGTAAATTTATTGACCCAAAACTAATCAAAAACTTATATTATTATCAAACTAACTGCTCGAAATCCAGATCACCTGAGTGTGATTTTGAGTTTATGCAAAGTAGAGCTTGTGTTGCAAGTTTCATGAAGTTTGGAATTTGGATAGCTCAGGATCCTCTTAGCAAACACTCTATTCCTATGATAATTAGCAATATCGGGAAAGATAATTGTCAGACCAGGACTCAATTTCAATACTCCAGGCATAACAGAACTTCACAAATCACGTGGTTTGTTTCCAGCCGTGCTCAAAAACAACTTCTTGTCAGACCCTTATTCAGTTTTCCAGGAAAAAAAAAATACAACTTTCTGGTCCAAAATGATTTGATCCCGACGATACAGATAAAATAAAACATTAGTGGGATACAATATATCGTTCCTTGACAGCTTTTAGTACAACGTAAAAAGTAAAACTTTATCAGTACGTGTACAAAATAAAATATTGTGCTTTAGGTATGGATGACCCCATTGATCCCTGAAAGCCAGAGTGCTTCAGTTCCTTTTCCATTTGGTCATGCTTTGTATTTGCTTCTAGAAATATGTTCCTAAGATACAGTGTGGGGGTTATAAACAGGGATGACACCAGTATTTTATGTCATGGGGTGCGAAATTACAAAATTTTAGAGGTTTAAACTTTTAAAACATTGATAGAAGATAAAAGAAAATACATAAACAATATAAAAGTTTGAAATTTTTAAAGGATATGACTGCTCCTACAACACGTTACTCGGTCCATCCCGGTTATAACAAGGATATATGCAAAATGGCGTGGGAGAGAGAGGGACCTTGGCACTAGCTTTGGCCATTGATAATGGTGACAAAAGAGAACTCGGGTAATAATGACTTATGCCTACGCCGTCCAATAAAAAGAATTCCTTGTTTAATCCCTTTGTTCCGTTTATAATATGTATGTAAATACAGGAAGCCGAGGACAAAGATGAAGTGGCTTTAATGGGGGAGCCTTTCCAGGTTCCAGTAGAATAGATAGAATATAGGATATATAACCCAGTCCACTTTTGTTTTTCCCAATAAAGGAAAACCATGCATTTTGGATTCACTTCCAATGATAAATGTCAAACTCTTTCTTTATCTTCCTTGGCTTCTTCTTGTTGTGTTTGTTGGAATCCAAGTCTCAGCTTAAGGGAAGAAGTGGACAAGTTCAAAAGTAAGGGGTTTACTAGTATTATTATTACATGTTTTATGCTAATATTGGGATGTTTTTTGACTGGTTTATTTTTGGTGTTAGTGAGTTCATGCAGTGTAAGAAGCTCATCTAAGAAGCTGGAAAACATAGATGAGAATGGTCCTCCAAGGTGGTTACAATTGTCTTGTCCTCTTCCTGAAACTCCTACTGAATCAATGGAGTATCTTGCCGGATCATGGAGTCTATCAGCCATGGAACTTTCCAAAGCATTGACTTCTGTAGGAAATACTGAAACAAATTATTCAAACACCACTGTTTCAGGCCAATCTGTAAGAATTAAGATTTAAGATTATTTGTCCAAACTGTTTCCCAAGAATTCTGGTGGAAATATTCATGTTTTTTGTACAGATAATTCAGCAGCCACCTACTGACAATAACCCTCCTCTAATTTCCCCAAGGGAAAGTGAAGATCTGAAGGTATATCTCGATTTCTATCGTGTACATAACGGTTGCAGGTGCTATACTGCTATAGCAGTCGCGGACCACTATTTAAGTCACTGAGGGCGGAGGGTGTGTCATGTGTGTATCTGAAGATACTTACACTCCTTTCTAATGTGTAGGAACTGTTTTTACTTCATCAAACACTGAACCCAGAGTTTCTTTCTAATCAACAATTACTTAAAAATGGGGTATCTTAATCTTCTTGTTCAACCTTATTACAATCTTCAATTTTCCTGACAGTATCATCTTATACATACATACCATTGTTGGCTTTATTGCCTATTTGAAGATCTACAAGAGCATCGTTCGAGGGCGAACCATGGGAAAATGGTTGAATGACCAGAAAGAGAGGAAGAAGCAAGAGATTAGAACCCATAATGCACAACTTCATGCAGCTGTGTCAGTGGTTGGAGTTGCAGCCGCCGTTGCAGCACTTGCCGCCTCTAATGCAATGTTACCGGAAACAGAAACCGTGTGTCTTAAGACATCATCAAAAATATCGAGTGCTATTGCATCTGCAGCTGCTCTCGTTGCCTCCCACTGCATTGAGATTGCAGAGGACATGGGAGCTGATCATGACCAAATCTTAACAGTAGTCAACTCTGCAATGAATGTGAGAACAAGTGGTGATGTAATGACCCTAACAGCCGGAGCAGCAACAGGTTGTTCAAATTCCTTCATCCTAATCGAAAATAACATTAATAGTTTCATATACAAATTGATCTTAGAGGTCTGTCAACTCTATTCTAATTACCAATTAATGCAGCTTTGCGCGGAGCTGCCACCTTAAGGGCAAGGCTGCAAAAGGCAGGGACATTAGCTTTGGGTGAAGACAGCAACGGGCCGAATATCTCAACGGCATTGAACTTCGTTGCAACCGGGGGAGACCTACTCAAGCGCACAAGGAAAGGTACATCTTTATCATTCAGTAACAAAATGTTACATCTTATTACCACGAATTTTTGTTGATTACAGGAGCTTTACATTGGAAGCAAGTTTCTTTCTACATAAACTCTAACTGGCAGGTATGAAATCCAAGTACTGTTTAGCTACATGCTCTGAAATGCATACTATTTTGAGCTTGTTGTCTGAGAAAAATCATAATCTTTTACTGAAAACAGGTGGTGGTTAAACTGAAAAGCAAGCACATGGGAGGCACCTACACTAAAAAGAGGAAATGTAAGCTAGCTAAGCCTCATCGGCTCGAACTCGAGATTAATTGATTTTCTTATCAAGTTACGCCTGCCGTATTAACACCGTGCTTTCCAGGTGTGATCTTGGCCGTTCATGATGGCATCCAGGCATGGCCCGGAAGGGAGACAGAGGAGAATGCTGAGCAGAGAGGTTATTTTGGGATTAAGATTGCAGAGAGGATACTAGAATTCGAGTGCAGGAGTAGAAGTGAGAAACAGATTTGGACGGATGGGATCCGCCTTATGTTGAATTATGGTAATAATATGGCATGTTTCTGATAGAGGCTTGTTTGGTTTGATGGAAAAAGCTTGATTTTCATTTCTGTAAAGTGATGATGTTGAAATTGTATGTCTGAATGTTACAAGTTTGAGACTTGTACTTGCCTAAAGATATTTTCGATAAAATGGTTCAAGAACGGTATTCTTGTGATTATGCTTTGTAGTTGGATTGGCAAGAAAGCTACAAAAACTAAGGATCCGTTTCTTTATAAAAAAAATATATTTTTTTATTTTTTAAAATTAAAAAACACATTTGGTTAATAGAAATAAAATTTTATTTTTAAAAATAAAATATTAAAAATGTGTTTGGTATATAATCTTTTTTAAATAAAAATAATCAAATAGCTAATCATTAAATAAATTAATTAAAGTATAATGATTAAAAAATAGTATTATAATAAAAAAAATAAAGTATAATTATATAAAAAAAAAATTTAAAAATGCCATGATTCAAACCCAAGTTAAATAGAGTTAAATTTTAAAAAATTTATTTTTTATATATTTTTCATTTTTCAAAAATATTTTTAATAAAAATAATAAAAAGTTTTTTTATGTTTTTAATTTTTTATTATTTTTATTTTTTAAAAATAATTTTTAAATTTTATAACTAAACATGATTTCTCCAATGTTTTTAATTGGAGAAGATTCTTGGGCCTTTATAATCTTTTGGACATCCAAAGAAAATCAACAGATTTGCCTAAAGACCCAAACGGAGATATCTCAGGCAAATAACTGATAGAGATGTAGGTGAGACCGTAAATGAACTAAATGTTCTGTGAATTATTTAACCAAAATTTATTTATATTTTTTATTTATTAAATAAATAAATAAGAATTAAATTTTATGTATGTTTAATTAAATAAGTGAACGTAAATAAAAGATTCGTTCATTTATTTACACTTGTAAATATTTGGTAATCTGTTTATTTATGTTCGTTTAAATTTATTCACATATGTATTTTTATTTTATTATTTTTATAACAAAAATATTTTATATTTAAAAAAGATAAATTTATTCACTTATATTCATTTAAATTTATTCACGTATCTAATAAATTTTAATTTATTAATAACTTAATTTTTATTAAAAACATTTAAAATATCCAATCAAGATGAAGCTAAAAAATATGGGTTTGAGCCCTCAAATATTTTGGTACAATAATTTAATCTCCCATATAGGGACGAAGCAAAGATTTTGGGTTAAAGAGGACAAAACATAAATGTTTAAAATTATGGGATAGATTCATAAAAAAATAATTTTAAAAAAAATAAATAAAAAAATAAAAGTGAAAAAAATACTTCGAGAGTTGGGGGCGATTGTCCCCCACCGCTATATAGTTCCGTCCCTGCTCCCATGATGTTTAATTCTATCTCTATCAAAGATCGACATTTCACCCCTTTAAGACTCTAAAGAAGCACCTGAGCTTCTTAATGATATCCCACACCGGCAGCTCACACAAACACTGACTAGAATTCATGAGCCTACATAACATGAAGAAAGATCTCGAAGGTCTCACGCTTGCCGTATTTATGATGAACATATAGCCTTGTTTTTAAGTTTCAGCGCGCATACCCTCCATGGATGGGCGTATATGAAGCCATAAACACCAGCTTGCAGACTTGCAGTTGCAGTGAAGCATGTGAATTTAACAGATATATATATCTATATTTGATGATTCAGATCCCACTTATTACCATTCACGCATGGAATTAATGAATCCAACAATATTAGACCTTTAATCAACTCTGCATGCATGGGCAAATACGCTAATGCACGTGGCAAACAATCGGGGAACTGCTGCATGCTGCAGATTGTAAGCTTTTTTCCCCCTTCTCTCACTGCTGAACACTGTACACAGATATATTGAAGTTTGGTATATAGATTGAATTTACTGATTATGAACATAATTATGACAGAATACTTGGTTTTCAAGTGCCAGGATTTGACACTCGAGCCAGTGGAGACTGGAGAGGCGAGTAAAGAAATGGTTGTCTGATCGGAGGGTCCAAACCAGCAGCTCACGGGGACAACAATGGCTGCAAAAGACCTGAGTTATGGACAAGAAATGGTTTGTCGTCTATTATGATTATGGCCCAAAATTTAATACTCTGCATATATAGGTAAATGCTGTTGACTAAGTAATGTACACCGTTCCGAGAACACAAGAATGTGAGATAGTTAATGTACTTACCACATTTATTACAAAACCATCACATAATATTAATTATCCTGTACGAACATTACCAAGAAACCTGAGAGAAATTAATAGGGCGGGAAAACAAGGTTTAATGACAGCGTTGTTATTTCTTAATGTTATGTCTGCATTTTTGACATGTTTTGTGTTCCCATATCTTAAATTCATGTCCAATTAAGGGAAGCCAACGCAGCATCAAAATGCTTAAGCTCTAGAAAACCTGATAGCACAACAAAACCAATTCTTAATCCCACGGTGGAGGAAAAAGAAAGAGAAAAAGAAAAGTCACTTTTAAAGAAGAAGATAAATGAAGGTTGCGTGGCAGTAGAGAAAATGACCCCATTGAACCATAGGGTATAGCAGGGTGACCCATATCTTTTGTGGGTCATTATAGATTATCAACTTTCTATCTCAATGTTTATAAGTGTTGTGTGAGTCATTGGGAAATGATGTACAACAACTCTCTCACGGCGTATGACCCGACCCTTACCACCATTGTTTCTTCACTCGCCCTCTGTCCCCGTCTATTTTTCTAACAAGACCTCAATATTTCTTGTACTGTCACTTCAATTCAATCTGTTTTTGCAGAAAAATGGGAATAAAAATGACTGAGCTGCAAATTTCAGAAACAGAGTGCAGTTCCATCTCGGTCCAAAGCTCAGTCATAGCTCCAAGTGTTAAACCTGAATCCACTACCGATTGTAGTAAAAGGATGAAGCGGACGAGGGGGGATTCAAGCAAGCATCCGGTTTACCGTGGTGTCCGGATGAGAACCTGGGGGAAATGGGTGTCTGAAATCCGCGAGCCGAGGAAAAAGTCCCGCATTTGGCTCGGGACTTTCCCGACCCCAGAAATGGCAGCTCGAGCACACGACGTGGCTGCTTTGAGCATCAAAGGCAACACGGCGATTCTCAACTTCCCTGAACTGGCAAACTCGTTACCTCGACCCGTTTCTTTAGCACCCCGCGACGTGCAAGCTGCGGCAGCCAAAGCTGCCCAAATGGGGAACTTAGACTCTCCATCACCATCCACGGCATCATCTTCGACTCCATCATTGTCGTCGTCGCTGTCCTCTTTCGTTTCCCATCTGGACTTGTCTTCAGGGTCGGACGTGTTGAGCGAGATAGTGGAGCTACCGAGTCTAGGGACAAGCTATGATTCGGTTGACTTGTGCAATAAATTTGTATTCGTAGACTCAATGGACAGATGGTTTTATCCTTCACCATGGCTTGAAAGCATGGAAGATTGTGAGTACGTTTGTAATCAGTTAGTTAATGGCTTCGGACAAGGCTTGCTATGGGATTATTAATGTTTTTCTTGCTGTTTTCCACATTTAAAACCCTTTTTCTTTTTTCTCTGAAAGGGCTAAAACTCTTCCATTTTCTCTTTCTCTGTGTGTACAGAAGCTTGAAATCAAGTTCAAAACTGGAAATTCCATGCTTCTATTCTTCGTCTTGTGAGCAATATTAAAAAAAACAGAGAGACCAGAGAGTTGAACCAGTTTGATCATGAAACCTTCTTCTACAACTACAATATGAAACTGGGAATTGGGAATTGGGAATAGAGAAATAATATAAAACAATTAATCATAAAAAAGGAAAAGAAAACTATGCTAAAAGTAATTCTCAAATTCAATTGTCGTTCATGGATGCTGAGGTTTGCTTTTGACAGATATCAGATGGTTGTAAAGGTCTTTCGAAAATGATTTATTTATTTATTTATTTATTATTTCATAAATTGATAAAATAAATAATTTATTTTTTCAAAATAATTGTATTTTATTTTTGAAATCAAAGTAGGTCTTTAAAGACAAAACATACTTTCTATATCCTTCCCTATAAAACATGCAGCCGAATGGCGAACCCCATGGCTCTTACACCCCAAAGAAAGAAAGAATCTAAAATGGAGTGCTATGCTATCAAATTTCGTGCACTTCAGTCATATAGTAATAATTTTGTACGTATTTCTTCCTTTAAATATAATTCCAAAATATTATAAAATGGGAATTTTTTGTTCATTATCGTACTAGACAATTTAATTTTTCAAGGCGACCCAATAATTGGTAAAATCAGAAATTAAAACCTTTTGATACTCAATCTTCTTTTATCTTCTCCATACATGAATCTATGAACAAATTTCCTCTCTTTAATATATATATATATATATATATATATATATATAAAGTACCTTTTTATCAATATAATATATATTTCCACAGGCAAATCGGACAACAAAATCTTGAAACCCACTTCCAATTTATATTTGCTTTGTACTGGATTAAAAAAAATTTGATTCGATCCAATTCAAAATTTTAAATATTTAATTTATTCTTTTTTAGATAATTCAAACCAGATATTCGAAATATATACTTTTTAAGACCGGTCCATCACACTTGATTGTGAGATTATTGAGAGGAAATTACCTTTGCTTTTCAATTTTAAATCATAAATATATGACTCTAAAGCTTTCCTCTTAAGGAATTTAATACCTATCATAGATTATATTATATCAAGATATTGCTAGATTTAAAAGCTGAGGTGGAATGGATCGGTGGGGATCATGTTGTTTTGAAAATATTAAAAAAATGGTAAGTTTAAGTTATGATAATAAAATTGTTTTTTATTTTTTATAAAATATATAATTTATTATTTTTTCATAAGTTTAGACTTTTTAAATAATCTAACAAAAAATTTGAGTTATGTCATTTAACATATTCATTTAATGTTTATATAAATTTATTAATTTTAAGATTTATGGTTATGTTTTAATATTTAAAATTAAAATTTTAAGATTACGTGTGCGAGGGTTAGATATTTATGTTTAAGATTTTATAATTTAAATAAGAAAGATTGTGTAATTTTATATAAAATTTATATATCAAAATATAATCATATTTATTAATAATCAGTTGTTCTAGCGAAATGAACATTAATTATATACTATTATAACCTTTTTCGGAAGAGTTTTTTTTTTTTAATTTTGAAGAAAATAAATATTAATAATAATCAAATTATAATTATGAAAAGAGTTAGTTTAATACAAGTCCAATCCACCACCTAATCATTCTCTAGGACAAAATATCAGAATTATGGAATCCATTACATCACAAATATAAGTGGTCTCTATTGCTACACTAAACAACAAATAAATCAACTTTTTTCTTATTTAATTTTAAATAATACATAGTTGATGATTTTTCATTGTCGATGCTAGCTAGATTCCTGCTGCCGGGCATTTTCATTTTTTTTAATTATCATTATTTGGTGATTATAGAATAATAATAATTGGAAGTGAGGAATATATAATTAAATAAATCAAGTAATGATGTAACTGAATCTTTAACATGAATTAAAACATGTTTCTTTTTTTGTCTTAAAATCATGACCCTAATCTCGAATTTGAAAGCATGGGGTATCCTCAATGTCAACTTGAGAATAAGATAATATATTAATATTTTCTTGAGATTATCTCTCAACTTTTTAAAGAAAGTGTGGGGGAGAATCATGACTAACAACAGGGTTAATTTTATAAACAAGAAGGATTATACAAAAGGAGTGGATAAAGCAAGAAATATGGGCTTTTATATTGCAACAGTGATTTCTATCTCATAGCATGTCGGGCACAAATCGTTTACTTTTTTCTCATACCCTTATTTTTATATCTCCACTTCAAATCAGAGTGTTTAGAGTTTAGGATTTTAGGTTAGGGGTTTTAGTTAGGATTTAGGGAATTAGAGGTATGGGGTATTTTTTAAAATGTAGGGTTTAGGATTTAGGATATAAAAAATAAGAGTTAGGGTTTAAAATTTAATTTTTTAGAAATTTTTCAAAGGAGGAATGAAAAAAGAAATAGAGGATTTTTACTCAAGCATGTCATGTACCTATAGTTTATTGCTAGAATTTAGGTTAGAGTTTATGATTTTGAGTTTTAAAGTAAAGAATTTGAATTTTAGCTTTAAAAGTGAATTTGGACATGTCGGAGGATCAAAAATCTTTTGTACCTTTTCGACATCATTTTCTATGTCTTAACACTAAAAAATTTAAATTTTTAGCTCTGAATTTTAAATCCTAAAAATATACTATATCCCCAATTCTCTAAACGATTACTCTGAATCTTAACTCTAGACCCTAAAATTATTTTTTTAGTGTGAGACATAAATAGAGGCATCAAAAGGTGATGGAAATTGGCTTCCCCTAATCATGTTCGTATTTAAAATAAAGAGTTTAGGGTTCAAGTTTAAGGTGTAGGAGATTAGGTGTATGATGTATTTTTAGGATTTAGGGTTTTAGAGTTTATGATTTAAATTTTAATTTTAAATGATTTTTAGTGTGAAACATAAAAAGATACATGATTCTAGGACAAAAATTATTATTTATAAAAAAGATAAAAGATTTTTATTAGCTTCTAAAATTCTTCTACAAGTGCTTGGACTAATAACCTTGATTGTTCATATATGTGTGTCACTGTGTTGTATTTAAAATTACTTAATAATCTTTTATTTTTAATAACTATCATGTATTTATACTAATTTTATTTCTCATTCTACATGACGGTATATATTTCGAGTATGCAGTATTTGTCGTGTTGGACCATATTAAGTCATGTCGGCATCTGATAGCGAGACATTCATACTTAAAACTCAGAGGTGGCCTTAGAACCAAAGGCCACTCCTCCCACCACACCCACCATGCACTCTCAATCCCTTTGAAATGCATTGCACTTGCAGTTGAAACCCCATCAATCCCTGATGTTTCATTACATCGCCCACGTGAAAATCAGTATAAATGTAATAATATCTCAGAACCTATTCATTTCAATGTCCTAAAACCACACTCAGATACATATACCAGTCCCCACATACACTTATCAATGAAAAGAGATACGACTATGAAAAAAGCTGTGGTCTGTGGCTAATGGCTATGGTCCCCTCCACTCTCCCACGTTGTTTCATTTTGGGGTTTCTCCTTTATTATTGAAGATCGGTTTTGACACCATAACCCTAATAGTGCATAACTCGCTATCAGAGATGTCATGTTTGAGAAGGATGAATTACTGAGTGCATGGTTTTTTACGTCCTGCAGATTTAATTTTTCAACTGTCGGGGGTTGTAGAATTTAATGTCCTGAGATAACGATGTTGATGTATGCTGTCGTTTAAATGATGAAGGGTGTTGAAAAAAGGTTTGAAATGAGAGTCGTTATAATCTAAGATCGGATTACGTTTTTAACAGTATTGTTGTAAAGTTGTTCTCCAAAGATCTTTAACGATATTTTCCGAAAACGATTGATTTTTAAGTACAAATTTGTAAAATTTATTACTCCATTATCTTCTAATGGAATATGTTCCATTTCCTGTTTTTTCCATATTAGACAATTCCAAGTTTCTGGAAATTTTGGCACTTTGGTGTGTTGGTCCACTTAAAGTGGAACTTTCAAGTTTCAACTACCGCACCCGCAGGCGCTTAGCCGATTAGCATCTTTCCTTTTGTTTTTTATAACTATATATATTCAACTTATTATCTATTTAATTCGAATTAAATATTATAAAATAAAAAACGACCCTTTAAACTTTAATCCATTCATTAAAACTTCAAGATTTAAATTTTTAACTTTTAAACAATGATATAATCGATAACGCTATGAATTTTTTTCACTTGTTCACGTGACATGTTGAGATAATATTTATTATGTTTTAAATGTCTTTTCTTTATATTTTAAATGGTATAGTCGTAATTAGGTTTGGTAATCCAGGGAATGGCAGCATCGACAAGGGTGCAGCCTTGACAATGACAGTGCTACCGGCGGAGAAACCGTCTTTTAGTCACAATCTTTGTCTCTCTCACTCATCCTTTCTTATGTAGCACAATGGCCTGGTCTTTCTTATAACTGACTGTCGGCACCCGATTTTTCTGCCACGTGCCTACATTATTATTATTATTATTATTATTATTATTATTATTATTATTATTATTATTATTATTATCTAACCATTTTATTTTACGAGGGTAAACTATAATAAATAACTCTCTTACTGTGATTCAATTTTTGTCGAATATTTTAAATATGAAAAATTATAAAAGTTTTTTTATTAATTATAATTAATAAATTGATATAATTTTATTAAAAATAGATAAATCATAATATAATAATTAACAAATTTTAAAAAATAATATATTTAACTCTCAATCTTTATATTTTATTTTAATCCTAAATTAATTATTGTCATGAATTTATTAGTATGTAGAATAACATTTTTTTATTTAGCTTTACAAAATTATCATAAATTTATTAAACTTTGTAAAAGGGAGTAAAAAGAATTAGGTCAAAACTTTACGAGATTAGTTATTATTTAATCCTTTTAAAGAGATTAGTTATCATTAACAACAATAAAGGTTTTGATTCTCTAATTGTTTTCATCGCTCATATAAATGACGTTGTAAATGGCTAATGTTAACAATAATGGAGTTTTATTTTTTTAGAAGGAAAGAATATAAATTTTAAGATTTAAGTGACTAAAATATTGTAATACTTAATGTTGGGACCTAAAATTTTAAATTTAGGATCAAATCAAAATAAAATGTAAAAAGTTAAGATTTAAATATATTATTATATAGATTTTATTAATTTCTCAATCATCATCCATTTATTTTTAATGAAATTAAATCAATTTGTTAGTCATGATTCTTCAAGAGATCTATTCATATAATTTTTCATAATTAAAGAGACGAAACAGATTGTCAACTGTTTAAGTCTGAATCAATTAAAGTTCGATCAATACTGGACTTAAATTCTTAATGAACTAAATCAAATTTAGATTATTCAAACTCATTAAAAATTATTTAAACTTAAATTCAACTCAACTCGTTTACATTCCACTAGAAACAAAAGACACAGGATTCCAATAATTGAAAACAATAAAAGAGATGTCAGAACATGAAATCAGACAAAAAGCTGATGATGAGATAGAGGTCCCACTCTTGAAATAAAACAACTCTATCACTGCTGCTAACTAAAGCTTTCTAATCAAAGGAACACAACTTACAAGCCAAACCACTGTACTAACCTCCCAAGTCTCACCATTAACGTCACTAGCCACCCATTCTTCAAAGCTTCACTTGTTTTTGTCGACAGCCAACAATGACTCTTAGACAATTCCATGTTCCAATCTATTTCTCACACAAATTTACCCACTGTTTTTTCATAAAAAAACAATCAAACGACATCATGTGAGTGAAGTATGAATCTGAGAAAGAAAAACCATTTCCCTGACCCACCAAACCGCCCAAAATTTTCAAACATAGTTGTGGATGGATGTACCTGGTTGTCGGATTGACCCTTCAGTTTTACCAGTTTTTTCACCCCAAGGAAAACACCAGTTGGAGCAGGAAAAAAAAACCCTAGAAATGGAGTACTCGAGAACCACAAAGAAATTTCACCAGGTTATTGTCCAATAATGACAATGACAATTTCAAAACAGCAGCCCTTCATGTTTCACCTTGCAGGCTAGAAAACTATCATCATTGCATACGTATGGCATTAAAATCTGGTGTTTGTTGTCTTCTGGTGAAGTTCTATGGCCTGTACTGTGTACATATCTATTGCATGTCTGAGCAAAGTTTTTCGAATAACGTACCAAAATACAAGGCATATGTTGCTTTCAACGCAAGAACTGAGATCATAATGTGCTGAGCATTGGGTTGTCAGCAAGTTATCCTGTTGTCTGATCGGTGTTGCATAGGATAGGAGACAAGATAAAATTAGAGCCACGTGATCTTGTGAAGTGAACGTAATGGTTGGTACAGGTTTTTTCTCTGGTTCATTTTTGGACCACAAGTGAGGAGCAAAATCATCTTAGTATCAAATTCCTATTTTTTAGTGTTCGTTTTGTTGTAAAAAGAGGGGAAGTTATAGAGATGAATGTGCACATGTTTGGTACGAGTCCCGTACCTACTAAGAGAAGTTAAAACAGGGTTTCTTCTTTTCTGAAAGTGTTGGTTGAGACACATATTGCGTAGTTTTTGCTGCCTTTCTTGTCCACACACACACAAAAAAGACTTAGAACTTGTTTTTAGTTGTGTCTTGCAACTCTAAATCCATTGCCGGCTATGATTTTAGTGTTAAATAAGGTTTGGTTTGAAGTAAATAGGTGTTTGTCCACTATCATTTAACGTCTAAACATTCGTTTGTTGACGGCTGAAAAATTCAATTTTTGTTAACGCCGTTTATAACTCAACAGACGTTTACCATTGCAATGACAAAGGAAGCCTTATAATTTAGGGTTAAAGTTTAATATTATTGTTTAAAAAATTATGCGTATGATGTATCTTTTAGGGTTTAAGATTTAAAATCAAGTCTTAGAATTTAAAATTTAATATTTTAGTGTTAGGAATACAAAATACAAATGGTTTTGGTCTTTTAGGATTTTAAAAAAGTATTAAATTATTTTATTATATGGTTAAATTTGCATGGAATTTTACATTAGCACTACACCAAAACAGATATTTAGTGACGTTTTTTAGTTCTATAGTGATTTTTTTAGTGCCACTAAAAACTTTTTCGACGCTTAAAAAAACATCACAAGAAGTACCGTTGAAACTAGCACCGCAATTATTTGTGGCGTTTTTGATTCAAAAATACCACAACAAGTCAAGATATATTGCGGCGTTTATGTTTTCAAGCACTGCTAAAAGTCAAGATTTATAGTGCGTTTGTGTTTGAAAACACCGCAAATAACATTTCTTTATTAGTGTTTGAAAACACAAACGCTATGAACCAAAAACGCCGCTAAAGACTTATATTTACAACAATGAACATAGTTATATCCCTGATTTCTATAGTTTACCCTTTTTATTAGGCATAAAGATATTTAACTCTTAACGTTTAAGATTTTTATCATTTTGGTCCACATCTTTTTTTGGGATAAATTTAGTATTTGACCTATATCTTTTTGACAAGTATCTTATTTTTTAACTAGCATGATGATTAAATAGTTAAAAAAATTATTGATAATGATATGTCTTATATTTGTAGAATGATATTTAAGATTTGAGAATGCTTAGTAGCCTTTTATTTTTGATTTAATTATTTTTTAATATTTTATTTGAATTTTAATTGTTTTATATTTTTATGTTAGTATAAAATTATATTTTACATGTATATATTTTTCATTATTGTAAAAAATTTAAAGATAATGACATGTCATATATATGTAGAATGAAGTTAAATGTCATGTTATTTAAAATATATTATCACATATATATGGCATGTCAATATCATTAAATTTTTAACGGTTTAATCATTATGTTAGTTAAAAAATAAAATATTTGTCAAAAAAAAGTTAAAGGTTAAATTTATCCCAAAAATAAATATCAAAATACAAAAAATTATAAACGTTAAGGGTTAAAATTATATTTACGCCTTTTTAATAAACATAAATATTGCATGAAAGCCGAACATGATTTTTGTATAGATTTTGTGAAGCCATAATAAATAACAAAGTAAGCCCATCTTTACCCATTAGTTTGAGGCCTCTGTTCATTTGCAGAAGAATTCAGACCAGGGTTTGAATCCATGTTCGAAAGTCGGGCCATGAAAGTCCAAGGGGGTCTCCTCTCTCTCTCTCTCCCTTCTCCGGTTTGCTGTCGGAGTTTGAAGTTCTTTGGTAGAAATTGTCACATACGTCAGAGCCATGGAGAAAAAGGGTTATTTCTTTCAACTTTGATGAAAACAAAAATGGTGGAATTGTAATAGAAAACTGGGGATCTTAACCCCGAGTCAGATCCAACTCTCGAAAACAACATCTAAACCTCGTAATATCGGTACAACTCATAAATATTATAAAAAAAATAAAAATTAATTCATAAAATTTGAAGATAAACAGATAAAATTTTAAGATACTCATAAATATTAAAAAAAATTAAAGATTAACTCATAAAATTTTAAAAATTTAAAGATAAATGTGTGAACTTTAAAGATTTCAGTGTGGGTCCAGACTCACCCTTTGATACAGGTACATTCGTCACTAAGTGCATTTATACAAGATGCAAATTTATCTTTTTTTTTTTTCGATTGATATTTACATTGCATGCTCAGCACTAGTGAGTTATAATTGCATAAGATTAAAGAAGAGGATCTTAAAATTTTGATATATTATATTCATTCGATTATGTTAATTTTGAAATTTATTATAAAAAATTAAAAATTCTTTTAAAAAATATGAGTTATAATTGTTAAAAGGTTTGTTTTTTAAATGTGATAATTTTTTATAGAATTTCGTTGACTATTTATTATCGTTTTTGCATAACAAAGCTTTTCAAAATCGAATTTGTTAAAGGCATACTTACAAACTTATAAATAATTATGTTGTAAGAATGATTAAATAGACTTGTTTTGATGGCAATCAAAAGTGATATTCTAGAGAAAAATTTGATATCGAAAGTGTTCTGGATGGTTTTACTTCAAAACATGTAAAAAAATATTTTTAAATAAAAATATTTGATTTATAAATATTTATAAGTTATTTTTATTGCTCAATACAATAATCTAATATATATTTTATACTATAATATATTTTTAAAAAAATATCATATCTCTTATCAATTATAAATTAAGGACCTTGGTTTAATATATTACATTCTTACCGAAGGTGGTTGTATTAATTTTTGTTGCAGCAACTTCTTGCTCGCAATAGTATTAGGCCCCGTTTTTATTGAGTTTGGTAGGCAAAAATGATGTCTGTCTAATAATCAACGAAAAATATTTGAAATTATTTTAAACATATTTTTTACTATAATTTTTATAATCAATATCAAATTATGTGTATGAGTGAGTTGGACTCTTGGGTATGTAAGTGGGCTTCGTAGGCCAGTTTGTAAAATCCACAGTTTCGATTATATTATATAGTCGTAGGGTTTTTTATAAAGGAACTAAACAATTCAGTCGGGGATTGTCCCACCGTCCCCTTTGATAGCTCCAAAAATAAAAAGAATAACCAAGGAGATTTGCAGCTCAAGAAGTGTCGCCGCCGAATATTCTGTTTGTTTTTTTAATTCTATGAAAAAGGTAGTTGACAGTAGGAAATGATAAAGAAGCAAATGGCGTGGGGGAAGGAGTGGGCCAAAATCCTCAATCCCCGCGCCGTTGAGTGGGCACTGCCACTGCCATTCGGTTGTCGGCCGCCCCACTCATACCCATTCACTTTGTGCTTCGCGTGACATTGCTTCTTCACAAAGATACTAACAGCAGGATATGCAATACAATAATTTAGATACCCTCACGTGTATTCTTCAGACCATTGTATACGTATAAACAAAAAATACATGTATAAGTATACGTATTTGTTCACCAAACAGGATCTCATGATGTATTGATGTGTATTTTCTGGACCATTTTTGAGGATCTGATCTGGTAAGCGTAAGGAATGAGGAGCACGTTGTAAAGCGAATGGGTGGAAGTCTTCACGCGTGTGGACCCCAAGGATTTGGTCTGCTGGCGTCAAACTCACGTTACACTCGCTTGGTGTACACCTGTCAAACTGGTATTTGTTTATGAAAAATTCCAAATTAAATAATAAAAAAAAGATTTAATTTTTTGGCGTAATCTTCTCAGTGGCACCGCTTTCAGTGGAACAAGCGCAAGTGGCGGGCCGTATGTTAACACTTTCACCTGGCCCCCTCTGGCCCACATTTTTTTTAAATTAAAAGTTGAAATATTAAAAAAATTACCACAAAACAACATTAAATCACTTTTCCCCCTCCTTTATGTTAAAGCCATTTCACCTTATTTTTCAAAGCTTACACTAAGAATAAAAAGTTCATTTAATTTAGAATTTAAATGGATTTGAGATTTGACGGTTTGAATTTGATTAATTTAAATATTTATGAGAAGAAAAGAAACAAAGGAAATGAAAGGCGCCTATTCTGCCCGGGATTGATAGTGGGATTAGTCTGATGAAGAACGCGGGTAGTCCAAGAGTCAAACCCCGACTAAGTTTATGGTCAAAATAAAAACCACCTAAGTTGGTCTGCCACAATTACTTAAAGAATTTCAATTGTTATTTTTTACTATTAGGTTAATTAATTTATAGTTTTATGATAGGTGATATCAAAAATAATTTTTAATCGTCCGATTTTACGTTAAATGTATAAATAATTATAAATAGGGATGTATAATGAAATTGATTAATATATAAAAATTATTTTTTATACTGCTGATCATGCTAGAGGAAATGTTGTGGTTTCAGAACTCGAGGCAGCATGCAAAGTCCTACATTTTCTTTGTCCTCCTTATTCTCAACCCATGCAGTCATGCTCGACTTTTCATGGGTTCTTAGATAGAATTGTATTTTATCGGAAAGAGTATATAATTGTATGTTATTTATAATTTGGTTGTAATAAATTAGCTCTATAAAAGTAGATTTAATTTAAAATTTAGATGTTTATTTTAAAGTATAAAGTTTATAAGTTCTTTAAAAATTCTATTTTATGATTAAAAGTTTAGAATTTAATTATTATTTTAAATTTAAATAATAAATATTTAAATTTTAAAGAAAAAATAATATATTTATTTATACCAATTTTCTAATTTCTATGTAATTAATTTATCTTCTTTTCCTATCTCCTAATATTTTTATAGTTGTGTGTGCTTTTTTTTTTTCTTGAAAGATTATATTTGTTTTTGAATCGGACAAAGAAAGGAGATAATGAAATACACGCGCTTGAAGTGAGAGCGTGGGTCCTATAAGTCAGCAGCCTTGGATATTCAACATTTAATTGCATATTTTACACACCAAGACAGGGCGAAAGTTTTAAGTTAGGTTAAAATAAGATTAAAAATGAAATAAAAATTATTTTAAAGATTTAAGAATTTTGATATTAATTTTTTAATATATATTAAAATTTTATAATAATAGTAAAGATTTTAGTTTATATCTAATTTTTAAAGAAATTTAAAATTTTTGTAAGAATTTTAACATATATTAAATTTATTAAAAATTATAAAATTTTAATTTATATCTAAAAGTTTATATCGAATTTTTTATAACAATTTTGATTGTGTTTTATTTTAATCTTATTTTAATCCTTATTACGATAGAAAAATTCAGACGAAAGAGATGTAAAAAAGTTAATATATGCTTAAATATTTTTAAAAATATTTCATTAATAATTATGTAAAATTATTTTTTAATTTCTTAAAGATAAATTCATATTTAATAAAAACGAATTTTAAATCTTTAATTAATTAAATTTTAATTATGTGTTGAGTAACTATATAAATTTTAAAAAAATAAAATTATTAATTTTTATATAGAATTCATTTTTAGTTAAATACAAATTTAACTTTCGTTTTTTAAATAATTTATAAAAAAATTAATTTAATTTAATCCAGAGTAGACGGTCTGTTTAAATCTCTTTGATAAAGAAAAAAAGACTGAAAGAGCAGCAGAAGTACTAGTATTCTTTATGATTGAGATATGAGATGTGAAAACAAATATTCTGTCAGGTATTAAGGGGGCTCCTCCCTATTCCCCCAGGCCAGTATCAAATCAATCCTTCTTTCCTGTTCTCTGTCTTGAAAGAATTCAAGAAAGAAAAAAAACCCAATCTTTTTTCCTTCGTATATATATAACACCAACGCCAAACAATCTCTGTTTCTTTATCAACAAAAATACCAACAGCTGTTTTGAGTCTGATGTTTCTGAACATGTTCTTAAGATGAGGTGAAGATCTTCCTCCATTTCCAAAGCTAAGAAAGAATTTGCTACATAAAGAAACGACTTTTCTTTCTTTCTTTCTTGTTGAGAATTCCAAGAATGGATCTTTGAAGTCTCTCCGGTGATCCGTCTGTGTTTTCCTATCTCCCGAAGAAGAAAACGGTGAAGTGAATCTTATCCTACCGTTACTACATGTTATTTTACGTTTAGTTTTGAAAGTGAATGCTTTGATGTTTTTTTGGGTCTTTATGTATGCTGAAACTTGTTGGTTTTGATGGGATTTCAGACGTGATGATGGCGGTGAACTCATCCTGCAAAGAAGGGACCAAGATAGCAATGGATAACGGCAAGTATGTTAGGTACACGCCTGAGCAAGTCGAAGCTTTAGAACGTCTCTACCATGAGTGTCCTAAGCCTAGCTCCATGCGCCGCCAACAGCTCATCCGTGAGTGCCCCATCCTCTCCAACATCGAGCCTAAACAGATTAAAGTCTGGTTCCAAAACCGCAGGTGCATATTTTCCAAACCTTCAAACATCTAAATTAACCCTGACCATGTATCTGATATACAGTAATAACTTGATTCCTTTTTTGATATATTTTTTCAGATGTAGAGAAAAACAACGGAATGAAGCATCACGCCTCCAAGCTGTGAATAGGAAGTTAACAGCCATGAATAAACTATTAATGGAGGAGAATGATAGGTTACAAAAGCAAGTTTCGCAGCTTGTTTATGAAAACAGCTACTTCCGCCAACAGAATCAAAATGTAAGAACTTTTATCTTCCTTTTCACGTTTCATATCTTACGAAAAAAAGCATACAAGAAGCATGTTGTTAATGGCGGTGGTTTTGTTGTGGTTGTAGACGACTCTAGCCACCACAGATACAAGTTGTGAATCGGTGGTGACCAGTGGTCAACAACATTTGACTCCGCAGCATCCACCAAGGGATGCCAGCCCTGCAGGGTTAGTGGGAATTTCTATTCTTTTTTACTGTTTCACTCCTAATGTTATGTCCCTTTCATTCCTCGTTTTTCTCTATAAAGTTAAACCTTTGTTTGTTGCTTATGTGCTTTGTTTTGCTTTCCAGACTTTTGTCCATTGCAGAGGAAACTTTAACAGAGTTTCTTTCAAAGGCTACTGGGACTGCTGTCGAGTGGGTCCAAATGCCTGGGATGAAGGTTACTGTTCTCTCTGTACTATAATTACACCTTTATTCTCTGTTAATACTATTAAACAATATAGTATATAATTTGTAAAAAAACAAAACAATATAGTATATACAGTGCAGCCTGGTCCGGATTTTTGATTCCTGTGCCAAATTTACATACTGCTATATCCTTATATATTCCTTATCTGTGCAGCCTGGTCCGGATTCCATTGGAATCGTTGCAATTTCTCATGGTCGCAGTGGCGTGGCAGCACGTGCATGCGGACTTGTAGGACTGGATCCTACAAGAGTAAGTTCATGTTTGCTTCCTTTTCAGAGTAGATTTGGACAAAAATTTATTGATTTTTTTTTCTATGAAGGTCGCAGAAATCCTTAAAGATTGGCCTTCATGGTATAGTGATTGCCGAGCTGTGGATGTTATAAACGTGCTGTCCACTGGAAATGGTGGAACCATTGAACTGCTTTATATGCAGGTAACTTAGGCTCACATTTTTCCCATTTAACCTTAGTCTGAAATTGATGGTGTTATTGCATGTGGTAAAAGTTTTAATTTTGCTAACCTTCTTATTTTAGCTCTATGCCCCAACAACATTGGCGCCAGCTCGTGACTTTTGGTTGCTGCGCTATACATCTGTTTTGGAGGATGGTAGTCTTGTGGTATATATGTTTCCTAAGGACCTTTTGCTATTCCTTTGACAATGTTGTCAGAAAAGTTTTTGTATTCTGATCTTTATAATTGTGTTATGCCTTCTTAGATATGTGAACGATCACTTAACAATACTCGGAATGGTCCAAGTATTCCCCCAGCTGCAAATTTTGTGAGAGCAGAATTATTGCCTAGTGGTTATTTGATTAGACCTTGTGAAGGGGGAGGATCCATCATTCACATAGTTGATCACATGGATTTGGAGGTATGTAAATCACCTTGCTCACATTATG
The DNA here is from genome assembly GCA_035048815.1 of Abelmoschus esculentus. Taxonomy (NCBI): domain Eukaryota; kingdom Viridiplantae; phylum Streptophyta; class Magnoliopsida; order Malvales; family Malvaceae; genus Abelmoschus; species Abelmoschus esculentus. The sequence goes on from JAUCBN010000002.1 coordinate 28,249,223, forward strand.
AAACATAGACGCTTGTTTCCCTTTAATAGGTAAAAAATTCAATTTTCTTCTTGCTTATTTGCAGGCTCGGAGTGTTCCTGAAGTTTTGCGCCCACTTTATGAGTCCTCAGTATTACTTGCTCAGAAGACAACAATGGCGGTAAAGACTATTTTTTGCGTCTATAATTTCAACTTCTGCATAAATGTCTAGAGATGTAAACTTGTACATAGCGCCAAGATATTGTACTTAGTAGTTAAGTGATACAACCTTGGATTCTGAACTTGTGCAGGCCTTGCGTCATTTGAGGCAGATTTCGCAAGAACTATCTCAGCCAAATGTTACGGGTGGGGGTAGAAGACCTGCTGCCCTGCGTGCACTTAGTCAGAAATTAAACAAGTATGTTATTCCAGCTCTTCAGGCTTCAGTTTTTAATGGACTGAATGAAACCTAACATATTCTTTTGTCCAGGGGATTTAATGAGGCTGTTAATGGATTTACTGATGAAGGATGGTCTATGTTGGAAAGTGATGGTGTTGATGATGTTACCCTCCTTGTGAATTCATCTCCTAGCAAGATGATGGGCATAAATATTTCTTATGGCAATGGATTTCCTTCACTGGGCAATGCGGTTCTATGTGCCAAAGCATCCATGTTACTTCAGGTCAGCTGCTAAATGTGTTGCAAGCTTAGCAATAACAGCAGAGGATCCAAGTATTATAGCTTCTTGAACTATCAAATTGAAACATGTTCTTTTTTATGAACCTGTGCTTTCCTTCTATTTGTAGAATGTGCCTCCAGCAATACTACTCAGATTCTTGCGTGAACATCGATCAGAGTGGGCAGACAGTGGCATTGATTCTTACTCTGCTGCTGCTGTCAAAGGTGGTCCTTGTGGTTTGCCGGTGGCTCGAGGTGGAAGTTTTGGTGGTCAGGTCATTCTTCCACTAGCTCAAACTATTGAGCATGAAGAGGTAAGTAATTTGTGGCTGCATTTTGGCAATTACAGTATGATCCTTGGCATCAACAGGCATAAAGTATGCTCATAGACTTGGTTCCTCATTTTATCTCGCAGTTCATGGAGGTCATTAAGCTTGAAAATATGAGCCACTATCGGGAGGACATGATCATGCCCGAAGATAACTTCCTCTTGCAGGTACTTAAGTTTTTAAAAGCAATCCCTCAACTGATGTTTTCTTACGGCAGTGTCAAATATTTAGCTCTCGTTCTTCGATTAAACACTTATAATATCTTTAACTCTTGTTTTATCATGAATCTCTCAGCTTTGTAGTGGAGTCAATGAAAATGCAGTTGGCACTTGTGCTGAACTCATCTTTGCCCCCATTGATGCTTCATTCTCCGATGATGCGCCTATTATTCCTTCTGGTTTTCGTATCATCCCCCTTGGTTCTGGAATGGTAATTGTTTATCATGCATGATATCATCTAAATTTTTGTTTATTATCTTTGTTTTTCTTTCTTGTTTAATTTTGTTCAAGTTAGCTTCTTACTAAAGGAATTTAAACCTTGTGTAGGATGCATCCAGTCCGAATTGTACGCTCGATCTTGCCTCAACTCTTGAAGTTGGAGCTGCTAAACCAACTGGTGATAATTCTGGTCGTTATGGAAGCGCAAAATCTGTGATGACAATAGCATTCCAATTTGTGTATGAGATCCACGTTCAGGAACATGTGGCAATCATGGCTCGGCAATATGTTCGGAGTATTATTGCATCAGTTCAAAGGATGACATTGGCACTCTCTCCCTCACACCCTGGTTCTCATGCCAGTTTCCGGACACCTCCTGGTACTCCTGAAGCACAGACCCTTGCTCGTTGGATCTGTCAGAGTTATAGGTGTGTCAATCAGATCCCTTTTTATTCAATTTTTATCCCGTTTCTTTATATTATGAACTGAATCCTTGGTTTTTAATGTCAATTATGTCATTCTGGACTCAAGCTAATCTCTATTTTTGGATTGTTCATCACTTCATAGGTGCTATCTTGGGGTGGAGCTGATGGAATATGAAGGAAGTGAATCCATTCTAAAAACGCTTTGGCATCACAGCGATGCAGTTTTATGCTGCTCTTTGAAGGTAGTTGCTTAAACTTTTCATTCCCATTCTCCTGATTGAGTTCTAAGATATTTTGAAATTTGTCATGTTTGCTACACCTTGCGTTGTACAAAATATAACCTACTTGGTAATATGTGCAGGCTCTACCAGTTTTTACATTTGCTAATCAAGCAGGACTCGACATGCTAGAAACAACCTTGGTAGCACTCCAGGACATAACTCTGGAAAACATTTTCGATGACAATGGACGAAAAGCCCTATATGCCGAGTTCCCACAAGTAATGCAGCAGGTATATATGAATATCACATTCTTTGAAACGATCAATTGAAAAAAACAACAAACATATGAGGTTGATAATAATAGTGGATATGGTTGAACAGGGTTTTATGTGCCTTCAAGGTGGTATCTGCTTGTCCAGCATGGGGAGGCCAATCTCCTATGAGAGAGCAGTTGCTTGGAAAGTGGTAAATGATGAAGAAAATGCTCATTGTATCTGCTTCATGTTCATCAACTGGTCTTTTGTATGAAAATTAGCAGAGAAGATAGGATTATAACATCGTTTTATGTATTTGCTTCATGCTTAATTAATTGATCCCTATCGTAATGATGAACAAAACTAGCCTGTTCTTTTTCTTCAAGCTGCTACATCTGTTTAACTGTTGCAGACGAAGTTTAAGACGACAACTGCAATGCAAAAGACGTATACCCAAGTTTTCCCCCCCCTTGGTTTTATCTCCTAAATCCCAAGCATATGGCTCACCTGGCATACAAGTTCATGTCATTTGCATCTATCCATGAATATCAAGCTTGTTCCTTTGTTGTTATTACTGAACCGCAAAAATCTTACTGGTTTATGCATGTCATTTCACTGGGACAATTAATGGAATTTGTCTAACATGGAATCTAGACAAGGATCCTATAATATGATTTACCTAATTTTGTTTTTACATCCCATAAATGGCAAAACATCAGTCAAATCTGTTATTGCTGGAACAAAAGGTTATTGAAAATCAGATTAGGAATTATCAACCCCACCATGATTAACCTGATTCATTCCCCCTTTGTTGTACACTTGGAAGACAAAGGAATTTGCCTCCGCATTGGTAATGGTTTAAGCAGAAACAGCACAATCATCCCACTTTTCATGGTAACAGGCTCGGGTAAAGCATGACATAATAAAAGTAAAATGTTTATTGTAATAGATTGGTCAAACTGAAACTGCACCATCATCCCACTTCTCATTTCTCCCATATCAAGAAATACATAGATCTGGATGAAGTGGGGTTTTGATGAGATATATAAAAATGTCTCGTTCTTATGATTGTTCAATAGAAGGTTTCAAATACATAGATCTGGATGAAATGTGTCAAAAAGTTAGAAGAGACTTTTACATGGTCTCCAAGAAGAACCATGATTGATATCTCCGAGCCTATTAAGATAAAACTCATGTGCCAGCAAAACTGAGCTGGTTTGCTAGTTTAAATATCACCAAAGTTATTGTAAATTTTTAAATCTTAAAAGCCCTTTAGTGATGGAATCTTCCAACAATGTAAGCTTATTTCCTCCACCATAAGTTCTGATTGGGAAAAAGAGAAAAGAAAAAGAGGGTTTTTGTCAATGCCATCATTGCTTACAGAGAATGAAAAAAAAGCTTTCAACATCATCATTGCCACTTTGAAGGCAAAGTTTGTCACAAGAAGGGTTAGAAAAGAAACGAGCTAGTCCCATCTAATTGGTTTTTACACATGGTAATTTGTTTCTGCATATGTTGTCATGAATTGCAGACATTGAAATACTAAAATCCTTTTGATTATTGCCTGTCAACTGTGAAGGGAGAAAAGGAGGAAACTCTTGGAATGCGAGGATAAAGGATAAAAAGGGCAGCCAATTTGTTAGCAGCTTCCCTTTTGCCTCAGTGCCCTCTATCCCAAAAGAGTGGTCCGATCACTGTTTATTACGGGGAGTGGTTCCCCCCTCTCAGCATGAGCAGTGTCCCTGTTTTCTATCTGTTTGACCTAATCAATATATAGCAGCCGGGCATGAAACCAAGCCTTTCACTGCTGTTTGAAAGCAAAACTTTCACAAGCAAACCAAACTCCCAAAAGGGTCAAACAAGGACGTATATATTTCTCAATCGAACTAATTCTGACAGAACTGGTTTCCTTTGTGAACTGTGAATATAACTTTTAACTTTAGGTGTAGGTAAGCCGTAAGCATGTGTTACTATACAAATCTTTATATACATTAGCAGAAAGAACAAACAAGGCGTGCGTTGATAAAGAGCAGAATTGATCCCACTTGAAGATTGAGAGATGTAGTCAACAATTTGGTAATCACAATTCACAAACGAAAAAGTAAACCAGTTGAGTTCATTCGCAATATCATGCAGTATCGATATATGGAGTTATAGAAAAGCATTACATCTGAACTCAGCATTGTCGTTGTAGTATAGTGGTGAGTATTCCCGCCTGTCACGCGGGTGAGATCCCCGGCAACGGCGTTATTGTTTTTTTCATCCTTTCTTTCTAGAAAAGGAAAAGGTTATGGCGTCGCCCGGACTCGAACCGGAGATCTTCAGTGTGTTAGACTGACGTGATAACCAACTACGGCGTCGCCCAGACTCGAACCGAAGATCTTCAGTGTGTTAGATTGACGTGATAACCAACTACACCACGACACCTTTGATACATGATATCAAATATTTATTTAAGTATATATATTAAAATGATTTTCAAATTCCCAGTCGAATTGCCTAGAATAATTTAAAGCTAGCCTTGTTTGGTTGGGAGGCTGTGTTCCGCTAAGTTATTCTCGATTTAGGTAATCTGAAAACGTTTCGAGTTTTAAGAGATGATTTTCGTGGGATTTATTTTCTGAAGTCACATCTGAATAAGTTCAGACGTTGTGAGTGAATCAAGAAAATTAATATAATTATTTTCAAAAAAAAAAGTAAATTAATGTAATTAAATAAATCTTATAAATTGAAAGTGGGAGGCTAAATGTCCGTATAATCTTTCAAGAAACGAGACCTTGTAACCCGAACGTAGAAATCTCTCTGTCGACAAATTCAATTAAAGTTCAATTGAGAATGTGAGTATTTAAAGTCACTGTTAAAAATTATTTTTAAATTTATAATATTTAGTTTTAGTTTTTTTATTATAAGAAGTATAAATCGGTTGGATATTAATTTTAAAAAATATATAATGAGAATTTTCTTAAAAGTATTTGGTTTAAGTTTTTGGTGTTTTTAAATTACTGTCAAATAATATTTTTAGTAAAAAAATGTTTATTTTATATATTATTTTTAATATATAAAAATATTAAAGATAAATAAATAATTTATTTAATAATATTTTTTAAAAATTAAAAATTTAAAAAATAAATTATTTTTCAAACTAAAAATTAGAAATTTTGTTAAACTATTTTTTTAACTGTACTTTTTCACCTGATAATTTATTTGTTCTTAAATATTTTTGGTTCTGAAAATATTTTTTACCTAAAAATACATTTGAAAAAGCATTCTTGAGGAGAATTTAAATCTATATATCAAAAAAAAAAATCATTTTATTCTACTTATTTTTAGTTATTAAATTTAATTTTAGAAATCCTCCGTCCTCTTCTTATAAAAAATTCAAAAATTCTATTCATTTGTAAATATAATATTAGCATGTATAATTATTAAAATATGTAAAACAAATATATAATCCACCTCGCGTTTTTATGGAGGTTACATTTTTATTTATTATTCTTTGATTCCTTATTGTCCACTACAATTTTATACGTAAAAATCGGATGTCTGTTATTTTTTTTATTTGTATACTTTATAGATCATTAAAACGTCCTTATCCATACTCATGATATTCTATTAAAAAAATCTCCTTATTTTTGTAATTTAAAATTAAACATCAATATTTAATAAAAAATGGTTTAAACATTCCATGAAATTAATAATTTTTATATTTTTATAAACTTAAGAGTATTGAGAGATGCAATCGTATTTTTAAAAATTTTATATATTTTTATATTTTTTATTAATAATTTAAAAACTTTTATAATTTTATATTTTTTATATTTTTAATAATTTATATCTATTTATATAAAATTTTAAGTTCATCCCTATTTGAAATTAATTATTGTCCGCTAAATGAAACAATTAGCTATACAAATCTTTTGATAAAATTTCAAACCAGAAGACTTGAAGATTTTTGGGAAGAGAAATGAGGAATAGGATAGCCATGGTGTTAACGTGAAAAGGACGTGACAGACATTGATATATTAAAAATGTTAGTTTAATGTCCCTGTAAAGTCCGCTTACTTGATTAAACAATTTAGAAAGAAGAATATAGATTTTAAAAATGATAATAATCAAGAAAAAGATTATGAAACGATGAGAATACGACACGTGGAATAATCACAGTGATGATAATATTGAGGATTTCGAGGCTAGAAATGTACGCCGTGGGGGGTATTGGAAGGATACGATTTCATCGATGCTTCCTTCCTTGATTCTCAGGCTCAGCTCAGCGCAGCCACTGTATTGGCTGGCTGGCTTTTCATTTTGCTGTTCAAAAGTCAACGTTTTTTAATTAGGTTGGCGGGGGTTATTTAAAGGGCGGTTATTTTTTTAGTTAACCGACCCGAATTCATGCTACAACCCAGGAATCACGGATTTATAAACACTATATATTTCCAAATAATATACACTTTTTTATCCAAAAAAATATAATATACACTCAAGCAACAGGCACGATAAAAATAATATATTTTTAATAAGTTATATTTAATAAAATTTTATATTTTTTAATTTTAGTGATTTAGATTTTATATAAACTTTATTTTAGTCATAAATTTTGGTTTTATTAATCTAGTTTTTTTATTCTATGATTGTTTTTTTTTTAGGATATTATATTTTAAAAAAATATATGATACGTGAAGACGTAAGTAAGTTGTTTGACTCTGTTTAAAGCACGACTTGAATTTGAGACGTTGTGTATATAAAAAATCTGTATTGGAAGACTCACTAATATTAAATATACGACGTAAATCAATCCGAATTAATCAAAACAAAATTTTAAAAATTAAAAGATAAATAAAAAAGTTGTCTTTGAACTTTTTACATTAAAAATGTATATAAAAATATTTATTAATTTAAACCTTTAATTTTAATTTATTTAAACTTAACGACCTTCTACTTTTATGATTAGGACTTTGAATTTTAACTCGACAATGTGACATAACCTCTCATTTTCATTTTATTTTGAATGAAAACGAGAAAGTGGAGCCAAGGAGTTGATAACCAGCCAGCCTCTAATTATTGACACAAACGATAAAGAGTCAAACCCCGAGTCGACCGCTTCGAAGCCGAGCTGTGAGGCTGGCTACGCGGAGAAGATAGTTCGAAATCTGTTGCGTTAGCGTAAGATTCACTGTACATTCTCCTAATTTCAGCTACAATTACAAACAATCAGAACTATCCTACGCCCCAAAGTCAAAATCACGCGATGCATTTCTTTCGATCATCACCGTTCATCATACTTACAAATTGGAAGTCAATATCCATAATGCGCCGTTAAATTGATTGATTTTCTTTTCTTGTTCTCCTTGTTCAAAACCTGCCCGCGTTCTATAAATATCCCAACTAAATTGCTTGAGGCCTGTATTTTCTCTTTATATTAAGCTTGTTTCCGCTCCATATTTTCGTACCGGTAGTTTCTTATTTTGGGTTTAATTTTCCCTTTTTAATTTGATTTTTTCCCATCTCTGTCATGTCAACGGCTGGGGAGATGGAGCCATTGACGTCGGGAGCAAGCAATCGGATAATTCCGATTCTGAAAACCCTAAGAATTCCTCTAATTTTCATCCAATCAGTAATTTTGTACCTTCTCCTACTCCTCTTTCCTCGGCGCCGCCAACTTCGTACTGAATTTACAGCGGTTGACGATGCTTCTGCCGGGCCGCAATCTCCAGCAAAAGCAGCGAGGCGGAAGTCTATATGGAGGCGAGAAGAGGAGGACACCTTAAGAAGGAGATCTTTGGCTGAGGGGTTGAATATTGGGTTCGAAACCGGAGATGGAGAGGTTCAGTGCCGCTGGAGCACGTCTCTGTTCTTTGGCGTTCGAAGAAATGCCTTGTTTTGCCGGTCTTGGTTTCCAGCTACCGGTGAATTAAAGTGAGCACTGTTCTTCTTTTATTGACGTTAAATGAAAATTAAATGACTGTTCATTTTTCGTTTTCGTTTGTTTGTTTGTTTAATTATGAACTTAAGTTACGAACTTTTGAATTGCTTATGACTTGAGACAATTAGAATCTTTTCACAAATTGATATACAAATACCGATTACTGTTAGTTTGTCTCTAGCTTGTTCTTTACTTTTTCTTAAAGTTTCCTTCATTTCTTTGCCTTTTGCTTTATTCGCTTGTTTCCTAACTGCCGCTTGTTTGTGATTTTTAGGGGAATTTTGATCATTATACATGGGCTGAATGAGCACAGGTAAAATTAGTTCTAAATTAAGCCCATGAAGACGCAGTTTTATCATCCCTTTGAAAAATAATTTCCTCATTTTCGTTCTATTTTTTGTGGGTTTTCAATTCCAGTGGAAGATATGCTCAATTTGCAAAGCAACTAACCTCCTGCAACTTTGGTGTATATGCAATGGACTGGATAGGTACATAATCTGACAAAAGTGTTTCGGCATATGTTTTTCTTTTGCAAAAATCTACGGAAGATTTTAGTTTTAAGTTGTAACGAGAAAAAGCATACTTGCTGTAGGTCATGGTGGCAGTGATGGATTGCACGGATATGTTCCTTCACTTGATCATGTTGTTGCAGACACCGTAAGTAGTTATCTATATTTCTTTTAATTTGCACATGAAATTAACTCATAGTGATTGCTTTGTCCATTAACTTTTAGTTGGATAACCCTATTGCTCGTGTGATGGTAAAACATTTTAATAGTAAGCAATTTGAAGGTTAGTATAATGACTATCGGTTGGCGATAAGCAACTAAAACCTTAACTTGGCAGTCTTTGCTTTATTTAAAATATGCCCGCAAGAAGCTGCTCAGTTATTTTCTCTACTTTATTTTCAGGGGGCTTTCTTGGAAAAGATCAAATTAGAGAACCCAGGTGTACCTTGCTTCCTTTTTGGTCATTCTACTGGTGGAGCTGTGGTTTTAAAGGTATCACATTTGCCTGTTGCTTTAACTGAATTATCAGCTAAACCTTCTAATTTAATAAGGTGCAATTTACCAGGCAGCTTCATATCCTCGGATTGAAGAAATGCTGGAGGGAATTGTGCTGACATCTCCAGCTTTACGTGTTAAACCAGCACATCCAATTGTTGGGGTGAGTTGGTGCTTCTTGTTCTTTATTTGTAGTGAGCTAAATCATGCTGTAGATATCTGAATTTTCTTTATTTAACAGAAGGGTTAAAAGTGCTTCAATCAATCATTTTATGCAAAAACCAGACGCTCTTGCTGCGATTGGTTTCTTAATTATTTTTTTCAAATGTCTATATTCAGTTATGAGTTAAACCAAAAGATATGTGCAAATAAGGTATTTGGGAGGTGTTAATTCGTTTTAGAGTTAGCTGGTCTGTTTTTAGCTTGAATATTGCTTTTGTGACTTTGTCCTCTATAATACCATCTAACTACTGACTGAGAAGTGTGACTCCCTTTGGTTTTGAATAACCATTCCGCTTGTGTAATATCAATTACTATTGTGAAAAATACGATTGGCTGTGATTTAATAATCTATACTGTAATCCCCCTGTATCCCTTCAAGATGGTATTTTAATACTAATTAAAACAGGTATGGCAAATTGTATCTCCCCGAGTTGATATGTTTTTTGTATGGTGTCTTAATGCAGGCTATTGCTCCCCTTTTTTCTCTGGTTGCTCCTAAGTTGCAGTTTAAAGGAGCGAACAAGAAGGGCATCCCAGTTTCGAGGGACCCTGCTGCACTGTTGGCCAAGTATTCTGATCCCTTAGTATACACCGGTCCAATAAGGGCCCGGACAGGGCATGAGATATTGCGCATCACATCTTACTTGATGCGGAACTTTAAGTCTGTGACTGTCCCATTCCTTGTTCTGCATGGGACTGCAGACAAAGTCACTGATCCACTCGCCTCACAGGACTTGTACAACGAGGCCTCCTCCAACTTCAAAGACATAAAGCTGTACGAAGGCTTCTTGCATGATCTTCTCTTTGAACCAGAGCGTGAAGAGATCGGGCAGGATATAATCAACTGGATGGAGAAGCGATTAGGCACCATGACCGAAAAGATTGATCATATCTGGTAAATGATCTTGCAAGACAAATTAGTTCCCCCCCCCCCCCCCCTAATGTTAGAACACCTTTATGAAAGCACAAGTGGACGTGTTAGAAAAGTTGAAAGCTCGCCACATCAATGCTTGTTCATCGTTTGTAGTGAAACTCATAATCATGTATAATCATGTCATATGTTTGTTTTATTTAATTCCTTCTTTTCATACGGTTGTCTTTGTTATTTATCCATAAACCATATTTCTCTGCAAGACTTCAATGCTACTTTTAGGTTAGGGTAGGTAGGTAATTAGAATTTTTGAAAGAAATTAGGAAATTTTAGGATTTTTTGAAAATAAAAATATTTATGGTGAAAATCTTTTTGCCAAGAGCTGGCAACTTGGCACTGACTTCGAGGCACAACTCAAATGAACTAAATCTATGAAAGAAACTGTGATTATACATATACATTTCTAACTAAGATCCGCTGTTTAAACTGTACGAAAGTGAGGGCACAATTCCTCAATGGTTCAATGATGCCGATTTACATATATAAGCAAATCTCTTGTTCAGAATATCACAATTTATCAACCTCCCAAATTAAAACAGCAAAATGGTTGTTGGAAGGCAATCGAAATTCTGAAGCATTCTGCAAACTACCTAGTTCGTTGACCCGAAACATGACACAGTTTCTTTAATCGAACTCTTTCCTGGAAAAAGAGAAGCATAAACTAGAAAGATCAGTATTAGTAGCTCTGAAGGAAATGCTATTATTGTATTCTTGACCGAGCTAGTATGAAGAGTTAACGGGAAAATGAAATGCTTGCCTCTGTGTTGTCATGATTATATCGGATCAAAAACAGGCACCTACAACCTCGTATGTCATGTGTTTTCCGATCAATCTTTACGACGTGAGCGTCATAGTAAATTGATTGGTCTCCGCTCTCCTAAATTCCAGCCAAGGAATGGAAATTAACAGACAAAGAAGATTATTGAGAAATTCAAGGACAATGAGTCATCTATTAGTCACCTGCAAGCACAATACAAGATCTCCAATAGCCACCTTATTACATTCAGAATGCTCGAATGGGATGGATCGCTCTCGTACTGCCTTTTTTACATTAACCCATTCATCATCATCGGCTCCATATCCAACAAATCTGACTCGAACTTCCTTTAACAAACAATACATTTTATCAAAAGACTTAAAATAAATACTTGGACAACAACTATGACCAAATATTAGCTCAGTACGAACATCGGTCTATACAGTGAATGCAATAATATGGTTTAGATACTTACAGCTTCCCCGGAACTCAGAAATCGGTGAGTGAGAAACATGTCAACATCATACCTGTGCATCAAAATAAACTCAGGCAAGTTTAAATACAAGATTCCCAGGACAGAACAGAATGATCACAGCATATTCCAACTCAACAGATCAACTATAACAATCGAAAATCCTGGACGATTGCTATTGGAATAATTTATATTTCATTTGCTTACCATGCTCCATCTTTACACGACTTTGCCTCGAATTTTAGTTCTGATAGATCAGGGATCTTTTCTCCAGCTTGTGAAGCCACTCCTAGAGTGAGGGAAGAAGGTTAACAAAGGCAGAACATACTTTCTCAAGAACACAAAAGGGACGGTCCAGTTCAGTATATAATTTTTATGTCATGGTTTCTAGATCATAAAGCAGAGGTAAACATGACCAAGAAAACTGTATTAGATTTCTGCACCAGTCAATAAGAATAGTAGTGAACTTGAGCATAAAATCAGACGCTCTTAACCTATACCGGTAAAAGTTTTACTTTACAAGCAAAAGTAAGAACTATCTAGGATAGTAAAGACCACTTCTTCAGCTCTATTGTGCAAAAGGGGGACAAAAGTTCAATGTTTTGATTAAAAAAAAGGACACACACCTTTAAGAGTTTGAGAACTTTGATGTCCATTGTTTAGAGGGCTAGTTTCAGGTACCGGGTTTTCATTTCTGGGTGCATCAGTAAAGGAAGGGACTTTGGATGGGATTTCTTTCTTCCTAGATGCGAACCAGCTTTGTACCTGAGAAACAATATTGAAATGAGTGATCATAGGAGATATCGAAAAGCATTCAACATAAACAAAATAACCAAAATTGAAAGAAGAGGAGAGAAATAATAAGACAGTAATGGAGTAAAGAAAGACCTCAGTCCATTTAACAATAGGTTTGCCAGCACGAGCCGAGGCCGAACTGCAAAGACAAAATGCATCTCAATCCAAGCTCATTCATTTGTTTAATCTAAAAGCGCACGATGGGGCGTTCGAGAGAGAACTCCAAAGATGTACATGAAATGCAACTAACCTGAAACGTCTTGCAATTTTTTGACAAAACACCTTACTCTGCAGCAGCTTCCTTGATTCCACTAACAATTTCTCCATTTTCTCAATCTGTACATAAAGGGTAGCTAAGAACTTTAATACAATGGTCACATTGTTCAGCTTATAACAATATGTTAGAACCAACAACAATCAGACATTATTACCACGTTAAACAAAGAATGATTCCAAAATCCAATGCATAAGAACAAAATATAAGAGGAATCAATCCAAATTATAGCATACACAACCTAAAATCAAGAGAGAAGCTCTAGCTTCACATTTTTCATGAACAACAGACAACATTAAAACGTATACCCGCTGATTAGAAGCAGAATTATTGGAATTTTTTTACATTGAAAAACAATGCATATATATGTAATAACACCATTTGTTCTAGACCCCGTAATCTAATGACTGACCAGATAAAAAATGTCACTCAAAACAGGAAAAAAAAAAGTTTTTTTTAAACCTCGGGTGTTGTAAATCCAGAGAACACCAGTTTCTGTCTCGGGCGCAGACGACCCATCAAACACTCCAAAACTAGGTTCTTTTTTCTAAAAAAGAAAGAAAGATAGACACTTTGGGGATTAAGCAGGCTCTGAATTTGTATAATCCGGAAAACCCTAATGGCTAAAGTGTTGGAAATTTCAGAGACTGTGAGTCGCACAGAGAATGCCAGTTTAAGCGCCTTTGTAATTTTGGATTCAATTTTGTTTCTTTTTGCGTTTCTTTTATTCTCCATTTTGCTATACAATAGAAGGGCTTTGACCTGTTCAGTACTAAATTAATTTTTTTATTTCAATTTAATATTTTAAACCTATTAACATTAATATACAAATACAAAAAAAAAAAGTTTTTTAATACTAAAATTAATAGTAAAGATTAAGATTAAATTTATAATTTATTAAATTATATTATACGAAAAATTATATTATAAATCATATGTGATTTATTATTATTTTAGTATTAAATTTATAATATTAATTTTAGTATTTTAACCAACTAGATTCATTCATCTCATATTTGTGGTGGAAAATTCAACTTCTAATATATTATCTGTTGATTTTTCATAGATATATTATGAAATATACTGAATTATTATTAAAATAACTAAATAAAAAGCTAACTTGCGTGGAAATAGCCATGTTGGGCGTTAGCCGTAGAAGCCGACGAGGGAATATCTCAGCCTCCTCTCCCTCTAAGACTAGGAAAACGCGGGAAATATATTGTGTTTCATTTTCATGGCAGTCAGTCGTTTCCCACGTTCCTCTCCTTGCTAACAAGATACTTTCATGGAATTGAAACCATTATTGCAACCAAGTACGAGCATTTATTTACTTTTAATCATTATTTTTTACCACATTGCAAGCTAGTCCCTTTATGGCTTTGACATTTCCCTTTAAACAATTAAAAACCGAGAAATTTATCCTAGGATCTTCCTTTTGAACACCCATTATTGTTATCAATACTCATTGTTCATAAACATTTATGGGTTTTGCTTTGCTTTTACTCTTCTATAAAAAAGGGTAGGTTTTTGCCTTTTGATCCATCAAGGCAAAACCTTGTTTCTCTGTTGTGTTCTGTTCCCAAGTATTGTAGGATTTGCAGAAACGGGTGTTGGGTGGATAAGTCGGCCATGGCTGATGGTGTTGAGGATGTGTACGATGAGGATAGTGCCACGTTGGATCAGTCTTTCACTCCATGGACTACCTCTGTTGCTAGGTGATTTCCTGCAGCAATGTCATTATTATCATGCTTTATAATTTCAGTTTATGTTTGCACATAAAGTTGTTGTTCAGACATTTTAGATGATTAGATCTAAAAAATTTCAATGTTAATCTGAGTTCTGAAAAGACAAAGATCATAGCTTTCTTGATCTTTCCACACAAAAACTTTCAAACAGATGATATGCATAATGCATTTTTTGTACCACAAACTGAAAAAGTTATGTTCTTATTGAATTCAGAGAGAAAGAAGATATGATTAGAAGATTTTTTTACTATGGACTCAAGTTAGATAGTTTACGTTGTTGTTGCAGTGGGTATTCTTTGATGCGTGACCCACTTCACAACAATGGGCTTGCCAGGAGCTTCAGGAGAAGATGATGAATATAATTCGCCAATACACGCCTTTGCATCGATACATGGCAATGGTGGATCTTCAAGTAAACATTTCATGCCTTAAATTCCCCCCAATTGAATATAGCATCTGTTGTATCGATTGCATTTGGCAGGAGAGGAATGAACGACTATTTTACAAGCTTCTCATTGATAACGTGGAGGAACTGCTCCCAGTTGTGTACACTCCCAAAGTTGGTGAGGCTTGCCAAAAATTTGGCAGCCGGCATTTTCAAGCACCCTCAAGGTCTTTACATCAGTCTGAAAGGGAAGCATATGTTTTCACTGTGAACTTTGTGTTGAAAATTGAAATGTTGGAATACAACTAACAATTACCAAGCATCATAATCTATCAGGGGGAAGATTCTTCAAATACTAAAAAACTGGCCTGAGAGAACAGTTCAAGTCATCGTTGTGACTGACTGAGTGGATTTTGGGACTTGGGGATCTTGGTTGCCAGGTAATTTGATATCTGTTTCGATGCTTCACTTGAAACAACGAACATTTCTCTCTCGTAGATCAACCAAATGATCATTAATACTCTGATTGTTTTCAGGGAATGGGAATAACTGTAGGAAGACTTTCTCTATACGCAGCTCTAGGTGGAATCTGTCCCTTACTTGTAAGAATCGCTAAAACCAGTTGATTTTTTATGTTAATTGATATTATTGCTGCTGGCAACCTTATCAAAGGGAAGGTAGTGTGTCCCAAAAGCATGTATGTAAATCTGTCGCTTATTAATTTCTTCGTTTTAAGGTTCTATCAGGCTTTTGTTTGTTATTTTGTTTATCTTGATGGGTTTTATACGTCATTGAAGTAGATAATCAGCATTAGTTTGTTGCAACCAATTGCTGAATCGTTTTAAACAAATCCAAGTTTGTATTTGTTTTGCTATATATTTTGGTTGTCTGGAAATTTGAGCAGTTTTTGGCGGCTGAACCATGGGGACCCCAGAAACATCTAGAGAGTCATGCCCTGATCGAATTCTCGATGATATTGGTGGCCCATTTGGTATGGGTGCGGTTGGAGGTGCAGCCTTCCACTTCATAAAAGGCACATATAACTCCCCAAGCGGTGCTCGGTTGATCGGAGGAACTCAAGCTGTGCGCATGAATGCCCCTCGTGTAGGCGGTAGCTTTGCTGTTTGGGGTGGCCTTTTCTCCACTTTGATTGCACCCATGGTGTACCTTCGACAGAAAGAAGATCCATGGAACTCGATTATAGCCAGTGCTTCCACTGGAGGGTTCCTTTCGATACGACAAGGACTTGGTGCTGCTTCAAGATCAGCAGTGTTTGGTGGGGTTTTGCTAGCTTTGATTGAAGGAGCTGGGATCATGTTGAATAAACTCCTCAGTCAGCCAGGATATCCAATGGAGCAATTGCCAAACCAATCCCCTTCCCCTGTATCAGTTGACAGCTTGAGACAGGGCACCTCTTCGTCTTCGCTTGCATCGTCTTCATCAAATTCTTCATCTTCATGGTTTGGAGGTCTTTTTGGTGGTGGAAAGAAGCAGGAATCAGCAACAGTTAATGGAAGTAAAACTGAGGTTTTGGAGAGCTTTGATGCTCCTCCCATGCCATCATTTGAGTACAAATGAAACAGTGGCTAGCCATGTTGGTTGCTGTTAGCATCTGATCCCAACTCTAAGTACTTGTAATCCTGCCCCTTTTTCCATCGGTTAGACTTGTTCGTTACATCGAATTAGTAGAGCGAATTGTCCTCACAATCTCTTAAGTCTGTGATCGTTGTAAACACTGCACTAGTTGTGCATGAATTATGTAATACAAGCATTTGTTAATAAACTCACTACTCCAGATGTATACGAGCATGTTGTTATTCAAAGATAACAATGCACGGGTCCAACCAATAAATAAGGAGGCACCAAATCATACTCTAGATTTTCTCAATGCCAACGTGTTATGGACATAGCTGCATGATATAATTGGCAAATGGGTTGATTTTGAAAGACAATCCCTCTATTTTGTAACCTCATCTTTTGAAATCGACTTATTTTCGCAGGTGTATGATTACAAGGTTTTGATGTGGAGGTGCTTTAACATTAAGGAAGCTAATGTTTGTACTTTTTATCTCCAAACAAGAGTAACAGGAAAATAGAAAAGGTGCTGCATATCTCATAACATCTCATAGTAATTTATGCATACAATTGAATTGTATTGTTACTCGTACAAAGCTTGGATGCAGATGCATGGCCGCAAAAAACAGAAACTAATACGAAATCATCTTTGCACAGTCATCTTTGCAAACAAGAATTTAGAGGAAGGGATGTGCCTTAAACTCTATAGATGCCAGATGGATCAGCATTCTGAACAATCCAAGGGTGCTCCAGAAGCTTACGCAGCGGCAAGCGTTCTGAAGAATCCTTGACAAGCATCTGTAAGTAAAGTTAAATGCTCAGGATATGTATTAAACGTTGTTTATCACAAGTTAACAAGGTAACCAACAATACCTGGCTAATGAGGTCCTTAGCTGCAGATGAAACTATTGGTTTAGGAGGGAACTTCAGATCCACTTGCACAATTCTGTGGACAAGGTAAAGTAAGGCACATCATTCATATGCATCTTACCAAAAGATGTTATTTTTTCTTTGTTTTGTGCTGAAACATACCTTCGGTAAGTATCGGAGTGTTCCTTGGCCTCAAAAGGGGGGAGTCCGTAAAGGAACTCATAGCACAACACACCAAGGCTCCAGATATCTACACTAGCATCGTGCTCTACACTCTCAACTGTTGAGAACAGAAACAAGATAAGGTGAAACTTAGTTTTTCTCTTACTCTAATTGCTTCATGTACCTATAAATGTTACATTTTTGTACATAAAATGTGTTTCGAATGGTTAGCCACAAACTTACCCATTTCAGGAGGGAGATAGTCAAGTGTGCCGCACATTGTCCGCCTACGGTTAAATGTGTGTACTGACCATCCAAAATCTGCAATCTTAAGTTCACCCTGGCAAGGAATCCCGGTTGACAAGATGAGCACTATAGACTTTCAATGTAAAAAAAACAATAATAAGTGCAGCCTATAGAGTAGGAATCACCTGTGCACCAATTAGCAAATTCTCGGGTTTGATGTCTCAGTGTATTACATGCTTTCCATGGCAATAAATGAGTGCCCGAGCTAAAGATGCAACATACTAGAACAAACAACATAAGCATAGAAACCAATCATCAAGTTAGTCTTCTTTTTTAAAAATCATTAAGCATTGCAAACTATCACAAGAATCAATAGACCAAAAACAAAGAAAACTCACAGTAGCCGCTCGTCTTTCGCTGAAGTATTTACATTTTTGCAGTTCCTTGTAAAGTTCACCCTTGGGTGCATACTCCAGTATCAGGTAAACACGTTTCTGTAAAAATTGGTATTCAGGGAAAACAAATGTTAGTGCATTTCAATTAACTTGTACACAAGGAAGCATCAATATAGGCCACTATACCTGATCATAGAAATAACCATAAAGCCTCAATATATTGGGATGGCGCAGGTGACTCTGTATTTCCACTTCACGGCGTAGCTGATGTTCAACTTGAGACTGTTGCAGTTGATTTTTAAAAAGGACCTTGAGTGCCACAATATGATTGCTCTGTTCCAGAAGAATATATAGATCAGCCAAGTACAAGATTTACAAATAATAATATCATATATGTCAATGTTTGAACTTGCCTAGTTTATGACCAGATAAAAATAACAAAAAAATAACCCTTCAATTTTCCTCGTATTTCTTAGCAGATAAAAGGATCCATGAAAGAAAAAAGAGTTAAAGAAACAAACCCTCTTTTCTCTAGCTAAATAAACGTGACCAAACTTCCCTCGTCCAAGGGGCTTTCCAATGTCAAAATCGCTAAGCGTCCATCTTTTCTTTTCACCCGCGGAAGCCTCTGTAGAAGCCTGTAAAAATTTCAATATGAACAAATTAAAATACAAATACCAAAATCCCAACATTGTCTCAAAACAAGATGAACAAATCAATAACGATCCGTTCACAATTTTTCGAAATCCGCTAATGCTAGACACCGAAAAGTACGAAATCCAGACATGAGATTTATAGAAATTCCCAGATCTGCCATTAGAACCCTAGAAATCAACCTTATTTGGGAATTAAAAAGGAAATGGCGAAACCCTTCTCAAAACTCTCTCTTCTATAAAAGAAAGAAACTAAAATATCGATCTTTGATCGGTTCTTTAAAGATGAAAAACAAAAACAAACGAAGAGGAAAACGGTAAAGAAAATCCAAACCTTCTCTTGTTGTTGAGAGTTGGTCTCAGCGATCGCCATTGTTTTAGAAAGAGAGAAAAAGAGAGCAAAAACCAAAATTCTGAGGGGAAAGAGAGGAAAATGCCGGACGAGAAAAAGGCCCGATCAGGAATTTATCAGTATTTGATGAGAAAGAGAAAGATGACAAAAATAAACAGAGTTGTTATGAATATGAACTGTGGATTTAGATTGGAGCAGGCCCCATTCCCAACGGTCGAATTACTCAGCTGTGCCACGTGGAATGTATATTTCAAAATTTTCCTTCTTTGAGATCTGAGGACCGGAGGAGCGTCTCTTTGAAGCGATCTTGTCGGCTATCTCATGTCCATGGATATGGGCTAAATAAGGTGAATGTCTGGGCCTATGACAGAAATTTTAGCCCAACTTGAAATGGAGAAGGGGTTGTCGGCTCCCATTTGGAGAACTTGAAATAGGGTAAATGTCCCTTTAAAATTTATATAACAATATTTTTTTTAATAAATTTTCTTGTTTTTCTCTTCTACCATATTTTAATATTATTTTTATATTTTTTATAGTTAAACTTATTATTAATTTTCTAATTAATAGTTACTTCATTGTTTTTATTTAAATATGTTTAGTTTAGACTTTCTAATTAATAGTTTAGGGTATGTCATTTTGTTTGTGCAGGGATTAATTCTAGTTGTAATTTCCAAAATATTTAATAAATATTTTTTTATCAAAAAATGTTATAATGTTGCAGTTTTGGGGGTCATCTGTGGGACAGAATAGCGGGAAACACGACCACAGCAAATTTTCTTGGGAAGCAATTCCCTGGATTCATTAATATATATTACAATATTAATGAATACATCACTAGCAGAAATTTTCTTTTTAGGCCATTGTTTTGTGGCAGGGGAAACCTAATCCATGAAAAGACTATATTCTTAATAGTTAATACGCAGATTTGGAAGAAACTAGACCACAAGAAATAGACTTGGAATAAACCAAGTGGATATTAAAAAATACAAGTGTCCGGTTTTATATATCGTTTAGATTTTTCTTATATTTTTAAAAAATAAATTATTATTTTATTGATTTATTTTAACCAATCTGAATTAATAATATACCATGCATTTAATTTTGGTAGATAAATTTTTGAATGAAGATTTTTTATGTATAAACAGGGATATAGTCGTAATTTAAGATAAGAAGACAAAGGACAAATTCATAAATAAATTAAATTTAAAAAAAATAAAAAGACAAGAAATGAGAGAAATCTTCGAGGAGGAACGACCCCACCCCTATTAGTTTTGTTATTATATACAATACTTAAAGATTTTACTTTTATAGATATAAGAATTTAAACTAAAAATCTACTAAAACGTAATAAAACTACTTATCACATATAATAATCTATTTTTTAAAAAAAACTTTTTAAGAGCACGAAGCCTCTAGTTCAAGTGATTAAATGAACGATTGTTGTTCCTATAAGTCATGGTTTTGAGCACTATTGATGCAAGTAGAGTGATTAAGCGATCAATATCAAATGATAGATATTATATTTTAGAACAGATACCATTGTAATTATTATTAGATAATTCAATTTTTTTAAGATTGAAGCAAGTTGGTTCAAAAGAAAAGAACTTGAGCAACTTGAGTTAATGTTCATCCCAATCCAGAACTCATCATGAGTCAAACAAGGATGTTTCATCAACAAAAACAAAAGTTGTTCTGTAATGTAAAGCAAAGTTTTTCCCTCAAATATCAAAATAAGATATAAAAAGGAATATATATATATATATATATGATTCTATACAACAACCTAGTTTATTTCCCATTCTTAAATCATTTGATTTTTTCAGGAAAAATAATAAAAAATTAATGTTAATTTTTTTTAAAACTCGAGTAAGCAAAAAAAAATACAATTATTGATTAATTTAATTATAAATTTACAGGAAAACTGCTACCATAAAAACAAAAAGAAATCACACACAAAATTATAATTAAATTTGGAAAATTGCAAAGCATGTATGGTTTATCGTGTAAAGAAAACGACAAAGAACTGTCCGAACTCACGAGGAAGAAAAGCTGTTTGTGGATAAACTTGCAGCCTATAATATAACAAATGGAAGGGGGGAAAACAGTAACAAGCAAGCAGGCCAAAGTCTCGTGTTATCATTGTACGGAACTTCTGCGAATGGGATTTTTCTTCGTACGAATCATGTGCTTCTCCGTCTTTTGTCCGATTGACGGGAAAGAGAATCACTGATGCTCACATGGCGCAATCTCAGCCGTTTATTTCCACAGATGGAGGAGGTTTGGATTTTTATTTTATTTAATAAAAAAAACATTTGTTATATTTTTTAATTTAAATATTTATATGTGAAAAGGTGTATTTCATTAAAAAATTAAAAATATAATTAAATAATATCGTGTGATCATGTTAGTATATTTGAAAATGAAAAAATCCCATTATAACTCAAAAGGTTTGCTCAATATCTTTTACCAAACCCAATCGCAAATAGATAAGTTGAAACCACCGACTCCCTTTCCCCCTCAGCCAACAGCATTACTAAAGCTTAGGTGCGTTCATTTAAAAAAATCATCGATTATTTTTTATAATTTTTAAAATCGGTTTGTAGTTATTTTATTTTACTTTATGATAAAGATATTCCAGAATATTTTAAATTAAATACAAAATTATCTAGAGAGAGGAATAACTAAACATAATAATATTTTTTCATTATATTTTGTAAAGTTGTATTGATGTCGTAGACTAAATGTTAAAAATAAATTTGTTTTTTATTGATCATATTTATATATTTTATGGATTATTATTTAATATTTGCTCATTCCCCTCCGGAAGGAATAACATTTTCATATCGTGGAGTGAGGTGGTACATTTTTTAACTCAACCATGGTTAACTGGGAACAACTACGGGTTGGGGAACCAGTTTATAATCAAGAGAGCCGCTGCTTTTCAAAGAATTATAGAACGATGTACGAAAATGATGATCGGAGAATCAATCCGACTAAACCCCACTATCAGAATCCCTCCGGCGGACCTATACGGCTGTCCGATGGATAGCTTTCCATCCGTCAACTTCAACAGCAGCAATGCACCCAATAGTCCATGTCCCGTCGATTACCTCGCGTCTCTCCACCGTTGCCTACCGTCAAACGACTACGATTCAGACTTGGTGAGTGAGGATTCCGATTTGCCTGTCGATGCATTTTCATGCGACCATTTCAGGATGTACGAGTTTAAGGTGAGGAGGTGCGCTCGTGGAAGGTCACATGACTGGACCGAGTGTCCGTACGCCCACCCGGGTGAGAAGGCCCGAAGAAGGGACCCGAGGAAGTTCCATTACTCTGGAACTGCTTGCCCCGACTTTCGTAAAGGAAACTGTAGAAGTGGTGATTCCTGTGAGTTCGCTCACGGTGTTTTCGAGTGTTGGCTCCACCCTGCTCGTTATCGTACTCAACCTTGCAAGGATGGTACCAGTTGTAAAAGAAGGGTCTGTTTTTTCGCTCACACGCCGGAGCAGCTTCGGGTATTTCCACTGCAGAGTCCAAGAGGAAAAGAATCCGGTTCCGGTGATTTGGATCATTTTGGTTCGCCTATGCGCCGCCGTCTGGAGTTTAGTACTTCGCCTCCTGTATCCCCACCTTCTGACTCGCCTCCAATGTCACCCAGTGGCTCGTTTAACTCGGTGAGTGAACTTTCTGCTTCTATGCGAAGCCTGCAACTAGGTAAGGCCAAAATGAGTGGTGCTTGTTCCTGGGGACAGCAAATGGGATCGGGATTCAGTTCTCCCCGTGGCTCCACACTCCGACCCGGTTTTTGCACCTCTCCTTCGACTCCAACTCCAACTCGTACACCGACTCGGTCTTACCTCTGTCAGTTCGAAGAGGAAACTGCAATGGAGAGAGTGGAGTCTGGGAGAGACTTAAGGGCAAGGATGTATGCAAAGCTGAGCAAGGAAAACTCTCTTGACCGTCACGATCCAACAGGGTCGGGTCCTGATGTTGGATGGGTATCCGAGTTGGTAAAGTGAAAGGATTGGGTTGTTGACATCTATTTTGATTTATTTTTTGAAATTTAAACCAAAAACAGTGGTCTTCGATTCTTCGGACTTTTTTTTTTGTGAATATTGGCGATGCATCTGGTTTGGATATTTGACACTGTTACTGTAAATAGACGACGGGGAAAGGGAGTTGGGTAGTCGTTTGTTTTCTATTTCATGAATCCTGAACCTTTTCTTTTCCTCCCGGATATTATCTCTGTAATGTTTCCTAATCAATGTAATATATTTCTTATTATTTGCCTATATATGCTTAGTGGTTTAGAATGGGAAAGCAAACTTGTTCCTCTAACGTAAGAAACCTGCAAACCAGTACCCAAATTTACTTCAGATTCATGGCGGAGAGGGAAAGGGGACAAAAAGTCAACAGCTTTTGTCCACACAAGTAAATTTTGAGACATTGTGAGTTTCTAGCCTTATGATCCAATGTCTTTGGAACTGAAATATGAAAACTGGAGAATGTTGACTGTTGTTCGAGTGCCATTCTGGTTCACAATAATTGGTGTGTGTATATCTATACAAGAGGAAGTAATATTAGTCTTTTCATTTTCATTTCGAAGTGGGGCATTTGGGGTAAAAGTAAATCTTATCTTTGAGTCGTTGGATCAGGATGCTGAAGATCTTTGAGTCTAAGTTCATCATGTCTTTTCCATCACGAGCAATCCATGACTGCAACACCAAGTTTGGAAGCTATCGATTTGTCGATATTCTTGGAGAGTTTGTGTGTGAGCTATTTAGGAAATTTGGATTAATTAGACAAAATTTTATTTTGTGCTAGGATCGGTTTATATTAAATTTTATATTAATTTATATTGTTAGATGAGGTTAATAAATAATTAAAATTATATTTTTTTCTTTTAAATGATAATTTTTATAGTTAATTTTATTTATTTATTTTTATTCATTTAATGATTATAGATTAATTAAACTAAATTAGTTTTACTTATGTTATATAATTTGATCTTGTCTTTTTTTTTGGTCATTTATTTATGTGTAGTATTATATTTGGATTATTCAATTATTAAATGTTATGTTTGGGTCACTCAAATTGTGGATAATGTTATATTTGGGTCACTCAATTATTATAAAATTACATTTGAGATAATTGATTATGGTAAGATTATATTTCAATCACTCAATTATAGCTAATGTAACATTTCATCACTTTTCATATTTTATAATTTTTTTCAATCAATTTTATATAATAAATTAATTAATAGTTTTCAATAAAATATTTTAATGTCAACAAGAGTATGCAAATGATTTAAAAAAAATAATTAAATTAATATAATTTTAAATATAAATAATGAATCAATCTTAAATTTATCCATAATTGAATTCAATTATAATCTTTAATAATTAGGTAATCTAAATATAATTTTATCCATAAATAAATGACTTAAATATAACTTTTAATAATTAAGTGATTCAAATATAACCTTATCCATAATTAAATAATATTTATTATAATTTATTTAAATTATAGTTATTAAAATAAATATAAATCATTATATTAAAATTGAATCAATTTATATATTATTTTCACTAATTAAACTCAATTATACAAGTATTAATAAATTGAGAATCAATAAATATTTAAAAAATGATAATTAAAACTTTTATTCTGCTAAAGAACTTTATCATGTATATAAACCTAGTCGATAGAGTGCGACGTGTACTGTTTTGAACTGATCAATACACCCAAGTTCTTATCTGCTCCTAATATTCTAATTTATCTCCGTAAGTTAAGAGCCACTTGTCTTAGTGAGTATCTATTATGATGCTGTGATGTGAAAGATCTTCAGTCGAAGAGACAACAAGCACTATCGGTCTTGGTATATAGGAATTGGCATTGTTATGTTCATATATTATTATCATATCTAATTATTAAAATATAATTTATTTTAAAATTGTTCTCATATTTAATAATAAAATAAAAAATCACCACTGAGGTTATAATACTATCATGGATCAATGTTTTGTTGAGTTGTTTTAAGTGGGACTGGGTATGGTTAACCGTAAAATCGAAAACTGAATTGAATCGAGGTATTATGATTTATAAATTTATAAATCGTAGTTAACTGCGGTTAACCGAATCAAACCGATTTGATTTTTTAATTATTTTTATAAGATAAAAATATATATTTTATACTTAAAATAGTATAAATGTATTTTTATTTTTCATTTAAAAATATGTTTAAATAAATATTTATAAAGATTTTCTTAAAATATTTATCATTTAATGTTTAAAAGTTATAAAATAAAACTATTTTGTTAAGATAAAATACAATTTTTTATAAATTAATGTTATTATAAAGAAATCAAAAATCGCGATTAACTGAATTAAAAATCAGTGATTATTAAAATAATTTATTAAATTAAACCGAAACTGAACTGAATGAGCCCTAGTTTCAAGTATAATTACTTTCTTATTATCTCGTAACCCTAAAATTGTCTCATCTGACTTAGTGGGCATTTGTGATATTAAATATTAACCTTGATCAAAGAGGCCGACAAAGTGGACGATAGTTCCTAGATTTGGTTCCTTTTTAAAATAAAATAAAGAGTATTTGGACGAAGGAGGAGGAAACGAGGCTTCAAAGTGCTACTGGCGCATGTGAGAGAGTAGATTCTGTGCTGGCGTGTTCTCCTAAACTATTGTAGACTTCTATTCCCGTACGATAATCAAAACCACGGCGTTCGTAGCCAGCCAAATCTTCTCGGTGCGATTAGAAATTGAAGTTAAAATTACTATATACACTATCTTTCTGTATTTAAAAATATATATTTTATCGTAATTTTTTTTTATAAATTACATATTTATATGATGATTTTTTTTAGGATTTATTATTTTTTAATAAAACATTTCTCAAAATTGTGCATTGTTATTATTGATGTTTTAAACGTTCCTAATGTATAATGGCAGAGTAAAAATTTTAAATTACGGTGTTAAAATAAAAAATAATATAAATATTCCAGATGATTGATATTAAATTTATTTTTTTAAAATATTCAAATTAGTAAATTACTGTTGTCTTTGTACTGTAGATCGTGGATGCATAATATGGGCCTGCAAATAAAGTACAGCAACAAAGGAAATATCTTTTGGGCTCTTTGCTTCAGCCCCTATCTGACTAGGCATAGACTATGTTGTTAATCCATAAAAGCATACGTGGAAAATAGGATTTTCTTAAATAATTTTTATATTCCCAATTTTCTATTTTTTTGGCAATACTTACCTGGATAAGCCGCGCACTACAGTGAAAAACTTGAAACATTCATTTTTAAAACAAAACGGTTCCTTTGTTAAGTTTAAATCGACTGGAGGTGGCCGTGGTTGAACTTGAAAACGTTAAAACAAAAGAAAAATAAAAAAGATAGGAGAAAGGAAGAGATATTGTTAGTTGTTACTCATCAATTATCTTTATAATCTCAGAAAGCACGAGCTATGTAAATCCGCCGCCCTTACTGAAGTGTTGAAGATATAGCATTCCTCTTAAATTCTCGCAGATCTGCGCCGTCTTGCTGAATCCATCTTACGTCTCTTGGAAGCTGAAGTTGAAGTTGAAGTCAGTTATTACTTGCTTGGATATTACTTTTGTTTCAGCTGAAAGACACTATAAGTCCAGTGTTGAAAATTTTCCTTTTGAGTTTCGGGTGTGATTAGTGGTGTACATGAGTTGCCTTTGTAGTTGTATTCTATGTTTTCAATCTTCCATGCTTTGCATTTTTATCATAGATGGGGTCACCATGTATGATGCTACACCAATCCCATTTAAATTGCAATCTTCCTTGCGGTGAAATTTGGTGGTTTTATCATTAATTGAATGGCTAGTTCAGAACTTGTTGGAAAAAGATAAAAACGTATTGCAATATATGCATGATGATACGTTCATTTTTTTCTGGTAATACTTCAGTTTCCATTTGAAGTGCATGTAAGGCTCTATATTGAGATTGATCTGGTTACATGTTTTATATGGAAAATGTATGCAGGTACTGGATGCTACGAATAATGAACCATGGGGACGTCATGACACTGTATTGGCAGAAATAGCACAGGCCACAAAGAAATTGTAATTGCCAACTTTTGCAAATATTTTCTTTCAACATTCTGTTTCGCGTCT
Organism: Abelmoschus esculentus; assembly: GCA_035048815.1. Lineage (NCBI taxonomy): Eukaryota > Viridiplantae > Streptophyta > Magnoliopsida > Malvales > Malvaceae > Abelmoschus > Abelmoschus esculentus. The sequence continues at coordinate 28,276,457 of JAUCBN010000002.1, forward strand.
CCTTTGGTGGGTTGATGTTTGAAAGATATCTAACGCCTTATGCTAATTGGATGTGCTACCATGTTTTGTAGCTCTGAATTCCAGATGGTTATGAACGTGCTTTGGACAAGATTGGTCGAGATTGGAAAGGACTGGCGCTATGTTTACAAGGTATGCATATTCTGGCAAACCATATGATACGGTAGATTTGATAAGTACTTCCAAACCTTGTTGGCTTATGCTTTTCATGACTTGAATATATGAACCTATTTCTCTACCAGGCATCGACTGTTATTGAGTATTTGATTTCTCATGGATCTGAATGTGCGGTTGATGACATAATAGAGCATACTTTCCAGATCGCTGTAAGGCCTGAATCCCTTTGTTTTTTGTGAGTTCCTTTGCATTGTTTATGGAGCAACCTTGAATTTTTCTAATATTGTAATTCCTCTATTTGTTTTACATTTTGCAGTCCCTCAAAAGTTTTGAATATGTCGAGCCAAGTGGGAAAGATATGGGAATCAATGTCCGAAAGAAAGCGGAAACTATAGTGGACCTTTTGAGTAATAAAGAAAAGATACAAGAAGCTAGGAACAAAGCTTCTGCAAACCGTGACAAGTAAGTTCACTTTCAGGAAGTGAATCATATGCTTGTTTGTGTCATTTTCATTGACTAAACTGTCTGTTAGTGTTACTACTTTTAGGTACATTGGCTTGTCATCTAGTGGCATAACTTATAAGTCTGGTGCATCCTCATACAGTAGTGGTGGCTTCCATGGTGGTGGGGATAGGTATGGAGGCCTAAATAACAGAAGATAAAGTGACAGCTATAGTGAAAGTTATAAAGAAAGCAACCGATATGGAGAAGAAAAATTTGATACAGATTCCTATGTGAAGACGAATCAAGGGACTGCCAGTGAGAACCAAGGGAATTCCTCGAAGGAGCCTAGACTTCATGGCAGGTTTATGTCTTACTCTGTTCATTATTATTTGAGAATTATTTAAGAACTTGGCTTGACATTGTTATCTTTAAGTTGGAGAAATTTGTTGGGCATGTCCATTTCATTTCATTTGATTATGAACTCCATGATTATTATTACAAGCTGCACTGCCATAATTTGGTCATAGGAATCATGATTCTGTCGTTAATCCATTTATTTTAGATTATGGTTCCTTTTTTTTTTCACAATTCATAATACTGTACTTTGATTCTGGAAGGTTCATATAGCACCTGCATCCATGCAAATATACCTATTTGTTTTTTGCAGCTTTTTTCTCCTTTGCCCTTGTTATATAATCTTATATTGTAATGTTTGTTCGCAGCAAGGACTCAAAGAAAAAGTTTTCTTCAAAGTTGAGTGATTCGAATAAATATAGTCAAAGCACAAACACCCCTTCAAATAATTATGATGATGATTTTGATCCCCGGGGAACGTCCAGTTCTAGTCAGCAAAAATATTCCTTCCTTAAGTTGAGAATGTTTTTTCAGAGGTTTTCTTTTTGTCATTCAAACTTAATTTTAAACATGTTATAAGTCCTGTTTCTATTTGTCGACAGACCTAGGGTTTGTTGAAAGTATTCTCCTTACTCTTCGGTTATGGGTTTATGTAGGACATGTTTTATAAATGCGTTGTTGATTATTCTTTTGACAGAACCATCGGCTGGAAGTTCTAATCAAGTGAACCTAGTTTGATTGACGACCTCTTTGATGGACCAGCATCAGTCCCTATGGAAAAATCTGCTATGAATACTGATTCAGCAGATGTTGATCTATTTGCTGATGCAACTTGTGTCAGCACCAACCAAGGTGGCTCACGAATCAAGTCCTCAGGCACAGGTCAGACCTTTTTTTTATTTTTAATCTCAATTTTTTTGGAAATGCAACAATGGATTATTCTAGCTATGCCAATTCAATTGAGTTTCGAGAAAGCAGTTGTCAATTTATGCAAATAACTAGACTATATAGTTCATCACGTAGCATAAAATTCAGTATAATATATTGTTCCCGTTGCCTTGAAATATTGTATGTCACAATAGGGTCAGTTAAATGTTGAAGTGCAATGATCTCTTCATGTGTGCTCTTCCCCTTTTCTCCCATCCTCTCTCTTCTATTTAACGCAAAAATGTCTCCATTAATATTTTGGATAAAAAAACACCATTGCAGTTTGCTTAAGAACCTATGATATTAGAATGCTTTTATTTGAGCATTTAGGCTTTGCTTGGTATTAAGGAGGGAGGACGGGAATTTGTTTAATCAAATGGTTAATCTTCACAACTTTCCTACTTTATAGCTTAACCATTAGATTAACAAATTTTCCCATTATCAATCATTTCCATCCTTCATATATCAAGTAGAGCCTTAGAATATTAACACGTATATATTAATATTAAATCAGATTTACCAGATATCGTAGAGTTATTGGCAGGGACGGAGTTAGGATTTAATATTAGAAGGGGCAAGAGTCTATTAAACCTTTAAATTTAAAAATTGGGAAGGGCAAAAACCCTATTTAATTAATATTTAAACTAAAAGGGACTAAAAATGTAATTATACCAAAAATTTTGGCCACTCCCTTATTATTGGACTATCCTTTAAATCACGAGGAGCTGACATCTGTTTCTTCTTTCGCTATTCTCATTGTGAAGCATCAGGTTGATCTATTTGCTTCTCATCCTGCCATTACTCCTGCAGCCTCTCCAACTGTTGACCTACTTGCCGCCAGTGATCCAGTTGTGCAACCAGACATAAAGGTAGCAGACTATGAGCCATAAATACTAGCATTGTTAATCCATCTGTTGCTGTTCCACTGGAAATAATGGTATATTATGTCATTTTTTAACAGATAGAACTACTTTCAATTAATTTCATGCGTACCTTCCACTCGCCCTTTACTTTTTTTTAATGCCAAAAAAATACCGACCGATAAAAAGTAAAAACATTGGTTTCCTTCAGAACCTGTAATCTTAGAAAGGTTTTTAATTGAGCTTGTAGTGTGTATATGTTATATGTATATTTATTTATTTGTTGGATATCGAACAGAGGTATTTGACTAGCTAATGAAGGAGTTGGGCCATATCTTTTAATCAGGAGGAGCTGAAATCCACTTCTCATTGTGCAGGGACAGGTTGATTTATTTGCTTCCCTGCCTGCCATTACACCTGCAGCATCTCCAACTATCGACTTCTTTTCCACCACCGATCCCGTTGTGCAACCAGCCATGGCAGCAAACATTGAGCCAGTGAATGCTAACATCGTCGATCCATTTGCTGCTGTTCCAATGAACAATTTTGATGGATCTGTTCATTCTGATTCAACCGCGAAAGAATCGAAGCAAAAATAAATAACATTGGCACAAAGTCATCACAAGACTCTAAACCTCCTCAAAAAAAGGATGTTTTTCAGGTTGTCTGGAATTTGGGCCTTGCAGACAAGAAGGTTTCAATGGCAGAGGTAGGAAAAGTCGGTGGATTGAATGATGTAGATGAAAGAGAGAAAGGACCTCCCACTTCATTTTATTTGGGGAGAGCAATGGGGACTAGCTCCGGCCTTGGTAAAACTGGAGCCGGTTCAACTACCATAGCAGCCGGCGAAGATGATCTGTTCTCAAACCTTGTCAGCCACCAACAGTACCAATTCAGTAGCTTTAAGCAGTTTTGTCCTTGGCATTCTTTTCCTATTTGGAAACTTTATCCAACGTGTTAGTCAGTGTATCTGGGGCTTGTCCAAATATTAAGGCCCAGTCAATCTATTGAACTTACGATTTGAGACCGTTTCTCTACAGTATCTACTATCAGTACTATGTCACCTTTTCATCACTTTTTACCAGAACAAGGAATCATTCAAAAATGATTCTTAAAGCCTCCCTCCAAATCCAACAACATTTTTTTTACAGCAATTAGATCAAAGAAGCACACTCAAGTGGCTAAAAACAGTGTTAGGAATGTCGGCCAAAACACCAAAGCTGTAGAGAGTTTTAAGCTCATTTTCACAACAGTTTCCAGTCCCAGTTTTACGAGATGAGAGCCCTAAAAGCTGCTCTCGAATTCAATCCATCATTCTTCCCCTCAGCATGGCTTCAGCTTTCCTCACCTCCCTTACAGGACCCATGATGAATATCTGCATGCAACAAAAACAAGCCCAGACATTTGGAACTCAACCATTTAAAATGTCATGATAAATAGAGCAGGTTAAGAGATCATATTCTATTCACAAATAAAATGGAAACGGACGCTAAATACAATAACTCAAAATTATGGCAAGGAGATTCTTTGAGATCTAAAAGACTAACCTTGTCCGGTGGACCCTTGTCACCCCCAAAGTGAATTTCAGCACTGCAACAAAATGAACATGCGAGTAAAGATAGGTAAATTAAATCCATAGCTCCGAAACCGAGATGGACATGGAGAAATTGCGGTGCATGTATATACATGTGTGTGTGTGCTTACTTGCAACAATTCTTGATTGCCAAAATGGAAACCCCTTTCCTTCCAATAACACGTCCCATCTTCCCTTGAGGAACATCAAGAATAGAAAGTATTTCTTCTTCAGGAGCATTCCCCTCCACCATTAAGCTATCTACAGAAATAAATATCACCCTAAGTCCTATCTGATAAAAGGGCACCATTTTTACTTGCATTGTAAAACAAATTTCCATAGCACTAATAGAGTGATTATGAATATAAGAACCTGGGATGGGAGGAATAGGTGGCCAATCAGCATAGCCATTATCATTGATACATAAACATCGACAATACAATGCGCCACGAACTGAAAGGTACCATAAGGACCGTTCATTCAGTCTCTCCATCATCTTCTGGTAGATGTAAGGAAGAAAACGGACATCATCTGCAGCAGCACGGACCATGAGCTCAGATAATGGTCTGTGAATCCAAAACTTGGGATCCTGCAGGTAGGCAAGACAAAAATCACTAAGCTTGTAAAAACATGTTGATACAAATGAAGCATCTCCATTTGAGAAGAAGCAACATATTTGCTACCCTTCCTTGCTCACTAGATGGAATCAAAGCTAGAAAGAGTAGTGTTTAGATTGCGAATAAAGCGGGAGAAGAGTTAAAGCATGACGTACAAAGTTGCTGAACCCAGAAATGACAACAAGGTATTACTTTTACTCCAAAAGCTCTGGTCTACTTCAAACAATTTTATGTTAGTGATGAGGTGTTTACACTAACCTGCCTGAGGAGGAGACGAACTTCTTCCTTCTCCTGATAAGATATGCCTATATTTAAAGTATAAAGGCATAGATCAAAAGTCAAAACAATGCAGTGAATGTCACTTGATGAGGGAGTCAAACTTTGCTGTTATAATAGTGGCTTATAAAACAACCAGTTTTAACTAGCAGGATTACTAAAACATAAATAATATACCATGCAAAGTCGTCAAACCATCATTACTTGTAGCAATACCTAACTGCTTGGTTGAACGGTATAGTACATATTGCCCAAGTGACATCAAAGGAAAGACCATAAAGGGTGTCCTTCAAGGCAATTAACAATCCCTATTTCTAAAAGCAAGTTAAGATAACTAAGACTTCACAAGTGAAAAGATATATATTCATTTAGTACAGTTAAGCCACAGACGAAGTTCCATGACCAGAATTAATTAAACTCAAACAGATACCAGAGCAAATAAATACCACAAAAGCGTGGATCTGCAAGGAGGCCAACAAATGATATGTGGTCATCAGGCGATCTTTTCCGTCCTTCTTGTTCCTCTATAAGAGCGTAAGCAATCTGCAAGACAAAGAAAAACAAAAAGATGTCATCAGTGATTGTAAATGCTTTAACAGTTTGCCATGAATAGGTCCTCAAGCTCATAAAGGGCTTTCACCTGAGTGTCCAAAACATTGTGTAACTTGATGCCAAATTGGAAGTACAATGCCTGTAAAGTAAGAAAAGAATTCAAATTGACATAAAGCATACCAAATTCACCAATGATTCAAAATTATAATGAAAAACAATTAGACACCTCGCTATCCCGTTTGCAATCATGAATAACTTTTGTGATGTGAGCAGACTCAAGTGCAGGCTTACAGGCATTTATAAGAACCTCTCCACCCTCAACGGCGTCAACCAAATATATGGCATCCTGAAATGCAATCTGCAAGAAAACAGTATTTCTAAAAAATATTAGAAAATAAATAACACAAGGAAGCTAAATTGTGCCATTTTAAACTAACGAAACCAAAGTTCCTCACAAAGCATATTATTCTTGAATCAAGTTGAAAATTTCGTGACAATAAAGAAGTCATTAACTGGAATTGACCTGCATAATACAAAGAGCGCCATTGCGACAGAGGTCAACGCCCTCACAATCAAAGCCTACAATCAACTGCCTCTCCGGCGAAGGGTTCAGAAACTCCCCTGGAAGCTGAGAAGAATCGATCACTATGTGGATAGGAACCGGAGGAGCTTCATCGTCAAATGGATTGACACCTGCAACACATACGTCGAGTCACCAAAACAAATTCAGTTAAAATTTAAAAACATCAATTCAAGAAAACGAAAAGAAACAGTTAAAGATCAGTGATCTGAAGATTCCGAACTAACTTTACACTCTACAGTTATTTTCTTCGCCTAAACCCACCGATCGAGGCGAATTAGGGGAATATAACAAAAATCAAATCGCAAATAGTACACGAGTATAAATCTAAACGTAAACTAAACACTAATAAAGATTACGAAATCAAGAACGGAAATCTTGACCGGAAAACAAATTTTGAAATCGATAACTGAAAAAAAGAAAAGATTATGAAATCAAGAACCTGAGTCAGATGGGAGAGGAACGTGAGTGCGATAAGGAGGAGGGTGGTTAGAGGAAGCCATGCGATCGGACCTTCCAAGCAGAGCGACCTTTTATTTTCTTTTTCAATCAATCTGAAGTTTTAACACGATTTATACAAGGCGTCATCTGATTTTCTGGTTTTATGAAAAATTTCCATAAAATAAATATATTTAATTTTTTTCTGGAATATCAAATAAATTAAATAAATTTCAATTAAATGGATAATTTGAAAAACGTGTTTTTTTAAATAAAAATAAATTCCTTTTTTTTGGATAAGTACTAAAAATAAATTCCGTTTATCAATGTTTTTAAAAAACACTTTGGTGATTGGGGCTAAAAAGTATTATTGAAGTTACAAGTAATATTAAATATATATTTTTTAGAAAATATATTTAAAAGAATCGAAAAAAATAATTTTCAATGTTAAATTATAATTTAACATTCATATACTATATCATAGTGCGTGTGTTTTAATTTATAAACTTGTAATTTTTTACTAAAAACATATTAAACTATTTATTAGTTTAAATATTTTATATATTTTTGAGTTAAATTTTTAGATATTTTTTTATTTATTTAAAAAAATATCTTAATTATAATTTAAATTAATATTTATAATATTAAAAGTTTTAAATATTATCTATATATACGACTTATAATATCATATTTAAAATGATGATTTATTTTTAAAAATATTTTTAATAATAATATCAAATATTAAGATTTATTTATTTATTTTCGTGACAAAATATGATGCGGCATTAGTGAGCCATTCTTAAAATTACATGTGGCATTATAAAAAAAATATTAACTTAAACTATAAAAACATAATTAGTATTTATTTCAAAATTATTAAAAAAATTCATATATGAGTCAAAATATTTAAAAACTAGATTTTCATTGTTTCTATTATAGCTTTAATTCCTTGATTTTGTTTTTTTTTATCGTTTATCAAAATTACGATAAAATCTCATGATTTCATGACAGAGATTCGTAATGCAGATTCTAAAAATTTTAGTGTACGGTATACTTTTTTTTAATATAATATAAAATTATAAAATATTTATGGTATGAATTTTTTTTTTTATGTGTGGCTTGTTTTATATGTTCTTGTGACATGATTAAGTATAACCTAGCAGTTGATTATTGCAGGGTATTGTATCGACGTTAATTTTTTATTATGATTTTGTCTGTGGTCATTGAAAGTTAGATCCATACTCAGTTGATGGTTGTGTATCGGTGTAATCAGTCCTGGGTAACGGAATATTCTACCTGATGGTTTAGATCGCTCACCACTATTTCACTTGTTATGTGTCTCGATTGGACAGAGACAAAGAGATTCAAGAAACTTCTGAATTTTGATGGTATGCTTATTTTCATAGATTTTTTTGTTTTTGTTTTTTAGGGTTTCTAAATACACTGTAATTATAATATTTTTTATGGATTTAATAAAAGTTTAATAGTAATTATAAAAAAATAAAATAAGTAGGATATTAGTTTGCGACTAATCAAGACGAATCTAAAATTTTATAAAAGAGGTGCAAACTATCAAGAAAATATATTAAAAACGTATGATACAAAATTATAAGAGTTTATTGTATACAAAATTAAATTATTAATAAAAAATATATAAAATATAAGAGAATTGCAAATTTTTAAACGGTGTGATTGCATCCTCAACACCTCTAAAACATATATTATTATAATCATTAAAAAATAATATTTTAGTTATAATAATTTTTTTACTGGGATGAAATGAAGAAATTATTCCTTAAGCCTTTCATGAAAATCGTTAATTTAATCATTTAATATTAATTTTTCTATTTTATCACCCCCGACAATTGATATTATTATCCTGACCCTTCATCTAAAATACATGCATTAAAATTAAATAAATTAGAATATATCAACTAACTTTATTTTTCGTAATAGTATTATTAACTGTCAAGTAGGTTTTTAATATATATATATATTCCGATTTTTTCCAGCTGTTTGGAACAAGATTTAGGTCGACACGTGATTTAGATCGTCCACGTAGGTTAGCAAAAGAATGTACCGAATCTTATATATGTGATTTATATAATTATATTTGTTTACTTATAAATAATTATCTGATAATTATCTACACACTTATTATAAATAAAAATAATAATTTATCTTTAAAATATATGAAATGAACGAATTTAATAAATTAAAACCACAGGTAACGTGATAAAAAGAATTCTTATTATAATTTCTCTCGGCTAAAACTTAATATGGATCAAAGTGGGTGTTACTGAACAAAAAGATCACATTTATATTGAGGTGGGATCTATAGACTATGACCTGTACGTTATGCATCAAGGATAAATTTATTTTTAAAATTTTGAAGTTTAAAGGTTTAGAATTTGATAAAAACAGTAAACTGGTAGATTAAAAAATTTAAAAACTTAATTTTGTAAAAATAAAATATAATGATTAAGTGAACGATTGTTATTTATGATCACGGGTTTAAATAATAATAAAATAATAAATGATAAATATCTAATGATTGATAATATACTATAGAACAAATATTATTGATTACTGTAATCACTATAATTGATTAAAAATATTATAATAATTAGATTTTAAATTTTAGAATAATATAATGATTTTTAACACATTTAAACATTATTATTATTAGTAATCGAATTAATAATTTATATAAATAATAATTATTCTTTTAAATACTGAAATAAGATAGATCACTATTTCTTAATATCTTAATTTACGATTGCAATAGCTAGACTTTTAAACAACAACAAAAAGCTTACTTTCCTTAAAATGGATAAGAATGGATAGGCGTTGAAATATTAAAAAAATATTTAAAATTATAGTTATTTTCTAAGTGGGCCCACAGCCTAACACTTTACCCTTTTTGTCTCAGAGCAGCCATGATACTCTCTTTCGTATTCTTCTTCTTCTTCATCACCCACTTTTAGGGATGAAAAGAAAATCAGAAACCGACCGATTCCGATTTGACTCAGTTCGACAGAGGTTTGAGATGGGTGAGAACGGGTGGAATTGTAAAATTTGATCGGAATCGGATTGAGATAAAATCCGTCGCTCAGTGTAATTACATAAATACCCTTATTATATATAATATTATCTTGCTTATTGATTTAAGTTTTAACCTACCTTCCTGAGTCATTGTGCTTCTCTTCCCCAAATTTCTCAAAAAGTTTATCCTCTTCTTATTTTCTCTTATTTCTCCCAACATTTTATGATACTTTAGGGTCAATTAAGTGGATTTCTTCAAGCTCTTTTTGTCTCCCGGCTTCAATTTTCGTTTTGCATCTTCGTTGATTCCTTATTTGACGAGCTCCTTTCCTGGGTAGAGAAAATCCTACCATTTTGGTTTTACTCATTTTCAGTTATATGATTTTGATTCCAGCATATGATATTTTTCTTTGTTTTGTATTTTATTGATTCAATCTTGTAATACAAAGCTAATCGATCTTTTGAATTGGGTTATTCGATCTGTTTATGTAGATTAGATTATAGTTTTCACCTTTTTGTTGAATGCTTGTTACGGAAAGCAAGAGATTATGAAAATGATTTGAACAGCTGAAAATAAAAGGTAGAGATTATAAAGGTTTAATTAAGAATATTAATATGGGAGAAACAATTTAGGTCATCGAATTGGAATGGATTTTCTTATATTTGAAGAATTTGAATCGCTTTCTTATATCTTGTCCCAATATTGGTTCTTAGGATATTCAATTTTCCCTTCGTTTTACCCTGCACTATTGATGGATTTGCTGTGATTTTTCTCTGATTTAGATACATGAAAATTAACAACCGCGGCTTATCGTCTTAGGTCGCGTTCTGTTTTACCTTTAATTTCCAGGATCTTTCCGGGGCAATATTTAATTTGAGTTCAGATAGGAGCACATTGGGTCGGGTTGGGCAAACAAAATCTACCCCGACTGGTTGCCATCTATATTCACTCTCCTTTTCACTTTCTGAGTTTCAGTTACAAATCATCATTTTCTAAACATGGTAGTGTCTGAATTATTGTAAAACTTGGTGGTGACTGAGACGAAATTGATATGCAAGCTGAAGCTGTTGGAAGGTGTTACATTGCCTACTTAGAAATTATAATTGAAGTAGTGCTGGCTGATGTGAATAGTGAATGACATATCCATAATATTGAAGAGAAAATAATCGGGTTTTATGGGGATATATTATAAGGGATGGATTTTGAGTGTGGTTTAGGCGTTAAAGCCCTTTACTTTTGTGGAAATCTTCCCTGCTTCTTCAGTCTAAAGCAACAGTTTTGCTTTATGGCTTTATTGAAACGTGAATTTTTAGAGGTAGGTTTTAATTTTATGATCTCTGGGTGAATTTTGTGCCGAAGTGTGCGTTTCTAATTGCTCTTTTTTGGGTTTAAATTTTGTCTCAGAAAAAAAGTAATGAAGAGAGGTAGAGATGATGACAAGATCATGGGGCCTATGTTCCCTAGGCTTCATGTTAATGATACAGAGAAAGGAGGGCCAAGAGCTCCTCCTAGGAATAAGATGGCCCTTTATGAGCAGCTTAGTATTCCTTCTCAGAGGCTTAACCCTGGGGTCTTGCCTCCTAACCCTAGCAATTCAAACAGTTGGGTTCCTACTGGTTCAAGCCAGGTGGTTTACTTCACTTTATACGCCTCTTTTTTGTTCATATTGGTTAATCATCAATTATTCCACTATTTATGTTGATTTTTGCATATGATTTATTTCCTCATAGAACTATCTCTCAGTGTAATTTTTATCAAGTTGAACATTAATTATAGCATTTTCATATGCATGGTGATTTGTACTATCTCTGATTGCTATATCTGATCATTGGTTATAGGGGAGTAGTCTTGAAAGGAATATAGTTTTCCCATCTCGTGTATCTCCTTCGACATCTACTAATCTGGCTGAGAAATTTAATTCTCGACGACTTGGGGGAGTAAATGAAAATACTCCTTCGTCCCACATTGAGCAGAGAAAGGAGGTCAGAGATGAGGATAATTTCACGGTTCCTGTGTTTGTCGAGTCTAAGACAGATCAACAACATGATAGGACTAAGAATGGCCTTAATAGAGAAAAACTCACTCCCTTGACCACAACTTCTCTTGGTCATCGAATAAAACTCCAAAATGTTGGCAATAAGGATCCAAGTCGGAGTAGCTCATCTGGTGTCCATTTAAGAAAAGATGTTAGAAACCAGAATGAACAGAGCTTAAAAGATTGCTCAAAGTGGGAGTCATCGGTAAAAACTGCTGCGGCTTTATCAATGAGAGAAAAGATAGATGGAGATGTCGAAGAAGCCAATGTCTTTCTTGATGAAGATCGTGGAGAGCATCCTGCAATTATCAGGTCGCATGAAAATGTTTCTTGTTCACTCCAGGAATTCAGAGCTGGCAGAGAACCAGATGATAACAGATGCATTAATGGTGATGACTTGATGAGAGGTATTGGTGAGAAAATTCTTCCCCAACAGAGAAACATGTCTTATTCAGAGGGGAATCAGAGTGTTCCTGATGCAACTGATTCTGACTGTCAATTCCGTGGTGACCAGGCATTTGGCTCTCTACAGTGCGCAAATGGAGATAATAGTGATGATGCCTCTGAGACCTCCGTGGTGGATTATGTTTTAGGCATGGATATTTCTCCTGACGATGTGGTGGGAATACTAGGTCAAAAGTGTTTCTGGAAAGCAAGAAGAGCAATTTCCAAGTACGTTTTTCTTGTTAAGTATGCTCTCTTGATTTATTTACTTGTATGTATAATCGCGAAACTATGCAAGCTTTCTGCATTTGAGAATGGTGAAAGTTATGCATGCACATACAAGAGAAACGTTCTATGGCCCTTAGAGCCTTCAGCCTAGAGGAGAGGTGGAACAAGAAATGTTGTCTGTATTAGATGATTTAGCGTTATGTTTTGGGACATATTGCCTGACCCAATGGTGAAATTCTTGTCCTGATATTTGACATGCATACCACTATACAAGAAAATATATGCTTGTTTGCTTGCTTAAAGTTGAGAATATTCTATTTGAAACAAATGCATGCCACTTAAGCTCTGTACCTTTTAAACTACTTGAGTCATTTTGCCCTCAAATGAAGAAATTCTTGTGTGCGTATTAAATGTTTCAAATGATGCCATCCAATTGATGTTTCACATACACATGCCAGCAATTATGTTTGTTAAAAACTGTAATATAATTTATGCAATTTTTTCTTGATCAATTCTTGTTACTCTCTACAGTCAACAAAGAGTCTTTGCCTTGCAAGTGTTTGAGTTGCACAGACTGATTAAGGTAAGGTGGTCCTTGACCTTGTGTAGTAGTTTCTGCCGGTTCACATATGGATGCACGCACACATGTTATATACAGTCAAAGTGCTGAATGCTTGGTTGAAACAGGTTCAGAAACTAATTGCTGGATCACCACATATTTTGCTCGAGGATGCTGCATATCTGAGTAAACCCTCTTTTGAAGGCTCTCCTGCAAAGAAGCTTCAATCAGAGTTTATTATAAAGCCACTGCCACAATCTAAACGAAAAGATTACTCTGAGAAGCCAAGTCATGAAATGGAATGCTCAGCTGAAAATGCGGTCGGTAGGACATCCCTCTCTTCAGTGCAAAATCCACCACCTGCCCCGGTTAATGGCGATAACAAAATCAATCCTTGGTGTTTCCATCAGCCTGGGCACCAATGGCTGGTTCCTGTCATGTCCCCTTCTGAAGGACTGATATACAAGCCCTATCCTGGACCTGGATTCATGGCATCTGCTTGTGGAGGATGTGGACCTTTCGGACAAGCTCCAATGGCAGCCAGCTTTATGACCTCACCATATGGAGTTCCTGCTCCTCATCAAGGAATTGGGGTTCTACCAGGTGCTCCTCCATTTGGTCATTCCTACTTTCCTCCTTATGGGATGCCAATCATGAACCCAGCTGTCTCAGGTTCTGCTGTGGAGCAAATGAACCAGTTTGCCGGACCTGGTTCCCATGCTCACAGTGGCCAGTTATCTGGAGGTGTTGCGAACTCTAACATGCAGCAGCATATGTCATCTAATTTGGCTAAGAACAATGATGGTGCTAATCCTCATGTCATGAAGTTCCAGGCATCTAAAGATACCGAGATACAAGGGAGTACAGCAAGCGGTCCTGCTGAAAACGTGCAAAGAGACGGGGCCAATAGTGCTGCCGAAGGACAAAATGGACTTCTTTCACGCATTCCAGAGCGAGCCTCTCAGCTCCATGAGCCAAACCCGACAACAAGAGTGATAAAAGTAGTGCCTCATAATCCAAGATCAGCCACCGAATCAGCTGCTCGTATTTTCCTATCCATACAGAAAGAGAGAAAACAACATCATGCCGTTTAGCTTGTCTAAGTATTACTGGTAAATGATCCGAGACTTATCTAGCTAGGTATTTTCCTGTACACTTTGGTACGGTAGTAACCTTGTATCATTATTTTTCTATTTTTGTGAGCCTGGTGTAGTTTATATGTAAGAAAGATTACAAGTCAATGTAGGATTTGTATGGTTTGTTATGTACTCGTTTAAATTTTGGACAAATGATGACATCCTTTCCGAAGGGGGGGGGGGGGGGGGGAGATAGTGTATGGTACAATGTACTTTAAGAACCGTGATGGAAAAACAAGCTGATTGCAATTGGATTAAACAGTGATTTGATTTTTTTTTCAGAAAAATGATAATCGTTTTTTAATTTATTTATTTTTTATAAAATCATATAATATTTCTTTAATTTAAATAAATTTGGTTCCGTTCTAACATTTTTTTATCCAGTTATTCAATAATTACAATAGGATTTGTTTTAGACTTTTAGTATATACCCTTAATTATTGGATATTGATTGCTTAATCACCACTATATTGATATTATTGGTGCTCAAACTTGTGACTTTTGGGAACAAGAATCGTTCTTTTAACCACTAAGATTAGATGGTTCGTATAAGAACTCATTTCTTTTAAATTTTATTATATATAAAATAATTAGATATGACAATTAAATGAAAAATAATTAGAGATTACAATTAAATGAAAAATAATTGAAAATTGTGTGGATCCGAATCGATAGATATAAAGATTAAGTGAAATCTTCATCTATGAGGACGAGATGGAGTAAGTATTATCACTAGGGGTGTTCATTGTTGGATATCGGATCCGATCCAATTTTTTCAGATATTCGGATCGATGATATAGTGATCCGTATCGATCCGAAAAAAGCGGATATCCGTATATTCGGATATCGGATATTCAGATCAGATATTCGGATATCTAATTATCCAAAAATATAATTTGATTAAACTAATTTTTCGAATTTGAAGGTTTTATTTTTAAAAAAAATTGAATTTCGAATATAATAAACTATAAATTATTAAATACAACAAGAATTACATTTATAAAAGTTTTAATTTTTAAAATTTTTGAAAATAACAAGCATTAAATTGTTAAATATAACAAGATTAATATTAATAAAAATTTGAATTTTTGAATTTTTGGATTTTCGGATAATCCGAAACTTGAAATATTGTGATCCGTATCCGATCCAAAAAATTTAAAATCGGATCGGATATCCGATCCAAAAATAAAAATCGGATCGGATATCCGTATTTTCGGATCGGATCAATGGATAATTAGATCGGATCAGCCGGATCGGATATTTTTGAACACCCCTAATTATCACTAAAGCTTAAATGAGTATTGAGACGATGAATGATATATTTGGACAGTAAGAATAATCGAATTGCATTTGTATAAATCACGATGAGATCTTAAAAAAATATTCACAAAGATTCTTAATATTTTAAAAAGTTAGATGGTCATAAGATTAATTTATAAATTAAAAAAAAAATCTAATATCCTATAACTTGAGTATGATTAAAATAACTTTAGAAAATTTTAATAAATTTTATAAAAATAATTAAAAAATGATTTATATATCATTATAATGTCCATTTTTAATATTTTTTTGAATCATCTTGTAATCACTAAGCTCAAAGCAACATATTTTTTTTTATCTTTGAACATATCGATCTTATCTATACAATTATAGACTAGTTTTATGATGCTCGGAATCAAAAGACATTCATTAAAATTTATGTAAAATGGTCAACTTAATATAAAATGAATAAAAGTATTTGAAATTTTATAATTTAGTTAAATTTTAAATCATAAATGCTCATTTATTTATTTAATAATTTAAATCGTGTTCACAATGAATCAAATAATACAAAAAGGGTAAATCTTGACGATAAACCTAACTTAGCTGGCTAGAAATCAGACTCACAATAGTTATAAAAAAAGGCTTATTAGTTAATTTAAATGTTAATTTAAAATATATCAAATTTAGATACCGATTTGTAAAATAAACCTGAAATAATAATTAAATATACACCCACGTTACTGAATGGCTGACTCACGTTGCGTTACGAGTGTATAAAATTCGAAGCTATTTTTAAATACGTTAACATAGATGTCAACTCCGGAAAGAGAAAAAGAAAATTAATCCCTCCTCCCAGACCTACCGCCTACGGCCTTCCTGTATAAACTTGAAAGATCCATCGTTTTACTTTCCTCAGATTCTACTAATCACGCTCTTAACACCCCAAAATCCAATTACAATTGTTCATTTATCTCTCGTACTTGTAGACCAGCCAACTTTCTCCATTGCTCTGCAGCTTTACCAAACTTTTCTGTCCTCTTCTGCCTAACATCTTTTACTGTTCTTCCATATTGATGAAATCTGGTTGCCATTCAAGGACCTAAAATATAGTTTAAACCCCTGTTATACGTTTACATGGTATGTGCGCTATCTTTTACCTTGATTTTGGCTTAGGTTCTTGACAAGAACACTGTTTATCCAATACCCTTTTTCTCATTACTCTTGATTTTCACGGTACAAATAGTTTTGGGTATTCATTTTTTGGTCCAGTCGTATAACTTTTCATCTTAGATCTGTAATTGCTTCTATTGCCAAGAATGGGTATAGATTTTGAGATCTTTAGATACTAAAAGCTACGGGGATTTGAGTTTTTGATTGAAATAATCGTTTGGGATCTGTCCCCAGAAGTTGAATTCAGGGTTTAGAGTTGTCTTGAAAGATGCCAACAAGAATTGGGTCGGTTGGGTCATTAGAGGATGGCAAGGATCCGGTGGTTGCAACAAGGACAAGCCAATATAAGACTTTGCCATGGAGGTCACTTCAGTTATTTGGGTTCTTTATTGCTCTCTGCATCACCTTTTCGATCATCACAATATATACGATCCGGCGCTCCGAGATTTATAGCGCGGTAACTACGATGAAGTCTAATTTTGTGCCGTGTGATGAACAAGCAAATAGTTTAGATAACTGGAGAAAATCCCCAACGAATTTGCTTCATTCAATGAGCGATAACGAGTTATTATGGAGGGCGTCTTTCGTGCCGCGAATAAAGAAATATCCATTTAATAGACTCCCGAAGGTTGCTTTTATGTTCTTGACCAAGGGGCCATTGCCACTTGCTCCTCTTTGGGAGAGGTTTTTCAAGGGACATGAAGGCCTTTATTCTGTGTATATTCATTCTCTACCGTCCTTCAAAGCCGATTTCCCTCGTTCTTCAGTATTCTACAGGAGACAAATCCCAAGTAAAGTATGCTACTTAAACTCCCATTCCTTATTTAATCGTATCCTTCATTTGTGGCATGGTTTACTTGATTATGTAAGTAATGATGAGTTAATTCCCTTGCTTTGTTCATATTCTGTTTAGAAATTATCATATGTTGCTTCTATGCTGAAAAGTGAAAATTGATAATAAAATGCTTGGATACCTTCTAAAATTTTGTTATCTAGGAATTCTTAAGTGTTTGACAGGTCAGCATGCTTACATAAGTTATCCGAAATTTGGTTTTTGAAGCCTATACATATCGTTGTTGCCTTCAGTCTTTATTTTTTTTTAATCGGTTATTTGATTGGTTATAGATATATATGTGATTGTTCAACCTGGATATACCATTACCATCAATTTATGAGATCTATCTATGTCTACCGGATTACCGACTGTGTGTTTGTTCCGTGTTTCAAACTGCAATATGGTTTTAAGACCCCGATGTCCTATAGAGACAAAGTCATTTTGTTGTCATGTAAGAGTGACAAAATTGTATGGTTTAGAGACCTTTGACCTTTCAAGTAGTGAGTGTGGGAATGGGTCCTAGTGAACTAAAGGTTTCCTCTAGGATCAGGTAGGAGATAGTCTATTTGTTTTGATTTGAATTCCAATGAAGAGATTTCACATGATTCATGCATGGGAGAGGTGATGATTTGTTTTGGTTTCCATTGGAAGATGGAAGAATCTGATTAGGAAAAAAATGGAAGTTCTGTCGGGTATATTACAGACAAGACATATATGAAAATTAGTGCCTGTAATCTTGAATGGTTCAATTCTTACTAGAAAAGTTTGTGATTTTATCCTTTTCTTCTTGTTTAACTCTTCAGAATCCGATGATGTTAAGATGGGATTGGGATAATTCCTAGATAAGGCCTATAATTACTATGTAAAATGTTAGCTGTGTTGTATTAGAGAGTTAAGAACAAGGGAAAAAATTTCTTCTGCCTTATGAACTGCATCGTCTTATCTCTTGTTTTGTTGTACCTTAGTATCTCTCTTTCTGTTACACCTAAGCAATTTGCTGTTCTTGTTGATGTTTTTTTAGTTCCCTTCTGTTATTAAAAAATTGTTTGGAACTTGTTTTTCAACAGTTCAAATATAGTTTTTTTTTACACATTTTGTAGCCTTTGTTCCTCCTTTTGGGGGTAGAGGAGTTCCTGATCTCTGTATTTGCTTTCTCTGCAGGCTGCTGAATGGGGAAGGATGAGCATGTGTGATGCCGAGAGAAGGCTCCTTGCCAATGCCTTGCTCGACATATCCAACGAATGGTTTATCCTCCTCTCTGAATCCTGCATACCATTATACAATTTCAGTGTCATATACCAGTACGTAATGAAATCAAAATATAGCTTCATGGGTGCATTTGATGACCCCGGGCCATTCGGTAGAGGACGTTACAATCATAATATGGCTCCCGAGGTGAATATCAGCAAGTGGCGTAAGGGATCCCAGTGGTTTGAAGTTAACCGAGAGCTTGCAATCAACATAGTGGAAGATGTTACATTTTATCTGAAGTTCGAACAGTTCTGCCGACCAGCATGTTACGTCGATGAGCATTACTTCCCCACCATGTTAACAATCCAGGCACCGAATCTCTTGGCAAATAGAAGCATCACCTGGGTTGATTGGTCAAGGGGCGGACCTCATCCTGCTACATTTGGTGGATCAGACATTACAGAAGATTTTTTCAAGCAAATCCTCGAAGGTCAGCAATGTATGTATAACAATCAGCCGAGTTCGACCTGTGTTCTTTTCGCCAGAAAATTTGCACCAAGCGCCATGGAACCTTTATTGCGGATAGCACCAAAGGTTTTGGGGTTCTGAATTTTGAATGATGAATGAAATATATAACCTGCCACTGCCAGATTTTGATCATGATCTTGATCTTAGATGGGAGATTGAATCCATGGGATTATGGATAGAAAATCAGGTCCTTTCTTAAGTGATATACATGATTTTTTTTTTTTACTTTGTACACACTCCTAATTCTTTGGAAATCCCAAAGCTGATCTGTTTGTACAGATGAAGTTATAAAGAAAATACATCAATGTGAATTGAGTGACCATTATTATTACTATTTCATTGGATGCAATTACAGAGTGAAATGCTCCAAAAGAAACGTTAACAGCGCCGAAACGACGACGTTTCAAACGTCAATCGCACCTTGTCATTATCATAAAAAACTATAAAAAATACAGCGGGTAATGAAAAATTTACACGCGTATATGCAAATGAGTAAAGTTAAGAAATTCTTTGAAACGGGCAGCTGTAACGAATAATGTTACGAATATAAATCTCCACGCTGGATATCCGGGCAGCTGCCCGAACTTTCCCTCTTCCGCTTTCTTTCTCTCCCTCTATATATTAGACCCCACCTATCACACACATTTTCTCCATCTTTCAAACAAAACAGAAAAAAGAGGATTTCTTCCTTCAAACAACGCTCGAGAATTGCAGCAATGGGTCTCTCCAAGGTTTCTCTCATACTTTTTCTCGTCGCTGTTTGTGATCTGATGGGTTCAGCCATCGGTGCTGATGCTCCAGCTCCGAGTCCCACCTCAGGAACCCTCTCCGTCTCTCCCTCATTCGTTTCTATTTTCTTTGCCGCCGTCATGGCTCTGCTTTTCGGCTCTACTCTCAGGATCTGATGATGTTTACTCTGGCGGTTCCTGGATATGGTTGGTGCAGAGAGTGTCCTTCATTTTTCGCTTATATAGACGGTCCTTTTGTATTTTGAATTTCATCTGGAATTTTAGTAGTAATAGTATGTCTAGGAATTACTATATATAATATGTGTGCTGCACATGATATCATGATGGATGATGTTTCTGTATTATTATGGATTGATATCGATTTCATTACTACATAATCTTTTTTATATATTTCTTTCGTTTGTTTCTTGCATTTTTTTTTGTGTGATGCATATTTTCTTGCGTTTTCTCTACAGCCAAACAGTCGTAGCAGCATATTCGCTTACAAACATTCCCAGAATCCCTTCCAACTTTTTGGTCTTGCTTTACTTTAAAGGTTGATCGTACTTTAAAGTCACGTTTACCCATAAAACACCCTGGTAGGGTAATTCTAAAACAGTACAACAGGAATGACATTACAAATAAAAAAATGACAACCAATATTTAAATCAAAGACTGTAATTGTAATATAATGGAATTAACATCATTTTAAATTGTTACTATAAAAAAATAATAATCCGTAATAATTATAATTTATTTATTATAGATTTCAATCGTAATAAAATATCGTGAACGAAAATATGACCGATATATAAATCTTTGTAGACCACGAAAGGAAACCTGTTCTTCATTCTTTTCTTTCATTCACCAATAAATTATCATTCTTGCTTTGATATCCTAATGTGGGCCATTCCTGTTTATAATCTCATTCAGACAATGATATAATTCATTCTTCATTTTACATGAAGTTGATTTGGAGATGAATTTTTATTAAAAAAAATTGAGATAAAAACTCTGTTCTGTAAACTACATGTCAATCTCTAGTTTGTTGTTGATATAATTGTTTTGTCTTGTTTAAAGCTAAGCTACGTTTACATTCTTTTTCAACAATATTATTATTATACTTGTTGAATAAATGGTTTTAGTTTATTTGGGTGAACTTACCAGGAAAAAAATGTTGGAAGAATTAGGCAAGATGTTGGTACAGAGAAATTCCATGTGTAAACACGATGTCGTGGGGGAAAACTTTCACCAGGGAATATATTTGATGGGCAGCTTCTCATTTTGATTTAAAGGTCTTTATGCTCGAATAAGAATATTCTTTTTATTTAAACGTAATCTTTATAATTTAATTTTAAATTTTAATTTTATTTTTTAGGATCGAGAAATACATGCAGATCTATAAAGGACAGAAAAACTTATAAAGATCTTATACTTTCTTTTGATATTTTTATGTAAATTTCAACATCAAAAAAATTAAATTTATCTTTTATTTTAAATTCTAAACGTTCAACCCATTTACCGACAATGATGTTATATTTTTTATGTTAAAATTTCATTCTTTCATATTCTAAGGCCAATTTGCTAAAGGAAAGAAGTTATCACGATCTTAAAATATGATTAGAAACAACATCTCTAATGTGCCAAACCGTTCCGTCCGTTGCATCGACTCTATTTCTTTTGAAGACTTCTTGACCAAAAGGATAAGGTCTTCTGAATATTATTATTATTATTATTATTTAAAATAAATTAAGAGTATTTTTTTAATAATTCAGAGATAATTATAAAGTAGTATTTGTTTACATATATTCATAACCCTTTTATAATATGTACACATCTTCAAACGTTACGATTAAATTCGAATTTTTTATGATAAATATCATTTTTTTTACCGAAATTACTTGTTGGTTTTAAGTTATAAAGATTCTTAATATTTTTTTTATTAAAAAGTTAATGATATTAAAATTAAATTATATAATAAAAAATGCAATATAAATATCATTATACTTGTAGAATATAAGAGTATGACCAATATTTTATGCCACCCTAATTTAGAGAGGATTTATAAATTATAACTAATTTAATTTTATAAAAACTTTTATTTTGAACCTAATTTAGTTCAATGATTTAATTGTTTTTTAAAAATATATTTGATTCAAACTCAAAAAAATACATGTAATTTGTATTTAATTTCTTAATATCCAGATTTATTCTTATATTATCTCGGTTTAATTATTAATTCAATGTATTTCAAAGGCTGAAGTTTAATAATATAAATACTTCAGCCCAATTCGGACCCAAAATCTTCTATAGCGTGTTAAACCATTTGGGTTGAATCTATCATATTCCAACAAAAGATAGGCCCATGAACTTGTTAATGCCCGATTTAGATTCCATTTTCCGCCGACGAACTTCATAGTTTTTCTGTTCGAGAAAGGCTTGTAAAGGATTTTCTTGTTGAGATTTTCATGGAGAAAGAAGAGAGCATATTGGAATCAATCTACGAAGAGGATGAGTTAGGAGATGTGGAAGATGTTGAGATGCTTGATGTAGAAGAAGGAGAGCTTGTGGATAATGAATCGGTAAATGATCGAGAAAAAATCGGCGTTGCAACAGATGTTAATGGTGAAAGTCAAGGTTCACTGAGTAAAAACAAGAAACGCAGAGTAAATAAGAGGAAGAACAAGAAAAAGAAGGGTGGTTCTGGACCTAAAACTTTGGATATAAACAGGTTTTGTTGTGTGATAAAAATAATTATTCTTTGCATCAACCGACATTTTCTTTTGTGAAAATTGGTTTTTGAAACTTTTTTGAGTTCGTTTTTTTTGCAGGTTTGTGTTAGATACTTGTAGACGGTTAAAAGAGAAGAAGTCATACATGGTGTATACTGCTGTGGGATGTTTGGGGATTTCTGCAGTAAGTGAGCTTGTTAAAGAGGTATTTTAAATTCATATATTTCTAGATTTATATTATGCATTTCTAAATTATATGTGTGCAAGATATGAAATTCAATGTTGAATTTTCAGTAAATAAATTGTTTAATTTATTGTTGGTAGATTTCGCTTTTAGACTTTTTTCAGGAATTTTGTATGTTAGATATCCCCGAGTTAATTTGCTTGTCCTAGGATGGTCTCTTGAAAGTTCAGTAGCTCACATTGTCTTGATAATGCGTTAATACCTTATTACAAGTTCGTCACTCGGTTTCCTTTCTTCTCTATACCTTGTTCAGCTGTCCTAGGTGATTTTGGGCTTGTGTGTTAACATCTTAATGGCTACCAGCAACTTCCAAGTAATTTGAGTATACCTGTTTGCCGGTTTAACCCATAAGCTCCATTCATTTTGTTCTTTAAAGGAAATGCCAGAATTTGTCACTCACAGTATTTGAAGACAACTCCACTCTTAGCATATGATGATCTATATTGTTTTCCTGCCATTGCAGATTCCATTTGCCACTTCAAATCCTCTGCCCCGAGCTGAAATGACCCACTTCATAAGTTCCCATTTGATATATGTTGTTACCTTTTTCCTTCTTAGACATGAGTCATTCTGTGGTGTGATGTAAGATAAAATATCAAGTAGGTTCACATATCAAAAGCTAATTATCTGAAATTTAAAATGAACGTGTTGAAGTTTTATAAGATATCATTCACCAAGATGATAGGATAATAATAAAAGATTGAAGCCTTTTTTTGATTTGATATGCTCAAGTTTGCTCGTATCAATGCCTGATAAATTGAACAACGATTAGTATCCATTGGAACTGATAAGGAAGACCTACTTAATTTAATCATGACATAATCTCAACTTCTTGGCTGAAAATTTTGCTGCTCATATGTAAGAATTGCATAGAATAGGTTAGGCTTATACATTGAACTTTTTGTTTGATTTGGAGATATATTTTATTCTTTTAGTTTGTATTTTGTCTAATGGAGTAGTTCATTTTTCATGCCTCATAAAATAATAATGTGTTAAATTCTTCACCTTGGCTACTCTTGCTTGAGATGCATACTGAAATAATTGGTAGAAATTCATAGCATGTTTTTTCTTCTTTTTTCCTGTAATATCTGCTGCAACTTTGTAGTTTTATTATATGTTTAGTAATTGCTTGCAGTTATAATTTTTATAGTTTAACCTTTGATCAAACAATATTCTCCTTCTGTCCCTCCCTTCGATGCTTTTCTGTCTGCACAGTCTAGCTTTTGCATTCCTTTTCCCTGCTATTTTTTCCTCTGGGATCTATCATGAAACCTATAGTTCTCAGGTGGATGCAATTCAATCTTGTGGAGGACAGATGACTGCTGACGGCAGGCGTTGCAGAACGGGTGGTGGCATTTTATGGAATATCATAAAAGCACGAGAACCAGCTGCTTATCGAGAAATAATGAAAAAAACAAAGGAATTTGAGGTGTGTACTTATTGTCTCATCAACTGTTATTCTTTTTAATTTTATCAGTTTTATATAGACAATGTGTGTGCATGTGAACTTTTAAATTCATCTGTCAATTGTAAGTGTAAATAACATTGTTAGGAATCAGTTGTCCGGCTGTTTGTATGCTTCACTTGTTTTCTTAGATTAACTTCCAACATTCTGTCACTTTATATAGGTTTTGTTATTACGGCTTTGTAATCTAATTGCGGCAGTGATAAGTTATGTTAACATCGAGTATTATTCACGAAACTTTTGATTTTCATATAATAAACCTTTGAACTTGGCACAAGATGGAATCACAATGTGATTCATAGGCTTTTGGTTCATGTGGTGTTATACTTTTTTGTTCTTCAAATACTAATCTAGGATAGATGCCTAATTGCTATTTATAATTTTGCAGAAGCAATTCAGGCAACAAAATATCAGACAAGCACCATCACAGAGCAAAGAGAGCATTTCCCAAGAAGCTGCTTCTATGCTCGTGAATGAAACTGCAACAAATGTTACAGAAGACTCTGGAGCAACTATTCATAACCCGACAGAAGAGTTCAGTGCCGAAGGAACACGCAAATCTGTTCGTGAGAGAATTAGGGTCCCTGTTTCATATGAAGACCTTCTAGGAGAGGATACGAAAGACGTTTAATGCGGTTTTTAGAACATTGAAATATTGTTTGGCATCGATTTTACATGTACAGATTTGTTGATACATTGTTTTATATTTCTTATCGGAAAGCTACAGATGAGATATTAGCTGTTCTTGAATCGAAGTTCCCAAGACCCTTTGTCCTTGGTATAGGACTCCATATAAGAAAACAAAGCACTGGCCGATGTTAATCTAAGCTTTTTGGAGAATGTCATGTTTTCTGGTTTCTGTCTGTAGACATTTGTTAATCAAAGCTTTTTGAAAACATGTTGCTCTCCCCCCACTCTAACAGTTACCACACAACTAATTAAGCTGAGTAGCTGCAGGCAAGGAGCTTGGCTTTTGCCTGTTTTGAAGAAAGAGGCACACTGCGGTGCAGTCATCTACTTTTGAAGATGGGAACTTCTTTTTCCATGAGGCAGTAGCCGCCTCCACCACTGCCCTTGCCGCCACCTGCTCGTTTTCTGCCTCCATCACTATGGTTGCAACTTGGTTGTTGTTGAGCACATCCCATACCTGTAATAAACCGGCCAAAAGGAATTCTAATTTTCATTCTTATAGTTAGATGAAAGAAGCATTGTCGTTTCATTGAAATGGGGCTGGCTTACTCCATCTGTTGCGAGAACAATGAACTGATCATTTAGGGTTAAGCGATGATGGAAGACGTCAGGAACTGCAATTATTCCATGGTTTTTTAGTATGAAATCTCCGAAAGCTCGAGACATGGCTAAGCCTGGAGAATCTTCATGGGGCAGCCATACACGATGGATGTGCGGCTCTTCCTTTAAAGCAAGGACCCTTCCTTTGCAATTTCTTATTCTCTGTGCTTCACCTGCACCAACCAACATATTTCATCAGCCATTCGATCGGAAAAAAAGAATGAAATCATATAGTAAATGCTCTGTAATTCGATGGTCTGACTCTGTTCTTACATGGTAAACCAGGCTTCAAATCAGTAGTTAATGGAACCGCCTTAATCCCGTTCTCGATCATTGTTCCTAACACTGCTCTTGAATCGCCAAGGTTTGCAATAACAAGATCTTCACTCTGTGAAAGAAGAAAAAAAAACATGAAATTTTGCTAAATGAAATTATGAAGTTGAACTACAAGAAATCTTGTTACCTGTCTGACAACAACAACTGCTGTGGTACCACTGGTTGAACAATCCAAATTCTCCTGAAGCATGATCTCCTTGTCCAGCATCTTGAAAGCACTGATGCAAGCCTCTTGCCAATCAGGAAAACCATTGTTCGGTATCGGTTCGATGTCTGTTTTCGCCACCTGATGCTGACAATTCTCATCTGATGCTGTTTTAATCTTTTCCAGGGCGTTCTTTTGGCATAACAGCAATGATGGCAACTTATTTCTCACCATATTGCTCACTATGTGACCATTCTTCCCATGACCATCAAAAACTCCACAGAATGCTCCACCTTCCATGCCATAATCCTTGAAGAATCCAAAAAAAGAAAGAAACACAAAGTTTTAATCAACAAATAAAACCAGTATTTGATCATGTATATATATATAAAGCAGAGTGTTGCAGTGGGAAACCTTATACAGGATGGCAGCATCCTGGTTGAGTCCTTTGCTTCCTTGCTTAGTGTAGAGAGAGCCAAGTCCTTGAATCCCAAAGGAATCAATGTTTTCAGACAGGAACAGAACGTTGTCCTGATGGCAGTCATCGGCCTCATGAATCTCTGAAGATGCAACGGATATGCAGATTCCCATCTCACCTCCAACAAATAATTTACTTAAGTTCCAATGACTGTGAAATAGTCTCCTCAATCATGTATTTAAAGACAGACCCCCATAATGCGCAAGTTAGCCTGATATTAAATTAACAATAAATCCATTATTAAAATACCCCATAAACAAGTGGCTCCCAATGAGTTGAAGCCACACACCCTCCAATTCCATTAATAAATCCACTTTCTTTGAAAGAATAATCATATATACAAAATAAATAGAAGTAATCGGTTATTTTTATTTTAAATATATTAATTAATCTTAAAAACATATAAAAATAAATACTAAATAGCTAATGTTATAGAGATAGATCAAGTTATACACAATAATTTTTTTAAGTTTTATGTGTGTTTTAAATTATTGAATGATTGAAACGGATGACTCAAATTACCTGTTTTTTTCGAGTGATAATTTTCATATAATCGATTGTTAATCTTAATCAAGATCAAGTGTTAAATCTTCACACAATCTAATTTTACATGTGTATTTTTTCTAGTGTTATAAAATAAGATCATGTTATATAATATAAAACATTTTATATTTTTTCTATTGTTTGATGATTGAGATAAATAATTTAAATTAATTAATTACTTTTTTCGTAAATAAAAAAATTTACGTAACCAAAAGATAAAATTATTAAAAGATGTGTAAAATGTTGGTCAAATCTAACCAAGAAAAAGCAACTAATTATTATATCTATTAACAAGGTGTACTCCTACCCTTTAGAGTGTTAAGACAGCGTAATCATGGTCTACTAAGCATACACAAATGGTTTGGTTTGAGCATGTCAGCACCTGCTATTAGCTTAATCTTATTGTAATGTTAAATCAAACGATCGTAACCGTAAATACCGTGGATTTTCTTTGTGATCGTTAGATGATAAAACCGCCCAAATTTATGATAAAACAGACTTGGTCGATTATTGAAGTTGACTTTTTTTTTTCCTTTTTAAAATGTTCGATGGTTTCAAATAAATTGAGTCTCTCTTCCGATATGCGGGAAATCTTTTTTTTATTCAAAATTGAAGAAATGTGTCATTAAGTTTTTGGGAAAAAATCTCAAAAGTATTTAATTTTATAATATACAATTTGATATTATATGTATATTACTTAAAAAACATCATACATAAATTAAAAGATAACAAACAATTAAATATATTTAATTTTATATTTTATATGATTATATCGATAATAATATCATCCAAAATAAATTTAAACGATATTAATAAATTATTTTATAATCTCATACGATTTGTACTTTGAGTCGGCTTAATTATCTTTTTAGTGCATTACGCTGATTGGCAAATGCACCAATTTTTTCCAAGCAAGAAGGCTACAAAGCATGAACACGCGTCAATGATGATAAGGATGAACATTATCCCAACACTCTGATCTCTGCAAGTGACAGACACTTGTTGTAAGCACGCTTGATTGAGTCTTAACTCAAATAACAAGTCAGATGTCATTAATTTGGATAATCTAGACAGGAAAGGAAGCAAGATTTTAGATTAAAAATTCGACTTTTATACAAAAAAAAAATATATAACAAATTAAAATTTTTAAAGGGTAAGATTCTGTTCTAAAGTCAGATATAGGAGAGATTATTAGGTGAACCTTGTTTACCATATCATTTATGGTCCAAGTAATTTGGACAGATGATCTTTAAATAACCATCTAATAACTATCCACCCACTAAATACATGTAAGAAAGAGATGATGATTCACTTGAAAAAAAATTAAAATCAACTGTCCAGATTACTTGGGACCATGGATGACTTGGTGAACAGGGTTCGCCTATTAATTTTTCCAGATATAGGCCTATAACTCTTTAATGAATATCTATTTCTAATCCAATATGAAATGCGTTGGAATCTTGAGCCGTGGAAACAAGACTCAATCAATGTATTAATAAAGGAAGCATCGTAGAGTTATGGAAAACACCATCATCACCATCCATGAACTCGATAGACATCAAACCAATGGTATATAAAGGCTAAAAGGGATTCTATTGCAATTGCTTTCGACATGTTAAGAAAGTTCCATAAAAGCTCAAGTTCATGCTGAAAATATTTGACAAACACTAGAAAAAGGTTCCATATTCACATGAAGTTTGCAGAAGATTAAATAGATCAAGCATGCAGGGATCATACTGATAAAATTACCAAGGGACTGAAAGCCGGGTGAATATCCGGTTGTTGATGCTGTCACCGACTGGTGGATACATGAACATTATCTTCAACATTTGCAGGCTCAGCTAACTTCTTCATAAGAGGCTTGGGAATATCACAGTCGTCTTGAGGGCAACGTTGTTGAGGGTGACACAATAACATAGACATGAA
Organism: Abelmoschus esculentus; assembly: GCA_035048815.1. Lineage (NCBI taxonomy): Eukaryota > Viridiplantae > Streptophyta > Magnoliopsida > Malvales > Malvaceae > Abelmoschus > Abelmoschus esculentus. The sequence goes on from JAUCBN010000002.1 coordinate 28,305,535, forward strand.
ACGGAAAAGGGTACGTGGTAGCCCATGTCCACTCTCGTGGATGTATCCTTCGTACTCGCTAACATGTTCAAGTGCATCGACGAGTGCATCGTAGACTGCTTGGGGACAATTATCTGGTCCAGGCTTGTCATGGAGGTACATCACATCCAAAGTGAAGAGCTTCTGGTTTACAGGCCATTGATGATGGGGTCGTATTGATGATCTGCAGTAAATAAGAATCTAAAAAGCAGAAACACCCTAGATCAGAATTTTGAGGAACATAGTGAAAATAAAAACATTAATATATAAACCATGAATTCATCTCCAGTATCTAATCAACTTCAGGATTCATATAACAGTTCATTACTTCATTACTTTATAACATACCAAATAGTTTTCAGCATTCCTGAGAATTCATTCAACAAACTTGGGTATTTATGGAAACAAATGTAATACTAAACAAAAGGTTTTTGCTCTCCAAAACACTAAAAAAACAGGCTGCCAAATGCTTCTTTCAAACCACAACAGTGATGCTAAACTAGCCTAGAAAAGGGGGTGTTGAGTTTGAATCATTTCACTTAACCAATGATAAGAATTGACAAGAAAAGGGAAATAAATGGATACTGACCACTCTTAAAATGCGGTTCTGGGCACGAGATTTTTTGGCTTCATGAGCAGCTAAGCGGAACAAATTGGTGAGATCTGCTTGACCAGAAGAGACAGTAGTAGCCGAGAGAGCTCGAACCGCGGCAATGGTAGACTCAACATCACTGCTGAATTCTTTTCTAAGCTACAAAAATAAAAAGAATAAAATTTAAAAAACCCTAATTTTCAAATCAATGAAGGTCAAGGTTATAACCAAATCTGAAAACATAAAAGAAAAAGAGAAAGTACCCAAGAGGCTGATTTGGAGAGAGTGGCGAAAGCGAAGCGGTGATCGGGGTTTATGGAGAGTTTGGAGTTGACGAAGAGAAGTATGGCTTGCTTTATTGAATCCAATCTTGTGACTCCCGCTGTTTTCATTTCAACAAGCGACTCTGCGTCCACATCCACGCAGAATAGAATGTCCTCGTTGTTTATCCGCGTCGGATTCAATGTGTAACGCACTGCTTCGCCCACCGATGCGTCTCCTTCGATTCCTTCCATTTTCATTTTACCTCGATTTCCTTCCTTCGGGAGAGAAGAAGACATTCGCAAGTCGCAAACACAAAGGGGGAAAGAGAAAGAGAGAGGAAATGAAAGTGCCAAACAGACGACTAAACGATGCGTTTGACGGACGAATTCGAGTAATTTGGTAATTACACGAGGGATGCATAAAAACGCTGCGTTTGACGGACGAATTCGAGTAATTTGGTAATTACACGAGAGATGCATAAAAACGCTACGTTTCAGATTTATTCGAATAATCGGCATCCAAGAGATTGCAATTCGAGTAACTTTTTCCTACAAAATTTTAACATTAGTAACAAAGTATTCAAAATATTTAAATATTAAATATTTGAATATTTTATTTTAAATACATATATTTTAAAGGGATTTAAATTCTATTTTTCTTTCAATTATTTTTATTTTTTCTTAATATTTAAAGATTACAATGATAACGTACATATATAACATTCAGTAAATTCGAGGTTTGATTCCCCTTATTATATTCTAATTATTTTAATTTTTATTTTATTAGGTTACGACACATATCATATCCCGATTGAAAGAAAATAAATATATTAAATAAAAATAAAATTAATCATCCAAGTAAATAATTGCATATGTCAATATCCGATTAAATAATTAATTTAATTAAAAATAAAATAAATATAATAGATAAATAACAGAGACTAAATGTATAATTTTATAATTTTTCATTAACTGACATTACTCTTTTCTTATGATTTTAATAGTAGTGACCTGATTAATGAGTTTAATAATTTGATGATCAAAATAAATGTCTATATAATTAAATGGGCATTGAAATAATTTACCCTATATGTGTACTAATGGCGATAGTGTTTTTCATATGCAGGATGTAATACGTCTGCCTTGGCTTTTTAAGTTCCTTCAACGGCCATTGGCTAAGTTGGTATCTATTTTCCTGGCTCTCAGAACCAAACAACGGTATGCTGCCATTGGTGGCGGCTCACCTCTGCGTCAACAAACCGAAGAGCAGGTAAAATCCCTCAACAAAATGGGATGCTTTAGTTTGTTCCAGTGAACAAGTGTATGCTTATAGCATGGATATTTTGTTGTAGGCAGATGCTCTTAGAATGGCTTTGAAAGATAAGGATATACATGCCGCTGTATATGTCGGAATGCGATATTGGTACCCTTTCATCGAGGAGGCAGTTTATCAGGTTAAGTTTCTTAATGAACTTAAGTGATCTGTGCCTGCATTGTGTCTATTCCGCTAAGCATTTGTTTCATGCATCAGATTAAGCGGGACGGGATAACCAAGCTAGTTGTACTGCCACTCTTTCCTCAGTTCTCCATCTCCACAACTGGGTCAAGCATCGAAGTTTTCCGGCAAATATTCGAGTAGGTGTTTGGATCAATTGCATTACAGCTATTATGCTTGGAGTTGTCCGTTTGTTCACTGTCTATAAATGGTTCTAAATGCGAGTTATATATTCAGGGAAGACGCATATTTGTCAAGATTACCTGTTTCGATCATCCTCTCCTGGTACCAACGACCTGGTTATATTAAATCTATGGCTGATTTGATTGAGATTGAGTTAGGGAAATTTGAAAAACCTGAAGAGGCAATGATACTCTTTAGTGCTCATGGAGTGCCCGTTAGTTATGTCGAAGATGCTGGAGATCCCTACAAAGACCAAATGGAGGAGTGCACATACCTAATAATGGAAGAGCTGAAAGCTAGAGGAATTGGAAACAATCATACTCTGGCTTACCAGGTTGGTTTTAGATCCCAAGTCTCTGCTTTCACTTGAAATATTAATTTATACTCCACAACTTTTTCTTGCTTTTGTTCCAGAGGCGAGTTGGTCCGTTGCAATGGCTGAAGCCTTACACAGCTGATGTTCTGGTTCAGCTTGGCCGGAAAGGTGTGAAGAGTCTTTTAGCAGTTCCAATAAGGTATATGGCTCATATCTTAATGTTGCCTTGAAATGCTAGATTTTGTGGTGATATATTAACTCAAACTCCCATCACAAATCCCAGCTTTGTGAGTGAGCACATAGAGACTCTTGAAGAGATTGACATGGGATATAAAGACTTGGCTCTTGGATCCGGCATCGATCGAAAATTGGGGTCGACTGCCTGCTCTTTGTTGCACCTCTTCCTTCATCAGAGATCTAGCTGATGCTGTACATGAAGCTCTACCATATGCAAAAGCCCTGTTAACCATGAGAGTTACTGCCGAAAAATCCCATTGCGCTTGAAATACACAATTTCTGAAATAGCCAAGAGAATAATAAAAGTGTACGAGTCAAGAAAGAAAACAAAAGAACTAACCCACCAAAACCGGCATATCGAGATTTTTATTCACTTTCGTTATCTCATGCAAGAAGGAAATGAGATATAAGAATTGTTGAGACAGATGCTACTGATTGGTCATTCTGATTATTCTTACAGAACAGCAAAACAATCTGTTTTGACAAAAAAACATCATAGAAAACAAACATAATAGAAGGCTTGCTCAGGTTCTTGGGGACTCAATCAGACATAGTAGCCAGTGAAGGTGAATCCCCGACCAACAATCTCTCCAGTACAATACCAAGCAAAGCATTCTAACCCAAATAAAGTAGCAATGCTTATGTCCTCGATCTTCAATTCATTCATGTTCTTCCATACATGCTTAACATAATCCATTTCCTTATGGAGTGCCTCACAACGACCAGGAATACTGCACCGAATTCAGAACATTTACATATCATTACAAGAACAAAAAACTAAAATTCAAACAATGCCAACCCGTGAATATATAATACGGCGAACTAGTTTGTAAAAAAGTAGCATATTCAATGCAGGGAAGCAAAGGGCAACCGATAGGCGATAGATGTTCAAGGCACAAGGATCCTCACAATTTCCCCTGTTAACATTGACACCATTATCGGTTACCAGCATAAGCTTTCCTGCTCAGACCTTTTACAATTTCAGCCATCATATCCATGTAAATATCAATCCAAACAATGCAAGGATTTTAACTAAAATGGAAAGTAATCCCCCCCAAAGTTACAAATGTGGAGGTTGGATCAAAGGGGTATAACCTGGCTAGACGAGTGTAAAACAATTGCTTCGACAAAAGGTTACATGTCTCGACAGTGGGTGGATCCAGAATGTAGTGCTTGTTCTGCTCAAGCAACTGCTTGTAGTACAGAGGAGCATGCTTTGATACCAACTGGGATGCTTGAGTTGCCTTGGACTGCAACTGAGCTAACTTGAATGTCAACGCCATTGGCTTCCAAAAACAAAAACAAAACATCACGATTCCATTGTAATAATTTATGATAAAGCCTAACCTCTCTTAAAAATATTTGACATGGATCTAATGATTTTCAACACAGCATTCCAAAATTACATGATTCCCATGCTATATATCCAAATTCTATGAATAAATGAATTTCAAACAAGAGTGGATACGTAATTTCTTAAGCACCATTAAATTAACTAAAACAGCAATGTGAAGAAAATGAGGAGATATACGAACATGTTGTAAAACCATAAAACCTGGATGAAAGAATCTATGAATAGACCCAATCGTTATATCAACATACATAGATATTGAAAGCAATGACAGAGAGAAGGTTTAGAACCTGTGAAAAGGAAATAGAAGAATGTTTTTTTGGCAGAGAGAGAGAGTAAAGTAAACAATGAGAGGCAGGGTTTTATAACCTTTTTTCTATTTTTTTAAAATTTATTTACATAAATTCCTGCTAGTTTTCCTTAATATTTGATCTTTTATTTTAATTACTGTCATATGTAAAAGACCCGGTCACCCCAAGGCCGAAGGAAATGATACGATTTTTGCTGTTTTAATTTAATATGCGGAGCGTTCGGCCAACGGTCAAGGATATTCGCCTCACAACCGAGCTTCTAACGTATGAATACTCAACAACCTACCTTGTAATGGGTAAGCAGATGACAATGATTTAGTTTATCTGAAATAGAATTTTTAATATATAAACTATTCTATTAAATAATTTAAATTTAATTATCTGAAATAAATTTTTACTATATAAACTATTCTATTAAAAAATTTAAATTCGAATAACGTAGTATATAAAATTGTGTAAATTTATCGACTTAAAAATGCTAAAAGATAAATTGTTCAAAGGAAGCAACTTCACTTACAACAGCTTGCACTTGTTGCAACATCCCTCGCGTATAACATCTGAAATGCATATTATAGTTTTTTCGTCTGAATTAACTCACTGTCAAATAAATGGGTTGAAAATTAAAAATTTTACTGAAAAAATCCAATCATTGTTTAAAGTCTGAATGTCTTCGATCCAACTTTAATTTACTGTTCAAAATACATAAATTTAAAAATAATCAGAAAAATATCCAAGTCGAACATTAGCATATTTTAACAACACATTGCAAAAAACTATAACTAGATCTAACTGGAGTACAATAAAAACATTTGCATCAAGCATCAAAACATAAAATTGCATTGAGCAAACTCACCCTTAATCAAGTTTGAGGCGATGCATTTCCAACTCCACCTTGTTTCCCAGTTTGAGAAGCTGGTGCTGCCTCATAAGGTACAGGAGTGTTCCCACTTCCATTGCCATCAGCAGGATATGTTGGAGGCTGCGAGTAACCACCACCATATGAGGCGTTATATGGTGCTCCATAGGGTGGAGCAGCATATCCTGGCTGAGCCGATGAAGCACCATAAATAGATGATTGAGTGTGTTGCGAGCCTGATTCTGTTTGACCATAACCAGATGATGGTGGCTGTGTATGGTATGCTGGCTGACCATAGCTTCCTGGGGTGGTGGGTGACTTCTGTGCCTGTCCATAGGTAGGGTGATTAACCAATGGTTTCTGCCCTTGTGGTGGTCCATAGCCAGACTGAGGTGGTGGTTGATTCCCATAACCAGCCTGGGATGTTGGAGGCATTCCAACACCAGCTTGAGTACTTCCTTGAGGTGGATAACTGCCAGGATTTGGGCTTGGCATCTTACTTGAATTGTACCCTTGCTGGCCCATTGCAGATGGTTGAGTAGAAGTAGGTGCTTGGCCAGAATCCCCTTGACCACCGTAGGAAGGAGTTTGGCCCTCCTGACTTGGGTTAGTCGCAGTACCATAACTTGGTGCAGAGCCATAACCTTGTTGTTCATATGATGAAGGCTGACCATAACCTGATTGTGGAGGTGCATAGTATCCCCCATAGCTATCCTGAGCATAACCTTGCCCTGGTTGCATATAGCCAGAAGCTGGAGGTTGACTGTAATGGTAACCACTGTTATCAGCAGGAGCCGCTGAACCACCAGGTGCTGGCTGCTGCTGTTGATTATAGTAATCATAACCACCTGCAGAAGAACTTTGTGGGTTTGGTGTCATAGCCGACTGGTCCCAACCAGAGGCATATCCACCAGATGATGGCTGGGAAGGATAACCCCCATAAGGTGGCTGTGACATGTTATACTGTGGTGATGGGCCAGGATAACCCCCAGGTTGCATATAACCATAGCCAGGTTGCTGCATTGGAGGAGCCCCTTGACCCCAGCTTGCAGGTGGTCGTGCTTGATAACCTTGTTGTTGATAGCCTCCAGCCATTGCGTGATTTCTCATACGATTCTGCACAAAATTGTTTCCTCTAATAACTTTAAGTTCACTTTAAGTTGATGCTGGCACAAACGCAATCAACAAAACAGGATATGCAGCAATGTACAAATAAGATGTATAACAAAACTAAATAGAAAATGTCAAAATCAGCATAAAACTGCATAAATAAGCAAAATATGACCACAGTGGATTTAATATAGTTGGTACAATAGTTTGAAGGGTTCAAATGCCTACATACCATATGTTCGGAGAGAATATTGAGTTTTAGTGCAGCAGAAGCCCATCCTCTCCTTAATCGAAGTGAATGGGTGCAAAAAGAAAAAGAAAACCGGAAGTACCAACAGCAGCTTTTATATCAAAGGAAACAACTATGAACTACATTGCCATATACAGGCAAGAATCTCATAGTTAAAAGTACACTAAATATCATGTATCTAATAATCCTAAATATATTAATTGATGCACATCAAGTGAATGGCACCTCCTAGAACAAACCCTAAAATTCTCTATACCACAAAAGGGAAAATGCATTATAGATCAAATATCTATAAGACAATTATAAGCATTTAGATCGCATAACATGTATCATACTATCATCCAAATAGTGGATTTTACTGAATATATGGACAGTTGCCACATAGTATACAATTCTGACATAAAATACAAGAGCTTAGTTAATTGCTCCTGGGAAATGTGATGAAAATTACAAGTTCTTTTTAACAAAAACAACTTTAATACAGGAATAAATCAGATAAAAAATAAGACAGAAAGAACAAACTTTCATCAAATACACCACCTCAAAGATGAGTTTTATGGATTGAAGAATCCAACTTAATAATGAAATTAAAAAAATCTAAATAAAAAACTAGGTCAAATCCAAGTGAATAAAATGATTACCAAGGTTAAAAGATGACATTTACAAATATGGGGAAGTTCCAATGAAAATTCAGAGACATGCGACCCAATCCAACGCAGTCAAATGAATATCAGGTACAATTCAGAAGGTAAAATAAGATTGAAAAGATTAAAGATTCAAACAATAAGACAAATTAAGAACCAAGAACTATAATATTCCTGTTTACTATTGACCAAGTGGGAAGATCAACAGAAATAGGAAAATCATGTAAATAAATATTAAATCAACTAAACATAAAACAGAGACACAAAAAGTAAAACTGAAGAATATAGCCATCTGAGATTGACTGCTGTTTGAACCCTAAATACACAATCTACCTTAATAAAATATAGAAAAAACAAGAGCACATAAGACCTTGACATTTTGAACTTGGAATGCAAAACTTTAACTCCACCCATAAGATATCAAGAGGGTTACCAACCAGTGCAAATCACCATGTTATCCAGAACCTAACATTCCCTATAATCATAAAATTATGAAAGAGAAGCCTTAGAATCTCTTACAAAGTAGAGGAACAGCTCATCTTCCGCTAGTCATCTCTACACTTAGGGAAAATTTTCAAGAGCTGACATAAAAACAAGGATCGCAAGCAAAAACTGTTTGCAACTCTCTAGATTTAACAAGTGGAACAAAGGGAAGAGGAGATACTGATGATAAAGTAAAATCTAACCACAATCTCAAAATGACTGAATAACTACATCAATGAATGAGGATGCAGAAGCACCTAGAATTATGCAGCAGAGTACTTGGAAGAAATGTAACAACCTGTTGGTAGAACCATCTACTTCCATGATAGGCATATAAAAGTACAAGAAAAATGTCAAAATTTGTTGAAAGAAAGGGGTGAGTTTCAGAACATTTACCAGAGGCGACGACTTCCTATAACAGAAAAAAAAAATGCAGAGTATAAATTTAATCACTACTTTACCCAATTGTATAAGGATGATTCAGCCCTGAAGTTAACAATATAAAGAATACCACGACAGCATCTGTAAAACCAAGTTTTTTGCACAATATTTATGAGGACTTCTCAGTGAACGTGAATTTTCAAAGAATTTTCAAAGGATCCCATCCCTTCTGATGAAGTAAAGACTAGCATGATGCTTCCAGAGATCACACAAAAAAAAGATCAATACTCAAAGTAAAATTAAATTGTAAGAAAAGTTATATGGATTATGGATAGAACCAAAGGAGTGGCATACATAGTGAAGCTTCAAAACAAGAACAGATGATTCAAGTAAAATAAGAGGGGCAGAATAATTCAACTCGAGTAAAACATCACCTCCCAGCACCACATCCAACCATACCTCACTTATGACCTCATCAACCAATTCTCTTGCATTTTTAATCTGTTCACTAGTCCCATCTATATGTAATGTCCGTTCTGTTGATGGATCACCTGGTGGTAAGTGCAGCGGGATCACCTGCACAAGAAAAACAAATGAAATGTTATAAACTGTATTTGCAGGTGCAGTTACAACAAGGTTCAAAAAAGCATAGTGAAGAAACTGCTTAAAAATACATCAAATATGGTCCAAAATTAGCAAAATATAATGCAAACAAACAGGCACCAGTAAATATGAAGCCAAAGAAACAATAGACAACTTCCAAGTAAAGATGACAAATTATGATACAAACCTGAATACGAGCTCCAGTTCTAGCTTGCATATTTTTAATTGTTTCACCACCTTTACCAATAACCAGACCAACCTGAGATCATCCACATTACATATCTTAAAACCAAGACAATGAACAAAGTTGATTTGTCCTTCTACACCGGTATACCTTGTTATTCGGTATCTTCATTTCAAAATGTTCACTTCCGGCATATCCTGTCATTCTTCGAGAAACCATGCCAGAACTTCCTGCTTCAGCCTAGAAAAAGCATTAAAGGATATATATTTATGTTCCTTATATTCTGCATCAGGGAAATACATCAATTTCACAATAGATGAAATGAATAACCTCAGCAAGAACATCATTTATTAACTGCTCAGCCTTGGCAATTTCTTCAGCATTACCCATGAGCTCCACAGGCCTAGTCATGCAATTAGGATCTGCATCCATATCTCGTTGGACCTGAATCTTTGCGCCAGATTGCATTTGAAGATATTTAATGGTTTCTCCAGCTTTCCCAATAATAACACCAACCTTATTTTGTGGAATTTCAATCTTTTTGCTTGTACCATGGTAGCTACCGTATGAAACCGGTGTACCCGAAGGAGCAGAGTTTGGCATATGTTTTATATCTGTATTCATTAAATTTTCATTACAATTTGCATCAACTTCCAAAAATCAGATCTATATAATTACCATCGGAAAAAGTCAGTATATACTTAAAAGATTGAAAACCTAAAATACAAAGTCCTAGATGCATGGATCTCATCAGATAAAGAAGCTTCTGCCATTAAAGAAAACGTGTTACGAGAAAGAATGACAACAGAAGGAAAGCTATACCAGAAAGTGCGGGCATAAATCCCTTATCGTTATCAAAACCACCGCCAGAGCCGTTCTCTACACGAGGGCGCTTAGGCTCAGCGCCAACGGAGGCTGCGGAGGCAGTAAGGCGAGCAGCAATCTCCTGAGCACGCTGCTTGGCAATCTCGATTCCGTCAAGCGGCGGTGGTACGGTATTGTAGGAGGGAGGAGCCGAATCCGGAGATGAGAACCCTGTGGTTCTCCGGCCAACGGAAGACGGCGGTCCCTGGTCCTCGTATTTGCGCTTGTGGCTGCCTGAATCGGGACCTGAAGAGTACTGTCCATCTGCCATTGATTGAGAGAAACCCTAGAGGGACAGAGAACTCTAGTGTTGAAAATATCTAAAAGGTAAACTAAACCGGTGGATTTTATTTTATGAATAATATATAAATCTTGGATTTGGATTGTGCGTGTGAATTGAATTTTTATTTTTACTGTCCCGTACGTAAAACGAAATCTCCTAGTTTGTCACTGATTTAACGGATAATTATATATTTAGTGTTTTATTTTTCTATTTTGATCTCTTATTTATTTTTTAATTAAATAATATTTAATATTATAATTTTATTTTTATTTTGATATTAATTATTAAAAAATTAATAGTGATTAAAAAAATATTACATTAAATAAAAAACGTATTTATAATAAATTGTCATGTTATTTTTTTTTATATTTAGTATGTCATGTGTATTTTTATAATTTTTATTAATGTGATATATTGATTAAGATAAAAAAATAATATAGTAATTTATTATATATGATTTTTTATAATTAATTTATTATTACTTTTTTAATAATAAAATATCAAAATAAAAATAAATAGATAATGAAATAAAAATGATTTAAGTAATAGATTTTGAGGTTAAATAATAAAACTTATAAAGGAGGGTCATCAATTTCGGTAATGATATTTTTAAATAACAAAAGAATCGAATTCTATATCATGAAAATAAAATTTATTTATTTAATTTAGTTTCGATGCTTAGTATGATATTAAAGTATTTGTTTCCTATATTTTCCTCTAAAGCAAAACAACGACGTTTATTCTGGTTTGCTTTGGACAATTTGCAGGCTATAGAATCTTAACACCGTTGAATCTGAATTCTATTAGCATTAATATTGTTGCATTAATTAAAAAATTACTTATTCATATAAAATTTTATATATCAATATTTTTTTATATATATTTTTGTATCATAATAATATAACTTCTAAACAGTTACTACCATATTTCTAATCAAACCAGTAGATTTTTTGAAATGCCCATTGGCTCCAATTCAAAAGGACAACTTTACCAAAATACCCCGACCTCCCTCGCCTTTTTTCCGCTGCCAACGACATTTGCATCCCCCTCCCCGAATAACTAGGGTTTCACTCTCACCCCTGCTGCAATTTCACCATTTCCCAACTCCCTTCATTTTCCCTCCACAATTTTCTCGGCTTTAATACTCCAAGAAAATGGTGCAATTTGATTCGAATTCCACCACCGACGTCCACCACTCTAAACCACCGGACACATTTCAGCTCATGCTATCAGAATCTATACACCGATTTTTCACTGAATACCGTAGCGGTTCGACCGATTTTTCCCATTTCACCTCTATTTTCTCTCGCATGATACAGAGTCTACCTGATCCGCCGCTCGAATTCGTCTGGTTTTACTCTGCTGTAACGTTCCATTCCACTAATAAATCTAACTCTCCGAGTTCAATCTCCAGTTCCAAAGACCTTTTCCAGCTTCTGGTTTCCTGCTCCACTTCATGCAACGCCGTTAAAAGAATCTCCGTGCTTGCTCCCGTTATTTACGAGCTTTACACTTTAGCTTTCGGTCAAAAAGAGTTTAGAAGGGAAGTGGAGAGTTTGTTAGAAGGGATTGTAGGTTACATTAGCATATGTTGCGGTATGGAAGATGATGGAAACGACGATTTGAGCTCGCGTTTTGGTGATTTGTTGCGTGTTTGGATGGTAGATAAAGTTGGGAAGGAAGGTGAAAAGAGAGATGACTTGAAGGAGTTTTTTCCACTTGTCAGTGAAGAAACACGCGAGGCGATCGGTGCAGGGTGCGGGATTCGGTATTTGGCTGGTGTTGTAATGTGTCAGGCTTTTCTGCTGAGACTGTGTTTGAAATTTGGACATGGGCTTCCAAAATTGGAGTTGGAGAAGGATGTGCATGATTGCGCCGTTAAAATGATAACTGGGTTTCGAAAATTTCACTTTCTAGGTATTTTCCCCTAATTTCTTCGTGTTTTTTTTTTTTCATTTTAAGTGGATGAATTTTACTTCAGAAATTGAATAATTGAAGCCTTTTCTTCTTAATTACTCCTGAAATAGTTTAAACTTCGTTTAATTATATTTGTGCCGAATTTTCTAATTATATCATTATCGCGATATTACTTACCTTTTTTCTTCCCTTGGTTATTTATAAAGAAAAAAAAAACGAAATGTCAATCTCATTTAGTTAAACGTATGAGTAATTTCATGCCTATTTGCTGCGTATGCATGTGCATGCATGTGTTGGGATGCAACGAGCAACGGTAGAACTTTGCAATCGAGAATGAGTGTCAGTAATATTTTTTTTTTTCTGTTTCCTTGTGGAAAAACTTTCGATTGACACATTGTATGTAAAGCCACTATAGGGAATCTGATGTCTTCTTCTGTTCGACAAGATTTTTTATTCCAAACGTAGTGTTAGCATTGACATGGTATTCCTTTTGTGATAAGGTTTTGTTTTTATCATTCTCCTGTTTGATGCTGATGTTAGTAGTTCTAATTCATTGTTGTGTAACAGATATCTTTCTCAGGATGCTGTTGGAACCGGTTTTACCTGTCCCTTCTTTAGTGGTTAGCTTATTCGCCACTTTTTTCTCTCCTTTGATTTTCATTTCATCTGTAATTACTGTTCAAAATTAAGCTTCGGACAAAGCCTGTTTCTATTCAACAAGACAACTTCTTGGTTTCTAATTGTAGAACTAGGCAATTTTTTTTTCCTTTGCAATCTTTGAATGAAGATTGAACAGAAGATTAACTATAGAGGGCGCAATGGCAATGTGTTGAATTAAGCTTCGGACAAAGCCGGTCTTTCTGTTGTTTTTAAACCCTTGGAGATTCAAAATATTCAAACTCTCTCTTTGCGCTTTGAGCTTCTTCATTATTTAGCATGTTCGAAAAATGTTTGAGGGCGCTAGCCACTTGGATGCTTGAATAAACTTCCATTTTATTATAGGGCCATGGAAATGAAGTTATTTTAAGAGAGACTTTGTATGATGCTGTTATCAAGATGGACCATAGATTCCTCAGTCCACAAGGAGGAAATCTGCTACCTGGCAAACAGCTAAAAGATCTTGCTTTGACTTGGTCTTTTGTTGCTGACAACGCCATACGGTCACTGAGGTATGCTTATGAATGTGGAGATCATGGTTCGGTGCAATTGCATTTTTTTAGAATATCTCATCCAACAAATCTCACTAGCCATGATCTATTACCACAGGGAGAATGGTAACCAGACCAAAGCTATCTCTTACATAAATGCTTTCTCTGATTCTTGGCTGCCCGCTCAGTTGATCAAGTGGGTTACCAGTCAAACTGGGGTGGGGGACAAAGCAAGGAGCCTGAATGTTTCCACTCCTGTAGCTCTTCTCAGTGAGTTGCCTGCTATCTCTATGCTCTTGTCATTTGTTCTCAGTTGCTGGGACTTCACCACTTGTTTCATTGGATGGTCCAGTTAAGAATGTCAACATGCTATTTGATGATATGAAGATATTTGTTCTTACCATTGTCCAAAGTGGAGCATGTGTAATCACTAGACCAGCAACCATGCATTGGTTGTGTCGCACATGATTTGTAATTCTCCCTCTTTCTTATACTCTTTTGACTCCAGTTTCTTAAATGTCTAATGAAGTTGTCTCATTTTCAGAGTGGCTACTCATCATCGAGGACCAAGGGGTGAAGATATTTGAATGTGACATTTCCAAGGTTTACGCAAAGGCTGTGCTTTGCAAGTCAAGAGTTGAATATGAGATCCCGGTTGATAAGATAAGTGGCAAATATTTGGGGGAGGATCTTGCTTGCATGGTTAATGAGAGGAAAGAAGACAAGGAAGCTGATAGTGATCTAGAGATGATTGATGCAATGGATACTCTCCCCTTGCCCGCTCCTTGCTTGATGAAATCAACAACAGCTGATGGCTTTAGAAAACGAAAAGAAGGGAGCACCGTTGATGGGGAAATACCTGTTAAGTGTATCAAATATCACTTATGCGAAAACTTTGGAAGGGATAAGCTTTTGCCTTTGGCCAACGGTGATGGCTTGAGTTGTGGGAGTGCAGTTGACAGTCCGAGATTTGATGAATATATGAGAGATATGGAACGATAATTTTCTATTAGTCCAGCAACTTGATCACGGTTTATGTTGATCGTTGACTCGTTAATTTCGACCGAAGAGAAGATGAGAACACTATTTAACTACATTTCACCAATGCATAGGCCATAGCATATCTTGAAGTAGGTTGCATGTCGATTCTCATATAGAAACAGCTTGTGACCTCTTTTTCAATTTGCGGATGTAGCTTAGTATTTCAACCTGGAAGGCTTTTGTGGCAGAAGAAGTCGGCATTTGCAATTGGATGATGGCTTCTCACCTGAATTATATATATTGTGGCATTGTAGAAGAATTATCTGAGTTCATTAATCGTGTAGTAACTGAAATGAAAACAAACGCGGATATTATATATTAGTATTACAGTGTTGGATAAAAGCATGGAGAAATTGCTATAGTGCATGCCTTTTGAGTTATGAATTTTGGTTGCTGGGTTCGGCCATTGGAACAGGATGAATCCTTGGTTGTGTTCGGGAACCTTTGGTTCAGGTTGAACATGAATATGCAGTGTTCGAACTCATCAGACATCTTACAAAGCCCCAAAATCCCGACAGTTATTTTGGCCCGCCAATAACCTAATCTTGGATTAAGGTGTTGGATCAAATCAAGTAAATTCTTTAAAAAAATTATTTGAGATAATATGTCATGTTTTTGATTGATTGTGTAAATAATGAGAACCAAATGTACAATTATTTTAACAGACACGAGAACCAAATGTGTAATTATTTTAACAGCTACGTCAACTTTTCCATTTTTTTAACAGTTGAGAATCAATTAAATAATAATGTGTTAAAATTAAAAATATAGTGATCAAACCAATACTAACCCTATAGTTGAGTGGTAATATGTGTAGTTTACTCAAAAATATTTTATCCATGTCCACCGAGCTGTATATTCCAGATGAATATCGAGAACATAGAACATAAGATTAGCAGATATTTTATTTCTTTGTATTCAACACCGAGCTGTAGTGATGACATGTTTAAAGTTTCAGGGACTGGGATTTCATTCCTCCACAGCACCACAGGTAACGAACTTACAACACTTGACAGATGCTACATACTCATAAATACTAGACACAAACTATAAGCGGCATCTTCCCGGTTCCCACTCCACTGTTCTTTCTATGCAGCGGCTTAAACGGAAGAATCCCACACTCTATATATTGTGACGGAGGTGTGCCGATCCCCCACTTCGAATGAGCCGACACCTTCTCCCTCATATCGCTCCAACTTTCTTTGGAACATGATGAAACAGCTAAACAAATAACTTATTATTACATCAAAAACACTGCTCAGGCACACTCAGCATCCTATAACTTGGTTTATGTTCTTGTGCCTTCTCACATACTTGTGTTTAAGACGTCGCAGACGGATCATCAGCTGTCCGAACGATGGTCGAAGATGTGGCTCCCTGCATATTAGAAAAGACTAAGATTAATTCTAAATAGCATTATGTCTAAAATAACAGGACCTTATTTGAATCACCAGAGCTGTTACTTGCATGATAAACAGACTTTAACTGTAAAAAGCCAACTTACACAGCTAATTGGAATGCTAAAATAATCACAGATTCTTTTACTTAAATCTACGAAACGATTACCGGGATATGTTTTTGCAGATTTTAATATGAATGGTCCGAGAAATGAGAGAACAATTAAAAATTCAAAAGAGACCGAGTTGATATAAAGGTACAACCTAAAAGGATTATATATGTTCATTCTCCTTGTTTAGATATAAGTGACAATACTGATGTCTAAAACTCACATTTGCCAACAATCACGTATAATCTGTGCAATCATTGGATCAACATGTTCGGGGATTTCTAGATGCCTATTCTGGAATCCAACAGCTCCAACAACTTGCATAGGGTTCAAACCTTTCCAGGGAACCTGTAAAGTGACCAACTCCCATAATATCACACCAAAACTGTACACATCGCATCTGCAACCAATCCGGTCGACTTGTATAAGGAACAGAAGAGAAATGTCAAAGACATGCAAGTTATTGTGGTGTGTAAGGCACTTACTTCTCATCGGCTGGTTCATTCCTTAAAATTTCAGGTGCCATCCATTCAGGCTGCAGTACATCAGCAAAACTTTTAATTTAGAAAAAGAAGACAGATTTTTGGATAAATAGGAAAGTAAGAAAACCCAAAGTGAATGACAGGGATTATCCTTTAATAATACTACGTACCGTTCCAGCAGAAGACTTTGAAGACAGGAAAGTATGATGCTTCGAGCGTGACAACCCAAAATCACAGACCTGAATATCAAAGCAAACATGTTAAAAAAAATGCATTTGATATCTTTCAGCAGAAAATAAAAGCAACCTGTAGATTAGCTTAAATACACCATGATCAAAATCAAGGAATACTTTTGGCCAGAAAATAGATTTGAGGAGGGGACCTTTACAACCCAGTTCTTATCAACAAGTAGATTTGGTGTTTTCAAATCTCGATGCACTATAGTAGGCTGGCTTGTGTGCAAATAATTCATTCCTTTAGCCTGCAAACCATAAGAAAGTTCCTCTTAAATAGAAATTACAACCAGGAATGGAAGACGAGTGAAAGGGAAAGAGGAAAGAGATACTTCCACATAAGGTATCAAGCAAATAAAATAAATAATTGATTTACTTCCGACTTACCACATCAAGAGCCATCTGCATTCGTCTCCTCTCATCAAGTTGAGGATTGGCTCGATGCAATAGGGGATACAAACTTCCCCTGCATAACAGTGAGTGAGGAGCAAAAAGACTGTTAGACAGGGTCATGCCCTTTTAAATTAATAAATCTCTTGTTAGAATCTGAATCAAAAAGGAAACAAACATCTACTGAACTCGGTGTTTTCATGCACAGCAAAGCACAAAATGTAAAACCACAATGAAGTTTAAAACACCAACTATTCCGATAGCAATTAAAAAAGAAGGCACAAACAAGTGTAAAATTAAAAATCACAAAAACATTGAAGACTACAGATAGAACTAATTGCATTGTGTAAAGAAAATCAACCTGGGAAGATACTCCGTCAGTATAGAGAAATGTGGGGGGTGAGTAACTGCTCCCATGAAAAGAACAACATTTGGATGCCTCAACCTTAACATGATTTCAACCTGCAAGGATCATCAAACAGATAATTTTAACCTAAATTCATTCAGTTCTACAGGAAAGTTGAGCTCACAAGCATTAGAGTGTATAAACATGTGTAAAGCTATAGAAGATATTTTCAGGGGCTCACTTCACATTTAAATTGAACCAGTGCATCACCGGAGAAATCTTGATCTAAAAACTTCTTCACAGCAACCTCCTGAAGAGCAAAGAGAGTCAAATATACAAACACTGGAATAAAAATGCCATTTGAAGACATTAAGGAGACTTTTGGAACAAGTATATACTGTCATCAATCACTAGAATAATTTTAAAGAAACTAATGTTGATCCTCTTAGTAGAGTTGCTGCAGCAGTTGGATTTTTGAGATAGTCATAAGTGTGTACCACATATTAGGAAAATTAGTCAATCACATGACAACACTCTTTTCTTGCTAGGAAACAAAGTATATGTCACTGCTCACTGAAAGATGCATTTGAAATTTTGGGCATGTAGCAATGTTATCGTGGTCATCATATCATCTAGTCATAGTATACTACTAAAATTTCCATGAAAAAATGTAGTAGCAAGTGTTACTCACAGTGCCATTCCAATCAGCTTTGTAGACCTCACCATATGATCCTACAAAACAAGAGTTCATTTGTTAAGAAAGACTGGTAAGGACTCAATTAAACATTCTATGACTTTGTAGGTCCAATTAAACATGGATACAAAAAGGACCCAATCAAGTACGCTAGCTCAAATTCTTAAATTCAGTATCATTTGCAGCTATCAAGTATAGCAGGGTTGCACAGTCCTCTTCATATTCAACGTGAACCATATTGGATTGACCTGTAGGGCTGAGCTAAGTTCCAGAGCAGGCCGAAATTATAAACTAGAGATATGTTAAGCTGAGAGTAGGATGCACTGTCAAATAACTAATATCTTCGACTGATTATTCAGCTTCTCATACTGTATGTCCATCCAATAAAAACAGAAACAGGAAGACATCCTAGCCAGCATTTATGTAATTGTGTTACAAGATGTATCACACTATTAATTGAAATACAAGATCCAAAGCTCAAAAGAACAATGGTAGTGCCAGACATGTATAAAAAAGAACAAGATTTGTTGGGTTATCAGGAGGCCTTACCAATACCGATTCGTTCTCCAATTTGAAGATCCTCCCATGGAATTTCCCATTCAGAAACCTCCCTTGGAATAGGATAAATCTTCTCACTTTGATCATTGCCAACCATATGCAAGCCACTACCTGCAGTTTCTGTCCTTTCTAATGCAGATTCTTTACTGAAATCCATATCAGAAGTAATTCGTACTAGTTTCTCATCTGTGGCCAAGATGTTTTCCGGTTTTATTTGGTAAAACTCATCAGCAGAGCAGGACTCACGAACTTTAGAGCCTATGTCTAGATTGGCTGAAGATGTGATACTTTCAATTCCTTTGTCAAACAGAAAGCATGAACCTTGGGAGGCTTCAGTAAGATCAGCAAATCCCCTTACAACTAGTGTGGAATTTAGGAGGTGAGAACTTGGTACTTCAGCAGGGATTAGTGTCCCAGGTGCACCCATCAGATCAATGATATACTCACTGTATTTTTTCCAGATAATTATTAGCATCAGCTATGAGCCAAACAAAATTAAACTTTTCTATTTGAGTTGACAGCAAAACTACATAAAGCAGAACAGGGGAAAACACTGAAAAATACATACTGGTATGACACCATGTTGAGGAACTAACTCAAAAAAAGAAAAGAGTAATATGTCAAATTGTAGAAATGCGAAGCATAGCTACCAAAACCAAAGAGCAGAATTTGCAGATCAGAGTAGGAGGAAATACCTTCCGTTGTTAATTCTAATCAAGTTCACAGCTCCATCATCGGTACCAGTGTAATAGCTCCCTTTGACCAGCATGCAGGGGAGGTTAATTCTATCAGCTAGAACCTAGAACCATAAGAAAGAAACAATTACCTTATAAAATGTCTAAACACCTTTATCCTTAATCGATGTAAAATTAAACAAAGCTACAAGATACTATGACTAGAAAAAAACAATTGAAACGATACTTGTCAAATGAAAATCGAAGAGGGAGTGATGCAGACATGAGTGAAGTTAAAAATGAAAACATACTTCTTTCATGATCTAGTTTAACTTATGAAATTATGAACAGTAAAGGATTTTTAGTTTTTACAACCTTAAAAAGCAGGGCTCTGTGTCGGGAAAGTCCAACGTCAAGCCGTCCAAGTGGAAGAATGATAGTGTTAAGAGAACTCCGTAACTCACAACTTCTTGAGGTCCACAATCTCAACATCTCTTCAGCATCAGCAACAGGACCACCCATTCTATTAACAACCATTTCTGCAATTTTCTGAATCATGTCACAGACAACTGGGCTGTGGTCAGAAGCTCGTGACTGAACATGCATGTTATACACTCTTTTCTCAAGCGCTTGCAGTTCAGGATCAAGCAACCGGTTAACCAAAATTACTTGATAATCAACATTATCTGACACTGATACTGCTCGAAGATCAACCAAAGACGGCATTTTCCCTTGTGCACCCAGAGTTGAGGCAATGCCATACACATCATAAAATCCATCCACAATTTTTTCATTATAGTTTACAGCATTATAATTCTGCAAATAACATGAAACAAAAATTAGTTATTTCTCCAAAAAGACGGGAGGGAGAGTGTGTAATATTAACTAATGGGTTCTAAAACTTCTCTTACAAAAGAAAACATAAAAAAGCCAGTACAGCATTGATAAACCAAAGGAGGAAAATAGATAGATTTCAAAATTAATCGAATTAAAAAATCCATTATGAAATCCAACATCAATTAGTATTCATATCCATAACGACACTTACCATACAAATCCCACCATAATAATAGAAACAATAACAAGTAGAAGCATAATAACATGAAAGGAAACACTATAGTTCCCCACTAATAAAAAAAGAAATATATAACTTCTCATACAAACATACATGTAATGTTTATGGCAAGAAAAAAAACTGCCATGACCATATAATAAAGTAAATTGTCATATAAATGAAACACAACTTAGTACAGATAAGTGAAAAGCAAAACACCAAAAATTAAACTAAGTTATCAAAAATGAATAAACTCAATAAAGATATACTAATTTATAAAATCAGCAAAACTTAATTAATTGAGCTTGAAGAGCGAATTGAACTTCAATTAATTAGTTTTTTTCTTCTCACAATCAAGCCATGATTAATGAGAATGACATCGAAAAAAAGAAATTTCCAAAACTAACACATGAAATGGCAAGTCCAGAAATGAGATCAGCAGTTGAAAACTACTCATATATAAGATATATGACGATATGAGAATAAAAATACTAGTAATATTTATAAATAAACATGAAATGCTATTAGAACTTGCAACAAAAAATATGACATTATCAATTCACAAAATTATTCCAATTTCAAATCATATAAAGACATAAATATATTGAAATCTAATCATCAGATTAAGTGGAAAATGAAAATAAAATGTCCATGAATACTTTTTTTGACAATAAAATTGTCAATTACTACTGCTTCAAACAGGAATGCAATTTCGAAAAAACTAGTTATAAAAATGAAAGTTTTACGAAATTGAAATACAAAAAATTATATTACCCAGTAACGAAGCGAGAGGAACTCAACGAAAGAGCTTGTATCAGTGCCGGCGAGACTAATCTTTTTAGCTGCGTCGATCTGAACGGTTTCGGGATCCGAAGCACTGATCGCCAAAGCCAACTGCATCTGA
The DNA here is from genome assembly GCA_035048815.1 of Abelmoschus esculentus. NCBI lineage: Eukaryota > Viridiplantae > Streptophyta > Magnoliopsida > Malvales > Malvaceae > Abelmoschus > Abelmoschus esculentus. The sequence continues at coordinate 28,326,907 of JAUCBN010000002.1, forward strand.
AACTCTTCGTCTAACAAACTAAAATCCACCTCATCTCCACCCGTCCTGTCTCCCCCGACCGATTCCACGGCCGCATACGATTCAGAATGAGTCACCGTTTCCACTCCCGTAACATTCATCAAGTTGGAGATGGAATTCGAATTCGGATTTGGGCTGATCACGGGTTGCGCCTCCGCCAATCGTTGCTGCTCATTTAAACCACTTCCGATGTGTAGTTTTCTTAACAGATGCTTCATTTTCGGCATATCATCAACGGCGATTTTTCCTTTTTTATTCAATTTTTCTCTCTTTTTCGCTGTTTCTAATTTCTACTCTAACCTACGCTCGTTCCTTACCAGACTCGCTTAACCTGCCACTCTTCTCCCTCAAGCTACCACTTGAAAGACTTCAAATTAACCGTTCACTCGTTCCCTCCAATACGCACAAATATAATAAACTTAAAAACTACTACACCTTCAACTCCTAAGACTACTACTATTTTATACATTGATTTTGCTTTGTATAAAAAATTGTGTGAACTTACCACAATCTAAGCTCAGAGCTCCACTAGTGCTAGTGCTAGTGCTAGTATGTCTTCATACTTGTAATTTTGAATGCTTTTTTGTCCTATTATTTGATTGAATTTATAGTGAAATTGAATTATTTCTGTGATCTGAAAAGACGTAAAGAATCTCAAATAGTAAATACAACAACAGATTGGAATGAATGCTTCTTTTTTCTGTTTCGCTCATTGTGTGATAAAACGGACTTTTATCACCAGGAAGAGGCGCAATAGAACAAAAAAGTTACGTCAAAGGATTGATTGCTCTAGGACGTTACAATTTAAATAAGATAATAAGAAATAAAATTATTTTTTTATAAATTTAAATATATTCATATTTATTTTATTTTGAATCATATAGTGGTTATAATAGTATTTGTTCTACAATATAATCCTAATTATTGGACATTGATAGCTCAATCACTGTGCCGGTATTACTGTGCTCAAACCCGTAAACTTCATGAACAACAATCGTTCCTTTAACCACTAAAGTAAAATGGTTCCTACAAATATATTCATATTTAAAGGGGTGAGAAAGAGGAAGAAATGAATATTTTTAGTTAATCTCAAATCATAACCTAAATAAATATAAAAGAACAAATATGAACATTTTAATCTTCTCTTATTTGATAGGGGGATCTACATGATTGTCTCATTCTACTTGATCCGAATTAATCCAGCGGTAAATTAGATATCGATAGTTTTAAAATAAAATGAAAACATGCACCCTACAAATTTATGTAACAAAAATTGCTGCAAACTGCAGGATTTGGTTCACGCCATTGTCAGGCCTTGGCTGCCCCTTGGTTGAGGAGCATGGTCTACATTTATAACTGCCGTTTGTTTCAGTGGTTCGTAGGTTTAGAGTTCTATAACAAGGAAATCTCCTTCCAAGTTCCAAAGAATGGGTTCAAACGACTTAGCTTGGCCTTTCTCAAATTCCAAGTTCCAAGTTTCATACATAGCGCTAAACTTATTTTGATGTAGGGTCCAAGCTTATATTCGTATATATGGGATCAAGACATACATCATACGTATATACGTATTTATATAGAAACAATATGTACATTAGACATACAGGTCTGTTGCTTTTCTCCATATTTTCATCAGCATCCATGTCCCTTGAGAGCACTGTGATTTCGAGTTCCGAAATATAGACTGATTCTAAATTTGTTTTCGGTAAAACCTTTAACCAGACTTTGTTATGTGATTGATTAGCCCTGAGTTTGTACAAACATGTTATTCAAGCATTATGTTGGACATGAATTTCCATGTTTATTCTTAGCATACTGAAAATTTTCCAACTCTTTCCATTGGTGTACCAGGACGTGTTGACAACGTATACGGTGATCGCAACCTCATCTGCACCCTTCTCCCAGTTTCGCAGATGGTGGAAGAAGAGGCAGCAGACACCGCATGATCGGTTTCCATGATCTGATATGCATAATCACAAAGATGCAAGTTGAAAACATGTCGTCTCTTTCTGGCTCATGTACATAAAGTATCCACCATTTGCATATACTTAATCAGCTGCTCTTAATAACAAAACTTGTTGCTCAATATTGCAATTCAAATGCTGTAATTATCGTTACTCTATTTTAAACAGGCACTTGTGTTCACATAAATCAACTTTAGCTTTCTTATGTGCAACTGATTAAAAATAATATTCTAAATTTGATTACATAAAAAAATAAGCATAAACCACTAAATTCTACACTCTAAATCTTAAAACTAAGACGTTTATAGAAATTTTTAATTTCCACCGTCAATATATATAAGACAAGCAAAGCTAAAGTTACATTACATCCCAAACCAGAACATGCAAATATACATATCTTCCCCTGCTAGCTAGCTAGCCAGCAAACTCCATCGTCTAAACAAGGCATAAGGTAGGCCTTAATATATCAACAACAAACAATCGACAAATCTACACATATTAAGCTATGGTTTTTGAATATTAAGCAAGAGACAGGAATCAAAGGCCAAAGTGTTGATGAGGGTTCCATCTGCAATTTTTTGAAGTAGGCGAGTGTTTGAGTAATGTGGTCACATCTTGTTAGGTAGAAATTAGTTGGAAATATGGGTCTAGAAATGATCCTAGGAGGCTAGGACCACACATTGGTGTAGCTTCAACACGACCTGCATATATATTCTAATGGGGCCGCTGGTCCAGCAGGCAGCAGTTCAATTACCAGAAACTCTATCTGTATATAGGATCAGCAAAACCCGTACACATTATTAATTCTCTAGCAGCTGCTGTTGCTACTGCATGCATGTTTTTACGTTTTACTATCCATAGAATAGTGGTCGATGGTGTGAACTTATGATGCAATAAGTGCTTTCATCAAACCCAGAAACAATCAATTTTGCAGATTATTGATGGTTTTGTTTTGGATTTAACAAGCAAAGAAACCAAAGGAAAAAAGAAAATGTAACTGGTTACTGGTTTACTCTGCAAAATAAAGAGATACAAAACTACCATGAGAGAAAAGTTTGAACTTTTTCAGTTCAGGTCCACTCCTCGAGTTCTAATGGACCCCACCCTAGAACTCTTGCTAGCCATTGATCGTCGTCAACCTCCCCTCCTTCATCACAGCAGCTCTCCATTTTCTCTACTTCTCTTTTACCTCCTCCGGATATTACTACATTGTTATTATCGTCAAACCCCATATCCGTTATCCACATCTCCTGCTCCGGTAACCCAGCTCCCTTTACAGCAGGAATCTTCTTGATGGGTCCCACGAATTCAACGCCGGCCATTACTGTGGACGATGAGTCGGACATCGAAGCCCCGCAGCTCTCGCTGATCTTAATAACGTTGTGAACGGGAAAGAATATCAGTGGAGACAAAATTGGCGGCGATGAAGAAGAAGATAGTGATGGAGAAGTTACCGCTGTTGGCGGTGAGTGGGAAGAGTAGGTAGCTGATGTTATCACTTTGTAAAGCTCTTGCATTATCTCCTCTACTTTTTCTTCTTCGACCAAACCATCGTAGGAGAGCTCGCTTCCGTCGTCGGAGTCCGTCAACAAGACATTCAGCTTCCCCGAAATGTCTCCGCCGGATATTACATACCCTGGTGGCTTCAAGTCTTCTTTTCGTATCATTAATTTTGATCTTGTTTTTCTGAAGTATGGTATGTTAGAGGAGACTGAAGAGAAGAGAGAAACGCGTAATATAAAGGTGATGCCAGATAGGATGGTAGGTGAAAGAAAGGTGACGTGGCAAACAGAGGTTGAAGGAGGTTACGATTGATCATTATACACGAACCTTCTAGCCCAAGTAATTAAAGGAACGATTGATCTTCCTAGAGGTTACGGGTTCAAGCACCAGCGATGCCAGCAAAGTGATTAAGCGATCAATGTCAAATGGTAGAGATTATATTCCAAAACAGATACTACTTGTAATCACTATTAGCTTATTAAAAAAATTAATCATTATATGTATTGATAAGCTCAAGTTACATCATATAAAACTAAAGATTTTATATTAATCCATAATTATTAAATTAGTAAAATAAATGAATAAAATTAATATTAGTAAAAATTATTATTTAAAAAAATAAAAAATAGTTTTAACAATTTATTATCATTATTTAATGATCTAAAATTAATGTAAAACTTTTTAAGTTAATCTTAATTCATACATATATATATGGGTATTCAAACATTTGTAGGGATGACAATATAATTCAAATTCGATTCGATTTGAAGAAAAAAATCAGATCCAAATGTGATTAAAAAAGTTTGAATCTGTATAAAAAAAGGTTCAGGTCCTAATAGGAGGTGGATCATATATAGATATCGATCCATATATAAACCTGAATAAAAATATTAAAAATATTTATATTTAAAAAGTTTGAGTTGTTACTTTAATTTGTTTTATATTGAATTATAATATTGGTTGAGATTTCTATAAATTTAAAAATATTTGTTTGATAAAATTTATTATCTTTATTTAAAGATATTTATTTGAGTTGTTACTTAAAAAATAATTGGATTTTGAACTTTTTGATTTGAATTTGGATTTTAGTTATTTTATTGAATTGAATTTTTATTTATGTAAATGGACTTGGATTCTGACTTAGACTTTTTTAGAAAGTATGATTATTAATTAGATTGGACTTGAATTTTATAAAGTCTGATTTATTGTCATCCCTAAATGGTTGGTTTAATTAATCGATTGAATCAAACTTTTAAATTTTTATTAACCATTTTTCTATTAATTGTTAACTGAATTAAATTTCTTTATAAAAATTAACGGAATTGAAATTTTTTAATCAATCCAATTATCTGAATTTTTTTAAAAATTAATAAAAAATATAAATAGTAACTAAACTATATTAAAATGATCTTTTTAGTCACTAAACTTAAAAATTATAAAACAACTATTAAACTGATCAAAATATTATAAAATGATCATTGATTCATTACATATTATAAATTATTGATAACCAAAGTTTTAAAAAGTTATTAACAATTAACAGATAACCAAATTTAAAAAAAAATAACTGTTAAACAATTTAACCTAAAATAAACCGATCGATTAATCGAAAAAATATTAATCAATTAACTAAACTTTTGAACACCTTTAAATTTAAGGATTAAAATTAAAAAAAAAAAGTTTAGGGAGATATTTTAAAATTTAAGTTATTCGTTATGGTGCACATGATATATCATCGTATTTTATTTTATTTTGTTTGTGGTGCAAATAGATTATCGTTAATTCTAAAATTCTATCACATTATCAAAATTATCTAATAATATCAATATAACTCACAAATTTAATAGCTAAAGTAAAAAAACTAATATATAACATTATTAATTCTAAAAAATTATAATAAATATTAATATAATTAAATTATTTAAATATAATCTTATATATAATTGAGTGATTTTCGTCGTAATTTATGTATAAAATTACCTCATTAAGATTATTTTTGTAATAATCTCTTAAGTTTATTTTTAAAGAGTACTGATTCATTAATAGGGATTGGTCCAAGTGATAAATATTTTGATTCAGTTGAAATAGGTGCCAAGTAGAGGTGAGCATAATTCGACTTGAAAAAATCGAATAACTCGACTCGATTCGATGCGAAAATACTTGACTTGGTTTGACTCAACTCGAAATTTCATAAACTAGACTCGACTTGAAATTTTTTAAATAAAGTTTAAGTTATAAAATAAAAATTCGAATAATTCAAATTTTTTAGTAATTAAAGGATTTATTTTTAAGTTTAAGATGAGTTTCTATTTTTTTTATGATATATGTATACATTGATATATAAAATTATAATTTTTTTTACTACAGATGAAAAATATAAAAATCGACTCGATCAAATACTCTTCATAATTTCAAGTTTAAGAAATATATAATGAGAGTTAAAATTCTAAAAATGGGAAGAAAAATAAAAAAACTATTAATTATTATTGCATAATTTTGGTTACGTTTTCTCATATTTAATTTCTTTTGAAGGAATGTTTTCAAATTCTTAATCATTACAAATTAATGTTGGCATTTAAGTTCGCCATTTTCATAACTGAAGAATTGAAAATTTTCTTCAACGACATAATTAACCAATAACTCTACCTAATCCTTTTTTAAATATAATTATTTATAATTTATCCTAAAATTTACTTCACTCGATAACTTTTTACTGGGTTTAAAAATGATTTACTGTTTATCTTTTTCAGTTAATCCAAAAAGTTCATTTTGTCGAGATCTAAACAATGCTTTAGTGGTCCAAAGCAATAATCCTTAAATTAAACATTTCTTATATATTAAACTGATTTATTACGTCATAATTGACTTTCATTACAATAGGCTGGAGACAGCTGGGGAATATTAATCTGTAAACCAGCCAATCCAACTATTCTAAACCGTAGGATTTAAAATCTCCAGCTACAAAATAGAAGAAAACATGAAAATTAAATTCGCTGATGATTTATTTTATAACAAAAATGTGATTTCTCTTTTAAAAATTATAAATAAATTAAATATTAAATTATTTTAAATTGAATTACCCTTTATTTTAATTATATGTAATAATTTATAATTGAATAATTTATTTATAATTTTTTAAAAAGTAATATATTTATTATTGAAATTATAATTAATGTATAATTTATTTTTTATTTTATTACCTTATCATCGTCTATCTCCACAGATCATTAAGCAAAAAAATATATATATAATTTAATCTAAATTTTTATTTTAAAATATAAATGATTCTCATTTATATTTGAGAATCTAAATCAATTTTTATAGTGTTTATAAGAAAATATTATGTGCAGGTGATATTTTTCTTTTATAATTTTAAAATATATATATATATGCACACAACATTCTTCTCCCAAATCGCCATGTATATATGATGTTCTTCCCTTAAATTTTATAAAAATAAAAAAATCATTTACACGTGACATTCTCCTCCCAATATATGTGACGTTATTCTTTTAAATTTATAAAAATATTAAAAAACTAAAAACGTCACCTATACATGGCGTTCTTTACTCAAGTCGCCATGTACATGTGATATTCTACACTCAAGTCTCATGTTTAGGCATTGACAGATTCAAAAATTCATTTAAGGGCAGACACATAAAATTTTAAAATTTCAAGACATACACAAACTTTAAATATTATAAAAACTTAATAATTAATTCATAAAAATTATAAAAATTAAAATTAAATATGTGGACTTTAAAAAGTTTAAGAAAATTACGGATCCACCTTAAATCTTTATTGTATCCGTCAATATATTTAAGTAATATTCATTTACTTATACTATACCTTTTAATCTAAATTACAAAATAAATTTTAAATATATTATTTTATTAAATAAAAACTTCAAACGATATATATATATATATATATAACCCATTAAAGCTAACCAACGTGTAAATATATGTGGATCTAATAACTTTATATTATAAAAAATATTTATATAAATTCTAATGTATTCCAATTGGTATGTCTTCGTTCTAAATCTAAATCCGGTGAAGTGGCAGCATCCACTCTTTCTTTCTCTTCGATTCTTCTCCTCAATTTCATACGCTCTTTTTCTCTCTCTTCAAATCTAATCCTGCCTTCCCTCACTTCCAAAAAACATAAACTCTTTGTGTTTTTCTTGTAATGTCGGACAAAGTCTTCCCTGCATCTAAAACCACCGCCACGACTGCTCCGCCGACTGCCAATGGTGGAGCTCCAGCCAGTACAAACGCTACAACCAACGGTGGCACAACAAAATCCAACATTTATAACCCGACTTCTCGCCCACCATACCGCCCACAACCCTACCACCGACGCCACCGTCCACGACGGAACTATTGTTGTTGCTGCTGTTTCTGGACCATCCTCTTAATTCTCATCCTCGCGCTCTTAGTAGCCATAGCCGGGTCTGTCTTTTACGTGCTTTACCGTCCTCATCGACCTTCATTTAGCATCGCTTCCCTCCGTATCCACCGGTTAAACTTGACAACCACCGCCGACTCCTCCTCCTCCCATCTCTCAACCCTTTTCAACCTAACTATTTCCTCCAAAAACCCAAACTCACACCTTTCCTTCTCATACGATCCTTCCGTCGTTTCCTGCGTATCGAGCAACAGTGACGTTTTTATAGGCAACGGAACATTGCCGGCATTCGTCAGCAACAGCAAGAACGTGACGACTTTCAAGGGAGTCGTGGTGTCGACATCGAGTGAGCTAGATGCAGAGACGGTCAACAATTTGAGACCCGATCTGAAGAAGAAGAAAAATGGGATCTCGTTGAAAGTTGAGATGGACACCAAAGTGACCGTGAAACTGGGTGGATTGAAGAGCAAGAAAGTCGGAATCAGGGTTTCATGCGATGGGGTCAAAGGGGTTGTTCCAAAAGGTAAATCTCCGGCGGTGGCAAATGTTGCCGGTGCCAAGTGTAAGGTTGATCTCCGAATCAAGATCTGGAAATGGACTTTTTAGTAGCTATATTCTCAAACCCCACTTGTTTTATTTACATGTATTTTCTTCTCCTTTTTCATTGTTTTTGATTTTTTTGGGGGTGTATAAGAAATTCTGAAACAAATCAAAGAACCCATTGAGAGAAATGCCTTGGCATTAGATTTAGGACAAAGACAGACTCAAATCTTGAAGATGAAGATGTTGGAATTCGTTTGATTTTGTTTTCTTTTTTCCTTTTGAAGTGCAGCTCTGGTTTTGTAATAGATTTTTATTTTTATTTGATGAAACAATTATTATTATCACTAAATAGATAGAGATTTGATTTCCAGTTTCATCTTTGTTGTAATCATCTTGATTTGATTTCACATAAATCATATGTTTTCAGTTTGAATAAGCATTTGTCGGTGGGGGTTAATTTTCTGAATAATTAAAAGTAATATATTAATTATCATAAAATAATTATTAAATTTTATAAATATTTAAAATCATCATTGATTTGTTTGAATATATCATTAAATTATTAATTATTATAAAAATATAAATTAATTGTTATAAGTTATATTGTAAATTTTATCATTGAATTCAAGAGATTTTTTATAAAATATAATCCAATGATAATTATGTAATATTTATAAAATTTAATAATTATTTATTTTAATTGTTTAACCCGTTCGTCATCATGTTGTTAACGACATCAAATTACTTCCCAGTGTTTCCTATTTGGGCCGTTGGGCTTCTTGTTGGTGGAAAATGCAAAGCCCAACTTGTCATATGAGGAGATTAGGTTGAATGATGTCAAAATTTTACGAACAAAATTCATTATGTCTCATAAATAATTTTATATCATATATTAATAAATTTTTATTATTTTAATAATTGTGTGTGTTTTATTAATAATACGCATAACATAAAATCATTAGCAAAGAACTATCCCTGTTAAAAATCAAAAGCAACAGCACTCTTAAGAGATTAAGGCTCCGTTCGTCAAGGATTATCGATCCGGTTTTTCGATAATCCGTATCGAACGGAGCCTGAATGCATCAAGAAATACAATCAGTGAACAGAAACACATGTTTTCAAATTCCAAATTGACTAGAAAAACCAGCAAATGTCACATCCATAGGAGATTCTTCAAGAATCATAAAAAGAGGAGCATAGCCTCAACACAATATACTATCCAGTGGAAACCACTAAATTAAATGCCATGTTTTACATCCAACTAATGCTCTAGCTGCACCTGTGAGCATGAAATGGAGGTAAATTTATGAGTCTATAGGAATCAGTACACAGAAAACTGATTCATTAACAAAATGATTCAACCATGAGTATTAACTGCTTCCCATACTAAGTTCCTTGGAACTGAGTTACTTACATCCCTTGCCTGCAAAGCTGCTGATCGAAGAGTTGCAATAGTCATCGCGTTAGCCTTCCAAAACGACGCAGTATGATACTGCAAGTCGTGTTTCTTGCATAGCTCCTTAACGAATGGGGAAATTTTCCTGAGATGGCACCTTGGTAACCTCGGGAACAAATGGTGCTCGATCTGGAATTGCAGGCCACCATGGAACCAGTCCATCCAAGATGAACACAATATATCAAGTGTACCATCGGTTTGCTTCTCGAACCAATTGTTTCCACTAGGTGGTCCGACATAAACATTGGATGAGAAATGGTTTAAACAGAACTGAACATGTTGGATTCCAGTTACAGCAAAACTGGCTAGCACAAACATCAATCTCTCACCCCAATTAGGCAAACAAGAAACAAGTAGGGGAAACCAAGTCCAATAAACAAGGATCCCCAAAATCTCTTGACCCCTATTTGGCACCTTCCTCTTAGACAACAAAAATATGAAAGATTGTGCAAATAGATTGATCCTAGCAAAACACATTACAGGATAAAATGTCCAATGCTGGTATCTAATCAAGAACCTAGAAACAGAATCAAAGTTCATCTTCCTTTCGTAGAATCTAGATGTAAGCGAATTAAAAAGCTTCGAGGATACCGCGAAGAACGGCATGTGTTGAAGGTCCGGATCGAAATCTAGACTGTTACAAGCGATGTGATGAGCATTGTGGTTCCATTTCCACCAACCAATACTGATCCCTGCAAGGCAATTCCCAGTAAGGATCTGAGCAACTCTGTTGAATTTCCTGTTGGACATAACTTGGTAATGCCCAGAATCATGTCCAATCCACCCACTTTGTATCCATGAGAATCCCATTAACAAACCGGAACAGAGATGCACAATAATGCTTTCACAACATAAAACGCCATAAACACTGGCACAAAACAGCAATGCTATGATGCAAAGTAAAATGCCAGTCCCATGTTTTTTCTTTTCAAAAAGACCCATTTTTGAAAACTCAGCAGCAAGTTTTCTGAAATCGTTTGAAACTTCCGAGACAGTGTAGTCTTTGAGATGGTACCCAGTAAAGAACTTGTCGAGATATTGCCAAGCTAGGCCTGGATGATAGGCTACAAAGGCATCAGTGGCATCTTGGCCAGCCAGATTCAGCAAGGGATGTGCTCCCCCAGGGTGGTGTTGACTCCATTCAGTCACATCATAGATCTTTCCCTGTATGGATATCCACAGATCTCCTGGGTTTTTGTGGCTTTCAAGCTCTGATTGAGAAATGTACCTCCTTGAATCTGCCATTGAAGCAAGAAAACAGCAACTAAAGAAAGGATCTGGCTTTTTAGTGTTTCTCTTCCTTCCTAGGATGTTAAAGGAAGAGTCTTTGTAGTTGTGCACTGTGAAAAAGTAATGCCTTTTTTCCTTTTCTTTGCCTTTGCCTGTATGAGTGTGATGGAAACTGATGGAGGTGATACCGATAATATAGAGATAAAGAAGCAAAATGAAGAAGCGCCACAGCCCACAGATTCTTAAACAATAAAAAGCAGAGATGAGACGTCAGAAACTAAAATATCTTGGGTGGAGGACGAAATAAAGACTTGAAATTGTACCTTGAAGGAAAGATTCATATTTTAGGTTTAACTGGCTCTGGTTTAATCAGTGTAATTTTGAATATTAGCTGTAAATTGCAATTTTTCTACTCTCTAGTATGTGGCTTTTACAATTTTAATTTTCTTAAAAGACCAAGCTTGAAAGGAATACTCAAACCTTTAAAAAAGGAATATCCAATTCAATCCAAAACTCTCATGGGAGAAATTGGGTTTTAGTTCATAAGCCCATAGATGGTTTGATGGGGCTCCGTTTTTGGATCCAAGTACCAAAAAGCAAAAAAGCAAAACACTTTTGAATAGTTTCACAGTAGATAAGAATATCCGTACCTGTCTCTTTTGATTAGTTTCGAAAATGCAATATAAAGAAGCAAAAGCCCCCACTTTTGTCGCTTAAACCCGAAACAGAAGCCCCTCTTCTCATCTCATGTCCTGTTTCTACTTTCGAACAACCTCTTCTTCTTAACTTTCTTTGTAAGCTCCACTTCTTTCAAGGTAAATATTTATATGTTTATAATTTCATCATTGGGTGCTCCGAAATGGGTTGTTGTTCTTAGATGAGAAAGTTAACTACTTTCAAATTGTTGGGTGTTTAAGATTTATGTTTTTTTTTTTCAAGTTGGTTACTTGAGTGATCCAGCTATGCTGCTTAAATACTTGATTTTTTCCCTAGTAAGAAATAGTGTTGAACCAAAGAAAGAGTGTGTGGTACTTTCAACTGCTGCCCCTGTAACCAAAGAAGTTTCAGCTAGTCCCAGGTCTGGTTTTGATGAGTCCCGGAGTGATTCTTCGAAGCCTCAGCGGGTCATGGTTATCGGTGCTGTGGTTGGACTACTGCTCTTCACCTGTCTAACAAAGGTTATGAGGTCGCAATTGAGGATAGCCTTGTCCGACAGCTATTTTACCACCAGCTTGGTCTTGACTTCATAACTCCCATTTCCTCCATCCATAACTGAATCTGTTGTTGGAAAGCTATCACTGGAAAGACAATTGAACTTTATATCGGCGATATCTTTGAGTTCTTATCGGAAACTTTCAACTCTTTTGAACCTGAAGTTGTTGTCCATTTTGGAGAGCAACGGTCTGCCCCTTATTCTATGATTGATCGATCAAGAGCTGTGTTCACTCGGAAGAATAACGTCATTGGAACGCTTAATGTTCTTTTTGCAATAAAGGAATTTAGAGAAGAGTGTCATCTTGTGAAGCTTGGGACAATGGGAGAGTATGGAACTCCAAATATAGATATCGAAGAGGGTTATATCACAATTACTCACAACAGGACTGATACTTTGCCTTATCCGAAGCAAGCGAGCTCCTTTTATCATCTCAGTAAGGTACTGATTCAAATAATATAGCCTTCACTTGCAAGGATATGGGGGTTACCTAGACATAAGAGACACGGTCCAATGTGTGGAACTTTCTATTAGGAATCCAGCGAAACCTGGTGAATTTCGGGTTTTCAATCAGTTCACGGAGCAGTTTTCTGTCAATGAGCTAGCTGCCCTTGTAACAAAAGCAGGAAAGAAGCTTGGACTTGATGTACAGACCATATCTGTGCCGAGCCCCAGAGTTGAGGCAGAAGAACATTATTACAATGCCAAGCATACTAAACTCGTTGAGCTTGGGCTCAAACCTCATCTTCTCTCAGACTCTCCTCTTGACTCGTTGCTCAAGGATCGTATCAACACAAAACATATTATGCCCAGCATTTCTTGGAAAAAATTTGGGGTGAAGCCACAAACTGTGCCACCAATTAGGTGGTCGATGACGAGAGGAAGTTATTGTTTATCTTGTTCTATCTTTCCACCCTTCGTAGATGGTGCTGCAACCCTTTCAACTTTTCATGTCAAAACATGATCTGTAATGTGCTCATCAGTTTCAAATCTCTCCCTTTGTCTAGTTGATTTTATAATATTATGGTATATGAAATAAAATCTATTCTAAATTATATAAACATAACAATTATAAATTTATAATAAATTTGGAATTTGAAAAGATTTTATTTTTAATATAAATATTATAACATATATATTATTTTATAATTATACATGTATAAGTATTGGTTTAATAATTAATTATAATTAAATAATAGAAGATAAAAAATAATTTTATTTTTAAAAAGTTTTTTTCACCACAAAAACTATAAAATTCACCTTCTAAAAATCACTTTTAAAAATAGATTTAGCCTGAAAACTAATAGATTTACGTATATATAATTGAACCGTAATAATAAAAAAGAAATTAAATGAGAGCTTAAAACAATGGGGGTAACACCGAGGAGAACTATATACATATATTCGGGCATCGATCATTCAGTATATGTGATGCATTATTTAATATTATTCACCAAAGGAAATGGTACTGCTGCACTGCTACATCTATCCAAATTTCTGATATTTCGATGGAAAAGTACTTAATTAAGAAACCATAACCTAAGCTTGCCATGGTTTTTGACTATGCTGTTTCTGCTGTCCTTATGTTGAAGAAGAATTCATACGATGATTAAGTCCTGCTAAGCTATGAGGGAAAGCTTTAAGACCCAAGAAATCTCTGGTCAACCCATCAGTCCCTCCTGTACTGCTACCACTTCCTTTATGATCTTCATGATCACTCCTTAATTGTGATTCTTTTGTTTTTAAGAAATTACGGTCTAGTGTTTCTTGAAATGGAAAACTAATGTCGTTTCTTTTGGTGTTCCATGTTGTTCCATTGAAAGACTGTTCAAAACAAGAAGACCCGGTGTCAAGATCAGTTGTAGAAGATAAACAACTCATCAGACCATGGAGTTGAGAACTAGGAGCTGCTCCGGATGGACCACCATGGGTGAACTCAGTTCCTAGGCCAAAACTAGACGTGGCAAAAGTTGTGGAACTGCTGACTCCAGACATGTGAGCCTGGTGATGGTGATAAGGTACAGGTGATTGTAAGGGTTTGCTCATGGTTACACCCATTTGAGCTGCCTTCTGCAGGAGTGCAGTTGCAGACATGTGTGGAGAAGCTGAAAGATCCTGGAATGGAGGAAGTGTAACAGAAGAACTAGGGTTTTGGCTAGGGTTTCCGTTCTGTAACAATGGGTGGCCTAAAAGAAACGGTGATGATGAAATATCTTTCTCTCTTTTCACATGGAAGGAATAGCTATGGAGTTGAGGTTGGGGCTGCAGATTGGTCATGTTTATATGTGAAACTGAAGAACCAGGTCCAGGTTGCTGTGGGAGGAGAAGTACAGGATTTGCAGCTGTAATTACCCTTGCACTCTCTTCAGCTAAAGCATCACAAAACGCCCTATGAGTGATGAAACTGTCCCTCCTGGAATCCACAAATACAAGCAGAACAAACCAAAAAGAGCAATCAATGTCCAAGACAAAACAGTGAGTTATTACTTACTGTACTTCTTGAATGTTGTTAATTGAATTGTTTACCTGGAGAAAAGGGTTCCACAGTCACATCTATACTCTCTGGTGCCACAGACTTTAGAATGAGCTTTCCAATCCGATTGAACAGCGTAACGCTTTGAACACTTTTCACATTTCCATTTCTTCTCCCCATGTTTTCTGCAAAAGTGTTTCTTTATTCCCGTGAGGTCCCCAAGAGCCCTAGATGGGTCATGGTGCACACAGGTCATCTCCGGACAGACATATACCTTCTTTCTTACCACATCCTTGTTGGTTCTTTGCTTTAGTTTCCATGGCAAGTTATGTCCTCTCCTATGAAGCTGAAGATTCTGGTCTCTCTGAAACCCTTTGTTACAGATCTCACACATAAACTTGTTTGTTGCAAGGAGTGACTTGGGAGACAAAGCTATCACTTCTGCATCTGGGTCTGAAAACACAAATCCATCCAAAAATGAAAAAAAAAAATTGTTGGGAAAATAAAGAGAAAGTAGTAAATCAGCTGGAATTTTTATGAAAATGGAATCAACCTGGATTGCCTGCCAGATTTCTCTTCTTCTTTGGTGGGCACAGTGTGCTGGTCTCAGCTCTGGTTGAAGCCATCAAATTGGAAATATTCTCATCCATCACAAATATATCTCTTTACATGTACATCAAATTTATAATACTCAATGTTTTTGAACCCTAATTTGCTTAAACTTTAACAAAAGATGAATGAAAATGATACAGAGCATAAACTGTAAAGAAAGAGAGACAAAGGTCCCAAAATGGATTAGCTACCAGAACCTTAAACTGAACTAATATAGCTATTCTCCAAATTCAAGTTCCAAAAAGTAATATTCATCTTGCTCTACAGATGCTAACACATAAACTTACAAACTGAATAAACAATTAAAAACTTTCCTGGAAAATAAAATGTGAGATAGAGAGAAAAAGATTCCTGAGAAGCACTCCACTCATCCAAAACCAGCAGGCTTTGTCACTGACGTTGCACTTTCTGTCTTTTCTCTTGTTTACTTGTGAAATTTATAAACTTGTTTAATCTTTTAGAAGGCACTTGTATATCAAAATATCAATCTGAGTTTTCACATTGAAAAGTTGACATAAAGTAAACACAAATGAGAAAACAGATTGAGATGGACAGATGATGGATATAAGCAAAGTTGATTACAGGCTTTTTAACATAAGAATGGAGTTAGAAAGCTAAACCACTTTCTCACATGAAACATGATTGGCTCAGTGATTGGATTCCATTTCCATCCAGCAGATATGTTCCCAGAATTCCTTTTTTTTAACTTCCCGGATTTAAACTTATAATATTCTTTTACAGAGCTGCTATGCATATGCAGCACAACCAATAATCACTTAAATTATTGCTGGTGTGAGAGACAAACAACTGACTGCAACATGCCCATAATACAACATGGAGAGTAATCCCCAGGGACTGAAAAAAGTAAGAAATGACCAACTTCTCAACGATTAATAAACAATTATGTATATATATCAAACTTACTAGCAGTAATTAAATAATGTTAACAGATTTATTATTTAGGCAAGAAATTAGCTGCTTGGAATGAGATGATCATGGAGGCATGCAGCAAAAGCAAAAATGAGAAATGTCGACCCACTCACCCAATAATATATGTGTATATATATAAGACAGAAAATAATTGTTACCACAAAACAAAGCAAGTTATTAGTATGTTGAACACAATTCTGTGAACAAAATAGAAATAAAACATATAAATTAGAAACGTAAAAAAAAAAATCTGAAACTTTAACCGAGGCCTGTGCTATCACAGTGTCTTTAAAACAGATTCGTCCCCTCCCGGTGCTGGAGTTACTATGGAACGTCTGTCTCTCAGGATACAACGGTAGAATACAATAAGGAGAGCAACGCTACCTTACTGCAACAACGAACTTTACAGAAGCAGAACACTATCTGGCTATAGGATATTTGTGGTTTTTTCAGTGTGTTGAAATATGAACAAAGGGTCTCCTTTTATAGTGCTCATGCAGGGGACATGTTTAATTACAGAATTAATCTGTAATTAACAATTCTTGAAGAGTTACAACTCCCAGAAATTAAAAGGTGGTTTAATTCTATAATATCTGTTAAAAATAAAGTCAGAAAAGTAGAAAAGTTAACTAATACTAGCCCAAAATGCCTAGCCATGTATTTAATCCAAGCCTTTGACTTATTTCCAATAATAACATGAAGAGCTTTTGTATATAAAGCTTTCAAAATCTAAGTTCCCAACAAATGTGGGATATTCTACTTTTCATTTTATTTTTCCAACATCATGGGTGTTACATTGAGCAACAATTTCTCATTCACCCATTAAACATTTTGAGCATGTAAATATACAAATTTAATCTACTCTTGTTGTAGATTAATAATACACATAGTCTCAATTAATTTGACTAATGGAACCCGCTCAAATGTCCATGTACCATACCATTTTTCCAACAAAATAATGTGACATGTTTTTGGATATACATTGTCTAGATATGTGTTTTAATTCATGTTTCTTCACAGTAGCATTTTGTCTTCACACTAAAAGAAAAGAAACCGGGTCCATAAAAAAAGTTGTGTTTAATCTGTTTTCATTTGTCATTTTCAGCTTTTGCATTATTTATTTATAGTTTTCAATCTGATTACTTGCTTCCAGCTCATTATCAAGCTTAAAAACATGCTTCGCATTTTGAGTACAGTAACTATAATATTAAATATATTCCCTTATTGCCATACCTCAACAATAATGTAAATTATTGAAGCTTTAGATAAGGGTTTTCTATACACACGAGACCTCAACCTCAAGACCTACTTAAGGTATACCAAGACGTTCAACTCTTGGATCTAATTGTAACTTGGTACCTTTCATTGACCTATATGGAGTAATGAATGAAGAGGAAAGTACTGTTACATAAAATAAAGAAGAAAAAACCAGAGTCAAACTCCAGTGCCATCATTCACCTATATAGTGTAAATATATACATACATATGGTCAGAGTGAAAAGTAAGATCTAAGGTAGTATCGTTTGCAATTTTTTCAAGACCAAGAACAAAAATTCTCATGGATTTCCATAAAAATAGATGCTCGGGCTTTCTCTTTTTAATTTTTCTTCTCCTTAATCAGTATAAATTGGATAAATGTGTAAGGTGTCTGCTGCACTGCTTTTGATGTAGGCTGATTGAATAATACTACAAAGGAATATTGACAGAAATTGACCTGTGAGGATATGAAAATCTTTTTAAATCAATCAAGCAGCAGTCCAACTCCCAGGAGGTTAAGCAGCTTGTGTAAAACTGTAGATAATGTTGGTGTTTTGGCTCCACAAACCCTGAAAATAAGACTCGGATATGGAAATATCAATCTCATCGGGTACCATTTCGGTTCTGCTGATGTTAATCTTATGAGGGGGAGTTAAAACATTGAAGTGACTATCTGACAGACGAGATAAATTAATGTCATGTTAAATGATATAAACACTAGAACCGACAAAAGTTGGCTGGGATCCTATGCCAATGTTTTTGCGAGTCTGGCTAGCTTCAACAACGAGCTGTAGCTAGTTCAGATTGTGGACCAAGTTAACCACGTGTATGAAGACCCACTTGTCTCATCACTTGTTTGAAGATGGTGTATGTATTCATGTGTTTTCACGTATGATCAGATGTTAGACTTGGAGGAATTGTCGGGGAAACTTATTGGTGTTGGAAATGATTACTACCATTTGAGATACCTTCATCAGCCATGCCACTTACCTCTCTATGCATGTTAATATATCAATTAATTGGCTAAAAAACAGCAAAAGAGTTGCTGCAGCAGCAGCAGCATCTTTTAGACAGTCTGTTCTGATAAAACCCTCCAAGAAGGCACCATCCCCAACGTATAGTCAGGGTCGCTGGAGGGACAGTCGTATCTCTTATAAATCTTAAATTTTACAACTTTATACTCCTAAAATTTTAGTATAACTTTCTAACAATTTGTACCCGTAATATAAAATATTTAATCCATCCTTGCTTATAGTAGTAAGACAAGCAATTCCATTCTTACCATTAGCTTTCCCTTTCACACTCTTGTCGATGCTTGCTTTCTGCAAATGTAATTACAAAGCATCCTTGCGAAATCGAAACACAATCCAAGTCCATGTTCTAACCTGAAATGACAACATTTGATTGAAGAAAAAATATTATATTATTTTAAATTAAAAATAGGATTAAATTAAAAAAAAATCTAAATAATGAAGGTTAAATATATAAATATAAAAAATAAAATTCAATGCTCATTTTATATTTTTGGGATAGTTTAGTGATCATTTGTGTGATTTACCCACTTTTTTTAATTGTTATTCCACAATTACGTTCCCTGCATTTCTATCGACTAGAAGAAAAAAAGGTAATTGTTTGAAGGAAACAAGTTTGGGTCTTTGAATTATGAATAAGCAAGAAGATGACGAATTACAGAACGGGGGATGGTCAAAATCATCTTCAGGGCCGTAAAAATGGCTTGCGAACTTCCACCGCGATATAATGGCGGGAGCGGTGATGGGTGGTGTGCTTCACACGATCGTGGCACCGATTGAGAAGGCAAAGTTGTTGCTTTAAACCCAAGAGATCAACTTGACGTTCGTAGCTGGTCGGAGAAGGAAATTCGAAGGGATGCTTGACTGTATCTTCCGGACGGTTAGAGAAGAAGGCACTCTTTCTTTATGGAGAGGCAAATGAGAGTAATGTTCTCAGATATCACCCTTCGGTTGCTCTTAATTTCTCTTCAAGTTAATAAATTTGACATTTTTCCTTTTATTTTCCCTCAAGGTTTTGGTTTAAAAATTGATTTTTTTTTTCTTTTAATATTTACAGTGAATGGATGGTTGCCATGGTCCTCTTAGTCTTGCAAGATGTAACGTATTGGAGATTCTATTTCTAGGGTAGAGTACCTTATTAAGCTGGTTTACTAGTTCACATTGCTAGTTGCAACTGTAATTTCTTTGGTGCAATTACTGCTATAATTCGCAAATCAAAATTTTTTAATGGATTGAATGGAGAAATTAAGAAAATTATCATCCGTAATAATATCCCAGCTGAATGTCATTTAGCCTATTCATTAGATAAGGGACCAGAATCGCAATGTGCTGTTGTATTTTTTCAAGTCTCTGGAGAGTTTGTGAAACATGCTAATCCATAACATCCAATCTTCTTTTATATGCAAGTTCAATCTTAGTTGTCCTTTTACTTCCATAGAGGTTTTGATTGTGTCATCCTATTACTTGACCTTATCTCAACTGCCATTGGTGCTTTTTGCTATTGTTCAGATGGTCAAAACTTTCTTGAGGATGGAGCTTTTAGTTGTAGTTGTGGCATGTGAGGATGCCTGGCTTTGATCGATCAGAATAGAGTAGTTGGAATCGAAACTTGTTAGAGGCTCGTTTGGAATAGAGGATGAGTTATAGAAGAAATACTGTTTGGTGAATTTTATGATAGAGATGTCACTCATTGGATGCAGGTAGGATGAATGCAACAGGGAAATTCATACCACATCTTTATCTGATTATAGAATTCCGATAGATTTAAAGGAAATTGTTATAATACATCGGTCAAACCAGCAATGTTGTATTAGTTTCAGTGTTGGGCTTTGGGTATCAATATATGCCCCCAAAAAGAATGCATGCCACTGAGATGAAAATGTTATAAAATGAGGAATAGAAGAGGAAGAAGATAGATGATAAATACCCTTGGATTCTTCTAGTACCCCTTCGTGTGTTGTAAATCTCTGGAATTTGGCAACTGAATGGAATTTTATTTCAATGACTCTGCAGAGTATTAGGAAAATAAAAATCATGTCATGCCTTTATAGCTGGTAGTGGTAGTCTGGTAGAGGCTATAGAGGATTTCTCTCCAGGTTCATGGCTGATGAAGAGGGCATTAACCAGCAAGTTTATTGCAGAATATCAGGCCATCAGCTACTGTTAATATGTCGTGCTTGAATTTTTTCGCTTTTCACTGTACAGGAGCATATAGTGGCAGTGTGTGACTGAGTTCATAATGTAGTCTGAAGAGATAAAGCCTTTTTTAACTTCAAAATCGTTCTTTTTCGTGAATTGTACATATTAGCTGTAAATTGTAGATATTTCGAATGGAACTTTATTTGTTTGTGACTTTGTGTTTTTGTGGATGCTGTTAAAAGAACCTATCATAATGTTATTCATGGAGGTTGTAGGAATAGTGTAGAAGTTGCCATCAAATTAAAACTTAAGCTGAATTTTCCCACCCTGAATAATGTCCATATACACACAGTTTCACTGTTCCTTTTTCTTTCATTCTGTAACTCCTTTCCAAGGTGCATTAACCAGAATATAATCATGATGTTGGAATAATAGGGACAGAAAAGATCAGAGAATCGTTAAATGTATGGCCCTAAGTGGTGAGTGACGACTTTTAAAAAATAACTATAGTGTTACTCTCTGGAAGAGCCTTAGGAGTAGGTGAAAGAGATGACTGTTTTCCCAACATATGGCCAATTCATCATTGGTAAGATGTTCATAGAATCACTTGACAAATGCCATCGACACAAATTTTTTACAGCACATTTGCGTGTCTTGAAAAAGAAAAACTCCTTAAACTTGCGGGATCTCCTGTTACATTTTATTTACTTTGCCTCTGTTTATGCAGGATCTGTACAGGAACATATTAAGAAATTGGCTGTTCTCAAGATATTCGTGTATTCTCTGGAGCATCTGCCAACTTTGTTGCCACATTGATCACATTTGCCTTGCTGCAGACACTGAGAGAAACCCGAAAGTGATTCAGCATTATGAAAATGTTGGGTAGTAGCTCAGGCTGTGACAACTTCTTCAGGATTGTTGTCGTATCCACTAGTTTTGGTTAGGAGGCGGGTGATGATACAATCTGGCTTGGAAAAACCAGTGTACCACATAGCACACTGAACAGCTGGAGTACAATTTATAGAAAAGAGGGGGTGACTTCATTTTACCATGGAGCCCTATCTCTAATGTTTTGAGCACTGGTGCTGCAGCCATCTTGGTTCTGTATGATGAGATGATCAATGAATTCGGGGTATTTAAGTTCGAACTTCAAACCAATTTTTTCATAGTTTTCTTTCTGAAAGTTCTTTTGTTCCCATAAAAGTAACACAAATGATAAAGAAAACAGGTAGAACCAGCAGAAATTTTGAAGAGTAAAGCTGTAATGAACCCTATAAATCTAGAGCAACAATGAAATGTTACATTTGTGGGAAACGGAATATGTCAAAAGATTCTCTCCTTTTGCTTCCCAAAGTGATGTAAGCTTTACTCTAAGCAACAATGAAAGAGCTAAAGAGCCATTGGCCAGAGTATGATCTGGGGGAGGTCTTAACTGGAGAATACAATGGTACTAAACCAAAGTATTGGGACTGATTAGGCATGAAAATAAAAAAAATATGGGACAGCAACAGCAACAACAATAATAATTAACTCATGAATACAAGTGGGAAACCCATAAAAGAAAGGCAAAGCAAAACCATGACTTCACCCCCATAAAAGAAAAAGGCAAGAGAAAACAAAAGAGGTGATGAACTGATAAAGTACTTAAAGATGCTTTTTCCCCAAACTTTTAGACTGAGTTTTTAACCTAAAACCCTACCATTAAGGAACTTTGAGTGGGGTACTTGAGTTGTCCATCTCTCATCACTTCCATTAAAATATATACCAGAAAAAGAAAAACTATGACTCTCTTTTTTAGCTTTTCTTTTTCATCCCACAGAGAGTATCAGAAGGAGATTCTTCTTACGTTAGGCTGTAAAGATTCTAGTTATGTAAATCATACACACAACACTCCCATATTTGTAAAATTTTTGTGCTTAAATATCAACATCCAAAAGTAAGCTTGCCACTCACTCTTCATTTGTGGTTGTGGTTTCTGGGTCGGTGCTGTCTTTTCCAAACCCAGAGGAAAAATAATCCTATCACCATTTGACTTGAAGTGGATGTTTTTGTTTTAATTCATATTAACGCAAGTGATCGAACGTTAAATTCATAATATATATTGTCTGATAGCTCGGTGACAACTTGGGGACTTGTCTTTGCCTTCAAATATACTAAAAATCACAGCTTTTTCACTTCATCACTGTACTTTTAAAGAATCTGGAATTCTGGGTTGTTACACAACTAATATGCAAAGTGATCTTGGGATCATCAAAACCCTTTCTTAATAGCCATTAAAAACTTCAACTAAGATCTCCTTTTACAGACAACTAGCATGTGTTCTTTTTTTTCAAACCAGTTAAGCAGAAGAATTGTCGGAATAATCACAATGAAGAAGATTGAACCACAAATTGTGGAATGAAATCTGTAGAGAGAATCGGGAAGAAAAGAGTCGTGTAAGAAACTAAGAATTCCCAGCATTTTTTTTAATTTTTTCTTTACAATAATTGGAAGAATTTTGTCAGATTATGCGAGAATACCCTCTTTGATTGGAGGTCGTCATTGTCAGTGAAAAGCATCATTAACCAAATATTAAACTTTATCACATTATTAACCATTCTTTTTCAACCAGAACCTATCTGGAGCAAATTTCAACGGCTCTGATTGTTCAATAATTGGAAAATGGAACCCCCACCTTTAATGGATCCAAATCACTCATTGCTTACTGTACTAACTCAGATCAAACCGAGTTGCCTGAAACTCCATGACTCCCACTCCTCAAATTCATCAAAAAAAAACATTAAATAAAAGGAAAATGGGATTTTTTCACACATACAATACAATTCCATTCACTTGATTTAATTACTACAGTTCCCTAAAGACTCCATCTTCAATATGCTTTCTTTGAACAAAAAAAGAGCAGAATTTGATTCCTTTTTGGAATTTGACTGCCTACTTTTATGTTCACCAAGTCGCAGATAATAATGAAAAGGAAAACCCAGATTTGAAAAGCATAAAAATGGCAGCTTGATTATATGTTTCTTTACTTGATGCTATTACTTTATGTTATATCATACCCAGAGAGCGCCAACTTCTACGAGCTTTGGGACGAGGTGTCCACTAAGGTGGAGAGCCACAAGGGATTCAAGTCCGCCGACGCACGTTCCGCCAATGAACACGGCTGGAGCAGGATTCCGAGAGGAGAGGGTACCGAGACCAGGCGGCGTAGGGAGTGAAGCGATCTCATGGTCATCGAGTTCGATAACAGTGGGATGAACCCCTATGGTGGCCAGCAGCTTTTTCATCACGTGACACATGCAACAAGAAGACCGGCTGAAGATTATCACGGGGTTCTCCGATATCAACCTCCTGATCCGTGTCTCCGATGACTCCTCCTCATCTATGGAAAACCCGGCGCCAGTGATGGTACTCATGGGGGTGGTGTTTGAGGAGGAAGAAGGCGGCGGCGGCAGTGGACTTAGATCAAGCTGCACAACATCACTTGACCAATTCCTTAACCTTTGCATCGCCAAAACAAAAATCGAAGAGCCTTTGTGTGATTAACTGATTATAGTAATGTCAACGAAAAAAAAAACTAGTGGGATGAGAGACTTTAAAACTACACACGCACATATATAACAGAGAGAGAAAGAGAAAGGGCCTTTGCTTGGGTTATGGTTGCCTACATCATAAAGTACCATGTTACGTAGGCTAGTTTTAAAGGAGACCAAAAAATTTTATTATTCATAGATTCGATTCGATTCAAATTAAAACATTAAAATTTATCTTGAGTTTAATTTAAATCATATAATGGATAGAATAATAATAATAATAATACTTATTAGATAAATATAGTAATTAAATTAAAAATATGATCTTATAATATTTTTTATAATATTTGATTTAAATATGAGTACGATATTAATTATTATATTAAAAATATTTTTTTAAAAAGAAATAAACCTTATTTGTGTTTGATCATAGTCCTTTGAATGTGGGCACGTATGATATTTGGAATTTTTTTTAGAGAAAGAGGGAAGTGATGGCGTGGGTTGGATATTTTGAAGACGACAAGAGCTATTATTTTGTTACGATTTTAACAGTTTGATTACACTAAAATGAGACACGTGGCTGTTATTATTTATTTATAATATTTAATAAATTTGTAATTTAATTGGTGTGATGTGATGTACCACATTGACTCAATTAAAAAAATTTGAAAATCATTTTTAATATAAATGAGAAAAATTGATTGAAAATCTTTACATAAATTAAAATAAATAGCTCGTCTAAAACGCCGTCGTTCCGCTTTTCCCATCAACGGAGAGATCGAGGCAATAGTACATGATAGGAATGGGTGGATTCCATGTGGTGAAGCAGACGAGTGAGGGGTCAACACATCGTGCGTCACAATTATACTGTTGTAGTTCGGAAACATTGGATATTTGCCGGAACAGTCACATGGGGATGGTGAGGGATCGTAGTAACTGACACCATCACTGCCACGTGGAAGTCATAGATCGAAGAATGAGCAGACCAGAGCCTTACCTTTACCCATCATCTAAGATACTCCTTCGGTTCTTCCGTCGCACTTAATATCAATTTATTGTTTATTCTAAATTATTAAAAATATTATTCTAAATTAATTAACTAAATACCAATATTTATATATTTTAAAAGAATACTACTGCAGCTGCTAAAATGAAAATCATCCCAACGCAAAAAGCACCGGAGGGAGAGAAAGGAGAGCTGACATGGAAGGAGCACTGATTGGGGATTAGGGCGGGTGGGGATGGTCCCCCCGGCACGACATAAACATAAGAATCAAAATTGCATAATCCACGTCATCGTGACGTTCCCAGCATGCCACGTGGTAGCTGTGTTTCACTCTCCTTCAGGCGTGGAAGATTGTGGGCCTATAAAGCCTATAATCAAAAGCCACGTAGAAACCCAGCCGCTTCTAATTTTAAAGGGGAGACTTGGGATTTGTGCTCTTAAGAAATTATTCTGTGAATATTTTCACACGTTATTCTTTTATTTGTTTTTATATTATTAATTTGTTTATAATTAATTTCTTTATAATCATTTATTTTATATTTATAATATAAAAAATAAAAAATATATATAATTAAATTTGGATGAATAAAACCACCGCAAATAACATAATAAAAATATTCATAAAATAATTTTTTTTTCCTCTTTGAGATGAGATCCCACCCATATGAACATTGGATGTAAAACTGTAATGCGATGGGTCCCAATTAAAGGATCACCGTTGATGGTGATAAAAAATACAAAATACTGTAAATATGATGTTGGTGTCTGCCACATGTGTGAGATAAGCAAAAGGGCACGGCGTCAGCATCGGCATCACCTTTGAACTTAGGGTCCACACTCCAAACCCTCTTTAAATTATTTTCACACTAACACCTCAATTATTATTTTCTTTTTTTTTTTTTTTGCTAGCGCCAATCTCAATTTATTAAATTATTTTTAAGGGGAAAATCAAATAAAAGCTAAAGTGATGAACTGATATTAAAGAATTACATTATTAAGATAAATATTTAAATTTCAATTTATATAAATCAAATGATAAAAAGAATGTTATTTAAAATTGCCTTATCACCATGCATAAAGGGTCAAATCCGAATATCAAATCAAAGTTAAAGTGTCGAGAACTGAGGAGGTCTTGTCGTCATGCTGAACATTATTAGCCGTGGTCTGGTCGATGATGATCTTTATGTCCGATTGGACGCACAGAACTCAGACATCAGTATAGCATGCCTAACCTAACAGGTCTTAAATTCGATCCAACACAAAAATACCCGAAATGAAGGCTGAATTGGATGCCACTGACCCCGGCAAGGCACAGCTTTCGCAACTGGCAACCCAATTCAGACCAACCTTTACTTCTTTCACTTTACACGTGCTTCTGATCAATTATCTTATGCCAATCACTATCTTTATGAAGCAACCAATTATGTATGATACACAGGGACAATATCATGATTGAATTTTGAGGGAAAGATTTATTAATTTTGAATTGATTAGGAATTATAAAATAATTAAATCATAAAATTTATGAAAGTTTAGATTTTTTTTATAAATTTTAAATTGAAATGATTTAAAAGATAATTAAATTAGAAAATAGGAGCTATATTTTAAGTTTTTTTAATAATAGGTCTCGAAAAAATAATAAACCATAAATTTTAAAATGATTATAAACTTAATCGCTATAGTTTCAAAATTATTATGTTTACGATATAATTAACTTATTGCATCAAGCATTATTTTCAATGAGAGTTCTTGATATATTAATAAATTATTACGAAGTGGTCGTAAGGTACTTCAATTACAGAACCAAGTACCAACACAGACATTGAGTACTTAAATAAATGAAGTTGTTTCCTTGATGTACGAAAAATTCCCAAATCTAATGTTTTGATTTATCATTTTCGGACAATTAATGAATCTTATATGATGATCCCGTAAAATTCTTTTCGTGGACCATTTCTTAAAGGAAATCCAACAAGCATCCTATTTCCAGGTAAAATGGTATTTTTTCTGAATTTAAAAATAATAATTTTAATTATTTACGGTGAGGTTCTGGACAAACGCATAAAAACGATGGTACAGGTCTCTTAAAAAAATAGAGGTCCAAAATTATGATAAATTATATTTATTAGATAATGTTAATCTTGAAATTTATTATAAAAAATTTGAAAATATTTTTAAAAAATATGAGTTATAATTGTTAAAACGTTATAATTTTTTCTTAAACGTGATAATCGATGTTTAGACACGTGCTTTCATAGCGTGTGGTAGTTTTTTTTTGATTCAGCTATAGTGGTTAGTAGTATCTGTTCCAGAGTATACTCTCAATTTTTTAACATTGATCATTCAATCACGGTGCTGACAGCACTGATGATATAGGGTATGACGTCGAGTCGTCGACAACTCCGTATCCGTTACCCGTTACCCGGATCCGTATCGTATCTTATTTGAGTCCAGACAAACCCACTTCCCCTAGTTTCATCATCCATTCACCAGTGTTTAATTAATTACTATCCCCCAGTGGCGCACTTTAGCTTAGCCCCTTGTTCTTTTGTTCTCCGGCTGTTTCACTTGTCGGCGCCTCTGGTATTTTCTTTCTATTAAAATTAATTACAGACATATTCGTTTATTACAAATTTTAAAAACAGGAAATGATTTCGTTGACTGATTGAAGTTGACACATGGGTCATGTAGTGGGACCCCGTGACGTCATGATCTGTATATCTTAATCGAGTTATTTATTGTTCATAGTTGATAAAGACAATAATATTATTATAATTTAAATTTAAATAATTAATTTTAAAATATTTATTAAAAATATATTTTCTGCGTGGGCCAAACAAATTATATCTGTACCTGGTTTTAACAGTAGGAAAAGAGAAATTATATCATAGGTTTGGCCTATTACGTCAGTCGTGGTCTCATCTAATAATAACCACCAACTTTATTATTAATTGTCAATTTATTTTTTTCCAACCAATGAATCTTCACTCATAATTTATATGTCATTTTAAAAATATAATTTTTAAAAATTATATTAATTACATGATTGATTAGTGGCGGAATGGGTTGTTTTCATTAGGTAAGGACCACGGCTGACGTAATAGGCCGAGCCTATAATATAATCTCTCGTTGGAAAATTCATGACAAATAGGTGATTAAGAGTGCATGGGGCCATGGATGTTTGACAGGTCATTAGAGCAATAATGTTAAGGAGGCAAGGTCCACGGAATTGATATTTTCGGCTACCAATGGGTCTAATAAAGGCCAGGGGAGTGGAACTAGGGATGGTAATTTTCTTCGACTCGATCGAGTTTTAACTTGATTCGATTCGATTAAATTTAATATTTTAAAATTAAGAATCAGGGCAGGCCCAGCTAAACCACGTTGGTACTTGTATATACAGCTAAACGAATGGGCTTGTACCCATGGAACCCACAAATAGCCTTAACAACAGAAACAGAATGGATTTTCCTTGTGAAAACCAGTAAATCATCAGCAAAATAGAGATGGGTCGGCCCTATCTTCCCACGCTTGGTGTAATACTTTAACTTCTTGATCATCGGTGGACGTTTTGGACAGACACAATAGGAGCGATCGTACAGGGCCCTCGAAAAAGAGGGGTCTTAAATTTTGACAAACTACATTCATTAGATGATGTTAATCTCGAAATTTATTGAAAATTTTAAAAACGTTATTTAGAAAGATGAGTTATAATTATTAAAACGTTATAACTAGTGAAGTTTTAGACAAACGCAATAGAAACGATCATATAGGGTCCCCTAGAAAGGACATATGCTTCTATAGGCTACAATTTAACAACTAGCGGAGGTCATAGACAATTAATTTTTAAGACCATATTTAATAAATTGCACAGACCCCAAAATTTTTGAACCGTTACTCTTGATCATCTCTATTACTACTACTACTAATTTGGAGTTGCAACCAAAAGAATTATTCGATAATAACTTGACCAAAATAGAGATCAGTGTGAAGAGAATAAATTGAAACATTGGTTGAAGCATCGGGTCCCGGATTCATAGAATATAAAGACTGTTTGTCCAAAGGAATTCAATCCCTGTTAATGGAGCAGACCGAGTCACAGGATTCGTTTCAATCTCCCATGCTAAGACTAGGAATCACAGCCACACACACACACACAAGCCCTGCTGATTCTGCAAAAAGATGAAAATACTGCAAACCACTCCCCTGCCTGTCATCGT
Source organism: Abelmoschus esculentus (assembly GCA_035048815.1). NCBI lineage: Eukaryota > Viridiplantae > Streptophyta > Magnoliopsida > Malvales > Malvaceae > Abelmoschus > Abelmoschus esculentus. The sequence continues at coordinate 28,356,439 of JAUCBN010000002.1, forward strand.
CTCATATTGCATGCGTATATTTTTATTACAAATGTCAAACTCAGGGAGATGGTGGAAGATAAGATACGCAGTTAGTGCGTGGCTCAATAATTTATACCAAAAACAAACTTATCTCTTGTTCTGGACAAAAGAGGTACTATTCTACAACACTAAGACAATTTGATCTGCTATTTGTCCATGTCAGATTGCTGACTGCATACTCAAGTTTACTGATTTTCTGGAAACATTTAGTAAGACAAGACACATATGAAGGAATCTGGAGCAACAAGGACAGGTTTATGCGCAACCGCATGAGTTCAAAGAAATCATTTTCAGATTAGGTTGTTCGGCAAGTAAGAATAATAGTGTGCCAACATCAACCTGTTAACCAAGGGAAATGAATGGAATTTTTTTTCCTGTAATCTGACTGAAGTGGTTGATTCTGTCGTGCACCGGGGAGAATCAATGAATCTTTGGAAAAAAGCATCGAACCTTGTGAAATGCTGGCATGGGGTTGAATATGGCCCTACATGCTGTAGACCAACATTTATTTTTTTATTATTTCACCATCTGGTCCAATATAAAACAAACGGATGTAAATTAAGACAATGGGAGGTATCTGTTTCACGGTATAAATCATTTGGATACAGACAAAGACTAAGTGCCATTAATATGCTTTGAGAAACCCCACTTTCCATTGCCAAGTTTTATTTAAATTATATGCATACTCTTCCACTTTGCAACACCTAAACTAAACTAAACTCTGTCAAAGAAGAAGGAAATGGATCTTGGTTATGGAACTGTTCAAAGTTCAGTTGGTGCAGAAGGGCTCTGGTTCTACCCTGATGTTTCTATGGTGTCGATAATCTTCACAGTGTTGGCCATGGTTGCAGGGGTCGTAGGGTATTTGTATGGGCCATATTGGAAAGTGAGAAGGGTGCCTGGTCCACCAACTATCCCACTGGTAGGACACCTGCCTTTGATGGCTAAGTATGGCCCTGATGTGTTTTCAGTCCTTGCTAAACAATATGGTCCTATTTTCAGGTCAGTTTTTAGCTTTTTTCTCATTTCCCCCTTCTGCTAGTACTTTGATTTGATGCATCGCTTGTAAAAGTCAACCCCCCAACAAGTTCTTTTTCTTAGAAAAGAAAACTTCAATGGAAATAACCACCTGCAAGATTGCAATAAATAGAATCATGTACGTGTTTGCTGCATGGTTTTTATTCATGTTCGTTCATCGATCATGAAGAATTGCAATCTGAATTAACCTTAAAAAGCCCTGAATAGTTGTCTGTAGTACCGGTACTTGGACGTTGATATTTTTTTTCCGAGTCGAGTCGTGTGTCTCTAATTTGTACCTCCCAACATTGTTTTTCTCCATAGAAGACTCAAATTCGAACTTTACTAGGCTGTTTTTTTGGTGGAGAGCAGGTTTCATATGGGTAGACAACCCTTGATAATAGTAGCAGATGCAGAGTTATGTAAAGAAGTTGGAATCAAGAAATTCAAGGACATTCCAAACAGAAGTATTCCCTCACCTATTGCTGCCTCCCCACTTCATCAAAAAGGTCTCTTTTTCACCAGGTACTCGTCTCGTAGTCGTATATAAATATCTGAATTACATTGGTGTTATACCATTTAAGATTATGAATTAATCTGATCATACCTCAAATTCCAGGGATTCGAGATGGTCGACTATGAGAAACTCGATATTATCTGTCTATCAACCGTCGCACTTGGCAAGCCTAGTTCCAACCATGCAGAATTACATTGAATCTGCTACTGAGAATCTCCATTCATCTAAACAAGACATTGTTTTCTCCAACCTCTCACTCAAGCTGGCAACTGATGTAATTGGACAAGCTGCTTTTGGGGTTAACTTTGGCCTCACTAGACCACAATCAATCAATGAATCGATCAAGGCTTTGGATAAAGAAGGCGGTCAAAACGATGAAGTCTCTGATTTCATCAATCAACATATCTACTCCACGACACAACTTAAGATGGACTTGTCTGGTTCTCTGTCGATTATACTAGGTCTCCTTGTTCCCATATTACAGGAGCCCTTCAGGCAGATTTTGAAACGAATACCGGGAACTATGGACTGGAAAGTTGACAGGACTAACCAGAAGTTGAGTGGCAGGCTTGATGAGATTGTATCAAACAGAATGAAAGAGAAGAACCGAGGTTCAAAGGATTTCTTGTCTCAAATATTAAGTGCAAGGGAATCCCAGAATGTTGCTACCAATGTTTTTACCCCGGATTACGTAAGTGCAGTTACTTATGAGCACCTTCTTGCCGGTTCAGCAACAACATCCTTTACATTGTCATCAATTGTCTATTTAGTTGCTGGACATCCCGAGGTTGAGAAAAAGTTGGTGGCAGAGATTGATGGGTTTGGTCCACATGACCAGATGCCAACAGCTTATGATCTACAAAATAAATTTCCTTATCTTGATCAGGCAAGTCCCCGGGGCTTCATTTTCTTACATTTTTTTGCAATCTTTGACGTTGTTACTCGAGTCAAGACTGGATTCATTCTTATGTTTGGATTGACTTCAGGTGATCAAAGAAGCCATGAGGTTCTACATAGTTTCTCCATTAGTTGCAAGAGAAACATCAAAGGAAGTGGAGATAGGAGGTTACCTTCTGCCCAAGGTATTACTTATCAGAAACTCAAATGTAATTTCAATATTTGTTCATGGACTAATGCCCTTGTATATGATTTGACTGTGCAGGGAACTTGGGTGTGGTTAGCAGTTGGGGTCTTAGCAAAAGATCCAAAGAATTTCCCTAACCCAGATAAGTTTATACCAGAGAGGTTTGATCCAAACTGCGAAGAAGAAAAACGAAGGCACCCTTATGCTCTCATACCCTTCGGAATCGGGCCTCGGGCATGCGTTGGCCAGAAATTTTCCTTACAGGAAATCAAACTCTCCTTGATTCATCTATATCGGAAATACACATTTCGACATTCTCCCTCCATGGAAAACCCTTTGGAGCTTGAATATGGCATAGTTCTCAATTTCAAACACGGTGTCAAGCTCACTGTCACCAAAAGAACATGATTATTGTATTTGACTGAGTTATATTTCCTCAGTCATATAAAGGCAAAAGGCTATCATTCTATATGGCTAAAAGCCTAAAACAAATCAAAGTACATTTTTGCTGTAAAATTATTGGATGTTACCATAGAGTGCTTTAAAGGGTATTTTTGAAATAATATTTTTGTACTAAATGCAACACTTTGCATTTAACAACAAAAGATATATTTATAACCTTGAAAGAGTGTTTTGATATAGTCATTTGCAAAATTCTTTATCATCTGATGCCATAACTGACACCCTTGGGCTAGGGCTAGGGAGTCCCATGTAAGAAAGCTTGGGTGAGACTCGAATTTTGTGGCTTGGTCGTGGTGAAGGTATTGGACCAGAGTTTGAAAGCGGCCTGGGGTGTCCCTGGGGTTAACTTGATGAAGCGATAACTTCAGTTCCAATGTACATTTTCTGAATCTAGACAATGGTCTCTTCACCTTGTTCCATCTAACAAGTGGCCATTAGTTGTCTGTCTATCAATGCCTTAAAATTACCACGGCCAACTGTGATTGTGATGCAACAAAACCATCTGAAATCAATAAATGAATGCTAATCTAAATCATTGAAGAGACATGTGACATGTCTAGTAATTTTCTGAAAAAATGAAATAAGATAAGGTAATTTTTTTGTAAATATGCTCCTCCATTTATCTCATACTGTTTTCTGATACAAATAATCTGAAAATAAACATAATAAGCTCAAGGAATTATTGTTTGGTTGATGAAACTTTTCTTTGTTATATAATACTAAATTGAGTTTTTCTTTTCTGGGATTTCAGTTGCCCCATTGTAAATCGTCTCCATTTATCCAGAAGATACAGTTCGTGATTTTTGTTGGGGTGGTATCCGAAGCCAAACCTTCATCATGTCGTACCCCGCAAATCCAACTGCCACAGAAGGAACCATCTGAGAACAAATGGGAACACACAACATTGTTAGAATGAAAACTATCCTAAGGTCAAGTGAAGTTGGCTGTTGTAAAACAATGGTAGCACTTGAATTCTGAATAATACTCGATCTGCAGTTACGGTAGAAGAGGATAAAACTAACAAATAAAAACCCAAAAATGTCAGCAGCATGTTGATATTTTGTTGAGTATATAAACTACCTTCATATAATTAATGCTCAAGCCGGCAAACAATTGTCTCCATCCTTGATAACGGACAATAGTAGTAAGCCCATCCAATGTGTTTCTGTATCTTGTAACACCACCTTGAATTGTTGAACACTGAAGACTTTCAACCTGTAAGGTAACATTCAAAAATTACATCCCAGATGAGTTAATCACAAGCTAGGTGCCGTTCGAAAAGCAGAGAGACACTAAGAACTAATCTTGGTTTACATTTTCGGGTTGAATCAAACTATCCAGTTTATTTAACAAGAATTGCTCCCCAAAATATTTAAAAAAAATCCCACAAAAGGTTCCTTGCACATAATAACACATGAAAGGAGATAACAATGTGCCAATTCCAACAAAATAGAGAATAGCAACTAACCCCTCCTAGAAATGTACAACTATTGCACATAATAATACCTGCATCTGCCTCCTTACGACATCCAATGGGTATGTGAAGGTCTGGCCAAGTAACCCAGCTGCTGCTCCACACGAAAGATGCATCACAACAGACTTTCGTTGCTGTTCAGGAACATGCGTCTTTAGTACCTCATAAACATAGAACTTTAAACCAGCATATGGGAGAATGCCAACAAGTGTTGGACCTACATAAGAAAAAGATCTCTCAAGTCCAAGCTTAAATTGCAAAGTAAGTGCAAAACGAAGCAACTACAGTAAAAGAATTTCAAGATTACACATTGAATTAATGAATCTATTATCAACAAAAGACTGTAGATACTTTAAACAGGAACATAAGAATGATAGTGCCAGTTATAAGAACAATACACAGAACTAGGAGTCATTGTCAAATCAATTCGTTCTTAACCAATAATATAACGCATTAAAAGCAACCACCTACGTACCTACACCTCGATACAATCCACGAATTCCAGCTTCCTTGTAAACACTTGTGAGAACATCTCTTACACCGCTGTATGCAGGTCGTGGATATAAACTTCTTATACCACTTCTGAAATTTGTTCCGGTGTCTGTAACCTGTTAAACCTTAAAAATTAATGAGAAAAATGAAGCAGAGTAGCGGGCATCCACTTCCTTTAGTAATCCAATTTATGAGAAACTATGCTATTCCAACAAACACTTCTTACCTGATAGGCAAGTTTAGTGCGAGCCAGGTCCAAGGGATAAGTGCATAACACTGCTGTTCCTCCAGAAGCAGCCCCAGCTAAAAGATCTACAAAAGGTCCTGATCCCATGAAATAATAGTTATGTAAGATCCAACTTCGATACTGCTCGTATGTCATGAAATGTAAGGCTGCATAAGGAATGATTCGTATAACACTGGCTCCATTCCCTCTGTCAGGAAGAACAAGCTGAATTAGTTCAACTCTTATGGAAGGAAAGAGAGACAATGGTGAAATAATCTATAAACTTACTTATAAAATCCCAGAACACCTTCATGGTTTAGTACCTTCCTTAAGGATTGATACACCCCAAGAGATCGGAAACCATCGGTCCTTGTCTGTACAATAGAGAAAGAGCTAGAAAATCATATAAGAAGGAAGCTAAACATCTAGTTGAGCTCAGCGTCACAAAATGCTAAAATATTTGGTTTGTATTCTTGGATGCTGCTAAAATCTAAAAAGGACGGCGACACACATATTTAATTAAGGTCTCTCACCTGCAAGAGTATTTTAATCCGTTCTAAAGGCGCAACTGTAGTTTTAGCAACAGCTCCAGCAGCACCACCAGCTATTAGCTCTTTGGCATAAACCGGCAAACGGTCCACATAGGAAACCTCTCTGCGCACCGTTGAATCATCAACAAGCTCAGCCATATTTGTCGTTAATGTTGAGCTTTGGGGAGAATCCATCTCGAAATATCCAACTCAAACCAATTTATATTACCAAAGTTTTCCTTAATTTAATAAATTTCTTCAGAATTATAATTACCCACCCTGAAGCTTGAAGAACTCTTTATCCCATCTATCTCTTGGGATACAAAAGGCAAAGTATTTCTGTTCAAAGGGTAGACTCAAAGGCCTGAGAACATCCAAACGAGAGCCGGGCAAGTTCACAAGCCAATCCTTTTCTTCAATAACAAGAAGATACATTCAAAGATACATAGAGAAACAGACCCCCAAAAGTTATCCTTTTTCGTTTATAACTTATAAAACTGCTCCCATGGGAACACTGTCCTCACTCTTATATTCATAAAAATGTCTCCTTTTCCAAGGCAATAAGAAAACATAATCCTAAACAATTCCTTATAATCCAAAGCCAAAGGGGTTAGAGAAAATGTACCTGAAAAGAAGAACAGGCATGTAGAGATTGGGTTAAAAACCAAAATCTAAAATACCTGCTCTCCTTCAGAGAAAGCAGGAGGGGCTTCCTTGGTTGGGTTTTCTCCCCCTTTTGTTTTCAAAACCCCCGAGTTTTTGTATGGTGTTATTTGCTTCAAAAGCGTTGATTTTGTTGCAAATTTGAAGGAAAAAGTCGTATGGTCTGAATATGACTGACTATGGCTTACATCACTTCGGTGGGTCTCCAAACATAGCCCGTCTTTGGAGATACTATTACTGTACGGCCCAACATCCTAGGCCAGGTGAGGAGATCGCTGATTGGTTTTTTGAATCAGATAAAGCAGAAGATGACAACAAGGTTTAGGAAGATATATCAGAAACCAAGCAATTTAAACAAAGTATTCTCTGCTACCCTCAACTTAAAGTCCCTGACTAACAAGAAACTGTTTTGCATGACAGAAGTTTTAGGCTTTCATGGAAAAATTTCCAGATTTATAAAAAAAATGCAGGAAAAGAAACTAAAATTGGGAACAATTTGTAGATGACGAAAGTTCCTTGAACAATGGCTGCCCCAGAAGAAGCCTATGCTAAATGCTAATCAAATCCTTCCTTCCCAAGTGAATGAATCAATTACTAGATTGAACCCATTCTTCACAAACTAATGGAATGATTAATTATTGAGTCTATAAAATAAGATATTATACCTAGAAAAGAATTCCCAGGTAACAGAAAAGAACTGAATATACAATCAACAACTTAAAATAAAATCTTCCATTAAGCCAAAAAAAATTGAAACTTTTTTCCATTTTTTCACAAATATCTTGAATACAAGCAAGGAAAACATTAAAGGGGAAAAAAAGAACATTAAGGGACAAGTGCTCATCTGCCAGAATCACCACCATCCATAGACAACCTGTGTGTATTTATCTTTGAGCCACCTAAAGCTCCTCCTCAAGGACCCTTTGACCTTACCTTCCACACTATACATCTTGTAGCTAGCAACCCTTTTCTTCCTCTGGAATTCAGGATCACCAAAGCTCCATGCATTGGAAGAAGACGAGGCATAAGTTGTGTTCCCTTTCTTCAACTTGTAGTCCCTATTGTTCCCTGAGTTACTGTAGTTGTTAGCCATCTGAGACTGTGCATAGGCAGCACTATAGCACCTGAGATCATAAGAAGCTGAAGGCCTAGTTGGTCCATGCTGGGTGTCCACTACCTCCATCATCCCATCACCATATCCATATGGCCTTGATCTGTTGTAATCTTCCATTGAATTTGGCAGAGATAGATTCCTGAAGGAGGAGGTGGTGATCTAGTGGATGGATGGTTTGTTTTGGTTGTTGAGTTTCTTCTGATCTTGATTCTTGACAGGTAAGGTAAGGGAGGAAACAAGATTACTAATAAAAAGCAACGGAGGTGATAAAATATTTATTCTTTGGATTAATTTAAGGGCTGAGTATGCATTTGCCACTTTTTCCTATCCTGTGACCAACTTTGGGAGACATAGTAATTGATTCCATATTTAGCGTGTTTTACGGGGAATCATGTTGTCCGATGCCTAGAGCAATGATTTATATTCTCCTCGATTTGGTACAATAATTTGCATTGACCAGTCATGCCCTGAAACAGAACCTATTTATATTGTACTGTTTTCACCTTCTTAATGATGAGTTTATGCATATGGGTCCTCAGAATGCTTTCTTAAATCATTTGGAATTACTTTTTAAAACAATTGTGAAATTTCTTCTCCTTTATTCTCTTTTCTGGAGGGCCATTAAAGGTGGGAGAAAGATGTAACAGCTTCATCTTTTTCATATGCTTTGGAAAAAAAAAAGAAGCTATAATCCTCATGTTGCTCTGCTGGTAGTGGTGAGCTGCAGTAAGGACCACGCTCTGCAAAACAGGAGCGGTTTCTAATAGGGACAGACGGCTCCAATGAAAATTTTTAAATTGGATAATGATAAAATTATGTTTTAATTGTTAATCAAACAACAGAAACTATATTGAGATAACTACATACTTGTCTAAGGTGCACAAGGAATCAAAATTTAAACATAGTGTTTCTTCAATTGTAATGGGAGCTCATCTAAATTTGCAGGACTGAAAATCCCTCGAGGTTGTAAGGATATTGGACATCCAAAACTGTCATTTCCAAGGAGCCATGTACCAAGGACTCTAAACAGCATCAGATTAGATCAGCAACATTTGATGGCAGCTCCTCAATTGCAACATTATAGAACTTATGGAGGTTAAATAGCATCCTCTCATCATCCATGGTCACAAAGTTGATGGCAACACCTTTTCTCCCAACTCTTCCACTACGACCAATTCATTTTGGCATCGTACAGGAGAGCATCAAATTGAGATCCTTCTGGAGCTGCAGCAACCATGACTGCAGATAGCAACACATATTTAAACAAGTCATACAAATTCCACGTCCGATTTAAACTGGCAATGTTGCCAGCAAGACCAAACCATCAAGCTGAAGACATTTGAGTCCGGTCTTGATCAGAAAAATTAACCAAGGCACCAAATGAAGTCCACCTATCTTCTATTTGTACATGGTGTATATACCAACAAGGGTCAAGGGGAAGAGTCACAAAATACACGAGTAGTGACACAACAAAAATAATTGTTTGAAGTATTTTTGGATAAATAAGCTGCATAATTCAGACAAGAACAACACCCCATGTACCAAACTAAAGTTCCGTCGGATTAAAGAAAAGCCCATGTCTAAAACGACAAAAGCTAGCTGCTTTCCACTCCTACACGTTGATTCTACCAGAAAATATGATACCTAAGAGAACACTGTGCATAAGCTGAACTAAAGAGAGTGAAAAAAATAGGCACAAAAGAATTGCCCGATAATTAAGATGATCGGGAAAAGGTAGATAGCAGGTTCTGGGTGGCGTTTGGGGGGTAGAATTTTGGGCCCAAACTCCCCCCATCTCTGTCGCTTAGAGAGGAAGAGACTGTGGTTATCAGTTTTTAGAGAAAGGCAAACCTGCGACAGATACTTGTTTTCGCGATTTTACCCTCTACTTTTATTCCACGATGTCGTTTCCTTTATTAACATGGATGCCTAAAAAAGGAAAGAAAGTCTTTTAATCGCTTGTCAACTGTCATATAATTGGGTAATTATGGGTTACGACATGTCTACAATACGATTAGACTAATTTTTGAAATTTAACTAATATTTAAAAATATTAATTTTTTAATAATATTTTAAATTAATTTTTTCATATTTTTTAAATAGAAGTAAATTTTAATATTTATTTTAAATTTTTAAATAAATATCAATAATTATAAAATAAATTTTGATACTTGTGTATCAAAATTTGCAGTATTTTAACAAAACACAAGTCATGTTATACGAAAGACTCACTCTTTAAATTAATCACTCAAATTTTTTAAGTGTTTTTGGATTCAATTTTTAAATGAGTACATATGTTACAAAAGCAACAATTATGAGTTTATATTTAAATTTAATTTAAAGGTTTAAAATACATAAATTAAAAATATATTAAAAGACATATGACAAGTTAAAAAATATTCCGAAAGCACTAAAAAGATCTCGTAAATGTACAGATTTCCTATGTTATATTGTATAATTCAACATCCTTCTCTCTACAATCTTGTTTTTTATTTAGATGCAAGCAATTTCTTTTCTTCAATCTAAGTTGGATCTTCATTCAGAATTTTCAGTCGGACTTGATGATTCCTAACCAATAAACAATAAAATCATGTAAGAAAACCAGGTTTCTAGAATAATGTTTTTGTAAATATGTCTTCTGTTTATCTAATTAATATCTGTAATAAATAAGTCTCAAACCTGGTCTTCCGATGACATCCTTGAACTAATACTGCATTCGCGAGAGTCGGAGCTTGTTACCAAATCTCTTAATCGGTTAAGTTCCGGTACTATAACTGTACCGAGATCAGGTCTGTCCCTCTTCCTCAGCTCTACACAGTTGAGTGCTAATTGAGCAAATGATAAAGCCTCTTCAAGTGGCCAATTTGGCACAGCTGGATCAAGTACCTCAATTAAAGTTCCTTTTTCAATGGCCTTTCTAACATGGTGAGCAATACCCATTGGAGGTTTGGCTGTAATAATCTGGAGCAGCATTATTCCAAGGGAATATATGTCTGATTTAGTTGTTAGCATGCCTGTTTGTTGATATTCAGGATCTATGTAACAGAATGTCCCTGCAGCTGAAGTCATATAATATTGTGTCACACTGTCAGCTACAGAAGATGGAACTAGCCGTGCTAGGCCGACATCGCTGATTTTGCTCACGTAATTGTGGTCTAGGAGAATGTTAGCCGGCTTAAGATCCCGATGCACAAGTGGTTCTGGCTTTGCTTGGTGAAGGAATAGAAGGGCAGTCGTGATTTCAGCAGCTATATTAAACCGTTTCCTACATGAAAGTGGAGGAGTATTTCCTCTTCGAAATAGTCTATCCTCTAAGCTGCCATTCAACATGTATTCATATACCAAGCATCCATATTCAGGACAGGCACCGAGGAGGAGGACCATGTTTGGATGTCTCATGCGGCAAAGAACCTCAACCTGTATAGGTTTGTAATTATGCAGAAAAATATCAGCTTAGGACAACCAGGCCAATAACATATTTGGTCTTTTCCAAATGAAAATTCTAACACGACGACTCACCTCTTGCTGGAACTGTTTCTTTCCTTGAGCAGCATCAGGTCTTAAAACTTTGATGGCAACAGGAGTGTGGTCGAGTTTGGCTTTATAAACAGGCCCATAACCTCCTTCTCCAATCTTATTTGATGGTGCAAAGTTTTCAGTAGCTTCTTCAATTTCTTCAATAGTATATTTTCGGTACCGGACATCATTGTTTGCCAAAACGTTCAAGGCCCGAGCCTTCTCATCAGCCTCCTTCTTGGCTCTAAGCTCTGCTTTTCTTCTTCTATGTGCTTCCAACTCTGCCAGTTTCCGTGCTGCCTCGGCTGCTTCCAGAGCAGCCTTGCATTTAGCCTTCTCCTTCTCAGCCATGGCAAGAGCTGCCTCCCCAGCCTGCTTCGCTTCCTCAAATTTACGAGCCTCCTCCATCTTCCACTGATGAAGTTCATTAGCCTGGACTCACAAAATCAATTATGTTCTCAAATTGATGTTCATAAAATATATTGGTTATATTGGTATAAGGTTACCTTTCTTTTGGCTGTGAGAGCTTCTTTGCAAGCTGTGCTGTACAAATCCATGGTTTGCTTAAGTTCAAGTTTCAACCTTCTCATTTCATCTTCGATGTCTCGCTGCAATTCACAGCGGTGAATGTAAGCAGTTCTGCCATTAAATAGGCAAAGTTGTACTGTTAAAAGAAATCCAACCGTATGTGAATTCTTCTTACTGAGCTTTGAGGTAGTTGTCCCGTAGGGGTAGCGGAAACCATAGAAAAATCTAAATTCTGGTCAGTGACATCTATAGATCCAATGGAAAGTTTGTTTGAAAAATCTGTATCGATCAACAAAGTATCCTGGCTACATGAAGGTTGTCCCGCTCGCATAGCTGCATCAAGGTCAAATGACAGATTTGTAGGCGAGCTTCTCTGTCTGTCACGTTCACGCATAGGTAATTTCGGGGGATTATCCACCGATAGTCTATCTGGTCCGCCATTTCTCGGCTCTCCCTTACAGAATTGTCGTCTGTTCAAAAGAAACAATGTCAACAACAAAGACAATCACCAATTCAATCAAACAGTAAGAAAATAAACCGATTTTTCCCGCCACACCTAATTCCATCTTCATCAAGGTGATCTGACGGAATATGGGGTGGCATTCCAGACGGTACCTTCGGTGGGGTAGCAGTGTTCGAAACAGGTCGCTGTGCGGTTCTCATAGTTAATACCTTACCTTTGGAAATCACATACACGGAACAAAACTCTGGGGCACTTTTGATCAAGCTTGATGGAATGTCATGCTTGGATTTCTTATAGTTCAAATAACTGAAAACTTTGATCGTTAGAAAATAACAGAGAGGTATCAATTTACTCAAATTGTTTTGAATCAATAAGAAAGATTGTGTTACTTAACCTGGACAAACTATTTCTTGTTGCTGCACCCATAACCAGGTTGTTAATCAAGTTTTTGCTGACAAAATCTAGAAGGGCTTTGCAGATATCAACATCTTCCACAATAACCTCCTTCAATTGAATCTGAACTCCATAGGGATTTCATTTAAATTCGAATCAATTTGATTAACTTTTCGATTAAAGGTTTAACTCAATCCTATTTAATGTTTGGATCAAACTAAAACATGAATTTATTTTCTACACAGTTTGATATTGAACTGATTAATTCAAATTTATTACTAAATTTCAGTAATGAACCAAACAGTATAAGATTAGATTCCTCTAAGATAATTGCTTACCCCTTTTCGTGCACAGTATCCGCGGAAAGGAATGAAAAGCTGGTTTATGTCATAATCAGATTCATTATCAGCCTCTGCACGTTGATATAAGAACAAAAAGAATCAGAAGAAAACAATGTTTTGCTTAATATTAATTAAGGATACGTTGTAATTATATATGATATAAGAGAGAGAATACCGACGGTTTTTATTGTTAACATGGAGCAAGATAATTGACGGATTGGAGATGACAAGATGATCGATGGCCCAACGTACAGCATGTTGGCTATTTTTATCTTTATCGACGGCCACTGCCGTGGTGTTGGTCGGTACATTGTCATCGGAAGAGAAATGCGGAGCCATCTCGGGAAACGAATCAATAAGTTTCGTCTCTATCTGTCGCTAAAAAATTGTGTTGCGTCGGGTTACGTTGCCGCCACCGTCGCAACCACCAGGCCAACGCGTCCTCCACCTCCTGCTGTCTAAGCTTTAAAAAAAAAAAAAAAACGGGAATGTGCGAGGGAGAATAAGCCTTGTTAAGGTCCTTTTCCCCTCCTGGTGTTTAGGGGTTGTAATGTTTCGACGTATAATGAACTTTAAAGAATCTATTTCCGCCATTGCCCTGTTTTAGGCAATTTAACCAGGCCCGTTCTTTCAAAACTGTATTTAAAACCAAAAGAAAATAATAATAATGATAATTAAATTTTATAACTGAATTTTGATTTTTGTTCCAACGACCGTTACAACCGACCTACGTTCGCCTCCGGCAACGACCAACTCAGCCTTCTCCAACAACTACTTTCCGTCTTCCGCCACCGCAATCCCATTTTAATGTTCCTGCTGAAAACACATGTTTGACTACCTTTTGTTTTGCTTTTTTGAATTGTTCCCCATAGAATTGAATCAGGGACAGGGACAGGGTTATGGTCATGCTTTAGATTGTATTGTATCTACCTTTTGTTCTTATTTTCAAAAGTAGCAGAAAATGTTGACAACGTTCCATTTGAGTACCCAGTTGAGCACAGCAGGAATCAAGCAAGTAATCTAATATAAACGAGAAATTATATCATGAGCCCAGCTCATCACGTCAGTTATGGTTTTATCTAATTATAATCACTTACTTTACCATTAATCTCCAACCCATTTTTTTCAACCAATAAATCATCACTCATATTTTCCATATTATTTTGAAAATATAATTTTTGAAAATTATATTAATTACATGATTAATTAATAGTAAAATAGGTGGTTTTCATTAGTTAGGAACCACAACTGACGTAGTAAGTCGGACCTGATCTCTCACTACAAACAAATATATTTACACAAATCTTGCATGATTAATGGAACTTGAAGAGATTCTAGAATCCATCTCAATCTAGATCTAAACGTCATGAAGCAATTGTTTAGTATATATATATAGATGGTTTTACTTGTACAAAAAAACAGTATATTATTATGAAGGTCAATGCCATGTATGTAAAAAATTATTCAAAAATTTATTTATTAAAATTAAATATATAACACAAATTAGTTTGTAACATAAATTAATTTGAATTAATTAAAATAAAATCATAAAAATTAAAAATAAAAAGAAAATAGGGAATTCTATATATTTCCACCGTCCCACACCTACCGCCTACCCCTCCCTATCTATACAGTTTAACTAAACAAAAGTAAAAGGCCTCGTTCACACTTGGCTTGACACGTTCTTTTCTTTTTGAAAATTTTATGACAGTCGTGAATATTAATATCGAACATTATTAAATTAATTAATAAAAAATTAAAATTATAAAAATTTAATATATAACTAATAAAAGAATAATAAATTAATATATAATTAATTTTTTAGATTTTTATTTTTTATAAATTAATTTAATAATATTTAATATTAAAAATATTTAGTGGTGCTCGAAACCCATTATAGACAATATATTTTTTGTATTACCTTGTTTATTTTATTTCTGCAACTATTTGTATTTGACATTTGCCTCGCTTTTCCTTTTGGCTGGCGCCTCATTGTAAGGTTTGACTTAATAGATTCCCATCTATATTTATAAATAAAATTTTCTATGATGATATGGATATTATAATTTTATCGTTTAATAAAATCAATTGTTTTTATTTTAAGAATCAAACTCATATAATAATTTCCCATCAATAAAAAACGTAAACTCAACCCTCTTTCATCAACAGTTTTATTTTTAGAATACTCCTGAAAGCTTAATTACTTAGCTTTTTCCTATATAATTATAATTATTGTCTTAAACACCTGTGTCGTATTTGATTTTGTTTTTTTTGTATTAAATTATATAAAAAAGACAATCTTAAATTGAATGATTGAATCTCCTTGCGTTCACACTTAACTCCAAGCTTTTCACACTTTTCAAACACTGCAACCGCAAGAAAAGGAAAATAAATAAAAAACATTTTTTTAATTAATTAATTTCAAATTTTGCCTCTTGAATCTTGCTATTAAATTTCGTTTTCTTTTCGTATATAAAACGCTCCAAAGAAGGATTTTGTTCTTCCTTTGCTTCACTTTTTGTTTTGAAATGAATAACGGTGACAATTACAAGCGGAGCCGGAAGGATATATTTTCCGACGATGAAGATAGCAGCTCCACCGACCACGAAACCAAGAAGAAAGATTTAAACGGTATAATCACTTCGTTGTTGTTGCTCGAAGAGCAAGAAAAGCGAGATCACGATGAACAAAATGAAGCAGCATGTGAAGAGAAATCGATTTTGGAGTCGAATCATAAGAGAAAAACTCGAACCATGCTCGAGTTTTATACCAATCTCCAAGATTATTACTCTGAAATCGATGAGACCGATCGTATGAAGCGGAAGAAGTCCCGAGCCATGGCGGTATCCGTCGTTGCCGCCGCCGCTGTTAGTCAAACGGAAAGCCAATCACTCAATCAACAAAATAAGCAATCCGGGTCGGGTCAGCAAAGGCGATTATGGGTAAAAGACAGATCGAAGGCTTGGTGGGATGAGTGTAACCGACCCGATTACCCGGATGAAGAGTTCAAGAAGGCGTTTAGGATGAGCAAGTCAACGTTCGAGCTCATCTGCGAAGAGCTCAATTCCGTTATCGCTAAAGAAGACACGACGTTACGGAACGCCATCCCCGTTAAGCAGAGGGTGGCGGTTTGCATCTGGCGGTTAGCAACGGGCGAACCGTTACGTCTCGTTTCGAAACGGTTCGGTTTAGGCATCTCGACGTGTCACAAGTTGGTCCTCGAAGTCTGTTCGGCGATACGCAGCGTTTTGATGCCGAAATACTTACACTGGCCGGATGAGGATTCGTTACGGAAAATAAAAGAAGAGTTCGAGGGCATTTCGGGGATACCAAACGTCGTCGGATCAATGTACACGACGCACATCCCGATCATAGCACCCAAGATAAGCGTGGCGGCGTATTTCAACAAGAGACACACGGAACGGAACCAGAAAACCTCCTACTCGATCACCGTGCAAGGCGTCGTCGATCCCAGGGGAGTTTTCACAGATGTTTGTATAGGGTGGCCGGGATCCATGAACGACGACCAGGTGCTTGAAAAATCAGCTCTTTTTCAAAGGGCAAACGGCGGATTACTGAAAGGAGTTTGGATTGTTGGGAATTCAGGGTATCCATTATTGGACTGGGTTTTGGTTCCTTACACGCAACAACATCTGACTTGGACTCAACACGCTTTCAACGAGAAGATTGGGGAGATTCAAAAGGTGGCCAAGGAATCGTTTGGGAGATTGAAAGGGCGGTGGGGTTGTCTGCAGAAAAGGACAGAGGTAAAGCTGCAGGATTTGCCTGTTGTACTAGGAGCTTGCTGCGTTTTACATAACATCTGCGAAATGAGAGATGAAGAGATTGACCCAGACTTGGAATTTGAGCTTGTTGATGATGAAATGGTGCCTGAAGTTGCTTTGAAATCGGTAAGTTCCATGAAAGCTAGAGATGCTATTGCTCATAATCTTTTACATCATGGTCTTGCTGGCACTGCGTTTATGTAATTTACAGGAAAAATTTGTTCTTGTTCTTTGTTGTTTTGAAAAATTATGAATTCATTTTTTGCAATGTAGCATAATTCTGTTGTAGGAATTAATTGTAAATTTGTTCTTACAAGTGAAATATAGAGTTTTGAGTTATACTGTTAGGTTCTACACTTCTTCCATTATTGAATGAAATCAAACATCAGCAAAATCTGGTTTCAGATTCCTGTACTTTTTCTTTTTTCGGTATTATTAATGAATGAATTGTTGTCTTGGTGACTTCATCCCCAAGCCTCGAAGCCATTGCAATGCTAAAGTCATGGGCTAATTTCAGGGCATAAAATCTTCATTAGTCAAATCTGTGATCTTTCCTTGTTGACTTCAAACGCCACCGTTCTGTTAATCTCTTTGTCAGAACATTCTTCGACAAACTAAACAGTGGTAAGAAAGATTCTGTTCACACTTTGTCTTCGACTCTCGTGTTGCATGAATGATGCCAGAACAGGTGTGATTTCGGCTTTAGCAGTCAACCCCACGTTTTTAATGAAATTGTATTTAAGTAATGAAAAATGGAATGCCTTTCAGCTGTCTGAATTTGTAACGACCATGAACATGACTGAAACATGTCCATATCATGCCTTCATCCAAGGTTTGATCGTCACGATCAGGTGGGAGATGGAAAGGAAAACGTGCATATTGGATTCTCAAGGCTGGGGAGTCTGTTTCTACTTTCTTGTCATAGAACAGAGCTAAATTAAGGGAAGAACATGCTGAGATATGTTGAAACCTAGCTATATTACACTACTTGTCCCGACACTTTTCTAGAGGAACCGCACAGAATGCTTTAAGCACAAAACAAATGTATGGTAGATGGTTTAAGCCAACTTGGTGTTATTCTAAAAACATAGGAAAACATGTAAAGTAATAATATCATATAATCAAAAGATGTAACAACACCTCTCTAAGCTGTAACAGCATGTTGTCTGTAATAAGGATCCGCCATGTGTTTCTGCAACTCCCCTTTTCCTTTCTTTCTTGAACCCCTAATCCTGAAAAGGGAACCACTCTGCTTATCAGCCATTGCCATTGGTGGACTTGTTCCGGTGATAGCAGGAGGAGGTTTGAAGGTGAAAGAAATGTACGTGGGCTCTGTTTTGTTCAGTCTTAAGAAGTTTTCTTAATTATTAATTAATCATTTTCTTAGTAAGTAAAGATCAATTTATGACATAAACTTCACAACTAAAAGTAGCAATTAGCATTAATTTTCAAGACATTGCTCTATAATTGTTTGTTGCTTCAATGGGAATTACAGTGTAGTCTAAGCACTGCACCCACACCGCACAAAGGCAAGCACAGACAGTTTTTCCTCCTTAAAACATGCTCGATTCTCTCAATGCAACACCTGTCTTTTTGAGAGCTGCTGCTAAACTGCCTGTCCTAAATGCTGTCAAACATGACAGGAAGATGAAACAGTTGGTTTGTTTTACATTTCCCATGTCACCTACACTAGGAAATGTACATTTATTAATGTTTTTCTTTTATATACAGATACTGAAACAATACAAAATGGGATTTCATCACATGAACAGTGACTCTCTGTGTCCAATAATAGATGGACACGTGGAAATAGGGGGTACTACTGCTAGACCCATGTGATCTGTATTTTTTGAACTGAACCATTTGGTCTCTAATTATGGTACAACTCACCATATATAATATTGGCAGTGTGGTGCAGGTTTCACAGCTAGATTTCACTTTGGAAATTCCTAATCCTTGTGTTTTAAGACAATATTTGCCTGCATACATTATAGATACAGGTAATCTTTCCTTCTCTCACATGTCCTAAATGTGCATCTAACTTAGAATCCTAGATTACCCAGCGTTGGATTTAGCAGTTTGTGTTCTGCTGGCAGTTTGTCATAGTTTCTGTAAGTAAACATTTTCATGTATTTAGATTCACTCATAAACTTGAATTCTGATATTTATATTAAAAATATAGCAATAACGATGATAACCAATTTGTTGTAAAGTTTATTATATGTATTTTTAAGGTAAACTATCCATTTAATACCATTATATTTAATTTGGCCATGTTTTATATTTAATAAATACCGAATAAATGATTGAGATCAAATGAATACCGAATAAATGATTTTTTTTACAACTAAGATCAAAGGGAGCAAACAATAATGTAGAGATCAACCCTCACGTTTTTAAGCAGTAAAAGAATCCTTTGTCCTTAAGTATAATTATTTTTTTTTATTTTTATATTTTTTGAATTTTAATCTTAAATTTCATATCTTTAATTTTTATATATTGATCATACTTTTTTACGACGGTACACCGAAAAAACATAATTGAAGTGCATACGATTTTCCTACGTACATGACAGCCAATCACTTTGAAATATGAAAAAAAAGAAACAGACAAAAACTCACATTGTATTCGAGGCGAGTGACCGGCACTGTCCAAACGCAACACAAAACCAAGTGGGCCAGCTTGCAGCTTTCTTGTCCTAAATGTGTTAAATAATCATTTATGACCGGAAAACGACACCTCTCTCCACCACATCTCGAAGACAATTCACGGATTCATTACCGCGCGTGAGAGTTCATTCCCCCCAACTCCTACGCTGGCAACAATGGCTAAATTTATTGCTTAAAAATAAAATAAAAACATAGCCTTGACTGCTCCCAATCCCACGATGAATCCGCTCCAAATCAAGAATCAATGAACGCCACGATAGCTAATATCCACGTGGATGGATTTTTTTGGGTATTAAAATGGAAGGAAAGTGGGAGCGGAAGTATAGGATTAAGAGGAAGATCAGTGAAAGAGCTCTCTGTTTTTCTCTTCTATCATCTCTCTTCGTTGGCTGTTGCAGTAAATTAGAAAGCTTTTATCTTTATTTAAGTAAAGATACATAGAAGGAAAAGTTTAGAGCTTTCTGAAGAGGAAATTTATATTTATACCGAGAGAGAATCAGAGAAAGAGAGAACGGAGTATTTTAGAGAGGGAGGGATTGGGGGAAATGGAGGGCATAAAGGAAGAAGAGAGTGGAGAAGAGGAGGTGTTAGGGTCAAGCTTGACGATGGAGAAAGTGGCGGCGGCTAAACAGTTTATTGAGAACCACTATAGAGCTCAGATGAAGAATATTCAAGAACGAAAAGAAAGGTATTGTTTTTAACAAAAAAAAAAAATCTCATTTTTGTTGCATTGCTTATGATCTTTGTTTGATTGTTGAGAAATCAAAAACGAGAATGATACAAGCTTTGGATGCTAGATTAGATTAGTGCATTTTTTGGTGGGATCAATGAACTTTGTAGTCAGCTGAAAGCCTGGAACTAACTTCAATTGCTTTTTTTATGATTCAAATTTCTGGTTTTGATGATGAGTATGGTGCTTGGTCTGGTCTGGTTTGCTTTGTATGTGGCTTAGCCTAGCTACATGTTTTTTTCTTTGTTAGTGCTTGGGGGAGTGGACTAATGTCAAAATGGTTTCCATGTTATGAAATCGGGGCATTTAATAGGAGTACATTTAACTGTTTTTCCAAATCAGGTACATTTTTCAAAAATGGATTTTAAAGTATCAAGGAAGTTTCTTCTGTATCATTTTTTTTCTTTGCCTTTCTCATCAATTAATGGCGCGGGCTTATTAAATCTGATCCGATGAATGCTTAAGTTATAATGCAAAGTTGCTCCAGTTTGGAGGTTGGAGCTACTATTAATTGTCTTTTACATTTTTCTTTGAGTTGGCAATTTTTTTTTTTATTTTGAAAATTATGGAAAATTTAGGACTTATATATATGCCTTATACTTCTGTATTTCATGCGATTTACCATGAGGTACATACTATTTCTGATATATATTTGATTAAGAAAATGAAGGAAAACATGTTTTGCTTCATTGATCTATAGTATGTGAAGATTTTATTTGTAGAAAATTGATGGATTTCTATACTTGGATTGGCATGTACAAATTCTCTGTGTGTGTGCATCATGCAGATTAAAATATCTGATATTTTAGTCAAACTATTATTTTTAGCTTTATCCTCAAGACCCTTCTAATTTCATGTGGTACCTGATATTTTCAAATTTATTTGATAAAGATGTTTTTAATTAATTCTAGAATATAACTTTTGGGCTATGTTGTAATTGAGAGTTATTGCAATGAAGTTTCTTGTATTTGTAACTGTGTTTTATTCAACCTGATGTAGCCTTCTCAAAATGTTGCCTGCATTTGTATGCTTGGAGTTAATAATGCGGATGATAATTTCAACTTAATAACATGGTTTAGTTTTGTTGCAGAAGATGGGTACTAGAGAGAAAGTTAGCTGCTTCAGATGTGCCCAAGGAGGAACAAATCAATCTGATAAAGGATTTAGAGAGGAAAGAGACAGAGTTTATGAGACTTAAAAGGCACAAGATTTGTGTCGATGATTTTGATCTTTTAACCATTATTGGAAGGGGAGCGTTTGGTGAGGTTAGAATGCTCATTCTTGTTCTATGTTGAACTATTTGTTGCTTTTTATATAATTGTTCCATAGTCCCTTTAGTTTGGAACTACATGATGCTTTCAGCTTCTTATTTAGTCACCATTCACTGCATGCCTGAAGTATTTTAGTGCCCATACTTGTTCTGCAGGTTCGATTGTGCCGGGAGAAGAAGTCTGGAAATATTTTTGCAATGAAGAAGCTAAAGAAATCTGAAATGCTTATGAGGGGACAGGTAACATGCCATTGACATTCATTTAATTGATATCTCTAAAGTCAGAGATGAGGAGAGTGAAGCATTTTTCTACCATCTGTTTCTATATTAACTTTGTGTTTTTGTATGAATTGTTTAATCTTATCTGATATTTATTTGTCGTCTGCTCCTTGATTGATGCCACCCTTATAAGTTGCACATGCTTCAAATTCTATTATTTTTGTCATTTTCCATTAGTATCCTTTATGCCTGCTAATCTAAAATGCACTTTCACTCCTTAGGTAGAACATGTTAGAGCAGAGAGGAACTTGCTGGCAGAAGTTGCGAGCCACTGCATAGTGAAACTTTATTATTCATTTCAAGATGCTGAATACTTGTATTTGATCATGGAATATCTTCCTGGTGGTGATATGATGACTCTTCTAATGAGGGAGGATACATTAACTGAAAATGTGGCCAAATTTTACATTGCTCAAAGTGTCTTGGCCATTGAGTCTATTCACAAACATAATTACATTCACAGGTTAATATTTTAGCTTTCCCTAATATGTTGCATAATTAGTTCGTTTTGAACCAGGGTGATGTGATAATATCTGTTCATAGTTGTTATAAGTTAGTTTTTCCTCATCTTATTTCTTTACATTCACCTTCTTTCCAGAGACATTAAACCCGACAACCTTCTTCTGGATAAAAATGGTCACATGAAGTTATCAGATTTTGGCCTTTGTAAGCCTCTTGATTGTACAAATTTACCAGCAATCCATGAGAATAAGCCCATGGATGATGAAAATATGACGGAACCTATGGATATTGATGGATGTATTGCTGATAAGAGCAGTTTTAGAAGCCCTCGGGAGCAGCTTCAGCATTGGCAGATGAACAGAAGAAAGTTGGTAAGTAAACAATTTACTTCACTTGTTGCTAATTGTTTTCCTTAAAATTTGTTTGCATGTTAACTATTACTGAGTCTCAAAGCCCAATGACAAAAGTTTTTGGTAACTCATTGAAAAGTTACATTAGTAGTAATGCAGGACAGTTTTCCAGTATTTTGGTTCTTAGTTTTTTTCCCTTTTATTTCTGTTGAAGGCATTTTCAACTGTGGGAACGCCTGATTACATAGCTCCTGAAGTGTTATTGAAAAAAGGATACGGCAAGGAATGTGACTGGTCAGTTGTATTTCGTTACAGTTTTCTTTAGTCATGGTTGCAACTGACATTTATTACTTCTTCATTTTGTTGTTTTATGTCTGTGTGTGAGGCATAACTGTTCTACTTTTCTTTCTGTGTTTTGCCTATCATCTTTTCCAGTAACAAATTCGAATGTGAGAACTAAGAATTGCTAAAAGTTTTGTGTACTTCCTATTGCATAGGTACATATTCCTTTGTGAAGTTCTCTTATCATAACTTATGTAATGCTGCCTTTTCTGTGGACTCCTTTTAGGTGGTCACTAGGAGCAATAATGTATGAAATGCTAATTGGATATCCACCATTTTATTCAGATGATCCAATTACCACATGCAGGAAGGTAACACTTCTGTTTGACTTTATTAGTCTATTTTTTTAGATATATTCTTATGGTTATTTCTTCTGTGCTATCTCCAAATTCAAGATATTCTTATATCTAGTTTATCTTAGATATTCTTATGATGGGGATATAATCATTTTCCTAACATTTTGTTCATAAATCATTTTTAGATTGTGCATTGGAGAAATCACCTAAGATTTCCTGAAGATTCGAGGTTAAGTCATGAGGCAAAGGATCTCATATGTAGATTGCTTTGCGATGTCGATCACAGATTGGGTACTGGAGGAGCACATCAAATTAAAGTAAGATTATGGTATATTGATAATTTGATATGTCATTCTTTTTCTACCATCACTTCCTCATTTAGTTGTTGACATTTGATAATATCAGGCTCATCCTTGGTTCAAGGACGTTGTGTGGGATAAACTCTATGAGATGGATGCAGCATTTAAACCTGAAGTGAATGGGGAATTGGATACTCAAAATTTTATGAAATTTGATGAAGTATAACTTGAATTGCCCCTTCTATATTACTTCCATTTTTTTCTTAGTTCAAATGTTATGCACTTTGTTCACTACTTATTTATCCGTGATGAAATTAAAGTTTTTTTTCTCATAAATTTATCACTTTTGGAACTCACCAGTTGGATGCTCCAGCATCTTCAAGAACTAGCTCGGGACCTTCACGGAAGGTTTGTAACAGAATTCTCGCTTTTTTCTTAGTACGTGGCTAGTTTTTGTTCGTCAATACGATATGATAATGATAGGAATGTGCAATTATTGGAATTCTATTCCTTTTTTGTTTCAAAATCTGTTAGTTTACAAAACAATTGATATCTGCTTTCAAGTGGTCTCTCTTCTATAAAAACTCTTTATTAATTTGTGACAACAACAAATGCATATATGTGAAGTTTATACATTTATGCCCTCTAAACAAAATCAACATGCTTGGTTCATTCTGTATTTAACCATTTTTATCTTGATATTACTTATACCGAGTAGTGAGTACCTGACATATGAAAACATGTTGAAGTTTATTTTTCTTTTTCCTATTTAATGCAGATGCTTTTAACACCTAAAGATCTAAATTTTGTTGGTTATACATACAAGAATTTCGATGCTGTCAAAGGACTGCGCCATTCTTCTGGTATGCAGTTTCGTTAAATTGTCGAGATTTGAACTTTTTCTCTATTGATGCTGCCTTTTTTTAGGGTTGGTGTTCTTGTCAGTGACAAATATCTATGGTTGCTTGTGAATACCCTTGCATTTTGTGCATAAACATGTATTCCTTATTAATGTTCGGTTTAGGTCAGACAAGTGAAGGTTATTGGATTCAATTTACCGGGGCTTATTAATGATGATTACATGCTTGAAATTCTTGTTCGTATGCTTCATAATCATATTCGTCTCATGAGGAAGTATGAACTATGAGATTGGAGGTTCAAATAGATGCCGTAAAGAGCCTAGATTCTTCTGGCAGGATGAGTATGCTAATAGTTTTAGGTAGTCAAATAGCAACTCTCATTTGAATCTGTCAAAAGAACAACAGAAAACAACAGATACATAGTTTGTATAGATAAGGATTTAGATTTAGAACTGTGGATGACAATCAAAAAGGAGCTATGATGAAGAACCAATCAATGGATGTTGAACTCGTCACGGTAACTAGCAAACATGGTGCTAGGAAAAAAGATCATTTTGATGTGCTTAATCCGTGGCTCATATTATTAGCTGTTAGTAGTTCATAAACATTTATAAAATTCTGAATCGATAGGTGGACTATTGTGAACTAAAACGGTGTAAATTTCCACCGGAACCTGAGTGGAATAACCTGTTATTCAATTAGGAGAAATTAGGTGGGCCACTAGGCTTGCAAGATTAAGTAGTCTAACTAAACACTTGAAAATCACTCTCTAACAGTAATAAGGTCACCTTAAAATGCTAGAATCTGTTGACATCATTCAATTTGTGGAACCTATAAGAAAAGAAAGTTACACTTATGTTGATATTTTGTGTAATATCTTTATAAACATGTATATAAAATAGAAATGCAAAAGTACCAGTTCTTTAGAAATCTGATATTTAATTTTCTTATTGTCCAGTACCAATTTTCTTTTAAATAGTGAAGAGATTTGATATCACTTCCCTAAACTATTCCGCTTGTATAGATTTCGAGAATCCATTGATGGAACAACAATCCCATGATTCTATCTATGGTAGTGAATCTTTCTCCTTAATGTATCTCTCTCTCTGCTTGTTTTTTTTTTTTTTTCATTTCAACTTTCTACCATTAATGTTATAATTTGTCCTTCACTATAAAACGGATTAAGTGTACATCTGCAGGCGAGTCAGGGGTAGGTTATTCTACTAGGCAATCAGCCGAGGAATCAGAAATGCAAATGCTTGCATCAGCAGGTGATCCCATGTTGCCATAAAGCAACTAAAGGGCAACAACCTCTTACAATGATATATGGAACCACTTTGTTAAGTGCACAGAAGTCTTTAAAGAAAAAAATTTAAAACCCAGTTCTTGATTTACTGGTAGAACAAGCAAAGACCCCCTTTTTAGCCAAAAAGGTTGTGTATTAGAAGAGAGATGAGGGTTGTGAAACTTGATGATGCACTGGCACAGGCACTGGCACTGGCTGCCCAGGTTGGCTTTGGTAAATTTGCCTTCTCTAGTGGCAGTTTCTGGTCAAAATTTTTAAGTGATAGCAAATTCATGAGAAAACTCTACTAAGCCATTTTGGGAGCAATGATTCCCCTATTGTTGTGTGTAAGCTTGTTAGCAAAAGCTAAGAATTAACTTTGAGGAAATTACATTTTGCTGCTAAAATTTCATCTCAGTGAAACTGTCACTTTAGGAAATGTTATATCATTGAATAGTTTTAAGCAATTCTTCCCTTTTCTTGATGCAATTATTAAGTGCTCCTCCATCATGGGAAACACCACCTGGAAATTTCTGCTTTGGACCATTGCCATGTTTTTTTTTATTCCATTTTGCCTAGTGCTAGTTGGGTTGACCTCATGATTGTCACCACCATACAACTATACCAGAGAATAATTAAAAATGATTATTTTATACAACACAAATCATTAATGTACTAAAACTTATATGATCTATAATGATTACAACACGTAATAATATATTATTATGAATGAATTATCAAATCCAGTGATGGAATATCATATAATCAACAAAGAATCAGTTTATCATCCAAATGCAATTATAAAATATGATCAACTAACATGAACATTACAATCTGGCAAGCATTCTGACATTCTTATCTTTTCTGTTTGGTGAGAGCATTAACTTTTCCTTGAAATAAAACATGATTTTTTGTTTGCAACTGAGAATTTAGGATGCTCTGAAGTCTGAACCAAACCTTTAGGATTGATTTCTGTGTTTTGGTCCAAGAAAATGATATTGGTGTAGACTACCTTTAATTCTGAATCCTTAAAAAGTCAGAGATTTCGTGCCTTGAAGGAAAAGTCTTATGTCTATTGACTTGAAAAAATAATAGTACTAGTTGTCGACCTAACAAGAAAACTAGAAAATATAAGTTGTAGACTTTTTAGTGATAAATTAAAGTGAAAAAACAAGAGGTCAAAACTGGTTCTTACCTAAAATGTAACCAAATACTTACTGTGGCTAAAAGATCAAATTTTAGCCGATAGATTAACTATATAATAAACATATAAATCAATTGTTTAGGTGAGATTTTGCCACATGATAAACATGTTGTAATCCTCAGAGATTATCAAAACTCGAGGCAGGTAAAATTTTGGTTGATTTAGACTTGCTATCCTATTCTTTCACCAAACTTAAAGCTTGATATAATCAAGTGATTAATCGTATAGAAATCTGGTTTATATTAATTAATTCATACACTCGTTTTTTAAAGATTAACATTTAATATTTTCCCAAGACGAGAAAATGATTTTCCCCTATTTTTCCATTGCTTTTGGATGATAACTGATGAGCTAATTATCCAAGTTTAAAATAAGATAAACCATTAATAATTCTACGGATTCTTTCATACTTAAAAAACATGTCATACCAAATAATTGAGAGTGATGAAATCAAACAAGTAAAAGAGAATACAATCAACATTGAAAAAATTGCCAGATGCTGTTCACCAGAAAGCCTAACAAAAATCTACCTGGGGTAGTATTTTTTTTTTCTTTCATCGAAAGATATTAAGATAGAATTTAGAAAAAAAAGATTTTGTATGATTGGAGGATGATTTTAAAAAAATTAGGACAAAAGAAAGAGCGCAATGCCATAGGATGGGTGGAGATGCTTCAATATGCTTTTCAAGATTTGACATTTGTCATCTATTCCCTTTCTTCTTCTTTTTTTCCTCTCTGTCTTTTTCATCTTATCTATGTATTTTATTTTCCATAAGTTTTTTCTCCTCTTTCCCTTCCCCAGCATCTTTTCTTTTGCTCCTTCAACTCTCTAAACGCCCAGAATATTATTATTAAGTATACATTGAAGTAAAAAAAAGTTTTTCTTTTGGTGAAGAAAAAAACACGATCTTTGCTTGATAAAAAAACAATCTTTTGAATCCTTAATAACCACTTGAGCTGTATACTATATTACTTTTAGTTGCATATCTTTAATTTTTCTTTTTCAAAGTCCATATCTTTTATTTTCTCCTACTCGTTTGATTTTTCTTCTTCTTTCCCGTGTCTCATACCCAGATGTTAAATGGTCCTTGTTTGGAACAACTATAAAGAGAGAGGGGAATCGAAGACTTTACTACGGTTGACAAAATGAGGTAGTAGTCATTCATTCTTTCTATATATTTTCATTTTTTAAATTATAATTATAGCCAATTATTTGAGAGAGGAGGAGGGACTGGCTGGTGGCTGGTGGCTGGTGGGGAGACCTAAAATTACTAGAGGCTGAGAAGGTTGCCTTAGATCCAGGGAACTCTTTAAGTGGTATATGAAAGGGAAAAAAGTTGTATCCTTTGTAGGGTTTTCCTGTGATTCTTGGGAAATATCACCTTTCTTTGAGTTCTTTCTCATGATCCTTTTTGTTTTCCTCTATCCAAGTCTTTTTCCTTTTGTGTTTTGATGATAAAGGTTTGGTTTTAAATTTGATGTAACTGTGGTTGTATTTTTCCTCTCTTTTTTTCTTTTTAATTTATTATATAAATTTTGATTTATGTGGACTGTGGATATTAAGTTGTCTTCTCTGGTTCTTTCTGTCTTAACTTCAGTTGATGAAGGTAGATAAAGAAGACTCCAGAGAAGAAGTTGGGAAAAGCATAATCAAAGTCTAAAGTTAACATTTTGGGGGTAATAATTTCCACAAATGGGAAGTTTGGATCCACTTGTAGTGGACCAGATCTGACTAACCCATTTTCCTTTCATTAACGTTTTTACTCACCAGCAAGTTGCTACACCTGAACTTGCATCCCTTTTTGGGACACCTTTTAGTTGATTAAGGCATGGGAAATGGTCTCCTGAATCCCACCATTCACATTCCATCGTTGTTCTTTATCTCATCAGGTCACAATTTCTTTGAATAATGACAGGTTGTGTAATTTTTGAGGGGTTGGTCGGTAACTTTTTGTACTGCCAAGATAGGGATATCGATGGAGGAGATGTCTCTGACAGTCGCAGTGCCATTTAGAGTAGGTAACTCGGTGTGTGAAAATTCCAAGTTTGCTGCCCGAATGGACATGACAAAACTTAAGCTTATGGCAAATCCTGCTGGTGGTTTAATCGATTCTGAAACCAAGGCTCCTAACAATTTAGATTCTGCTGAAGATGTGAATTGTAACTATGCTGATATGGAGATCGAAGGAAGTAGCGTAGATGTGTCACTGACAGAAGAAGTCAAGGGAGAAAGAGCGAGTGCCTTGTATATGATGTCTGATAGTAAAGATAGTTGGATTGCTAATAATGATGTTATAGCCCGTGATAGCGAGGAGGAAGATTCTTTATCTGTGGAAGGTGATCGTGTTTTTGATCTTAATAGCTCTTGTTCGCTATCTGTTGCAAGTGAGACCAGTAGCCTTTGCGGAGAGGATTTCATGGGTTTTGATGCTACATCTGAGGTAGGAACACCAAGGACTGTGGACAACGATAAGAGCATTTGCAGTGTAGATATAATTTCAAAAGCCACCAACTTTGTGGAGTCAAACGTTGAAACACTGTTTGCAATTGATCCCCTTGATGTGGCAGTAAACCATGAAGAATATATTGGAGATGGATCTGAACAGAAGCCATCTGCAGTTGTTCCTCAGTTGTCCCTTGAAAAGCAACTGAGTATGTCAGCTCCAGCTGGACGCAGTGTGTTTGAGGTAGAATATGTGCCTCTTTGGGGATTTACCTCTATATGCGGAAGAAGACCTGAGATGGAAGATGCAGTTGCAGCCATGCCTCGGTTTTTAAAGATTCCAATTCAGATGCTAATTGGTGATCGGATACGTGATGGCCTTAGTGGGGACTTTGCTCAACAGACTGCTCACTTCTTTGGGGTCTATGATGGTCATGGAGGTTCACAGGTTAGTTTTGGCAATTTCATTTATAACTTTCATGTTGACCTTCTTGCCTTTCCAGTAGATTATGCACAAGATTTCCTGGAAGTGAAGTTCTTTCTCCATTGTTGCCATTGTACGCAGGTTGCAAACTACTGCCGCGAGCGTCTTCATTCTGCCTTGGCTGAGGAAATAGAGTCTGTTAAGGAATGCCAGAGTAATGCAAGCATAACAGATGGTTGCCAAGAGCTGTGGAAAAACGCATTCACAAATTGTTTTGTTAAGGTTGATGCTGAGATTGCTGGACAAGCTGATCAAGACCCTGTTGCCCCTGAAACAGTTGGTTCCACGGCTGTTGTTGCCCTAATTTGTTCTTCACATATAATTGTAGCAAACTGTGGAGATTCAAGAGCTGTTCTATGTCGTGGGAAAGAGCCCATGGCTTTATCTGTGGACCATAAAGTAAGAGACTATTGTTTGCCTTTATATCTTGGATTTCTTACTGTTGGGAACTTATACCCTTTTAACTTCTCTTCTCTTCATATTTCTTAGCCAAATCGAGAAGATGAATATGAAAGGATTGAAGCAACCGGAGGCAAGGTTATCCAGTGGAATGGTCATAGAGTTTTTGGTGTTCTTGCAATGTCGAGGTCCATTGGTATGTCTTCATTCATAATGAACCTTTTATTTTTCAGTAGTATTGAACTCTTTTTGTTTACCATCATTATATGATTTTCGTTTGCTCTTATTTTTTTTTTTCCAAACCATAATTTAGGAAAAAGACAGCAGGGTGGGGAGCCTTTTACTCTAGCTTCCAGCATATTTCCTATGGCTTTGCCTAATGCCTACTATCAAAGCCTTAACTTATTTATGGCTGTGATGCATGCAGTATCTTTTTTTGGTCTTATTGAACTCTATGTAGAACATTTCTTTTCATTTTCTGTGCTCGAGAAAATTGTAAATATCTTTGCAAATTGCTTTTCTGTTGATCAAAGTTTGCGTGAAGAAACAACATGTTCTGACTGATATGGAAGTCTCATTTTGAATATTGAACCTCTATGATCTTGATAAAACAATATTGTCTTTTCTCTTTTCTAACAAGGAAGCCTCCTAAGAATCATGTTGTCTTCTGATAGTATTTAAAGTATTCCTCGTATGCTTTTGGTATCCAACCTCGGGGTGGTTATCTTCTAGATTAAAATTTGGGCATTGATCTTATATGATTTAACTTACTTTCAATTAGCTTCAAATTATTCTATCTTTTTTTTTTCTTCTCAAAAAGCAAGCACCGATCATCGATTTTTGAGAATCGTTGCTTAGGTGTTTCTTTCATGAAGCTATGCAGCATAATAGAATATAAGCTTCTATTGTCATGTGACAAGCACATAATTAAATGAGAATGGTCATTCTTGTTGTTTCAGGTGATAGATATTTAAAGCCATGGATCATTCCGGATCCTGAAGTAATGTTTGTTCCAAGAGTGAAAGAAGACGAATGCCTCATTTTGGCCAGTGATGGTCTGTGGGATGTAATGACAAATGAAGAAGCTTGTGACCTAGCTCGGAGACGAATACTTCAGTGGCACAAAAAGAACGGTGCTGCACTGGCTTCAGAAAGGGGCGATACAATCGATCCTGCAGCTCAATCTGCAGCAGAATACCTTTCAAATCGAGCTCTTCAAAAAGGAAGCAAGGACAATATCACAGTACTTGTGGTCGATCTGAAAGCTCAAAGGAAGTTCAAAAGTAAGACATGATGATCACTTGACCATCCTTCGGTCTTCAATCTTGTTATATGACATATTTTAATATGCTTCAATATAGTTTTCCCATTTGTTTTTCAAAGGGGAGGCTTTATGACAGTGTCAGCCTCTCATGTACTATATAAAACATGCACCATTCTAGCACCTCTCCGTCGTTTCAAGTTTCTTGATGTAAACCATGCGAAGTTCTGGCCATTGTAAATCTTAGCTGTGCAGTAGGACATAGAAGATTCCAAAACTGTGGGAAATTGTATTCATTGAACCTCCGAGTTAAAAAAATCACTCCGAGAGGTATTTGTTTTGTATCATTTCGACTCATGGTGATTATATAAAAGCTGTTAAATTTGGAAGATAATTGTAGTGCAGTTCTTCATGTTTCCATTGATTGCTTCTGACGAGATAATTCTAGTTTCTGTAGCACAATAAGCCAGCCAGTGCATATGGTTTAGGAAGTGATCCATTTTTGGCCATGTAAGGTGCTTACTTTCTTCTCATAGTGGAAATATGAGTGTTAGTGTTTATCTATTGTACTTGGATTACTTTTGCTATCTCTTCCATTATGAATTGATAGGAGTCCTAGTGGAGACAAAGTCTTGAAAACTCGAAATCACTCCATCAGAATTCACCTGCAGAAGGAAAGAAAGCATGAACTTTTAACAGTGAAGAAGACAAAAGTTGAACTGAGCTAAGGAAGAAGAGTAGCTGGTTGTTAGAACCACCTCGAGCCATTTTTAAGAACTCAGTTCCCTCCTTTACTAACAGCAAGTTCAAGAACATAGAAATCCAGGATGTTTATTTTACCAAGGCAAAGTTCAGATATTCTATAACATTAAAGTACATTACAAGTAGTTTCTGTTTGTGTTAAAATACCTGAGCTTTGCAAGTTATCAAGTTTGATCATCCCTGATAGCCAAGTTAGGCCATTTTGGTTCTCAATTCAGTTGATTGATTTCGTCTGAACTACAAAATGGGTGCCTCTTCTGAATGGGACAACTTCAAGACGTGTGACTTATTGAGTGGATAAACAATGATTTCTACATTCTGCAATTTTCGGACAGTCCTATAAAGGGTTGCTAGCAAAATATATTTATCCAATATAAACGCAAATAGAAGTATTTATTTTCTATTGAAACTGGCCACAACCCCTAGGGTAGTTCGTCTCTGATAGTTTCATTGCATGTATTTTTCTAATAGTTTTATCGTGATTACAAGATAATATCCGTTTATATATTTTCTTATTCATTTAACAAGATATCACACCTTACAAATAAAACGATTTGAACTTTAGTCTCTTAAAATTAATATCATCTTTTTTCACTAAAACTCATTCTTGGGTTCGTATGTAGTTGGACTTAAAGTAAAATTGATGGGTATACCTCAATATCGTATGTTGGATCGAAGTTTAAGGGTAAATATGAGATTTATCTAATTTTATTTTAATGGTTAAACAACATCATTGGACACCAAACTATTTCTATTTTTCATTTTGATCACTAAACTTAAGTGACGTTTTTTCAAAACAAAAATAGTTTGGTGACTAATGGTGTTGTTTTACCCTATTTTATATTAGATAACTGTACATGTATAATAAATAAAATAATATTCTGGGTCAATCATGGACTTGAAACTTACTTCCCATTCTAAAAGAATTGGGCCGTTGTGTGGAAAGACCTAACCTCCCAAAGAGGAAGCTGTGAGGTTTCTTTGCTTGCTCCCTCGCACAGGTTCCTCCACTCGCTTGCAAACAATGGCCCGTTTCAAGTCGAAGCAACCATCCTCGGCAGCCGCCGAGAAACCGAAGAAGCCTCGAATGAGTAACGCAGAGAGGTCCTCTTACTTCGCAAGGAGAGAGGCGGCGAAGGTACTACGATCAGTTCTCCAAGGAGACGCTCATCGACGAGCCATTGGCTCCATAAAGTCTCTCGTTTATAGCCCTTCTGTTAAGAACAAGAAGGCTACTTTCGCTCTCGTTTGCCAAACCCTCAAACGTAAGTTACGTTTATTCTTCTCTTTATTTCTGTCAGTATTTCTCTTTGATGATAAAAGGAAAATAATTTGAAGCTTTAGCATAGCTGCTGCTGGTGCTTTTTTCACCTATGGATTTGATTTGTTTTCAGATCTTCCTATCATTAAGGATGTGTTAGAGGCTGCTAACATATTGAATAGTAGATGGAAGGTAAAAAATTATGAGCTTTTAGTAAAAGAAAGCATTTTTTTTTTAATTTGTTTTGCTTGCATTTTCTTTTATTGCTGTAGTATAATTGTCTTACTGGAGATGTAAAATTGCAACCTATCCAAATGTCTGATAATTCTGATTATTGTCTTGATGTTGCAGAGGCAAGTGGAATTGGTTTATATAATCGCATATGATATTCTTTTTGGTCAGGTTTGAATCTTCTTTAGCATTCAGCAGAAGGCAACGCCATAAGCCGTTCTATGTCTATTGTCTCAAAGATTCTCATGCTTTCTAAAACGAACTTTTATTTCAAATTTGAATAAGTGAATATGATTGGTTACCTTCATTCCTAAATCTCTTGGGTTGTCTCACTGAGTTAATGTGACAAAGTGAGATATTTTTATAAGTTGTACTGTTATAGCATTTTTTGTGCAATGGTTTTGCAGTTGTTTGCTTAAGGTTCATCTTTCATGTGCTATTTTTTCCTGTGTTATGTATCCTTGGTGTATGTGTGGTAATCTTGTGGCATTAATTATAATTTCTAGGAAATTTCATTTGTTGGCGATGCGGAGAAATTTCTGGTACAGCGAAAAGTTCCTCTTCAGTCTGCTTTAGCTCGGCTTTTAGTGAGGAAAAAGATGAAGAGCATTGAAGACTTGATAGATCATTATCAAATCCCTGGTATGTGTTTATTAAGATGTTTTCTTACATCCAAGTGCATCTGTTGTTTGTTATTTCGTTACTTAATGTACGGCTCACTGTCCATTGTAGATGTTTCAAAACCCCGCTATGTTCGTGTGAACACACTTAAATTGGATGTTGAGTCTGCCTTAGTTGAACTGAGGAAACAATACACGGTACTTTCTGTAGCTTATGATAAATCTAAACCTTGTGGGGTATTGTGAACAATTTTGAATGTTCTATTGTAATATAGAATAAGACGAGTGATGTGAGGGCATTACCAGGGTTAATCTGTAAAGCAACCATGCATGCCAGTCTTATGTCTGTTTGTTCTTATCATATTTTTGATGTTCCTACATTAAATTTAGTAAAAAATTCCTAATTGCCTTTTTCAGTCTCTTCTTGTTCTTTCTTATGTTGTTACTTTACTGATATCTATAGTCTTTATCTACTTTTGTGGCCATTTTTCAATGTATTATTTTGTTAAAATCTTTCATTTTCCTAATAGGTGCAAAAAGATGACCTAGTTCCGGACTTGTTAAAACTCCCACCGAAATGTGATCTCCATGATCATCCTTTGGTCATGAATGGAAGTGTGTTTATGCAGGTAAATCTTTAACAAATTTATGAATAAGTGACTATTATAGTTGTCTGCTGTTGGAATATTGCAACCATGCACTGAGATCAGTTTCTCAAAAAAAAATAAAAATTGTTTGATCCAAATTTGCAATCTTGCAGGGGAAAGCTAGTTCTATGGTGGCAGCAGCTCTTGATCCTGAACCAGGATGGGAGGTGAGTTAATGTCATCACAGATTTCTTGTTTACCAAGTGTTCTTGCTAGGGTGAATTATTAACTTATTATTTTTATATTGTTCTCTGCATTTAAATATTTTATACCCCTGATGCAAATTCATTCTAGTTATATGGTAGGTGTTCATAACTTTTCTGCTTGAGTTTGATGGTAGGATTTGTTCATGGCATGCTTACTTCCTTATTTTTGTGAAGGTTCTTGATGCATGTGCAGCTCCAGGGAACAAAACTGTCCATCTAGCTGCTCTTATGAGAGGGAAAGGAAAGGTCACGGCCTGTGAACTGAATAAGGAAAGGATAAAACGTTTAGCAGACACTGTCAGACTATCTGGCGCACATAGTATCCTTGCAAATATTATGTGATTGTTTGGATTATTTAAACACTACTATTTTTTCTCTAGAGCCCAGGATGCCATCGTTGAAGGCCCTGTCATATACCACCTGAAATCTTCCCGGTCTATATTACATTCTTTGACCTGTCATCCTTAAATAGGATTCCTGTTATCTACTAGCATATGTTGTTGATCATTCTCCTGGTGTTCCTGTATGAAAATCTTTGCAGTGTTATGTCATTCTTAACTAGGTTATAGATATTGAAGTTCTTCATTGCGATTTTCTAGGCTTGGACCCTGAAGATCCTCTGTACTCCATGGTAAGTATGCTCCAGCTTGTGTCACGAGTTAAATTAATTTCACGGCTCTTTTGTTAGTCAATTGTGCTTTCGGTTAAAGCCTAAGCAGCCCAACCCTTCTTTCAACGCCATGGTCTTATTTATTAAGAGTTCTACTTCTGAAGTGAATATGCATAGCAGGTCCGTGCTATTCTTTTGGATCCTTCCTGCTCTGGATCTGGTACAGTTGCTGAGAGATTGGATCATTTGCTACCATCTTACGCTGCAGGTAATTCTATACATCTTTTGTCTCGTGGTAATATCTTTGTTACTCGAGTTTTTTATTAATGAATATAGTAATAGTCTTCTTTTAACTACCTATTTAAGTAGTTATAAACATATCAATTTTGCATATATTATTTGATTACATAATGCTCTATATAATGCTCATAGATTTTAGTTCTCCCCAAATTGTTCCATGTTTTCTGGTAAATTCTCATATCAAATTATGCAGGTCAAGCTGCAAATATTGATGAAACAGAGAGAATTAACAAGCTGGCCTCCTTTCAAAAGAAGGCGCTAGAGCATGCACTGAGCTGTTAAGCACTCCCTCCCCCCCCCCCCCCCCCCCCTGTTAAGTTCATGGAAATATTTGGAAGAACGTTATTGAATGATCATGTTTTATATTTTCTGCCTACAGTTCCACAAGTTGAGAGATTAGTTTACAGCACTTGTTCCATCCACCAAACTGAAAACGAAGATGTTGTCAAGTCCGTTTTACCTTTTGCCGAATCCCATGGCTTCCGACTAGCAACTCCTTTTCCCCAGTGGCACCGTCGTGGTCTTCCTGTTCTAGAAGGCTGTAAGTTGATGGTTTCTTCCCCTGTTATCATTGCCTTCTTTTCAGACATCGGTGTCTTAAGTGAGTCTAAAACCTTGCTGCATTAATCATCGTCTTGCAGATGAACATTTGTTGCGGACAGACCCTGCTGAGGACAAAGAAGGATTTTTCATTGCTCTGTTTATCAGGGAAGGTAGAACCATGAGCCGCCCTTCGTTGAACCCTGATCCTCCCCATCCTTCTCCCGTAAAGCGTAGTAAAGGGAGAAATCTGAGCAAGAAGAGAGCTGTAACGCCAATATTATTTGGCGGAATGTTCAAAATGTTGTCTTTTTGTAAACTTAGTTCGAAGATTAACCTTAATTAACAGCGTAATTAAGGCTTTAAGTTGAAAACGATTCAAGTTTTAATCATTATGAAGAAAAACTTGCTTAGTACTTTGTTTGGCTATATTTGATTTCTTAGAACAATGAGAACTATTTGAAAAGGTTCATGTAATTAGAACAAGAGAAACATACAAGAAAATAGTAATTCATAACGTCTGCATTCCATGATTTCAAACACCAACACAAAGAGAGCTCGGACAACACACACACATGGCGGCAACCGCCAGCTTATTTGGAAGCCGATGACCGTGAATTCTAAGGCTCACTCAAGCTACTTTGACCTCGATGGTCTTTGGCTTCTTCGGCTCAGGTGGTGGCAGTTTCTCCACAGTCACAGTTAAAACCCCATCTTGGCAAACTGCAGAGATGGCATCCGTATTAGCATTCTCAGGCAGCGTAAATTTCCTCATAAACTTTCCTACCCGCCTCTCCATCCTTACATACTTGGCCCCTTCTTTCTCCTCCTCTCGCTTCCTCTCTCCGCTGATCAAAAGCACATTGTCGTCCTCCACTTGAACCTTGATGTCCCCTGATTTCAACCCCGGCATGTCGACGATGAACACATAGGACTTGGGGTACTCTTTAACATCCGCCGGTGTTGCAGCCATGGCCTTTGCATCACGCACATAAACCTTGGACGGCGCGTTGGGGATCTTCTCCATGTCGTCGGAATGATCCATCATGTGTTGGAGAGTGTTGAATAGCGGGGAATCTAAACCCATAATTCTGAAATCCATTTTTCTTTGCTGGAATTTTTACGGAGACTGCTTAGATTTTGCTTCGATCTTCGGATGCTATTTTCTTGGATGGAAATTTAACAATGTTTGAGATGATTTATACTGTTGGTTAGGAAGATTCCCGAAGAAAACGTCTGGATTTTCCCAGAAGATTGTGTTTCATTCTTTCTTGGACTGTCCCACTTTCTAGATTGTGGTAGAAGGTCTAGAACTTTTCTCTCCTTTTGACTTTTCTACAGCGAAACGCGAGTCAACACTCAGTGTTGTGGGAAGGATTAATTTATAGGTAAAAGTTTTAATTTAGTGAAAATTTTTATAACAATTAAGATTAAATCTAACAATTCAAATTAAATAATTATTTTTTATTATAAATGTAATTTTTTAAATCTATTATAAATTAATAATTTATCGATGAAGGTGAAAAAGTTGGTGATGGGATCTGTCTGTCTACAATTCTGAAGAAACAACAATTTAAATCGTCGGTGGGGACAGTTATTTTATTCCGATCCGATTACTTTTGATTTAATCCTATATGTATTCTTATTATATTATTTATTTTTAATATTTTAATTATATTCTTATTGTATTTAATGAAAATAAATAATTATTATAATATTTTTTTTATATATTTTATATTAACTTCATATATTATTAAATAAAATAAAATTTTATTTAAATCAAAATGATTAAACTCAAATTTTATTATAAAATTTGAATCGAAATTGAAATCATAATCGTCCCAAGGCTCATAGGCAGAACCTCGTCCACTCTCATTATGGAATGTAAAATAGTGATATAACAAACTTAATTTTCATTATTACAAAATTAGTAATTTAGTATAAATTTAAAAGGTGTTCAAACAAAAAATGGAAGGGTTAACATGTTAATTTTAACATTGATAATAACATATAAAATAATTTGTAATAATAATTAAAGAAAACAGCAGTCATTACAACAGTCTAAAACTGTACATAATCAATAACATGTTTCTAAATAATAATAGTTGATTTAATGAGATTCTTTAAATAAAGTAATTAAATTAAAAAATAAATTTTATAATAAATTTTTATAATATTTAATTTAAATAAAATAATTAATAAATTAAATAGGGGAAAAAACTACTTTATCATGGATTTAAGACAATTTAAAGAACCAAATGATGAGAAGCTATCGACATGACTGACCCACGGTTTAGTTATAAATCAGATGGCCTGCAACAATCAAGCTGCTTAAACCTTAAAATCAGCCTACAAAACCAACAGCTATCGATCTGAAAACATTGTCTTTTGCCACTCTCTACTGTTAAAGCTCTCCTTTTAAAATATCTCCCAGTTCATTCATGTCGACACGATCCATTTAGGAGCTTTCCGTGAAAACCCACTTTTTGCTCTTGTTCTCATCTTCTTTGCAATCGAGATCTATGCCTTATCTTTCTCATTTTGTAATCTACCAGTTGCCTACTGAATAAAAATGAAACCTTAAAGATGTTGCAAAGGCTGGGAGTTTTTCTGGTAAGAATCAAAAATAAAATCTTGGGGTTGTGCAGGGTGAGTAAATGTTGGATTTATTTCTGCTGATCCACCTTCACTCTCGGACTTGGCTTCGCAAAAGGAAGAAGAGAATACCAACAGAAACCTTTTCTTTTTCTGGTCATTTCCCATTTCCTTTTAGCTTCGAATTCCACAGTCCAAAGTCCAAATACTTGAAAAGGATAAAAAACCATCTTTCTTTTCTTCTTTTCCTCTAGTTTAACTTTAGTTTTATAGAAAATCCAGTTAGCTGGAGTTGTGTTTTACTTCAGCTGAGTTGCTTCACATTGAGTTTTGAATTGGAGTTGTATTTTGGCGAAAATGAGTTTAAGTGCGACCGAGGATGATTCGGGGTCAGAGATTCATATACCTGCAGATATAGACTGGCATATGCTTGATAAATCCAAGTTCTTTTTCCTTGGTGCCGCTTTGTTTTCAGGTGTATCATGTGCTCTTTACCCTGCCGTGGTTTTGAAAACCAGGCAACAAGTGTCATCCACTCAAATTTCTTGCTCTAAGATGTCTCTCTCCATTTTGAGATATGAAGGATTGAGAGGTTTCTACAGGGGTTTTGGTACCTCCTTGATGGGGACAATCCCAGCTCGAGCACTTTACATGGGAGCCCTTGAGGTTACCAAGAGCAGTGTTGGCACTGCAACTGTTCGTCTAGGATTTTCGGACACTACAGCAACTGCTATAGCCAGTGCTGCTGCCGGTTTAAATTCAGCTATGGCTGCTCAACTTGTTTGGACACCGATTGATGTCGTGAGCCAAAGACTTATGGTTCAAGGTCACAACAGCAGCAACAACTGTTGCAGAAATGCATTTCCAAATTGTAGATACAAGAATGGTCTTGATGCGTTTAGGAAGATTCTGTATGCAGATGGTCCTAAAGGGTTGTATAGGGGGTTTGGGATCTCAATATTGACTTACGCACCATCTAACGCGGTTTGGTGGTCATCGTATTCTGTTGCTCACAAGCTCATTTGGGCTGGTCTTGGTTGCTCTATGGGAGGGTCTGGTCCCAAGCCTGATTCAAAGACCTTGGTGGCTGTCCAAGGGTTAAGTGCAGCCATGGCTAGTGGCGTTTCCGCTCTGATCACAATGCCACTTGACACCATCAAGACCAGATTACAGGTTCTGGATGGAGATGAGAATGGGATGAGACGACCTATGACGGTTTTGCAGACGGTAAGAAATTTGGTTAAGGAAGGCGGATTAGCAGCTTGTTACAGGGGACTGGGACCAAGATGGGTATCAATGTCTATGTCTGCAACAACCATGATCACTACCTATGAGTTCTTGAAACGGTTATCAACTAAGAGCCAGTAGAGGTTGACATCATAGGGCGGTTGAAACTTGAAAGGGAAAAAACATAGAGACTTTCTCATACTTGAGATGCTTCAAGCTTACTAAGTTTGACCTTGTAATGATAAGGATCACTCTAGTTTCATGTTGTCAATCTATCAAGATTCAACCTTTTTCTACCCCAAAAGTTTATGTTGTAAGTCAAATGATGATTCAAAAGGGATTCAATTTAAGATCATAATAATGTCTATTTCTTGCTTCAGCTTACTTCAGTTCTATTTACTTTAGAAACCATACTACCTTGGCTGTGCCCTTCAAAAACTTGAAAAGGCACAAAAAATTTGATACAAACGGGCAATACTCGAAGCTTCCTACTTTGGGTCATATAATGCCTTGGTCTTCTCGTATCTCAGCCCCAACTTTATCCAGTTGTTAAAGGACACTTAAAAATTACAAGTAAATCGTCCAAAGATTTAGCACTCGGCCGGCCTTGTTTATATAAAACAATAAATAATGACTCATTCGTCTTAATTATATAGGTCAACTACAGCTGCACGTCGCACTAAGTTATGTAATAACAAATTACTCCCATGCATTCTTATTTCTTAAAGTAGAGCTGAGCTGCAGGGGTATCTTGAAAAGCAACAGGAAGATCACAGTCCCTCTTACTCAATAACACCTGCAGAGATTGGAATGGTTATTCTAGCACATGTTTTACTGTATCTAGTTTATCTCAACTTTTTCTCCCGGCATATTTTTCACTTACTGAAATGTACATCTTAATCCGGAAGCAGACATCAACCTCGGTAATCGCAAAGAACTAAATAAGCAGTGGTTTGCGGCAGCCGGCAGGCAACAGAGGGCAATTAAATTTGGGAGTCAGAGTCTGCACACAATCAGGGGGGTGGAAAAACCAGGGGCTGATAGAAAATCCAGATGCTCGTTGGATTTACTATGGACCAATATCCACCATTTTTTCCTAATCCCCAACTTTAAGAGAACAATTGAGATTGAAACCAACTTGAGGACAACTTCTTTAAAAAGAAAGCATGGTCTCAAACAAAACGCTATAGGAATTGATAAGTCTTGAGCGTTATCTTGGGCTACATGTTTCATAAAGCTCGAGGATAGCAGGGCAGCCAAATGAACCCCACCAACATCCGTGAAACCATCCTTAAAAGAATGACAAATACAGTTTAAAATCTAGTAACACACATCTT
Organism: Abelmoschus esculentus; assembly: GCA_035048815.1. Taxonomy (NCBI): domain Eukaryota; kingdom Viridiplantae; phylum Streptophyta; class Magnoliopsida; order Malvales; family Malvaceae; genus Abelmoschus; species Abelmoschus esculentus. The sequence goes on from JAUCBN010000002.1 coordinate 28,398,034, forward strand.
TTTTTCTCCTTTTAATGGAGTTACCATATCCAAACTGACAAGAAAAGGATCACACAAGACATGATGCAAGTCATGTGCATATCATGGTGGATAAGGCGTTTCAATCGAAAACAAGTATTATAGCATATAATTAGCATATTTTAATAAGACCAGCACTGCTTTTAGTCTGATCACTGTTACAAAATACTAAATAATCCTCGGTTGAACAGTAGAGAAACGGACAGTTTGGAAGAACAGAACGTTACTCCATCTATCCCCATCTATCTTTTACCTTCTTTTTTTCTTTTTTTTTTCTTAAGTTTATAATTTGAAAAGTGTATTACTGAGTTGTGTAAGCACCACTTCACCCAAGAGCCATCATCGGACAGACGTATGTGTAAGGATGGACCTAAGGAGTGTTGGAGGGTGCAGTCGCACACCTTAAAATTTTTAAATTCCCTTATATTTTATATATTCTCTAATAATTTAATTTTACACCTTTAACTCTTCTAATTTTATACCCTTATATTTCTAATATAACTTCTTGATAGTGTGCACTCTTATATGAAACTCTGAGTCCGTCCCTGGGCATATGAATGATTCTCATACTTTTTTAATAGAGTAATAGTATATGATATGGAAATGAAGTTGCATGCATATAAGCACGAGAAGAATCAAGTCTCCCTTCCAATGGTAAAGAAAAATATTCTCAGGCTTATTAAGATCCTATTCCATAATCAACTTAAACAACATTGTCACCTACACATAAAATCCATGAAAGATTTGCCAAGACAAAGGAACATGCTTGAGAGGATGAGCTTCTAGACAGTTAGCAGACTCCACGATGACAGAGTTGACACACAATCCAGCGACCGGCCATTGTCAAGGCCGCACTCTCTTGTTGCTGCAGGATGGGCATTTGTACTGCTTAATGTGCTCTGCCCTAGCTGGAGTTATCTTGACACACTTTCCGTGGAACCATTTCTCACATAAATCACAGCAAATCCAGAATTCATCAGCTCCATTATTCTCTCCACAAGCCCCACATAATGCATCTCCATGCTCATCGTCTTCCTCATCCTCGTCATCCTCATCCTTTGGTGGCGCTGGCTTTGAATATTTGGGCTGAGATTCAGAACCTCGCTGCATTTTGTTAAACACAAAGGGAAAAGAAAATCTAATTTATATGGCCCCCTTGAAAATTTGAAGGTATTTCCTCTTTCGGTTCAGGTATCACCACAAGGAGAATGAACTTCGCAGAAATATAGATGCAATTCTGAAGAATTAGACTCTCACCACTAGAGCTTTTAAAATGACAGACGCCATTGAAAAATAGTGACAATAATGTAATATCACTTATGAAATAGTAAAGGAAAAGGTTTCAAGTACCTTGGAGTTCGATTTTGATTTGTGGCTGCTATGATTTGAAACTGAAGATTTCTCCTTTGTCTGTTTCTTAGCCACCCCTGTCACAACTTCAAATATTGTTGGAAGATCATTTATCATATTAAAAAGGCGTTTCCTGCATCACATCAACCAACATGGTATAATTGAGGAAAATTATAGTGCAAAATTCGACACAATTGTTATAGCTACATGCAAATCTAATACAAAATATCCCAATTCAACCAAGCTCACTCATGCTATGCCTCGTTTGTAACATCTACATATACTTTTGCAGCTAGGACTTCAGAATTAGGTTAACAACTAGCTAATGCAATAAATTTAAAACAAAAATCTTATAAATAGGTAGACAAACCATATTACTTAATGGCACTGCCCAAACCAAGTAGCAAATTAGTATGATGCACAAAAGCTAAACATAAAAAAGTTCCATTCAGAAAAAGCGTTTTCAACTGAGAGGAAGATGACGTGCAAAAAAATTTCAAGATAAGATATACAATTAGTATAAAATCTTATTAACAAATCATCGAAACTACAGGAGACACAACAAATTATTTTGCTGAACCAGGCAGGGATTGTATGCTTGCCATTGTCAATCAAGTAAATTAGTTTATTTACGCATAGAATGTGTCTATAAAGCCAAACTAGGAGACTACGCTTGGGTGGTGTGAAAAATACCTATCAGCTCTATCAAATCCAAACCTAGCACCGAAATAGAAAGCCACAGAGAGTAACCAGGCATCACTGTGTACAGCAACCAAAGACAACCAGTCCTTTTCTTGCATTCCATCTCTGGCAAAGTTAATACCCAATGCAGGTTCTGGAAGCTCAGGAGGCACCTCTTCTGCAGGTAAATTCACCTCCCACTGCTCACTGGGAAATCCATAAAGGCAAAGATTCTCCTTTTCTACAGTCAAAATTTTAACATTGAAATTATCTCATTTCATTTCAATCATCTAAAACTTCACAAGTTAGAACGAATAAAAGATAAGGTAACCACACAGAGCTTATTGCATTTACATCCATCCATTTGCATCCAACTTCAGATGCCCATGTTTTTTATTTAAATCAAAAGAACCAATAAGAATCAAATAGTGACAATAGTCTTAAACTTGTAGGTCACTGAAAAACAAATACAGCATTTTTCATGCCAATTTTTAGAAACACACTTGTCTAAAGAAAGAAAAAGAATATACATTTCCAATGCAACAAGTAAGGAACAACAACAGTAATGTTGAAATGGTTAATTCAACATCTAGACATACACTATCATGCCTAGTCAGCTCAAACTATTTATTTTTTCAGAGGAAAAGTGATTTAAGCAGAAATTGGTAACCCATAATTGAAATATTTAATTCGGGTCTTAAATTTAAAGATCAATATTAAATACCATTAGATGCATTAATAACATCATTTATACTACAAATTAAATCACAGGACTTGAATTTTTCTGTTTCATTTATATATAAAGAAATGAACTTCGAAAATAAAAAAACGAAACTTTATTTCCCAGATAAATTATTTCATGAACCAAGCAAAATACAGCAGGGTGCAAAAATCCAGAAATCAATTCTTGATAAAAACTAAAACCCATTACCTGGATCACACTGCTGGTAAAACTCCTCCGCATCTGCATAGACACAATAGCCAACAGAATAAAAAACGGTGAACTTCCAAAAGGATAACAAAAAAAAACATAAATGTTAAGGAGAGGGCAGCCGAGTAAGAGAAAATGAGTAGTAAATTTACAATGAGAGTTGAAAAGTTATACCGGTAGTGAGGGCTTTAATCATGCCAGCTCGACGACCCTTGAAATCTCGGAAGACTTCTTCGACGGTACGTGGATTGTACGGAACACCGCCGTCCATAATCCGGACTGATTCTTTTCTTCCTTCTTGGTTTTTCTTTTAGAAGAGTGGGGATCGAGAAGCAGAGAAAAGGGGGAAGGAAACGGACTCTGGGGGGGGGGGGGGAGAAGGAGGGAAAAGAAAGATTTGCAAAAGAGGAAATTGTTTTAGTTTTAAAGCCTTTCTCTTTGTTTCGCTCGCTCGCTCGGGGAGAAAGAAGGAAAGGCAGAAAATAAGTGAACCTATCCGTGAACAAAAGGGGATTGACCCATTTAAGAATAATCATTTTCTTATAATTTATAAATAATAATAAAACTTAAAAAAGAAGAGTATCGTTTATTCAGAATTTTTTTTGACAACCAATATCATTAGTTTTATAGTTTTATTAAATAAATAGATCGAACTTGTGGAGTGGTCCTAGTAATAAGAGAGGGTTATATTTCATTCAGATGATATGGGTTTGAGTATCATGTGTATACGATGTGTAAAAATTATTAAAAAAGCTAAAAAATTAAATAAATATTAATCTGCGATCATATCGGTACAATCATGTGTTTTAGCTAAAGTAGTTTTCTTTTTTAGTAATATTTTTGGTGAAAAGGGAAGTGAAGATTTTCACCTTACAGCTTGACGAACATGATGTATGGTGGAAATTTAAACCATATTGGTGTTCACCAACTACATATAATAGATTTTGTGATTAACATCTCAAGGCCTTCATTCCTGTCTGTTATTCTGTGTCAGTAAATATGGAACTGCCCATTTTGGAATGACAGTTTCCCAGTTTTTGCTGAAGATATAAATGCAGGGCATGATGCATCTCCTTCAATGGCTATGCTGGCTGAAGTTTCTGGTCGCCTGTATATAAGTTCACACATCTACGGGTATTACAAGATTGCCTGAACCTTTTAATATTCGGTTCTTGTTCTGATCATGACAATTTTTTGTTTGGTATCATCAAATGCCTGCTGCAAGAAAATGATTTTTGGCATTAAGCTTTATATTTATCTGTCATGTATGTTCAATCATATTTTAACTGAATATACTAGGTGAGTAGTATTTTAAGTGGGAAGCTAATCATATTTCAATCTCCTTGCTAATTCGTTAAACTTCACTTGAAAGGCAAGAGAAATAAGCTAGGGTGAGGTGGTGATGTAGTAACTGGAGAGAACAATATAAAAGTCTCAGAATTTGAATACTGTACTGTTTGGTTAGTAAGACATACAATGATAGTACGTATGAAAATTAATGTAAATCCTGTCATTTGATACTCAAAACTAGAATGAATCAGTGTTTGGTTAGGTTAACATGTTGGCCTCTGATGCTGTTCTAGGTGAGTAGCAGATTTATTTCCTCGTGATTTATTAAGCTTTGAAAAAATATTTGTTTATAGAAGTTATACTTCAATGTTACCATGGATACTGGATTGTGAAAGTGGAGTCGATTTATCAGAGCCGGTGTCTTCAGATCATTAAGAGCTATGTGCTGTCTAGACCATGGATATCTGATTGTGCATAAAAGATTTATTTTGTGTTTCTTTCTTCTCTAACAAAATTCTAAATGACAGTTATATGTTGCCACTTGTTCACCAGCTCGAGATGTTGCAGCCGGTTCCATGGCTTGGGGTCACTCAGCCCTTTGGCAAAGCAACGACGTGGTGATCTCTATCAGTTGGTAGATGTTCAGAGACAAAATGCTCTGATTGATTAGAGAAGAGAACAGAACCGTGTAAAGAAATGATGAAGGGAATCGGATCGGTTATGTTTTACCAAAATTTTGACACCATATCCTGCAACTTTCTTATAGAAATGAATGCAGAGAGATGGAAGTGGAAGGATAATCCTATACGAATATTGATCAGGTCTTTGCTATCATTTTCAACTTGTTTTTATCGTTTATATCTGGTTGAATGTGGTAGTCAAACCCTGTGGATAGAATATACCAGAGAATGTGGGTCTAACCTAATAAATATCATGCATGCATGCATAGAAAATGTATTAAAAACCAGACCTACTGATTCTTGAGACATGAGTACTGAAGACGACGACGACGTTCTGCGTTAATTCACTCTCCCCCACCCCATAGTCCCTTCTCCTTCATTCACATGGGTCTTGTACATGGGAGACCAAAACAATGTGGCTTTGTCTCCTAATTCTAATGAGTTTTGGCTTTAGTGTCTCCCACCGGCCACCACAACCCCTGGCCTTAACCAAAACCCTTGCAATTAATGTTAACACAGAAAGATAAACCAGACTACACTTTGACTGTAAAGATAGGAAGCTGCCGAGTCATCGCCATGCACCACTGCACGTGGATACATCATATCTCTCGTTTGGTTTGCTTGGTTGGAAAAGAGCACAATTCTTTGGTTCCTTTCTCCTTGCCATCCAAAAACTGGAAAGAAAATAAATCTCCACCATCTGATTCTCAGTTAAGGTGTCTGAGATCCTGTCCTGTCCAACTGAAGAAACATAAATAAACATAACACAAGTGTATGTAGTGTTGCCTGCAATAATGCAAAATGAAGAGGGTTTTAGAATAATTAGGTGTGGCCATGCAGTAGTCGGCTGAGAAGGCAACCTCCCGATCCTACAAAGGCCATGTCCCCTTGTCATGACAGCCTACGTATCTCTCTTTTAAGCAGTTATTTTTTATATAAAAATTTAAAATTCAAGTAAAAAATAAAATAAAAATTCAAGTTGATATGGGAGTTAGAGCCAGAATCCTTTAAAGCGCACGTGTCAGAGGCAGTGAATTACTGACTCTAGTTCACGTGCCTTGTGAATGGTCCCCATCTTCCATTTGCGTGACGCCCTATCAGCCGTTAATTATTAGCGTCCGTGCAAAGATTATGGTCTTAGCTGTTTCTGCTAACACAGGACCCCCAACCCCAACCCCACATTTGAATTAGGTTTTGTTTGATCATGTGACTGGATGGGACCAATGTTCTGAACCTGTGGTTCGATTTTGGGATATGGTGCATGCAATGTGTCACGATGCCTCATACACGTGTCTTAAGGGCCTACTTTTTATTTATTATTAATCTGATCAAAGTTGAAGCAGACGCCGATCAGTGTCTAAGACTGCCGGCTAAGTGCTGGAAGCCACCCTTGCAGTGCCTTAGATGTTCACTCTACAACAGTCAAAGCTGACTGCTGATTGCTGGTTGCTGAGAGATGTTGTCCGAAACCATTTGAAGAGACAAAAGAACTGTCTTTTCTGCATCACTCGTCTTTTTTTCCTAACACGGAGGGTCATGAAAGCAAACCAGAAACAGCACAACATGTGATCTTGACAAGGAATGTTGAGGCAAAGAACAATTACAACAAAAGATTATACAATCTATACTTAATGACGTTGCTGGTGGTGACAGAGTTAGGATTTAATTTTAGGAGGAGTAACAATCGATTAAACCTTTAAAGTAGAAAATTGGAAGGACAAAGACCTTTATTTAATCAATATTTTAAATTAAAAAGGACTAAAAATGTAATTATATCAAAAAATTTGAAAAGGACAACAACCCCTCATAACGAAAAATTATTAGGTGAATTTTGTTCACCACGTCATCCATGGTCCAAATTAATCAGGACCGTTGATCTCAATTTTTTTCATGTGAATTATCACCTCTTCCTACATGTACATTTGTGGACGGGTAGTTATTAGGTAGTTATTTAAAAATCAACAGTCCTGATTGCTTGGACCATGGATGACGTGGTGAACAACATTCACATAATAATCTTTTCCTCCCATCACATACACAGCTCTATCCCTGATTACCGGTCAATGGATAACACATACACATACAACAGCATAATGTTTTAATCTCCTATTATAAGTAAGAACGAAACTATTAAAAGATAAGATATTTTAAAAAAAATAATTAATTATAAATTTATTCCTACTTTAAATATTTTTTTTACCGAGGATTATATATATATATAATTTAAAGGTTAATTTAAGATTTATATATATATATATATATATATATATAACTCTAGCATTTGAATAATCTATTTAAGATTTAAATATTTATAAATCTATTTTAATGAAATCCTACTTTAAAAAAATAGATAATAATTGTCAAGGGCGGATTTTGATAAAATAAATTGTAAAGGTTAATTTAAGATTTTTAAAATTTTTAGAAGTGTAAATTAAAATTTTTAACTAAATGAAAAATATTAAAAAATTAAAAGAGACTTGATTAAAAATATTTAAAGGAAAAAATTAATGGGAATTTTAAAATTTTTAAAGAGGTTCAATTAATATTTTTAATTTAATGAGGAGATTAAATTAATATTTTTCAAAAACTTGAGGACCAAATATAAATTATTTGATTTTTTATTTGTGTGGTGGGTTCAGCCCCTTCAATCCCTTACAATCGTCCGCCTCTAGTAATTGTATATAATTTTTAATATAAATAAATAGAACACTTTTAAATTATATTATTTAAATTTACGTCACTTAAGTAGAATTTTTATCCATAATAATAATAATAATGATAATAATAATAAACAACGAAATCTAAGTGTCAAGTTTCAAACAAAATATTAAGATGTTGAAAAAATAAATAAAAATATTAAAATATGAAGTAATTAGACAATAATCTACGAATTCGTTGCAAGTGAGGTATGGATTACATCATTTATGATACCATAATACAATTTGTACTGTTTTAAGAATTAATTTATAAAATAAAAAAGTGGAAAAATGGTACGAAATAGATTTATTCAGTACACTGTCGTACTGATCAGAAAGTTGTCTCAAATTTATGACGCTTTTTATTCCGCATGGTAGGTTATTTATTTATGTAACAAATTAAGTAAATATAGTTAATTAGTTGATATTTTATTTTATTTTTATTAAATAAATTTTTATTTAGTAAAAAATAATTTTAAATTTAATTTATAATAAATATTAAAGAAGATTTACTTAATAAAAAAAAATAAGATAAAAAATTAATTAAATAAATATATTTGATTAAAATAACTAAAAAAACTATAACAAACAGTTGAACCGTCATCATGTAATTATTTTATCAAACGGTCGGATAATATTTATCATCTCATCTAATAATTATTTTATCTTATTTTTTAAGGTAAATTTTTTATCTTTTCTATATATTAAGTAGATAAGATCATGGATGACGTGGTGTATCGTTGTGATATAATAATTTTTTTGGATTTTATTTTTTTATAAGAGTGCCACGTAGACATATGACACTCTGTCATTGCCTTCCCTTGTTTGTAAGCTGTTCAACACCTTTATATAGTACCAAAGCTTGAATCTTCACTTCAATCTTCAATACAAATCCCTGCAATTTTGCTTTCACCACTCTCCCTGTCTTTAGAAAAACAAAACCCTCTGTTCCTCTTGTTAACCAATTTTTACAAAACCAGAAGCTATGTTCAGATCAGAGAAAACAGTGTACAGACACAATAGAGAGAACCCATCTTTTTCTTCTATTCTGCTTGACAAAATCTACCGTTCCATCGACGACGGTGACTCCACAAACGGAGACTTCAAATTCTACAGGGAAACAATGCAGAAGAAACAGAGCAGAAGTACCATGAAATGCAATACAGGTAGACGACATGGAGAAGAAGAAGACGAAGAGATGTCGAATCTCCGACAAGCTTGTTTGATCGAGAAATGGATGGAAAAGAAGGTTAGTAAAAAGGAGAATGCAGGCAGGAAACAGGTTTTCTCAAACCATGAATATGATCATGACCATGATTTGGTTTTCTTTAGCTCCAGTTCCACCTCATCTGATTCCAGCTCCGGTGGCGGTGGTTTCTCATCGTCCGACAATGAATCTATGCGTGTCACGAAATCTAAATCATCGTGTTTTGTATCATCAAGGCCGAAACCTGTTAGGACCAACGTGTTGATTCGGTCGGAGAAACAAGTCAAAACAGAGAAAACAGGGAGAACAGACAGAGCATTGTTCTACGAACACGAGTCGCATATGTTCCATGGAAGTCTGTTCAGGTCAAAGTCAAGAGCCGACAAAATTTACAGCAATTTAAAGAAGGCAAAACAACCCATTTCACCAGGCGGAAAACTCGCGGGTTTCATCAATTCACTGTTCACAACAAGTAACACAAAGAAAGCAAGGAGTACTCCAGTTCCATCTTCGACCGTAACGGTGTCCGGGCAGGTTTCAACTTGTTCTTCGGCTTCCTCGTTTTCAAGATCATGTCTAAGCAAGAACTCGCCTTCCATAAGAGAAAGGCTGCGTAACGGAGTCAAAAGAACCGTCAGATTTTGCCCGGTGATTGTAATCGTCGATGAAGATTGCAGACCATGCGGACAAAAATATTTATACCATCAAGACTCGTCAAGTTCATGGTCGAAAATTCGGAAATCGCCATCGAGAAAAATCGAACAGGAAATAAAGTTTCAAGTAATGGAAAAAGCTAGGCGAGTGGAAGAAATGGCTGCAAAGTTTTTGAAAGAATATCATCTAAATCAAAGTAATAATGCAACAGACGAAATGGATGAACATGAAGACCACGCTGCGAGTTATTCGAGTTCGGATTTGTTCGAGTTAGACCATCTTGATCTTGTTGGTAACAATAGGTATAGGGAAGAGCTTCCTGTGTATGAAACTACTAATGTAGAAACAAATCAAGCCATTGCTAATGGCTTGGTATCATAGTTAATTTTCTTGTTCATGCATTGTTTCATGGCCATTTTTGGGTGTAAATATCAAATGGATTTCACTTTCATCTTCTTTAAAAAGCTTAACACGAGAACTTCCCGATAATATCTAGTACATTAGTGTTAGTACGATCGCATGCAAAACATGAAAAATAAAGGCAAAGGGTAACATGAAAAAGGAAAAAGAGAAACTGACATGATCTGGAACTGAAGAGATTCTGACAACATGAACATTTGATTGAACAATGAGAAAAGAAAAAGAGTGGGAAAATGAAAGATTCGAATGAATGGAAGACAAAGAGGTGTGTGGATTGTGATGCTTTCTTTCTTTCTTGAACATTGTGCTAAATGAAACCTTATGACAATAATTTAGTGTAGAAAAAGACAAGTATATGTCCTGTCCTACTGAAGTTTACAGCGTTTATTTGTTTAGGTAAAACTAAAATGTAAAACATGTAAGGGTCATTAACAGAAGCAAGCATGGGAGGTGGGTTCTGAGGAATCAAGCAAGCAATTGAAAGAAGATGGTCCACAAATTTTAATGGCGGTTGAATTAATTTCAACAATACAAGTCTTTCTCCAAAAGATTGGAGAAGACAGTGGATGGAGAACTGAAGCACTTTATTCACCATAAATGTAATAAATTGGGTTGAAAAAGATAGTTTTCACCATAAATAGTTTAATTAGTGTATTCCAATCCATCTGCTGAACTCTTAAGTACATTAAATTTCATATTACTTTCCAAACCGCGTGTAAGTTAGCAAATATTGCATTGATTTTCCCCATCCATGCACGCTTTCATATTTCTCAGGGTATGGACCGTGTTCTGTGGTCCAATTCTGTATTGGATCTTCTGAAATTAAGTGACCACGCCTGTCTGGCCAATGGCAGATCAAACATTTCATGTTTGTGCATAGTCATTTAACGATCATAGGAAAACGGACTCTACCTGTTTTCGGAACTTACAACAAGGACTCATCGGAAAAATCGGTCCAGAACTGTCTTTTAATCACCAGAAAACAACAAGAATTAAACCACACTATAATCACCGGCACCATTAACATGAATGAGTTCGAGTTCAGGTACCCCAGAGCAGAACAAGGCCACCATATGGAAGCATCAGCAAGCTCTTGTAACATATAATGCCTGGCACGCTGGCACGAATAGAAGAGGCTACGCCATCCAGTCAATTTTCTTTGGTTTTTAGTGATTGCTTGGGAAAGTGGCCGGTTGCCTCCGCGAACCCGCAGCGTCTGCAGCAAGGAAAGCGACAATGTATGAATCGGCCGGCCTTCAAATTAGAGCAGCAGGTATAGTCTTTGGACCACATTCTTTTCCTTGTTAGTTGAATCCTCGATGCATGTGTTCATTGAAAATGTACATAACATCTGAATATTGTGGTCCATTCACCCTTTTTCATCAGCCTGGCAAACCACTGTTTCAACTATACATTAAAACTGTATATAAACACATGAACTAGATGGTTGGTATATATAGTAATGGGTCGTAAAAGACCAGGAAAAGATGGACCTTTGAACTTCGAATCATGTGTGTTTCGGCCTTTGGTGAAGGTGACAAAGCCCAAGAAGGAAGTCCAGAAACAGAATGAAATCCGGACCATGTATAAGATGAAAATGGAGAGGACACAGGACTGTTTAAGCCTTTAAGGTACTGTCTTCAAATAGCATAGGATAATGGTTTCTTGGAACATATAATTAAGAATAAATCTCGTAGTTCTCGGGATGTTGTCCTCAACTCCCTGCCTCAATTTCTCACCAATCAGATCTTGGCCTAATCATCGACCAGGCCAAGATGAATGGATCTTTCATTGACTCTCTTCGGGTAATACTTTAAGTCGATAATCAATTGAGCCGATCGAGTTGCGAGAAAAAAGCCGATCAAGGGAGCACTGCAGAGTGCAGACATATACAGAGGCATGTGGTGAGGTCTTGAAGCTGCAGTAAAGTGTATATACTCCAGCTAATGGGTGCATACCTCGAGCCGCCTATGCAAGATTGCACAGGCAATGCAATATCTCCATGAACAGAAACCCAAAGTCATTCATCGTGATTTGAAGCCTAACAACATTTTCCTGGACGATGCCAAGTATGTCAGGGACTGGTCCCATTTCGGCCATGCTCGGTTTTTGAGCGATGAAGAAATGATGCTTATTGCTTACAGGCGAAACAGGCAAGGACTGGTCCCATTTTTTTTTCTTTTTAAGCCACGCCAACTGCTGCTGACTAGTCAGGAAGACTAGTCGGGAAGGATAGACAAATGTAATTATATATTCAATATTGTGTGGCCCATTTATGCTAGCCCAACCTCTCAACTTAATCTCATTTCTTTCTTATCGTTTTATAATGGGTTATGAAATGGTTTCATAAATAATTTATGTAAAAAAGTTTATATAATTAATTTTAGAATTTTAAACTCTAACCTCTTAAATTTTAAATAAATTTAAGATTTATTATACCCGTTAGTATTTTTTTTTTTTAGATTTTATTAATACATTATATAACTTAGGTTAAACTCAAATCATTAATTCATTTAGTATGTATAAATTATAGATTTAATTAATTTAATTTATTTATTTTTAAATACTTATATATCTTATCTCAATATCTTAATAAGTTGGTTTTTTTTGTATTTAAAAATTTATACTCAATTGAACTCGTGAAGTGATGATGTATCATCTAGATAATCCGAATTCGAGTATCATATATGTACAATATGTGTCTAATTTAAAGAATTAAAAAAATTAAATAGATATTACTTTATAATCAAATATATAATTTTATCCTTAAAAAAAACGTGAGAAAATTTCATACAAGTTGATGGTTATTCCCTGCTAAAATCTGATATCATCCTGTAGAAAAGACTTTGGGAATAGGATAAGATTTCAACACGTCGGCATTACGTAGGAATTATGGCTTCACTGCAAAAAAGCAGACACTGAAGACGAAGCCATCAGGCAAATTGTTCTGTAATGAAATGTCAAACTTAAAATCATTTTATTTATTTATCTCGAGTTAAATCGTATATTCGTATCGTATTCTAAAATTATTAAATTAAAAATTAATTAAATAAGTAAAAATTAATAAACATGTGACTGAGTCTCATCTAATAAGTTTGAACCCTATTTTTAAAACAAAGAATTAGCCTATAGGGAAAGTGCATGAAATCTTCAGTCCTGTAATGAAAAAAAATCCATGGAATATTCAAAGAAGAATAAGAGGTTAAAACATGTCTGAATCATTCGTTATGTACATAAGTAAACGTGGAAAATGAAGCCATTTCAGAACCACTGTTTCGGTTTTTTGGATTCCTTCACCATTCGGTCAATGCAGGCATCATAAAAAACAGAACTCAATGATACATGTCGACATTTATTCCTTCATGGTGACAAAAAAAATCTACCAAAGATAATGGGTTGAAAGATATCGAACAACAGACATAAATCGTCTGGTCTTTTATTGTATTTTCATTAGTTTTTTTACTTTCAAATAATAAGTTTAGGGTTTAAAATTAAAGGTTATGGTTTGCTCTCGAACAATAAATTAATTTAGTAAGACGAGACATTAAATTCTTTAAGAATTCGAGTTATGGTGTTGTAATCCTATAATAAATCTCTATATTACTCGATTTATTGTATTTTTTTCTTATTAATCACGTTGGTTTTAACTGCTTGTATTTGAAATTCAAAAACAATACATAATATTTCTGATTTCTAACATAGTTTCAACCTTAACTATGATGTGTTTTGTCTTATTATCTTACTTGGAAAACATGATATCTTAAGGGGAAAAAACAAACAAATCTACAAGATTTACATATATCCCACACAAAATCTACAACCAAAATTTGGTCAAGAATTTCAAATGAGACCAATTTGAATTTTTAAATTTTTAAAATATATATTTTTAATTTTATAATTTATTTTAATTTTAAAATTTTAAATTCTGACTCCGTCATTGATGTCTCGTTTTCAAAATGTTTCATTTGGACAAATCTTTGCATCACACTAAATCAGATTATGAACAGTATGATATCATGAATGTATACCTAAACAATCTATCTTTTTTATACGATCATATTGTCTGATGGAACTTGAGGAGAGAATATATGCATTTATTTTTCTTCTTCTTCTGTGATAAGTATCGAAAATCATTTCGTTTTCGAATATATTTTCATGGCGTGGTGCTGAATCTTTCTTTGCATCAACAGGAATGTAGCATAGTACTTGAGCATATATGCCTTGAAACCAAGTCCAGAAAGATGGAACAAAAACATCAACATGCATGAACCCTAAAAACAAAACCTGGATGTTAGACAAATCTCTGTCAAGATTTTTTTTTTTTTTAACTAATAGTTAGTGTTAGATTTATTGATTCATTGTTCCGGATCGAATTTTATAAAAATCAATGTTTCGTCTTGCTTAAATAACCTAACGACTGTCTCATCATGTTAGATTAAGTGGTAATTGGTATCAAAGATTTGTTTTTTTAGAACCCGATCGAAGAACATTGATTTCTTGATATGGATTCTGGAAAGCATGCGCAGACAAGTTAGGTTTGATTGGTGGACATTCAAAGAAAATCAAGAGTGTAGATTTAGCTTTGAATTTAACAAGGATGGTTTCAAAGATGAAACACAAAAACATTTTTCTATTTTAAAAAAATAATAATAATTTTGACTTTCGAATTTTAAAATTTAGTTTTTTTTTTATAAAAATGATTTTATGTTGAAATTTTAACGGTGTTAAATATGATAATTTTTTTAATAATTTTAACTTAGAGACAAAACTATATACAAATAGGAAAGAATAATTGTCTCCCATTCTCGAAGATTTTTTATTTTTGTTCTTTTATTAGTTTTTTTAAATAATTTATTTACGAATTTGCTCTTCACTTTTAAATATTTATACTTTACCCCCTAATTAAACTCTATGCGAACTATTGTACTTAAACGATTCCTTAAATCTTTAAATTGTATCAAGTAGATCCTTTAATTACTTTGGTATAGTTAATAAATACTAAGATTTAAGTTTTAAAGTACTCGGATTCGATTCTTATTTTATGTGATTCTAATATTAATTATTATTATTTTGATATTTTTTAAAAAATAATAATTCGTAGTAAAATAAATTTTGAAATATGTGTTGTGTGGAGTATGTCTTTGATTCTCTTATTTTCTGAGATGGTAGTAGCCATACAAATCTTACAAGTTGATGAACTTGAAGCATTATAAATAGAAAATGTGTGTTGAATGAAACCATAAGCCTTAGCCGTTTGGATTTATATGTACAACATTTGGTTTATCCACGATACCTTATAATATCATGTCTGAGAGATACTTCAATGGTCTATCCACAATAATAGATTCATTTAGGGATTTTTTTTGATAAATTATTATTTATTTAAAAACAAATTTATTGATATTGAATTATTTATTAACTTTAAAAATAATGAACAATTTGAATTACGAATGACAAATCGATTAACTTTGAAAAATATTTGGGAAAAATTACCTTTTTAACCTATTATGTAAGTTTATTTTTTTTATTTAGTTCATAATGATTACAGTAATATCTGTTTTAAAAGATAATTTCAACCATTTAATATTGATCGTTCAATCTTTTTGCTGCAATTACTGATACTCAAACTCGTGACCTTTAGGAACAACAACTATTTCGAACCACTTGAGTTAAAAGGCTCGTAGCCTACGACTACATAAGTTTAGTATCATTTAAGATTTTTGTCACATAATTTTTTTGTTTTATATATTTTATTATATGTGTTTGAGTTTAATAATTATCTTACCTAATTATCATTTTATTTAAATATTTATTTTATTTTATTTTTTAATAAATTAAGTCGACCTATTATTAAAAATACATAAATATCATTGATATTTTTTTAAAATTTCAATGAAAAATCCATTTTTTTTTCTTTTCTTTAAAAATAAAATAAAATTTCATTTTTAGCACTATTTAAACCCCTCTAAATAACTTCCAAATACGGCTCAGTTTTATAGTGCTCAAAATCAATAAAACTACCGTTTCTTTATTTGTCTCTTTCGTTTCTCCATACAAAGATGATAGCTTGCTTGGGACAGATCGTACACGACAACGACGCCGAGTCCAAACTCGACGACGATGTTTCCACCGTATCCAAATCCCTAGAACTCAAAGGAATCATAGAAAGCGGAGATGTTAGCTGCTCAGCCAGTAAAGATTTTGGTGGTCTGTATTCGACGAAGCCTTTGTTCTTAATTAAACCGTCTGGGGCGGAGGATATAAGTCGGGTTGTTAAGTTCGCGGCGAGGACATCCAATCTGACGGTGGCTGCAAGAGGTAACGGTCATTCAATCAACGGTCAGGCGATGGCTGGTGGAGGTCTCGTAATTGACATGCGTTCGACGGAGGAAAACCATCTCGAATTCTTGACAATCGACGGGTCCCCTTATATCGATGTTTCCGGCGGGGCATTATGGGAAGACGTCTTGACACAGTGCGTGTTGAGGTTCGGTTTGGCTCCAAGGTCGTGGACCGATTACCTTAGCTTAACGGTGGGCGGGACTTTATCTAACGCCGGCGTAAGTGGACAAGCCTTCCGTTATGGTCCACAAACGTCTAACGTCACGGAACTGGAAGTTGTAACAGGAAAGGGAGAAATAACGGTTTGCTCCGAAACGTTAAACCCTGAACTCTTTTTCGGAGTCCTTGGCGGGCTGGGTCAGTTCGGTATTATAACCCGAGCAAGGGTTAAGCTTCAGCCGGCACCCGACAAGGTGAGCGTTCTATTTTTAAAAAAGTATATAAAAATTAAATTTATTTCCATTGTTAATGCTATTTATTTAATTGTGTGATTAGGTAAGATGGATAAGGGTAGTGTATTCTGAGTTTGAGGAGTTCACTCGGGATGCTGAGTTTCTGGTGAGTCAGAAAGAGGGCGAGTCGTTTGATTACGTGGAAGGGTTTGTATTCCCCAACAAGGATGATCCATTTGATGGCTGGCCATCTGTACCATTGGACCCGGTCCATGAGTTCAACCCGGGTCATCTCCCTCAAACCGCCGGATCAGTCCTCTACAGCCTCGAACTGGCTTTCCATTACCGCAACAGTGACAACCCTTCAACTGTAGATACGGTAACACTTTTTCTTCTCCCTATGGTTTAACTTTAATAATCCTCTGCATCATGGACTAGCTAACAAGAAAAGAATTCAAAAGAAAGCAGAGCTTTCTTACACCGCCGGCGATGGAGGAGGACTTAATGGCTTATAAGCTTTCTCTACCCCATCACCCTGATTCCCTTTTTATTTTACTGGATTCCCTGCGCAGGTGGTAAGTAAGCTTCTTGGACGGCTAAGATTCGTGGCAGAGTTGAAATCACAGGTAGATGTCAGCTACACTGAGTTTTTACTGCGTGTAAAGCGGGCGGAGGAACAAGCGAAAGCCAATGGGTGTTGGGACAGCCCTCACCCTTGGTTAAACCTCTTCGTGTCTAAATCGGACATAGTTAAATTTGATCGGACGGTGTTTAAAACGATGTTGAAAGATGGAGTCGGCGGGCCCATGCTAATCTACCCTCTTCTGCGAAGCAAGTGAGTAAAATCTCTCTATCTATTTCGTCAAAACTGCATTAAAATCGAGTGAACTGGGTGGTTAAGATTCTTATTTATTTATTTTTCCTTATTCTATCCGAAACATAGTCAAATGATTCCTTATTATATTTCCCAAAAAGAGTCAACCACATGGGACCCGGACCCCACAATGTCATATCCCTGGATTCTTTTATGTGCATGAACATCTTGTTATGCTACTCAATGTGTGTGTTTTCAGATGGGATAATCGGTCGTCTGTGGTGCTCCCGGACGGCGAGATCTTCTACATCGTGGCGTTGCTACGTTTCGTTCGGAATGGCCAATCGGCTGAGAAACTGGTTGCTCAGAACCATGAGATTGTCAAGTGGTGCACCCAAGAGGGTCTGGATTTGAAGCAATACCTCCCTCACTACCAATCCATGGATGATTGGAAACGACATTTTGGTAACCAATGGTCTAGATTTGTGGATAGGAAGGCAATGTTTGATCCTATGGGCATCCTTTCACCTGGTCAAAATATTTTCATTAGGGACCCATCCAATGTCATACTTCGTAGGGACTTGTGATTCTTTTGCATATCATCTTGACTGTTTCCCCCCATTAATATGTGGGTTAGGTCAGTTTCCATTTGCTATTGGTTGAGAATAAATGTTGCATTATCCATGCAGAAGGGCAAATATGGATCAAATAATTCGATTCTTTTAAGAAAAATCCCCTGTCCTTAAGGTTCCATCCTCGAAAGAAGAAAAAGTCAACTTGGGTTTTGGCTACTTTCTAAATTTAACTTAATCTCTTATTTTGTGAAGGAATTGATAAACATATGAACCTCTGTTAATCTTCACATATAAATTATTAAATTGTTTATAGGTGTAAATTATTCGACATTTATTGGAAAATTTTAATAATAATGTCTAATTAGATTAACTTTTAAATCTTTGTCGGATGTTTAAAATCTCAAAAGGGGTATATTTTATAAAAGTGAGTATTTGATTGATTTAAGTTAAAAAAATAAATTAATATAGTTGATAAATTTTATTTAATTTTTTAGTCAAATTAAGTTGTTCAAGTTTTTTTCAAATTTAATTATAAATATTTATAACTTTTTATGATATTAATTTATTTCAATTCAAACTAGATGAGTATAAATATTTATAATTATAAATATTTATACTCATCTAGTTTTAAGTTACCAATATAAAACCCATTTAATTTTACATTGTTGGATGATAGTAATAAATGGTTAAGATTATTTCCTTATTTTTTTCAAGTGAAAAACTTGATTTATATATGACTGACAATGGTAGAGCCACGATTGTTATAGAATGGGCACGAGTCCACCTTAAACTTTCAAAGTTCACATATTTATCCTTAATTTTACTAATTTTTATGAATTAATCCTTAAATTTTTGTAATATTTAAGATTTGTACTTATCTTAAGATTTCAAAATTTTATATGTGCCCACCCTCAAATAAATTTCTAAATCCGTCACTAATGACTGAGTTGAGAGATTCAACTCGAATTTTAAATAAATCTATTAGTTACTAAAAAAATAAGTTATTCGAGTACGAAATGAATTTTACTATTAATCTCAAAAGTATATATAATTTTTCAAATTGTAAGTGTGTGTATATATAAAACAGTGGTCAAATCTTGAAAGCATTATCGGTAGATAAAGCATACAATGTGTGCATCAAATTATCTTGTCAACTATTTGTTCCTTAACTATGAGGTTTTCCTTAGTGTATACACCCTAGGATTGCTTGAATCAGTCGAATCTACTCCCTTCCTTTGTCCCTTTCCTTTCAACTTTCCACTCATCAAAAGAAGGAAAGAGTTAAAATTACAAGGGGTCCAGGGAAACTTTAGACCTCAATTACAAGATCATGATTTAGCAACAACCAATCATTGGATATTCCATTTCGTTTAGTCACATCACATGATAAGCATCTTTTAACTTCTCGATGTTCAGCATCATCGTTTATATATCTTAAGACATTTTTATATCAGATTATTGTTTTCGTTTCTTTTTAGACATGATATTTTTACAGAGGCGTGGATTTTAGTTTTAGAGACTACGAATTTGATTGAAGACCAGAACATAGGAACAGACAAATTAGATATCAAGCTTGAAATGTCTTCTTGAAGCAATGGTTTACACTACAACTGTCTTTAGCTTGCAACATGCCAAAACAGATTATAACTTTGACATAAAGCCTAAAGGTGTGCTAATTAAAGAAATTGAAAAGTTATCCTGGACCTTGACATGGAACACGACAAGTTTTTTATAAGGCGATCCAGCTTAGAGCATGTTAAAGTTACCTACACTTTTATTGTCAGTAATGATTTTGAAATAATATGGTTCAAGTATTGTAGGGTCTTCTATGTAAACAGTCATCTTAATTTAATTTTTAAGTAAAAATTTGTTTTATGACAGTCGAACTCATTCTTGTTGGACGATGATCTGAGGTAATGTGTTTTCTCTGTCAAATTTGTTTACTGTCTGAACTCACTAGAGTGGAGATACGATTTGCCTTTTGAAAGCATATTTTTCTCCTCTGCCATGTTTGTGTATGTCACCTCGGCTTGTTATTGAATCCAAATTGTTTTCTGATTGCAGCATTCCATTCTCAACTGAAGATATAGATATTGCGATACCGGCAATAGACCCTTCCGACATTGAACCCCCTGCATTCTTGTCGGAATATTTGTGCGCGCAATTTCTAACGGAACATCATAAGGCAGCAATTTGAAACCACAGCATAGGTCATGTTGAAAGTAAATGGTTTCATGTTGTATTCTTGTGCCTGCACAAAGAATGTTTAGATTGTACAAGAGAAGTGCCATTACTATTCCTGTTCACCTCCCTGACTCTTGACTGCTCCGTACGGACGTGGTATGGATGCGCATGGCATGGTAGTTGGGACTTTCATTGTTCTTTTGCAGTTTACTATAAAACAAAGAATGTCTTCCTATGTTGATTGTTCCTTCATATGTCCGAATTCTGATCCAATATCCCCTCAGCCAGAAACGCAAACAAATAATCAAGGAAAAACAAATTCCTCTAGGGGAATGTTTTACTCTGAGAAAATCAGACCATAGAATCATGGTGGTGTTAGAGAGAAAAAGAAAATTGATCAAAACTTTAGCCTGTGTGATGAAAATATGATGCGAG
Organism: Abelmoschus esculentus; assembly: GCA_035048815.1. NCBI lineage: Eukaryota > Viridiplantae > Streptophyta > Magnoliopsida > Malvales > Malvaceae > Abelmoschus > Abelmoschus esculentus. The sequence goes on from JAUCBN010000002.1 coordinate 28,418,703, forward strand.
GGTGTTTTTGCAAGTGAATTTGCCCATCATTCACAACAACCCAGCCTCGAACAGATTTCTCCGTCTCAATGACTCGTCCACGAGCTTGAAAGTTTTCTTCACAAGCTTCTGGTCAAGTGCAGTGGTTCTGTAGATCTTAAAGACTCGATCTACTCGATCAGGGGCTGTGCTTTGAAAATACAACTCCTCGAATTTCTTCTTGACGAACCTGAACAGAAGGAGAATCATCATAAACAGTCTTGGATGAATGTTCCTTCTTCACAAGGATGGGAAATAATAAAAAGAATGAATACTTACTCGTATGCATGCTCGATCTCTTGTTTTCCTGTCGAAACGGGCTGGTAATCTTTGAACCACTCACATGCATTTAGTGGAACCTGCATAATGTTGGCCGTCAAAGACCACACTGATGCTTAAACATAAACATCCTAAAATGTATAGCATTCTAGTGAGATCTACCTTTAGAACCTTCTTTTCAAATATGTCAAATTTATTGAGAAACAGCATGAAGGATGTTTTCTGCAGAAATGAACCAGATTTTAGAATAAGCAAAATTCCGGTTACGAGCAATCCTTAAATATTAAATGCACAAGGAACATATATAGTCTGAAGAGAACCTCAAAACATGGCTGCTTTAAGACCCAATCGAAGAGTTCTTTTGTCTCCACCATCCGGTTCTTCTGTTCATCCTCGAAAAGAGTTTGATCATACCTAAGACCACCACAATTTCTAGGTTAACATTTCGGCATTTTTATACCAGCCTCTGGTAGAGAAACTGTTGGGTGTTGTTACACGTACATACAACGGAATTTAGAGACTGTGAAAGTAAAAAGCAACTTACTCGCTAATAGCAGCACAAAAGATCACAGCCGTAACACCTTCAAATAGATGGATCCATTTCCTTCTCTCATTTCTCTGGCCTCCCACATCAAAGAGTCTATATACTTCACCACTTTTCTTATTCTCCCCCACAGGGCTGAAAAGCAGACGTCATAGACAACACAAATTATTAGTATATATATCCTACAAAATGCAGACAGGAACCTATGTAGCATAGGAGAGAGTAAATATAATTCACCTGAACTGGATTTCAACAACACCAGTTGTACGAACTCTTGCGTATAGGACATCCTCCTGCAATATGAACCAGATTAGGAAGCTGATTTTGAGAAAATATCTTTAGAATTAGAAGAAAAGCTATAATGCAATGTCGCCTACAGCTTGAATGCGGAATGAACTAATTAAGATCCAGACAGGACATAAAATTTTGTTTTCAAGGTTTTCTTTATCGTTCTCATCTTGAGGAGGTAATTAAACTATTAATCATATATATGTTGAATGTTTTCATGAGCAGGACGTATGCATTACACTAAAACCTCTTTAAGAAGTAAATGTTGCAAATTATAGCTACCTTTGTTGGAATATAATTTACATCGGACAATCTCTGCAAATTTTCCATGAAATAATGAGTACAATCTGGTACTTGAAGTTCATTACCACGAGCATAGATTTCCTACAAGTATACAGAGTGATTAAGTACTATAATGTACCATCGGAAATACCAAATTTTGACAAATTCAGTAAATTCTACACACAAGAAAAATAACACAAAACTAAGCAATGGAGTTACATAATCAGATTATATAGCATTTATAGATAACACATACTTGAATTGCAGAATCTTTCCAGAGAATTTCTATCTCTTGTGCAAGTTCTCTATTTAGACGCGGACACTCCAACCTGCTTCCAATTTCCGATAGTTTCTCACCAATAACCTGATAGAGAATAGAAAATTTATGTAATACCATGACCACAGATAAACAGAAAAGGATGACTTCAAACCTTATTTTCACCGGATAGAACATATTTGGAAGAATCTGCTTCAGTTTGGGAAAATTCCTTTGATCCATCATACAGTATCTATATGCCATGTAAAACAAAATTTTAAAACATACATAAAGATACTCGTAGGAGATAAAGTTTCGCATCAAGGATAACTGACACATGAAGGGAAATAAACCAACACGCCCTTTTCAGGTTTTGCATACTTTTATAGTCTGATAGATGTTTGCATGGATGACTGAGATATAGCTCTTTAGCTCTTCCTCGTCAAAACCGGTTTGAAACAGAAGCTTTATCTGCTTAAAAGATTATACACACATCAGTATTGTCAACAAATACACAATAATTTCAATAAAGGGTTGATCAATCGGTTTAACCTGCTTGAAAATTGTAGACTTCCCAGATTCACCAACACCTTTAAAACAATGAATATTTCGATCATCAATGAAACGACCCAGTAAAGAGAAGGGTGGAGTATTGGAAGAACATGAAAGAAAACAAAAGCATTGCAGCAAATCATTTCATATGCATAAAATTTGGATCGTGTGTGCTCAACAGGAACCATAACTGATCTTCAACCATGCAAACATAGGAACGAGAATTTAATGGTCATAATAGGAGAGTATGTAACTCGTTATTTGCAAACAAATAAGGAGTCAAGGAACATAATCTAAGTTGTACACACCAAGTAATAGAAGCTTTTGGATATGCTTTTCAGCCTTTCTTTCTTGTTCAATTCTCCTTTCAATTTCTGCAGCCTGAAGATGAACAAACTCAAAATTAAACTGAAACCTATATATCATGCAAATAAAGCCATATCCAAAGAATTTGTCTGGCTGTACTCCAAAAAGGATGATAAACCATGTATGTAACAGTGTTTACCTGTGCATTCTCCTCGGCATCAGCTTCAGTATAACGACGGTTTTTGCTGCATAATAAACCCATATTCTCTAGAACAGTAATCAACATAGAAGGTGCAGGTACATTTAACCACCAAAAGCCATCGCATGTGCCCTTGCCTCCTATGTATCTGTAGATATTATATTTAAATCCGACAAGGATTACAGTTGTACTTGTCTCCCCTACAAGAGATCCATCAGTAAGAAATCATGGAATTGCTTAAACCAACTTCATAAAATTTCTAGCAAGGCAAAATCACAAGAAAAAACTAGTCCTGGAACATGTATTCAATGGCCTTAAATCACATGACACTGAAGCACATGGCCACGTGTTAGACAAAAACCAATACACCAGCAGACATGAATGTCCATTTCTGTTTTCATCATAACCATAACAATATACTCTCCGTTAGATGTTTTGGATTTTACTACCTTACTTTACAGCATAATTTCCCTGCCTCCTCGACTTTTAGAGACTAAAGTGCGCAATTTTGTCAAACAAACAGAAATCACATTCTCATAGCACTTCACCAATCCACCAGTTTAGCAAGAACATCAAATCTTAGCTGTTCAGCGGATCACTCAACAGAAAGCTTTCACTTCAAAGAGGTGGTAAGAAAACACAAAATGATCTTGATCTAATCACCACAAAACCAACAAAGAGATCTCAAAAATCAGACCAAAAGATCTAAAGATCTAAAGAGGAAAAAAACATTGGAACTTCAACAAGATACAAACAAAAACAAATAAAAGAAAAGAAGTAACTTACCAAATAACAAGGAGAAGAGTCTACTAAAAGGGTTGGTTTTAGATTTGGACAATTGGGACAGGCAAATAAAGAGTGATCGATAGGAGCTAAAAACAAAACCTTTTTGTTTTTTTTAGCCATGGATATGCTATTTTATTAGAAGAAATAAAACAAATGTTTGAATTTTGTGTGAAAATTTTGAATATAGTAATATTTTTTTCTAAAGGGCAAAACAAGGAAGAAGAAAGAGCGCCGAAAGCTGTTGGCTTTGGCCTTTGGTTGCCTTCTTCAGTCAAAGTTTGAAAGATCTGTACTTTGAGGTATATAGTGTTTTTATATTGTGAGAGAAATGGGTGCCTTGGGAAAATACATAGCGACACGCTTAGACAGGAACTCTGCTATGGTCTGTTGCATCAGCTTCAGCTTGTGCTGCCATCGCCTATCTTTTTCCCTCTGATCCTCTCTGTTCGCTTAGTCTCGAATATCTTCCACATTTTGACCATAGAAAAATAATGCACTTTTTTTTTTCAAAATAAAAATCAACCCTTTGTTTGAATTAAAGTGTATATATTTACTTTTATTTTTTTATCTCGATAACAATAATTAATTTAGAAATAAAAATTTATTAAGTACTAATTTAAAAGAATGATCATAATTAAAGTACCAAATATATATTTTAATCTATGTAAAATGAACTTTTTGCAAATAAATTATCGAATTACTAGGTTAATAGTTTAGCCTAAAAGTCTAACAATGGTATGGAATTGGATAAAATTATTTTATTGAAGTTGAGAATCAAATTTTGACAAATTAATATAAATGGACTAGATGTTTAATTTTAATAAAGTATAGGGGTGAGTTTCAGAATTAGACCAAGATAAAAATAAGAACAAAAAAAGGTCAAATCTAGTGGCGATTGGGGTTGGGTATATTTTTGTGGTGGTGGGCTGCTAAAGCTATTTTTAAGCAGAAAAAGAAAAGAAAAGAAAAGAAAAAGAAAACTTGAAGAAAAGAGAGAGAGAGAGAGAGGAAGAAAAGAAACCGAGAAACCTGTGCTGTGCTGAGAGAAGACTGCAGCCAAAGAAAACAATAACCAAAGCTCAAATCCCGTATCATTTTAATTAAACAAGATTCATCATCGGGAAATACCTACTTTCTTTATCAATCCCCTTCTCGTCGATCTCCTTTTCGTTTTCCCCTTTTTCATATGATATTTTTAGATATGGAGACTTTTGATTTGTTCCGCAAAGGTATAATTTCTTGGATCTATTGATCTTTAATCTTTCTTTCTTCGTTATGTTTATGGCAGAATTTTTTTTCTCCTTTTTAATTGTTGTGTGTTTCTTGGATTGACTTGAGATCTTGAAAACTTTGTTCCGAAGATAATGAAAGATTCTAGTTTGGACTTATATACGACCTTTTCTTTTTAATTATTTTGTTAATTAGGGTTTTTAATTAAATGGGATTATTGTTAGTTTTTTTTTTCTTGAGAATTTTGTCCTTTCCTTTTCTCTGCAGGTTGAAGTCTTCTTGAAAGGTGAATTTCAAGGTTTTGAACTTGATATTGGCATAATTTCGGTTTATTAAATGAAAACATAGCTATTAACTTATAATCGCTAGGCTTGATTTTTGAAGTTATTTATAGGAAATGGTTGGCTGTGAGTTTCATTCTTCATCATCATTATTTTCATGAAGTTTCTATAAAGAGTGGCGGGTTTTTTTTTTGGGTGTTAATTTCAATCAATATTTGGTTATTGAGTTGTTTTCTGTTCAGGATTGATTTTGTACACATGTTTTTGTCTTCAATTTAAGATTCTCTTGTAAGTTTGACCAATTAATATTTTGATGTGATGGATGGTTTTGCAGGTTTCTGTTAGAATTTAGCATAACTCAAACATATATGTTCTGCAAGTTTCCTTTATGTGTAAAATTTACTTTTTATTCATTTAAGCAAAGAATGAGCTTGTCCAAGAAAGGCTCCCAGATTAGTGACACAAAACCAAATACCCCTAGTAAGGTAACAACTCTGAATCCCAATGCAGCCGAGTTTGTTCCCTTTTCTCTTAGGTCACCGTCTTCATCAGGAACCACTCGAGTAGCTGCTGCGACTGCAACATTTGCTACTTCTGGTACTGTAGGAAAAGCAGTTCTTAATCGGTCAGGGTCTTCTGTTTCAAATAATTCTGATGATGAGGCTCATCAGTTCTGGCGACATCAGCTCCCTGATGACATTACCCCAGACTTCAAGGTTATTAGTGAAGATGATTCTCAAGGAATAGAATCTGGGAGCCTCTCCTTAGAAGGTTTGTCCTTGCATGATGGTGCCTCAAGGTTTCCTACTGGCAGTGGATATGTATTTGATGATCAGCAGGAACTACTGCATCACTATGGTAATGGTAGTAGCTTAGCTGAAAATTTTAGATATCCTGCTTCATCTTATGAAGAGGATCCTCTCTCAGCTAGTCTTTTGAACCTGCCACTCAAACCTTGGGAAAAGCAACTTGATCAGCCGATTGGTAATGGGAGGGAGGGACAACCATATAATGGAAATTCTAGAGATGCATTCGTCAGTGATATTTTGGGTAAGCACACTAACATGGATGATACTGGAATGAGTCATGTGGACTTTTTGGCTTCTCAGTTCCCTGGATTTGCAGCTGAAAGCCTTGCTGAAGTTTATTTTGCCAATGGTTGTGACCTAAATTTGACTATTGAAATGCTTACACAGCTTGAGGTTAGTGGTCCTTAACTTTGTTTTTTTGGTCAAAATGCTTGCATCTACCCTTTGTTCAAGTAGTGATGCAGCTGTGATTTACATCATCAAGTTATGTATATATTCATATATTTTGATAATTATATAATTTTCCCATTACCAATTGGTCAAAGTTTTTCATATTCTTTTATTTTCATTGCAATTCCTCTTCACCTTTTTCTTCTGTTGTACTCGTGGGATTTTGGGAATCTTCTGTGGATGGCGTTGATGGTAATGGTTTGGATGCTAACTGTAGTTTGACAGGGAAAAGCTGGTTGTCTTTAGGATTTTCTTCTCTCTTTGTTGTTGTGAGCCAGGTTTTTGGCTCACAACTTTCTAGCATCCTCTATTTTTCCAGATTATTTGTGTTTTGTTCCTTTTAATTGTATTAAAGCTTTTAGTATTCCATGAGTCTTTTCGATTGTTATTGCAGCTTCAAGTTGATGGTGGTTTCAACCAGAACCTGAATTCGAAGACCTTGTCAGCTCCGAATCTGAGTACAATGGACTTTCCTGCACTTACTGTGTCAGATGGTCATAGTGGTCCTTCAAAATATGCAGGAAATGATCTTCAACATAATGCCAGTCCCTATCGATCTTCTGACAAGGAGAACCTGCTTATGTTCAAATCCAGTTCTTCCCTTCCATCTAGAGGTGCTACAGATTTTGCATCAGCTGTCAGGAAAATGGCTTCTCAAGATTCTGGAATATGGAAGTATGACAGAAATGGTTCTGCTGATACAACTGTCGGGTCAAGTAGAAGTTCTACTGGGTCTACTAATTCCTACAGTGCATCTGGAAGAGGGGTGTATGCTAATAGCTTGCAGGGTCGTGGTTCAGCTCGTTCGGCTCCTGTTTGGCTTGAAACTGGAGATGCAGTGGGTAATATTCTACACTTAATAAAATTTGTGCATTTATAGAGCTTTCAGTAGGGGCAATATATCCTCCCTGCGCATCTAGTTGCTTTAACATTCTTGAGCTGGCAGCAAATTTGTACTCTGAACTACGGGAGGAAGCTCGAGACCATGCACGTTTACGTAATGCTTATTTTGAACAGGTATTTCACTGGAAACTTTTTTCACATATTGAAACTGCTCTGTTTATAGGTTCTACATTTTTGCTATCAAGCAATGAAATTTTGAGCATGTCTCAGGCCCCCTTTAGCAATGTTTAAAAAAGAGCTTTTGCTCAAAAAAGTGATTTATACCCACAAACAGTGCCAAACACTTCCAAATTAGAGTGAAAAATCACTTATAAAAGTGATTTCCCACCGAATCTCAAAAGCTAAGATTTCTAGTTTTTGGGTGGAAAATCACTTTTGATGGTGAAGTTGTTTTTTACCTTAATTATTTAACACTAATATAGTAATTATTAAACATATTAACTGTAATACTTATTAAATATAATAACAATTAAAACAATATTAATAATTTAATATTTTAAATGAAAATAAATTAAAACTTTAATATTATAAAATTATATTAAATATAATAATTATTAGTATATTAAATTAATTTTGTTATATTACACTAATTTAAAAATGCATAGTTTAGACTTTAGAGGCTAATTTTTTATTTAATCCACAAATTTAATTAGTTATCTAAAAAATTATTAATGAATTTTCATGAATTTTATATTCTATTATAATTTAATTTGATTTATTCCATGTATAAAGTTAATACATTTTATGATAAAGAATTTAAACATAATTTATTTCCATTTATTTTTGCTTTACAATATCAATTATCATGTCTAAAATGAACATTTAATCTTTTCAAAAACACTTTTTGAAAGCAATGACAAACACTAAAATCTTATAACTAATTTTTTAAAATTACTTTTTGACAATACTTTTAAAAACACTTTTCGAAAGCAATGCTAAATTGGCCAACTGAATTGCTCAACCACCCCTTTAAACACCCCCCCCCCCCCCCCCAAAAAAAAAATAATAAATAGAAAAGGACCAAAAAAGTTGCTTCAAAACAAGCAACTATACAAGTTTTGCATGCATCCAGGGACAGACCAAGAATTTCATATAAGGGGTGCAAACTATCAAGAAGTTATATGAGAAATGTAGGGTGCAAAATTATAAGAGTTTAATGGGGGTGCAAACTTGGTTTAGTAATAGAAAATACAAAGGAAATATATAAAATATAGGAGAATTTGAAAATTTTAGGGGTGCGGCTGCCACCCTAGCACCCCCTAGGTCCATCCCTGAGTGCATCAATGATTAGATCATTAGACTGAGAAGGCAAATTTCTAATGCCCGACCTGTGCCAGATCTTGCACGCGAAGTCCGCTCTTCTTTGATGATCTCTCTGTAATTCATTCTTTCAGCCCCACTGAACTAAGTCCACTCCACACAACTTACCGTATTTTTAAGTGATAGTACTTTCTTATATATTTAACTTAGGCACGTCAAGCATTTCTCATTGGCAACAAGGCTCTAGCAAAGGAGCTTAGTGTGAAAGGACAAATGCACAATATGCATATGAAGGCAGCACATGGAAAAGCTCTGGAATCTATATATCAACAAAGGTTTGTCATTTATTTCCTCTTGCAGTTGGTCCCTTGACAGGGTGGTTTAATGGCTTTGAGTCATCTTCTCTTGCTGCTGCTGTTACTACTATTATTGTTGCTTTTAACATCGGTTGATCAATCGGTATTTTTCTGGTGGAGAATAAAAACATTAGTTATTGCGATTTACGGGAGGTTCAACGTTCAAGTATAATTGTTTTTATGCCTCACTTCTACTACTCCTACCCTTCCTTTCACTATACATCCATCTTTCATGCTCACCTGTCTGATGTCTAATATACCTGGGTTTATCAGTTCTGAATCCTGGTTTTTGGTTCTTTCCAGTAAATGAAATTCATGTTTGTTATTTTGGTTGGCTTAATACTAATATGCTTTTGTTTGACTTTTAACAAACTAAAATAATATAGGAACCCAATTCCTCTAGATAGTTTTAGAGGACAGGAGCGGATGATAGACCTGCATGGATTGCATGTCAGTGAAGCCATTCATACGCTGAAGTATGAACTATCAGTGCTGAGGAGCACAGCACGTGCGGCAGATCAGCGACTGCAGGTATACATATGTGTTGGAACTGGCCACCATACTAGGGGTTCTCGTACTCCAGCAAGACTTCCAGTTGCTGTACAACGTTATCTGCTTGAAGAAGAGGGCCTTGACTATACAGAACCGCAGCCAGGGCTGCTTCGAGTTGTGATATATTGAAGCCTTGGACTTGACTGAGTTGAGGTATAGGAGGTTTTGACACTAGAGTAAAAAAACCATCAACTTGTAGTCACCACAGTCAATTCTTGTATCTGTACATTGGAGGAAATGGAAGAGAGTAGTTGAAGCCTGAAAAATAACAAAAAAGGGGTTTGAAAAACAGAAGTTAGGGGAAGAAAAAGGTGAACATTAAGCAGAAGTGTATCAATTATCATTAATGTTTAGCCAGGTGACCACCACATTCCACAATTACATTTTGGTAGCATCAGGTCTGACACTGCCATCAAGCAACATCTTTTCTCTGGTTTGTTCATTTTGTATCTTAAATCTTTGTTAAATTTTGGGTTTCATTCTCATATGTAACTGATAGATTTGAATTACGTGATTCATGAAGTAACTTGTATTGGAAATTTGATCTTTCTACTCCCTGCTTGTCGAGCAGAGCCTTAGGCTTGGGGCAAATGAGGAACGATGTGCGTTCAAAGACATGGTATTGGGTTCTGCCATGTCGTGGATGGTCTGCGCTCAAGGCCTTGATCTAGATGGGTGCTTTTGAGGCCACGGATGATGTTGGTTGTCAAGAGTATGACGAGAGTATGTGTCCCACCTTGAGCTTTGTGATGCGTATTAGTAAGGCAGAATCATGGTAGGAAACAGAGATAGTCCATGGATAAATGGACACGGGAAAGCTGACCGTGGCTAAGGTCCCATTCCGTATTGTTTTTCAAAAATTATTTTGAAGCCAAGTGTCTTTGTCCAAAAATTATACAAAACAAATAGTTTCAGTTTGAAAAATATTTTTCAAAAGTTACAATCTATATATATTTTTTTCAAAAACAGTTTTGATCAAAACATTTTTCAAGGCCTAAGAGTAGTCTTGCATGGGTTGTCCGTGACCGTGTTATGCTTGTGTGCTCGGTTTCTTTCTCTACTGTCTGGTCTTGATGGTGCCATTTGTCCATCGTCATTCCTATACCAATCTCTTCATTTAAATGAAGTTTCTCTTGGAAAAAAAAAAAGAGTTCTATTTTGATACGTGACAAAAAACCTACTCTGTGTAAATCATGCTGTATGTATGCAGTAACAAAAGGAGGAGAAGAAACAGGACCAGTGCGGATTCAAATGAATTGGTAAAGACTTTTAATATGATTTGAGCAGAAGAGTGGAAGGAAATAGACTTAAACAAAAAAAAAATTATTGGGATTAGATGGCCAAAATCAATCCAATAAAAATACTTGAATTTTAATGGAAAATCATTTTTAAAAAGTAATTATTGATTTAGACCCAAAAATTATATTTTTAATTTTTTGGTTGAAAAATTGTTTGAATTTTAAATGTCATGTTTAGTTGTTATTATTTTTTTATTAAAATAAAATGATATTTTTATATTGAAATTCAAATACATATAAGACAGGATAATATGTGCATATTTAGTCAATAGGTTAAGTAGTGAATCTGTTGTTTATTTTTTTAAAATCCATTTTTTTTTCTTTAAGAACACTTTTTTTTAGTGAAATGGTATGATTGTCTAAGAACACTTTTTGATAACATGTCTAAAACATATATTCTTTGAGTCTACTGAGTAGAGCACGAGTTGGTTGAAAGAATCATTGAACTTCTTGGAGTTTTGTGTTATTTTTTTTTTACTTCTATTTTTTAATGATCTTATTTATGATTTAAAGATATTAATTTTATGTTTTTAAAAATATTTTCAGATCAAGTTTGATATTATAAACATTTATCTTGAACTTCTTTATTTTTAATAAAATTGATATACTGATTTTTAAAAAAATATGATTAAGGTACCAAAAAAATTAAGAGTACTATATACTTTTTAAGATTTATGATTTAGTTTTTTAAAGTTTAGACATAGAAATAAGCCGATAATTTTTGTTCGTAGACTACAGCTTACTACTGCAACAGTGCAACCTAGAGCCATGTTTGAATGAAACCAACCTATATAATTAATAATTATATAGTGTAACCATTCAACTATCAGCACTGCCTCTGCATAGCCATCGAGGAACTAAACTGTGGGTTATGACTTTTATGATGAACTAAAACGGGTTATGCTCACTCACTCTACCCTGGTTGCACCTTTTTTGTCGTCCATACTCCACTGCGAGAATTTTTACTTAAAGGTGCAATCATAAGACTGGGATTTTATTCCGTTTACCATAACAAGCATATTTATACTAGGGATCAGGGAAAGAGAGAGAGATGATGGGAGTAATCATGCACAAATGTGAAGGCTGAAGAGACAATGTGAGAAACATCATGATACTGAGTCTTTGCAAGGAAATGCTGGATCTTCAGACACGACCATGCTTTTAGCATGCTTCCTGGTCCACTATCCCCCACCACATATGAAGAACACTGCAAAAGATAAAAACACCAAGGCCTTGAACTTGCTCTCCATGTTACAGAATTCGATTTAAAAAGGACATTGATTTAGTTGAAGATTAATCAAACATTGAGATAAGTTTCTCTGATGCATGCCTTTACGCAGTCAGAACATTGCAGCACAGAAAGATGAATTTGTGTTTCTTCATTCTGGTATAAGCATCCAATGTGAAAAAAGAGATTTTTGTATAATGAAACCACTAGTCTAATAGACATGATCTCATTAATTAATACATTCAACAAAGGGGATGATTTGCTTAAACAATTTAAAGAAGAGAAGAAATCAATGCTTTAAAAGAATACAAGCGCAAAAATAAATTAGGCAAAGGAAAGCATTATCAAATACTTCAAAACATAGCAGATACAGAAGCTTCGATCCTTGGCTCGAATGAAAAAGCAGACATAAAGTCCATGGATTCACCGTTCATACAACACTGCGGAAGTTCAACCCATTCGTTAGCCACGATATCACAAAGAACATAACTGCAAAGCTCAGCGGAGCTTAAGCAGATAAATATCTGGTCACCAGCCCCAACACAGTTTACGTCAACTTTCTTGCCATAAAACTCGTGTGACATTGCAGGAGGCATGCTTGCAATCTGATTCCAAGTCTTTGTTTTCTCATCAAATCTCCACACCCTAAGGCTTGCACTTTCAAAGAAATCCGATAACACAACGACCAACATCTCCCCTTTACACTCCACCACATCAATGGAGTACTCGAAAAAGACAGGCAACAGTCTGGGATATTCAGAGAAATGCTTCTGGGTCAGATTGCAAGCCACAACTGTTCCAGAGGAGCTGAGGAAATAAACAATCTCCTCACCTTCTTTAGAAGTAATAACAGAATAATATTGCTTGGATGGGCTTCTCTGCATGTTAGTTGCCACCACGTTTCCAGCTTTGCTAAGGAAGTACACAGCATCATCTTCATCGCCATTCAAATCAAATTCTGAACAATCATCGATTTTTCTCCTTAACATAATTTCTTCTTCCCAGCAATCAGCACTAGAGTTATAAACTTTGAACGAAAGCTTCGGCAGTTCACCAGAGACTAAGACTAGCTTGTAGGAGCCATGGTAATTGGAATATGCATTCATTGCTATAGCATGAAGGGGCAGATCATTAGAGTCTGGATTCACTGGAGGTAGTTCACGACATGATCCTGTCACAGGATTGCATACAAAGTAATCACCTGACATATTGCGGAAACAGACAAGCCCACCAGCTGCTGCAACCGGGATGGAGTTGCAGTTATTCGAGAGCAGTGTCGGACGATTGAGTTTTTTCCAACTTCTTGCAGCAGAGTCAAAGACAACGGATTGAATAAGATTGGGATCCACCATGAAAAACCAAGGTTCCCTTGAAGGAATCCTAGAACAGGCCAGCTTAAAACTTTCAGAAGCAGCAACTGATTTCCATCTCTTGCACACTGAACCGAGGCAAAAGTACTTCGAGGTTGGTAACCACGAAAGGATCCTTTCAAGGAGGTCATCAGTGAGCTCATCCAAGGAGAAGTTCAACATATCATTGCCTTCTTGAGGTAACTTTCTCTTCCTAGATGGCCTTGAAATGCAGCCGTCGGCCTTCTCCATTGGCAGACTATTTCAGAAAATAACCTGCAATGATAAAGAGAGGACATCAACAAATCAATAAGAGACCACTACCAATTACTATCATTTATACCATTAAACAGATGAATCAAAACCCAAATTCTTATTCAAATTTATCCACATCGTAGAGAATATATGAAACAAGGCAAATAAGGCTTGAATATCACATCAATTTAAGATTAGGGAAAAATTGACAACCTAACATAAGCATTAAAGGTCCACACTTGACTAGAAAGCACTAAAAGGCTCTCCTTTTCCTAACCTCTTCATCATATTAACACCAAATAGTTTCTTGGAAAAAAAAAGTAAGGGTAAAGAAGAGCAAAGATAGTTCTACTATTAAAGAAGTGACAACACCATAACAACTTGGTTAGAAATTAGGACAAAAGGACCATAGAAATTTCCTTTTTTTTCTCAAAAGGGGTCCAACAAGAACACGAACCAGCTCCACCCAATTTCACTTCAATGAATGCAGAGAGTAGATTCTTCAAGTTACTAAAAGAGCAACAATCACGGGATGACATAGGCTAAAGAGGGGGGGGGGGGGAACACTGTATACTACTAAAAGGGGTAAAACTTGAGTTAAATACCATAAATTTGCATTTTGCAAAGAGAAGAAAAAGTTTTTTTAAAGCTTGATCAAAACAATCAATCAGAAACGAGGTTGAAATGGAAGAAGACGATGACAGAGAAGAAAGAAGATAAAGGAAAATAAAATGTACCTGGTGATATGAAGCTGGAGGGGAAGCGTTGAGTGAAGCTTTGGGGGATCATGAAAAGGGACAAAGTTGAAAAATACCCCCAAACACAACAAAACAAAACAAAAGAGACAGCAACACAACAAAGAGAGGAAAGTAAGCGGGCTTTAAAGGAAGAAGAGAGGCAGTAAACTTCCCTGGATTCCTCTTTTCGTAAGCGTTGACAATGGAGGTCAGTGCATAAGAGTGAAAGAGCAAAGCCAAAGATTTATACTCCAACGAAAACAAACGTGAAGGTGAAGCCTCACACAGTCACAGACCCCCCATTCCTCTCACACACACGAGTGGAGAGAGAAGAAAAAGAAAAGGCCAAAGCAAAAGAAAATCTACTGAGTTGACTCTAGAACTCTACAGCTCTACAACGAAGAGTAGTCTACAAGATAGGGTGAGTAGAGGGTATCAGAAGGAGAAGGGTGCATTGGATTCTGGGTCGATCCCTCCCTCCCGTGAACTAAAATAAAAGTTGAAAGCTCAAGGATTTTATTTGTTGTTGTTTTGCACTTTAATCATAAAAGAAAGTGAAATCACACGTAGCCCTGGTTGAGTAAAATAGAAGAAAAGAAGGGCATTCCGATGTCAAAGGAGTGAGACCGTGAAGGGATGAGGCCTGTCTGAGGAGGCTCTGTTGGGTTGCTGACCTTTACTAATATATAATACTACACATAAAGCAAAAGCAACCGAAAGAAAGAGAGAAACAGAGTTTTTCTTTTCTTTTCTGGTTGGGTATAAATATAATTCGCTCTTTTGTTTGCCTTCCTCGTTGAGGAGTCTTTTCACCTCTTTTTCTTTCTTTAGGCTTTGGTTTCAGTCAGATTAATGTGTGTTGTTTATTAAAAGTCAAAATGCCCAAGAACCAAGAGCCCATTCCTATAAACCCCCAAAACAAAACGATTCAGCCCAGTTTTATGACCAGCCCAGGCTTGGTCCCCTTTGTTACTACTTACTAGTACTGCTAAATCTCCCAAGGGAGGAATCAACATCAAACCAGGCACAGCTGCACAGGAAATTGTGGAGGAGGCACAGGCGATGCGCCAGTTTATAGAACCAAGATCACACACATGATAAGTCTTCACATACGATAAGAACAACCAAGTCAACGTTACATACATAGCAAAACCTACATAGCTTAGTTTGTCGATTGTCACTGACAGATTAGATACATGGCACCAGGTCTTAACTTTTACGTACATCACAACTGGCACCTGGAGGGTATAGGAAAACAAGAGAATTGATCCTACATCAAGCAGTACTCTCATGGGATATAATAGCAAGACCTACCATGAGACCTATTTTGAGTTGTACACTGGCAATCCACATCAATTCCAAAGGCATATCGAAGACATAGTCTTAGTGCAGTTTTCTTTTCACAATACTAACACTGCTACATTTAGTTTTTGTATAATAAGGATTCAGGCAGCATGGGCTGGAGCTTTTGGTTGGAATTCTTCTTGAGGAACAGGTGATTTACCAAAGCAACCCGATTCTGGTGAAGCTGCAGAACTTAGGTTAGCTTTGGTGTCATCAAATGATTTTGTTGTTGATGGATTAGGATACGGGTTCCTGTTCACCAGCCTGAAAAAAGAAACAAGCATATGGCAACAGTTACCACCTCGACTATATTCCCCAAGCTTGGCACAAATTCCAAATAGTTAATACTTGGTTTTTATCAAAAGTATATACCTACAATAAGTAACAACGCTCAAAAAATCATTTTACTGCATATATAAAGCGCAATATCGTGAATGCTTAGGATCATAAATCTAAACATGAAATTGGTAGTTGAGTATGGAAGGGGTACCTGTCACGCTGCTTCTCAAAAAATCGCTGAAGGGAGTGTCTCCTTGCTATTGGTAATTCTGATCCAATTTACAAGAACATCAAAGTGAAATGATTATATCATAAAATATTTACATTTGAAATTCATCCATCTTCCAAATTAGTCAGTTGAGAGTTACCACCTTGAAGTTTGCAAAAGTTGGGCCTGTTAACAGGATACACTTGTGCCTGTGGCGAAGCCAAAGCAGTTGCAGTACTTTGAAGCTAAGGAGACCTCGTAAGAACAGGTGAAGTGGTGTCACAATCAGTTGCGACATTCTTCACGTTGGCAGAGTTAGCAGCACTAGCAGCAGCAGTTGCAGCAATAAGCATAATCTCCTGCACCTGATGTACATTAATCAATGGTGAATTTTGGAATGATACCTCCTCCCCCAGTTAAAACTTAGTAACATCTTCATTAAAAAAAGGCCAACCTTTTCCAGTGGAATTGCATCAAACACACAAATACTTCCATTATAGAAGATGGTGAGTTGGGATGGAGCAGAGTTTGTGGTATTTAGTGCAGATGCTGGCATGGCTATGGAACTTATCCACCAAAAAAAAGAAGATAACATCATAGAAGCTTATCATAAGAACACAATAGCATTGCCAAAAATTTATTTTCTCCATCTATGACTTTGTACTGTTCCCTGGTGTTACTTGTATGGTTAGAGACATAGTCATATGATCTTTATTACGACGACCATAGATTGATTGCTCATTTTTTTTTCATTTAACTATTTTAAATAAAGAATTGAACATCTTCACGTACTCTGGTAAATGATATATCAAACAAGAACATAACTAGAACTAGAAATCCTCAAAAGAAATTAACAAATTCAAACACACTACCCTAAAACCTAATATTCAAAGCTTGCTGTAACAATACCCAATTCAATTTTTTAATATAAATAACTAATTTGGGAACAAAAAAATGACTGCAACTTACAAGTTCTAAGATTTTAATCATAATCATAATCAATACACAATTAAGATAACCAATTCAAATTGAAACATTTCCACTTTCGAAACCAAAATTCGACAATAATTGAACAGCAGACAAATAGTACCTATATCCAGAAAGATTTCTCTTCCTTTCCGTGTAAAGAAAACAATAACTCTTACCTGTTTGAGAAATTTTCATTGGAAAGAAAATCAGGGTTTTTACCGGATCCCAAATTCCCAACATCATTATCACCAACAATATCGCCGTTACTTTGTTTAACGCCGACGTTTGGTTTAATTTCCTCGTACGAAACAGCTTCCCCTTCCATGGAAACACCTTATTTTCCCTTGACCTTCCCTTTTGTTTCTAATTTTTGATCTGTTTTACTAAAGGTATAATCAAAATGTGATTACAAACTGGGAAAAAATCAAATGAAAGTGAAGGTAAACCAATCCAACGGCGGTGGTTGGGTTTCTTGTTTGAAATCACACGTGTCTAGTAGACAAGAAACCAATCTGTTAGGAAAATTGCGTGGTTGTCAAAGACTGGTGGGGACCATTCTACGGGGTGCAACAGCAAAGCAGCAAATTGAAGTCCAATTTATGGATAAACTATACTTTTAGTCACTAAACTTTTACAATATTTTCACTTTAGTCACTACACTTCGTATAGTGTCATTTTAAAACTTATATAACATCTTAACCAACCATATAAATATGTAAATTATTGGATGTAATCTAACTTTTTAAGTTTTTTTTTTAACTACTAATTTTTAATTAATTAATCAATTAATTTAAATTAATTTTTCACAAACACTTATTATAAAAGTGATTTTTTAATTCAAATAATTTTACTCATAATTTTATAATTTAAATATTTGATTTTATTAAAAAAATATAATATTTCATCCAACTAAATCAATCAAATATAATATTTCTTAATACTCATTTGTATTTCCAATTAAGGAGCATCAGAAAATAATGAAAGATACTTGAGATAATCGACCACCGTCCTTGTGAGCTGTGACTTGCACGATTGCACGCAAATGGTGGCGTGATTACTCACTTCACTTGGCCCCTCCGCCGCCCCGCCCCGCCCCCTGCCTCTATCTCGCCTTTATTCCAAAGCTCACTCGCTCACCGACAAAATTCCAACAAAGCAATCCATTATCTCTCGCCACTTGGTTTTCTCCTCGGTTTATATAACCCCCCAAGATGCTCCTCTATTCTCCCCGGCTCTTTCCCTTCATTGTTCTTCTTTCAACCGTTCCGATGAGTTTCTTTGTACAAGATCCGGGGCTAATTCTAACTCATCTCCTTTACAAAACAGTCGTTGCTTTAGCAGTTTTAAGATGGGTCTTATCTTGTCTACTTAGGTTCAGGGACAATTCTTCATCGTCTTCTTCTTCAGTTTCTTCGCAAATGATTAGAGACAATCTGATGCTGACAACCTTTGAAGATGCTAAGGAAAGGGTGCCTTGGGTTTCCGACACGTGCGCAGTCTGCTTGAGCCAGCTGAAGGAAGGGGACGAGGTCAGTGAATTGAGGAACTGTTGCCATGTGTTCCATGGAGATTGCATTGATAGATGGGTCGAGTATGATGGAGAAGACGATTACAATCACAGGACTTGCCCCCTTTGCAGGGCTCCTTTGCTCGGTTCGTCACAATGCTCGGTGTGGCCGAAGAATGAACCCAGCTGGGCCGTCCAGCGCATGCTTTACCTATTCGGGGACGATCTTCTTCCTTGATACACATCATTTATCTAGTCTCTAGACATTTTTAACTCTTTTTTTACGTAGTGTTTGCTCAATTAATCATTGCTGTATATTTTAGCAGTTGGTAGTTTATTTTTTATTTATTTATTTGAGAAAAGCAGTTGGTAGTTTCAGCATAGCCAAAAGGGTCAATTTTGTTCGTTGGGTAGTCCACAAAGTGAAGAAATGAAAAAAATAGTCTTTTTTGAGATTATGGTTTTACGACTCTTCTTTACATCAGCATTATGAATAAGCTTCAGTTTATTTTTGCTATAGAAAGGAGGCTTCTTTGGCTTTGAATTCTTTCCTCATGGCAGGAAAGCATAGCTTAACTACTATACAATGCGATCAATTACGCCTTACAGGGCAGTAGATAACACGGGAAGAGCTGTTATGCTGAAGCATTGCTCGGCAGCTTTAGTAGTTTTAAGCATGCTTGGTCTTTTGATGCAGAGGAAGAGGAGTTCCCATCACCATCCAACAGGAAGAGAAACCGAAACCTCGAATCAAAAGGTAGGATAGAGAAGCTCCGAGCACTGGTAAGGTTCCACTTATTGCGTGATAAACAGTCTCTAACCATGGAAGCCTGCTGCGGCTTTAAGAATTGACAAATCCATGCAGGTAAAACTGAGTCTTGGATAACTCCTTTGGCAAAGCAATGCAACAATTTAGGCACCAATAGTTTCCCTTTGTTGCTTATACCAATGGATGCTTGAATGTAATCTTTCATTGACCTTTTTAGCAACTCACTGACATTTTCGGGCCTGAAAATCCTCACCTGATCGGGAAAACTCAGTAAGATTAGAAATTTAATTAGTGGATTCCAATGCTTTATGTAGTAAATACTCGAAATACTATAAGGGGAGATGAGAAGTTACCGCTGGCGAAGAATGTAACCCGCAACTTAAAGCAAAGCATATAAGAGGTTCGGGATGATCAATTGTATACTTTTGCAGCTCGTTAGAAGCGTTGAGTTTCTGCAGAGCAAGAGCGATAGCAGAAGTTATATGTCATGAAATTTCGGAGAAAGGAAGTTACTATTGCATCAAGAAAATTTCCATTATGAAGGGCTATAAGTAAATGGAATGATTAGTACATACAATTTGCGGACAATAACTAGCCAGGTTCATTTTCAGAATCGTGCATTCTATGTCAGCTGCACATACCGAGAGTCCTCCAACGGTATAGGAAGCCTTCATGTCATCATGCCATGCTGTTAGTATCTATACAAAGTGGCATAAAGAAAAAAGGGAGAGGGAAAGTGTTGAGGGACAAGAAGGAAAAGTTACACCATCAAACCTTCTGCATTAAGGAACATAGTTTGGTATCATTTCTTGGAACTCCATATGCTAAATACGCCTGAGAAGCAGAGATAGAAGGGGGAGAATCAGACAATTCAGTAAGGTAGCAACTATTGATCAAGAGATAATGAAAATGCAGGGGATTGTCAGAAACCAAGGTCTGAGACCTTGTATGCACCTCTGTTATCCAAGACTCCCCATATATTGATTGAATCCTGACTTATCGATGTTTATAATGCGTCTATATATTATTTTTTGTATGTGTAAGAGAGTAAAGTGCATAGATGGGGATTAATAGAAGTGTATTACATGCATAATCACAGCATGATAGAGGTTAATCCAAAATGCCAGCTTCTCGTTGTAACTCATTTGAGACGGATCCACTTTAGCCAACTGCTCAACTAGCATTCTGCAAGAAAACAAAGAGAAACAATAAAAACAATAACTGGTGAGATTTTCAACTAAAGGTTTTACAGTGAGTGCTTCGAAGCCAATGAAACAAGGATAGAACAGCTAAAATGAGAGGCAAATAGTTGACCTGAATCTTTTTAGAGCCATCGTGGCATATTCAAGTTCTTTCTTTCCAACAGACAACCACGTGACTTCAACTGCTGTGCTGTAGGTCCCAATACTACATTTCCAGTCGGCTTTGCCAAAGACTCCATATGGATCATATGCACCACCTCCTGAAGTCACAATGAGCGAGTCCGAGAATGATGCCAAAAAATTGGCGAGGGGACAGTGAGGTGAAGCGGGTGACACCAAATACTCTGACGAAGAAAGTTTCGATGAATCTGCTAAGAAGATGAAAATATCTCTCATACGCAGGACCATTTCTTCAGATAGCTGATTGGGATGATGCCAAAGGTTCTCCACAATACAATTGTTATTAATAGCAGCCTCAGCTAGAAATATATCATCCAGATTTTCTTCTGCTTCATCTTGATTGCAAGGCCTTGCAATCTGAAACATAAACTAGATTGTTAATCTTTCCCTTTACCTTTGCAGAATAAGATAAACTACAGAGGAATCACTGGCATAACACTTTAACTATTTATGACAGTACCGGTTCTCTTAAGTAAGCCAAAGAGCAATCGAAAAGTGATGTTGAGGGACATGGAGAATGCTTTAAATGGTACTCGGCAAGAACTCGTTCATTCCTCTCCTGACTAAGCTGATATTGTAATGACATAAATTCCTGCTCTAGCTTTGACACTGTAATCTCCAGAACAGCTATGCCATCTAAAAGCTCCTGGACCTGATATCCAGATTTAGAAGATTGAGAAAAGAACATAAAGACACAAGAGAAACCATGCAAAGGGACGCCAACCTTATCTGGAAGCTTTCTGGGAGAATTAGTGGTAGGTGAACCTGAGCGTTCAACAGCACTAGCTAGAGCCAAGTGCAATTCAGTTTCTTCCTGCAACTGTTGCTGCAACTTTTTAACCTGTATTATCCAAGAAGTAGTATGTTGTATGAGCATGAGATATCAATACTGCACGGGGTTGGTTGTTACTATCCCTCTCAAGGGAAAAACCATAACTTGAATATCTCGGCACGTCTATAACGATTCATTAGAACAAGTGTTTCTTTCTAATCACATCCGTGTTATGTTAATCATGTTTCCCCTTTGTTCACCCTCAGTCAAGTTTCTACTGCAATGCAACACGAAGGCTTTGTTGCTGAATAAATCCGAATCACCTTGCCACAGGTTTTAATAAAAAAGAGAGTCAAGGAAAACGCCTAGAATTCAATAATCTCGTGTATACGAATCACCTTTCCTAATATACTTTTTTAGAACATACCACACTTGTATGAATTCAAGAAATCATAAATGTCAAAAGAAAATTGAACTTTACAACAATAGCTGGAGATTTTATGAATCAAAGAACCATGACGTCAACTTTGAACAACTAGAAACCCACATAACCTTAATAAAAACCTAACATACAATTTCCAACAACAATCTTCTTAGAAAGCAAACAGATGAAGACTAAACAAAAATGTAGTGAAAGAAATCTATGTCATAACTTGCAAAAGAGAAGGAGAATGTGCAGAAACATATAGAAAGTTTCTTACTTCTTCTTCAAGCTGGTATTTATAATGACACATCTGCTCACTTTTCTCTTGTCTACTCCTTTCGTGAGGCTTAGCATCCTCCTGAGACAATAACAGGGTTTCAGTCTTTCAAAATCTAAGAATTCACCAAGTCTAAATATAGGCACCAAATAACTCAGATAGTAATTTGCACTCTGAAAATTACATAAACATAAACCAGGGAGCAGAATATTAGCTATGCAAAATGCATATTACCTCCAACTCAGAACAAGAGTTACAAGAAGGATTATCCACGGCTGAAAATGACCTACTCCAAACCTTGCCGCTTTTCCATTGCAAATACCTATTAATAGAACTTGCCCTGCAAAACAACCCAACACCACATCTACCATTACAAAAAGAAGAAAAGCATACACAGCAATTGAAGAAGAAGAGAAAGAAGAAGACCCACCACTTGACTGGTAATGGTAAAATTAAATCCCCAGTATTACCACCATTGCAATCTCCACTCTCATCAATGCTATTATTTTCAGGGCTTTGAATTTGAACATGATGGTCTTCATCCAAAGCAGCAGCCTTTAGGCAAAGCATCACTCCAGAGAGAGAGAGGGAAAAAAAACTAATGAACACCCAGATGCAAGCAAAGCAAGTAAATTTTAGTTAAAGTTCACCATCATCGCTTCATTTCTTCATCTTGGACTGCTGGCACCATGGGAATCTAATAACTCCACTCCACAAATATAGACTGCTCCTTTGAGAAAGGAAAAACAAGGAATTGTTTTCAACTGCAACAACCAACGAAAAGGGACAAACTACAAAGAGAAAGTGGGGCATGAGAGTGTCAATAACAAAATACTTAAGAATAAAGTGAACCCGGTTCAACAGTTGATGGAAATGTGGGATCTATCATACTCATATGTTCCTCTTCCTCTTTGCTTTTAGGGCGGGAGTTTCATAAAACCGACAATACTCACATGCCCTTTTCGCTCTTTTCAGTTCGTTTAATTGTTTGTTCTATTTTATATTCTTCCTTTTACCTTTTAGCAATCATACGATGTCGTTCTTGACATTTGAAAATATTGTTGTTGCTTGCATCATGAGCCATTACATGAGTTGTCAGAAAGATTTTTTTTTTATATATATAATTTCATTCTTAAATGATTCACATTCGACCATAAATATAAGATTTTTTTGAATGATGCGATTTATGTGATCTGAATTTTTTATCGAATTATAAATTATCTGTCTTTTTCGGTGTTCTTTTATACATAGATTAGATTATGAAAATCTAACAATTTTTATTTGTCTTAAACATAACTGCAGCTGCTGTAGGGGACGAGTTCTTGGCCAGGGACATAATATTTCAGAACACGGCTGGACCATCGAAGCACCGAGCAGTGGCACTGCGTGTGGGATCAGATTTTTCAGCATTCTACAGGTGTGACATGTTGGCATTGGCATACCAGGACACTCTCTATGTCCACAGACTTCGCCAGTTATATACCGGATGCTTTATAGCCGGCACCGTCCACTTCATATACGGAAATGCGGAAGCTGTGTTCCAAGACTGTACATCCATGCTCGTAGACCCAATCCAAACCAAAGGAACATGGTCACGTGCAAGGCTGCGATGATCCGAACCAGAACACCTGGACAGTGATCCAGAAATGCAGGATCAATGCAACACGGGGTTTAGAAGCCATGAAGGCCTATTCTTCGACTTATTTAGGGAGACCATGGATTGGAAGCTATATTCCAGAACCGTTATCAAGCAATCTGTTATAAGTGATATCATTCATCCCGCCGGTTGGTTCCCGTGGAATGGTGATTTCGCAATCGACGCACTGATGTACCAGGAGTATCAAAACACTGGCCCCGGTGCATAGACGTCAAGTAGGGTTAACTCGACAGGGTATAGTGTGATCAGCAATGTATAAGAGCTGCAAAGCTATACCGCTCGGAATTTTATTGCCGGAGCTAGTTGGTTAAACACCACGGGTTTTCCATTCTTTCTTGATCTTGGAGTGACGATGGTTGAAGTCTAGCAATAAGTTAGTATTTGGTAAGTTGAATGTAATCATTTACCTTACGAAGGTAAAGCATTTCTATTTTGTACCCAAACTATGTGGTGAATCAATTCAAGCCATTTTTAGCATGTGGTTGAAAGCAATTGAAGCCCAATGTCAATGGTTGGGAGAGAAGAAAGTGTATCGTTCGTTAAAATTGCAAATAATACTAACAAACTTTTAAATAGATTACCTGAAACGTCTCCTGTCCAGACTCGATTCGGGAGATTCACGGCAGTATGAATCCGAACAAGTGCAAGAGCGACACCAAAACAGAATTCTCATTACGTTTGTTGATTCTCCTCTCTGCCTTAGCTTTAACCTAAGGCAGAGATCTCTCTCTGCCTTAACCAATGATAGATAAAAATGGCGTTTCAAGATTTTGATATAATACAAGAACGTCGGAGACAGGAGAGGCAACGAACACTCAAGAAAAGGTTAATAATTGCCCTGGTAGTTCTCTTTGTCCTTGGTGGTATTGCGGTGGTTGTAGCCGTTGCTTTTGGTTCTACGAAAAATAACACCAAGGATAGCAACAAGAACGTAAACAAAGGCAATAATAATCATCATCCATCGACCCCGTCAACTGCATCAGCAACTCCAGCTCTGACTCAAACTGCAGCACCCCAATTGACATCTGTTTGCGAGGGTTCAACTTACAAGAGCTTATGCACAGATACCCTTGCGAAGACAACGGCACAGAATCCGAAAGCAGCGACTGATCCCAAAGAACTTGTCAAGTCTTTCATCACATCAACGACCGAAGAGCTTGACAAGGCCTTTGCTAAAGCTGGTACGATCCGATTGAATACTGAGGTGGAGAAAAGAGCGTTTGATGTTTGCAGAGAAGTGATAGAAAATGCCAAGGAAGAATTGCGTAGTTCTTTCGATGGAGCAGGAACTATTGTTCCGGGGAAGCCACAAACCAATGGTGACTTGAACAATTGGTTAAGCGCTGTAATGTCGTACCAGGAAACATGCATTGATAGCTTCCCTGAGGGACCATTGAAGCTCCAGTTCAAGACTACCTTTAACTCTAGCGAGGGTCATACTAGCAATTCCCTTGCCTTGGTTAGCCACTTGGCTGGGTTGACGAACCTACCTCAGGTGCAGCCAGCCCCCAAACAGGTGCAATCATCCCCCAAACAGGTGAAGTCAGACCCCAAAGCGGTACAGCCAAACCCCAAACAGGTGCAGCCAGATCCCAAAGCAGTGCAGCCAGACCCCAAACTGGTGAAGTCAGACCCCAAAGCAGTGCAGCCAAACCCCAAACAGGTGAAGCCAGATCCCAAAGCGGTGCAGGCAGCCCCCAAACAGGTGAAGCCAGATCCCAAAGCGGTGCAACCAGCCCCCAAACAGGTACAGCCAGACCCCAAAGCTGTGCAACCAGCCCCCAAACAGGTACAACCAACCCCCAAACAAGTGCAGCCAGCCCCAAAACAGGTACAACCAACCCCCAAACAAGTGCAGCCAGCCCCCAAACGACGCCTCTTACAAACCAGATTTCAGTTATTGGCCGAGGATGGGCTTCCCGGATGGATGAACCATGAACAACGCAAGCTGTTGAAGGATGAGGAAGGTGCCATGCCAAAACCAAATGTAATCGTGGCACAAGACGGTACCGGAAAATTCAAAACAATCAATGAAGCACTTGCTGCCATACCACCCAAACACCAAGGAAGGTGTGCTACATATGATAATGATTCATCATTGAAGTCACCTGATCATTTCCTTTATAATTCTCATAAATATATTGATGTTTTCTCGCTTTCAACATGCATGCAGGTATGTAATATTTGTCAAGAAAGGAACATACATCGAGACTGTAATCGTTGCGAAGCACATGGTGAACCTAACCATTTATGGTGAAGGATCAGAAAATACCATTATCACAGGAGCAAAGAATTTTGTTGACGGAATCCCCACTTACCATACAGCAACTTTCGGTATGTTGGCGATGACTTCAACCTCTGGATTAAAATGGTTTAGTATGCAAATCTGATGACTCCAATTTCAGAAACTTGTTCACTTTCATTCCTACTTTGAAATTTAATGGGATTTTTTTCAGTGGCTGCTGGTCCTGGATTTATAGCAAGAAGCATAGGATTCAGAAACACCGCAGGGGCCGAAAAACATCAAGCAGTGGCAGCTAGAGTCTCAGCCGATAAGGCGATTTTCATCAACTGTCGCTTCGAGGGGTTCCAAGACACCTTATACGCACATATTCACCGCCAGTACTATCGAAATTGTGTGATCATTGGCACCATCGATTTCATCTTCGGTGATGCGGCCGCAGTGTTCCAGGGATGCACGATTTACGTAAGGAAACCCAGCGCTAACCAAAAGAACATCGTCACCGCCCAAGGTAGGAAAGACAAGTTCGAAACAACAGGCATTGTGTTACAAAACTGTAAGATATTACCTGAAGAATCATTTAAACCCTTCACAAAGCAGTTCAAGAGCTACCTAGGCAGGCCCTGGAAGCAGTACTCAAGGACCATCATAATGGAATCACAGATTGATGGTTTCATCGACCCTGCTGGATGGCTCGAATGGGAAGGCAACTTTGCACTCGATACCCTTTTCTATGGAGAGTTCAAAAACACGGGGCCTGGCGCAAAAACTCAAGGTAGAGTGAAATGGGCAGGCAGAAAGGATATTACCAGGGAAGAAGCCAAGGCATATACAGTAGAGACATTCTTACAAGGCACGTGGGTAAAGGAAGCAGGCGGTCCTGTTCGTATGGGTTTGGGGAGTTGAGATTTTATGCCATTTCATTTAATTAGCCAGCGTTTCCTTGAGTTGAAAAAAACTCGAGCGTAATGACATTTTATTTAATTTTATTCTTTTTACATGCTTGAACTAAATTAATAATCTAATACTGTGATATTATATATCAGAAGGCTTAGTATAAAAAAAATAGAAAATATACACTGTACTTTACTGACAGATCCTTCTTCAACTTCAATTGTGCTTATGTAGAAAAGTTCCCTGTCAATGCTCTAAGATTGGATTATTTTGGTTCACCAAGTGTAATGTTATATTTTGGAATGATATTGGACACTAAGTTTCACATTTACTATTTTAATAATTCAATTAAAAAAAAGAAGCTTACCCTTGGTTCTCAAAAAAACTGAGCCATTGACCTCTTCAGTTTTAGACTGTCAGATTTTGATGCCAAGGTTATATACAACGAAATGGACAGCAACATTTTATAATGGCTTCCGAGTTTCAGCAAGCTCAATGCAAACAAGAACTACATAAATCTGGTATGCAGTCAGCTACAAAAACATATTGAGCTATAGAATTTTGCTCGACATTTGCACTGAGCTAAAATGGGTCAGTCCTTACATCAGAAACATCTCCTGGAGAAATCTGGAATTGAGCTTCAGCCTCCTTCAAGCAAGGCGAACTTATTACTTTGCAAATTCGCTCCTTCCCTCGTCCCTTCCGAAGATCCAATCTATAGCCAACAAGAGCTAATGCCTAATGGTTAGCAGCTGTCAATGAGGAGTCGGGAAAGTGGAGTATTAGGTCTTTCATTATCAAACCTTGTTGTCGAAGCATGAGTCATGATGTCACCGCCAATAGGCTTGATTTGAGGTCCAGCAAAGATTGCTGAACCATCCACCTGGGCAACTACTTGGTTTGTAATTACTAGTGCCACGCCAAACTACAATAGCAGACAATGCCGGGGGAAACATGATAATTTACAAGTGATAGGAAGGGTGCAATTCCATAAGTTTAAAATACATGATAAACTGATAGTAATAATCATAGCATGAAAGAAATTCATTGATTATACTACTAGAAATAATGATAAAAACGCCCTACCTCATCTGCCAACTTCTGAAGGCTCTTGAGGAATTTTGCAAGGTGCATTTGTCGGGCAGATAGTTCTCATCCCTCCCAGTAAAATATGTTCTATAGACGGTAGTAGCGCTATCAATTATCATAAGTGCAAACCTGCAGAGAAATCAATCAAATTATCAATCTCATTTGCAGCTTGACATTAGATTAATGTGCACAATATCAAGCAAGGAAGTATTTTGACAGTACCTGGTTTCCACCATAATTGACCGATGGTCAGTGTTATATGATCTAGCATAAGCCACATTACATTCTCCAGGACATCAGCAACATTCAGTCCAAGCCTGCAATATTCAACAGTTTAACTATCTGTACTGCATACAATGGAGCAGCATCACCATATCCATGTAGCCAGCCATGTATCACCTCCCCGCTATCTGCAAGAGTCTTTGTGGTCTGAACTCTGAATGTACCTTCAGCATCTATGTACATTGATTTTCCCTCGCCATCTCCTTGATCTAATGGAAGCTGAAACACCAAAGAAAATTAAAAGCATGCCTTTCCAAATTGACTTACTGGGTATCATAACAAATTTGCAATAACTTCAAGTGAAAAAGAACAGCTCTCACTTTGCATGTGACACACAATGTGTGACAAAGTTGAGTCTTTCCAGAATGGAACTCGCCATATGTCTCAGATCACGACTCAATTCCACCTATTGTAGAAAAACAAAAAGTCAAGTGAGTGCGTAAAGGTACAGAAAATTAATTAGCTAGCAGAAACATTGGTTTACAGTTCTTGAGTCTTAATTTGTTATCTGAATTAAAGCCAAAAAAATACAAAGGCGTCAGGGCACACATAACTTCCAAAATTTTATCTAGTTCGCTAGAGCCAAATGTTATCTGAATTATCTCCAGACTCTCAGGCATGGAGCTGGCCAGAACTGGTGAAACCCAATGGGACCAGTTTGGAGGCTGCCAAGAACCGAAGAAGACAAACTTACTGATTTCAGATCATATTACAAGTGAGAGTAAAGTCCCATCAACAAAAGTTCAAACAAGTGTGAAAAAGTTGGAAACAGTAGCACCAACTTCCATGATCTTGTGAGCTTTAGCTTCACTTATTCCTTTGATCTGAAGAAGATCTTTCCTTGAAATGTCAGCAATAGATTCAACCGTGCAAAGATCTGCATCCTTAAGCTTCTTTATGTCCAAGGATGCAATGCCCGACTCCTTCAATTGAAGACAAAAGTGAGAATAATAACCATGACTGTTGCGCCAAAAACATGAATAGCCAATCAAAAGAAAAGTACAGATTAAACTTGCATTTCAGTTAATAGAATCTTGATCTGCCATAGCTAGAAAATATTATAGCTTGTTTATGAACAAAAACATATAAAACTTTCAAGAAAATTTAACAGAAAATCACCCACCTAATAACCAGTCGAAATCATATAACCCATTTATTCTAATATTACGTAAAAGAAAGGTAAAAACGATATTGAAAAGAACCCATTCTGAATAAAATCTAAAAGCAGTGAAAAGGATAAATAAAACAACTTTTCGGCTGTAGAAAAACCCACATATTAAAGCATCTTGTTTTTCAATAGAATTGAACAAAGAAACAAAATCTTGAAAATGGCTTATTTTTTCACCCGAAGTTGCTCCACGGGGAACCGGCCGTGATATATCTCCTCAAGCTCCTCCGGCTGTTGATGTCGTTGTTCCATCCTCTGTTTTCTCTGATGTTCCATTTGTCTTGGAGAAAAGAGAGCTTCAAAGGATCTGTTTAAAGATCCAATCTTGAATACCATGAAGGGAAAGGAAGAGACTTTCCAAAGAGTTAAAACTTAAAAGGGGAGCGGCGCGCCAAATGATTATGGACTGGACCGGACTGTCGGCTGGTGTGGCAAATTCGGAGGATTTATAGAGCACTCGTCATTTAATGGGGACAAAAGTTTTCCAATTAATTGAATTTTTTTAGTTCCAATTAAAATCTTAAGATTTGAATTTTATAATATAAATATATAAATTATGTAAAATTAATTTTATATAATTTATATATTAAAATTTTACTCTAATTTAATTATTATAATATTATAATTGTTGTGTTATTTTTTATACAATCCGTATAAAACCATATAAACCTCTAAATATTACCATAATAATTATATTAATGGAATATTACCATATAAATCGAATATTATATAATATTTTTGGATATTACCATAATAATTATATTAATGGAATTAAGATTCAGTCTTGAGTCCACGATTGAGAATAATTCTTCGCTTCATTATTTCGTAATTGTGCAGCTTATAATTACTATTTTTAATTATGATTTTCATCCTTATATTTTATAAAAAAATTTAGAAATTAATTAATTAATTAAATTTCTTAAACTCTGAGTTTAAAACTTTAAACTATAGCTTAACGATTTATATGGACAAAATAAAGGATTTATATATAAATATTTAACTGTTAAGCATTTTAATTTCAAGGTTTAAAAATTTATAAAGATTTTAAGGGTTTATAATTTTAGGTTTAAATAATAGCTTAACGATTTATATGAACAAAATTAATTTTTTGAATGATGATTAAATTATTTAAAATTATAAATTTTAAAAAAAATATATTAGTATATAAATTTTATTAATTAAAACATCAGCCTTTTAATATTCGTTAATGGCTCGATGATCAAATTAAAATAAAATTAAAAAAAATTAATTTCATTTTAACATAATTAAAATTTATTTAATAATTTTTATTAAAATTTAATGATTTTTACCCTTTATTTATAAACAATGTACTAACTTCTTCCACAAACCATTTAGCTTCATCGGTTAAAGGAACGGTTGTTATTCTTGGAGGTCACGGGTTTGAGCACCAGTACTGTCAACATAGCGATTGAGCGATCAATGTTTAATGATTAAAAATCTATACTTTAAAACAGATACTATTGTTTTAATCCTAAAATTTAAATGAAAACAGAAGGATTGACTTCTTAATTTTGTAAAGGGGAGCAGAAAACAAACCCTAATTGTTAGTATCTCATTTGTGCTTGAGATTTGAGTGCTATAATTACTAGCTTAATTCCTCGTCGTTTCAAGATCTAACCTCTCATCCTTGTTAAAGTAAGTGTTGAAGAGCTGAATCGAACACCGCAGTATAAAAGGCACGGAAGCAGCCGCGATGACGTATCGGAACTTGACGGATTCATTGGGAGTGACAGCGAAAATCGCAGAACCGTAAGTGACCATCATGGAAATCGTGGCGATAATAACCTCGAGATGGAAAGGAAATCCGTGAGTGAGAGAGATGATGACAAGCACAGAGGCGGAGAGAGCGAAGGTGTTAGAAATCAAGAAAACATAGTAGGCTCCCTCCTGAGCTGCGTAGATTGCTCGACCAGCAAAATGGCCGTTGTCGTTATCTTGCCATACGCCGCCGGGAGGATTGACCCCAGCTTGGAAGGTAACGGAAGCTATGAGAGCTGCAACGACCAACATAATGTTCCGGACATCTCCAGGCTTGTCCACGCCTTCTTCATACCGGAAATGCTTGTACCAGCTCCTCCCTGTGCTTAAACGGTTGATCATTTTCACAAGTTATGTAACAACAATCCCTAGTTTTTTTTGTTATTAATTGGATTAGATTTTGGTAGAATATATAGGAGGAACAACACTGGAAATGACCGGGTCAGTCAACCCGGAGGCAATTTTTTTATTTGGAAATGGAAGGAGAAAAAGGAAAATATACTGGGGATGTATTCATTAGGAAAATACCATGCAACCCATGTGACATTGAGTTGGCAATTGAATAATATGCAGCACAGGAGCTCTTTCCATAAATGAAATATCAAGGTGATTTCGTAACAGTCTCATGTAAGGGTTTTTATCGAGTGAGTCGATTATAAATTTGGTTTTGATTTGTATTCGTTAAAAAATTTTATTATACAATTCGACTTGTTACTCGTTAAAATAGTACTCGACTTGTGCTTGTTAAAATATTTAGTTGCTAAACTCGACTCGTTGCTTGTTAAACTCGACTTGTTGCCCGTTAATCTCACTAAAAAATTTATCTTATTTTTAACTAAAATTAAAATTTAATAATACTATACGAGGATTAATATTAATATAAATTAATAAAGTAACCAAAAATATCAAAAATTTACCTTATTTGTAACTAAAAATAAAATTTAATAATACTATATCAGGATTAATATTAATATAAATTAATAAATTTAACCAAAAATATCTAAAATGTATAAAACAATTTTAAAGTCTAAATTCGAAAATAACAATCTATAATACACCAAACTAGCATATTAAAATTAAATAACAATTTACAAATTAATAATTATTATTGAGATTTATTTTTTGAATGAAATAATTTTAAAGTAATTATTAAAAAAATATTTTAAAAAATTAACGAGTTGCTTGCGAACTTTTTAAGTCGAGTTAGATTTTGCTCGATTCAACTCGTTAAGATCTCGAGTCGAGTTTGAGTTCGAGTTAATCTTAATTGAGTATTTATCGAGTTTTGACCGAGTCGAGTTTGAGAAGCTCACAAGCTGTTCAACTCGTTAAGCACCTTTAATCTCCTATGCTTAATGAATTGAGTTGCTTGCGAGCTCTTCGAACTCCACTCGATCAAAACTCGATAAATATTCAATTCGGGTTAACTCGAATTCAAATTCGACTCAAGACCTTAACGAATTAAATCGAACAAAATCTAACTCGGCTCAACAAGTTCGCGAACAATTCATTAATTTTTAAATTATTTTTTACTAATTACTTTAAAAGCATTTCATTCAAAAATAAATCTTAATAACAATTATTAATTTGTAGATCGTTATTTTAGTTTTAATATGTTAGTTTAATGTATTTATGTATTGTTAGTTTGGTTTAATTTATTAATTTATGTTAGTATTAAACTTATATAGTATTATTAAATTTTATTTTTAGTTTAAAAAATAATAATTTTTTTAAAATACGAGTCGAGCATTGTTCAACTCGCTTAATAAACACCTCCACTTGGTAATATTTTTGCAAAAATGGAAATATTCAAGTTTTAGATTGTATAATTTAAATACGAAGAACTGTGCAGAAGTTTCCTCTCCATTGCCCAAAGGGCAACAAGCTCAGGGACCATTCATACACATATTGTGCACCTATGAGGCAGATTATTAAGGAGATAAATAAAATAAAATAATAAGAGATGCATATACCGAAGATGATACATAAAATGTGGCTGCCATTTAACAATTACAATTGGACTGAATTAAAAATAAAAAAAAATAAAAAGATATGCAAAAATGAATTTAAACTGATGGTAAGAAGTGTGTGTGTGTGTGTATGAATAGAGGGAGATGGGGTATTGAACTTACATCTTGACATCTACAGACAAAAGGATTCAGATTTAGCATTCAACAGAGTTACCACCTTGTGCGTTTGCTTGGCAAAGGTCGGTCTGTGATCGACTAGGAACAAGCGACGGCGGAGACCACTGATCTGGAACCATGAGAAAATAAGCAGTCATGGCTTTCCTGAACCGTTTCTTGTACTGTTGAGGCGAGATCACTGTCGGAGGTGCGTTTTTAGGCCCACCAAGGATGCCTGAGATCTTCACCCAAGTTTCAAGGTGCTTGTCCCATGTGTATTGCCTCATGAAATCGATTATTCCAAGAACAAGCTCATGTTTTTCTTCATCCACACCAACCAGTAATGAATAATCCATTACATCAACCAACTGTTCCAAAAACATATATGTAATTACTGGGAAAAAATATTAAGTAACAAATCCGACCGCCAGATCGATTCATTTAGCTTATATATGCATAGCAGAAATAGGAAGAGACCATCACCATGTAGTTTGTAGCATGAAGAATGCTAATGAAAAAAAAAAAAAAAAGATCCTACACTGTGCCATACAGACCACACCTGACTACAATACCCACCATTGTTTCTTTCATTTCATAATGATAAGTACCAAAATATCATTTATAAAATATACAGAATAGTATGTGTAGCACAGTGACATAAAATGAGAAGTTAAAATTCAACTTACAGCGAGAAAGGAAGTGTCATTCCAGACAGCCCTCTCCAACAACCGCTTCGCTTGGCTTCCAACAAAAATTGGAGAAGTCGGCATTGCTTCAATCAGATTTTGATCCAGAAGAACTTTGTTGCTGCCACTTGTATCAGGATTATACCTTGATCGTGAAGATCCTTTAAGGTCATAAAGTTTTGTAATCTTACGTTTGAAGAGAAGATTTTCCATCACCAAAACATCCATTTTTTATTCCTTCCCTGCTTTAAGATGCTTTGATGAAAGCTTCAAGACAATGACACCAGAAGAAAATTAAACCAAAAATCAAGGTATAATTATAACCAAACAAGACAGGCTAGTTTTGGTTTAGGAAGCTGCAAGATAAAACAGAAAAAATTGAAAATCTTATAACGCCCACTTAGGCTGCTCATATCTCGGGATTTATAACATCAGAATATCATGTGTAACCACAAGCATATCTGGACACATCTAAAATGGAGTTCATATACGAATCAGTAAGGAGATGCACGTGCACAAACACATATCCATAAGAAATCACATTGTGAAATGTGCTTCTAGCAGAATGAGAAAAAAAAAGGAAGATATGCCAGATGATTTAACCAGAGTAGTTTGAGAATTGGAAAGCATAATTGACAAGATAAACTATGGGTTGAGATACTAAAACAATATTTTTTCCCCCAGAATTATTGTAAAAAATTCATTCCTGAAGTTCAACTACTCTGAAGAATACCTGATATATGCCTAAGATCTTTGCCAAGCAAGTAGGGCTTCTAGTATCAATTGAATCAGACAAATACTTGAAATAAGCTGGTCCAAACTTGACAAATGATTCTAGTCCTGTCTTTGTGACTTGTTTGATGATAAATCGATCATCTAAAGTTTTTGCAAAGAAGACTTTGCTCTTGCCACCTTGGGCATCCCACTTCTTACAACGACTGAGAGACCGTATAAAATCCATCTCAGAAGGACAGCAAGTCCTCCTCAAGCTCTCAAACCGCTTTGCATAATACAAATTACTGAATACTTCACCTTTCCAAGGGGGCCATCATCGGTAAAAGAAATTCTGGCATGCAAATTTTCAGTGTACGAGAGAGGGTCAGAAGACAGGGAGCTCTGTGACCCATACAAAAACAAGACACTATCATCAATAGATCCAAAACTTCTGTAAGTTTCAGATGATATGTCACTAAAAGAATTAAGTGAGAACAGATTCATTGAATCTAAAAGTGACGATGAAACTGCAGAATCTGCACCATCTTTTCGTCTCTCCATATCAGACATCTGTGAATGGTAATCTGATGAGACCAGTGCATAAGCTATAATACTAGTGGGCTCATCATCATAAACAGGCACTACTGCGTCATTAACACCAATAGGAAGCAACAACCTGGCACCACTTTGCTTTTCCAACTCCCTAAATGATGAGACGAAGACTGGATTATACTCACTAATATTGAGCTTTTGGGCACTGAATGGAGAATTCTTATTAAATAAGTCATAAAAATTTCGAAATGGCATGCTTTCCCAGCTTATGGACTTCTCCAAAGTTTCAAGTCCCTTAGTAGGCATAACTGACTGAGGAGAACGTGCCACTTCCACTTCACCACGAACACTAGCACAATTTCCCATAGCCGAATTTAATGCAGTTGACATATCTGCCACAGCCGAATCAGGATCAGTGTAACCATTCTCATTAGGAGGAATACCATCTGGGTTACTTTCACCAGTCCACGCTAACTCAAGGGTGTCAGATAAATCTTCCATAATTGGAAATGCCCATCTGATAGGGAGCTTCTTACAGCTCTTTCAGATTCCAGAGCATCGTTTTGCTCACTGCTATTTAAACTAGAAGAAAGAGAAAATTTATTCTCCTTCCTGTTGTTAAAGTCCTGGTCCATGTCTTTTTCTTTTTGGTCTCCACCTGGCTTGCTAATTTCACCAGTATTGCCTCCTTGATTCATGTTTACATCAAGCTTGTTCTTGACTAGGGCAGAGTCGCAACTACTAAGGACTTTAGTTGACTTGGGACTAACATTCATCTCAACAAGCTTCTCCACAGAACTTCTAGGCTTCAGTTCAAACTTCGGGACGGAATTTATAACTTCCTGGATATTATTGTTAGTCGAACCATAAGCATGAATCAGGCGTTGGTCCCAAATGTAAGAAAGAAAGAGTATTTGACTGCGTAATTTATTGATCTCAAGAATATCAATAACAGGTTGGCCGACTTTCTCCTCCTTACAAAGAACTTCCTTTAAAGATTCTTAAGGAAAAAGTGAACAGATAAGAAACAAGACAGTATATAAAGCTGGTTTTATCCATGAAGAAAACAAACTTAAAGTGGGTAAAAGTTAAAACTTCTGGACAGCTTAGTTCAAGCATTAATTATAACCATCAGATAGCAGTTGTTGCTCATGGGACAAGGAGAGGGTGCACACATGAGTTTAAATAAACTACCTGAAATTCTTTTCTATCCTTTTGGAGCATTGCTTCCAGTTCTTCGATACAGATTCTTCTTTCAGGTGCCCTTATGCCACAATTATTGGACCCTGAACCTAATAATTTCTCTGAAAGCATTTGAAGAGAATTGTACACTTCAGTAAAAAGGAATTCTGCCCTGTTACTTACCTGCAAAACAGTATCAATAATCTTGTAGGTACTATTAATTCAAGAATAGCTTTACGAACTGGAACAAGGTTTTAGGAAAGTCAAACCTCATTTGCTTCACTTTGTATCCATTCTTGATTATCATAATTAAAATCCAGTTTTGATGGTGGAAGATAAACAGAATGGACATCAATGGAAGCATAACGAAAACAAGCAACCATTCTCCCGAATCTGCATGTGGTAAAACAGTAGAATCAGGGGATACCAACACAACTGATAATGCTTCATTTGATTATTTCTTACACCTTTTGAATTCTCTTATAATATATATCACACTCCACTAATTAACCCACCCTTCCCATCCCCTTCATGGCCAATAACCCTCCTTATCCAGAAACGAGTAGTTGGCTTGGGGAGTCCTAGGATTTCAAGGCAATTAGGCACTTTATCTCGGAGCAATAGCCACTTGGCCAAACTCAGGTGTTCCCTTACCATGGAAACCTCATACATATGTGTAAACAGGTACACACCTCATTACTGCTCAACTACAAATATGTGATACGAAATCCGTACTGGTGTAAATATTTGCACTGAAGACCCGGGCAACCCATAAGGATTTAACACCAGAATGAAAACTATGAATTCCAATCAATCAATGGTTCACAGAGAAAAGCAAATTCACTGGTTATAATTTATAAACTTGAGAGAAATCACATAATCAGAATATAAAAGACCAATCCTCCACAAGTGTCATCACTGCAAGTGATCACTCTGTTTAAAATGGTTATCTTTATGATCCATTTAACATAATACTTCGGATTTATTAAGTAAAGCCTTACCCATAAAATCGAAGACAATCTCTGTGAAGGGAATGACCACAGCTAGCAACTCTGCTCGCTGCTGCATGGTTAGAAAAACTAAGCTCCAAAAACTTCCCAAAGGACAAACCCCAAGCAGCATCAGACATTACAACTCTCCTTGTGGCTGGAGGGAATCCATTGATCCGAGGGCATTTCTAGCACCTATGCCACATCCAAATCTTGCATCCAAAAAATAAGGCACTTGGCTGATCAGATGGGATAAAATTGAGTTTGTAGTACAGTTGGCACAAAAAATACGGCCACAAAGTCGACAATGATGCCTACGATTACTGTAAATTGGGAACCACATTCGTAGCATACCCTACAACTCTGATCATACCCTAAAATTAAATTAATCAGTTAATTCTTATCGAGACCGATTAACACAACAAAGAAAACAATAATAAGATGAAAGGTAATCTGGATCTTCTAGCAACGGAAAATCTCATCAAGAAAACTTAATTAGTTGCTCTTTAATTGATTAGAACTCAACCAACACGTTAATTTCCTACTTACATAAGAACAAAAATTGCATTGAAACTGCCAAACAGATAATAATCAAAAGCAAAAGTCATTAACCTCCGTAGTTAATTCCGTGGCAAACTTGATGGTAGTGATGCAATTGAATGAAAAAAAAAACACGATTTAATTTCATAAATAAATAAATAAATACTCCTAATAATACGAAAATCGTTTACAACAATCTTTATAGAAGAAATCATTGTACCTTCTTATTTTCTTCGATCAGCTTTGTTTTTTCTCTTTATTTATGAATTCTTTGTTTTTTTCCTGTGAAGTCTGTGCTTTTTGTTGCGTCGTTCTCGACTTCTCGTTTGATTGTTAGCTGCTTATTTTTTTCTCCTTTTTGCGCACAGCAACGGTCCTTTTCCTTTTAGTTAACGCGCTTGCCGTTTGTTTTGTTCATGAAGATAATTTTCAATTTTTTTTTTTTCATTTTATATAAAATTTAAATTATTTCAACTTGTCAACAAAATTTAATTTTGAAAAAAACAAATATAGGTCGGGTAAAAGTATCCTCCATATCCCTCTATTATTGAAATTATGTCAACTTTAATAGATAAATAATTGACCATAAAATATAACACTTGATCTCTTAGCATCGCATTTTTTAGAAAAAAGGAAAGAACGAGGGTTCAAACCCAGAAAACAAGCTAAACTTTCAACCACTAGAATTCTCCACGTAAGTAGCTCCTATCGTGTCCATAACAAGCAAGACAAGGGTCTGACCGTCTGAGGCAAAAGTTGTCTTAAATTTATACACTTCTAGATTTGTTGATAACCTTTAAAAACCGATATGTAAACCTTTTTTAGGGACCGGACCAGCTTGTTATATAAACTTCTTTCTTCTCCAAGCATATAAATTAAGAAGAGAAAAGAAAAAAGTAGAAGAAGAAAGAGAGTTAAATCCTGGGAGTCGCGGTTCTTAAATAGTAAGCAGTTTTTATTAGGTTTTTAAATTCCATTTAAATTAGCTGACTTTAGAAAATGGTGTTTAATGGAAGACCAAGAGCAAAAGATTACTGATGATGATCATGATTATGACAATGACAACCTCTGACAATGAGAAGAGAACACAAAAACCAGACATTATCGAAGTTGGCGATTACAATGCAGTATCTTTTGAAAGCAGGGTAACATGAAGAAGGCTTTCTAATATCAAACGAACATGAAACTTGAAAGAAACAGATTATAAGAAAGTCAATTTTGAATTTAATCCACAAATGGGTATTTTTCTTATTTTGTGGGTTTCCCTGATCAAACGTTTCATGGGATTTTTGTTTTTGACTGGGATTAGATATACGGAAATGTGATTGGGGGAAAGGAAACTGTAGTTATTAGAATGCAAGCTGACAACAAAGAGAAAAAGAAAAGAGGGGACTGAGCTGTTTGATTTTCAATTAGACTATCCGGAAAAGTTTTTAGTTGCAATTATTTATTGCGCGATTTTGGTTTTATATCGGATTTTGATTTTGGGGATTTATTTTAATTTCTATTTTTATGAGAATTTTTATTAGGTGAAAGAAAAGATGTGTCTTTTCGAGGATTCTTATTTGAGATTTCTTTATTATTAGAGCGAGTCTTCTAAACTTAGGGTTCTTCTTCTTTCGGGGTACCTTTTTATTATTGTTCTTTTGCAGCGTTTGCATCCTCCAGTTTCAAGGAGGAATTTTTGGCTGCATCCTCGTTTTTTTGGTAATTTGCTCATTCGGGTTCCCGATTCCCTTAGATAATCTCATCTGGATCGGTGGGTTTTCTTCAAATTTTGAAGTCGTCAGCTTTGGTATTTTAGGGAATTGAAGTGTATGCGATTCCAAAGGGAAGTTCCATCCCTCTCCAGTGGAATTTTGGAGATTTTGAGAGGTGGGATTTTTTAGTTATCTGGTTTGCAGCAAGCTTTTTTAGGGTTTTCATTTGATTTCACACTAGTGTTCTGGGTTATTTAGATTTTCTAGAAGCAGGCATTGGTGCCTTATACTTAGTGGCAAGCCTAAGTTTTATTGGTTCTGGCATGTTTGCATGATGTTTAATGTTCAAGGGTCTTTGAGGAACCATTGCAGTTTACTTGCAGTTCTTAGTAGTAGTAAAGTCTCTGATAATAAACATAGGCAGCAAACTTATGATAATAATCCGAGATACCCTTTTCCGGAGCTTGCTTCTTCAGGGCGACTCGAGGTATATAATAACTCATAGTAATAGACTAATAATCCTACAATTTTTAAAGCTTTGACGTTATAGCTTGAAGTTATTACAAAGTTGTGAAATTTTCATGTGTGTGAGTGAAGGTCCAGGTTCTGAACAATCCTAGCATTGATGCGTTCCGCCTGGTTCTTGAATCTTCAGAGCCAAATATTGTTTACTTTCAAGGGGAGCAGAATGCAGATGAAGATATTGGCTCTCTGGTTCTGGGAGATGTTGATTTGTCTTCTCCAGAAGCCTTTTGTGGACTCTTCGGCTCCACATTGCCCACCACTGTTAGTGATGCACGATTTTGTTACTTTATTTGCTCTCTAGAGTTTATTATTTGATATCATTCTCCCTGGAATTGTATGATAACAGTGTTAGCGATGCTGTATGATAAAAGTGTCTTTTTTTACAAGTTTTGCAGGTTTTAATGCTTACTTAACGCTGTTAATTATTATTTTGAATTAGTCTGTACTGAAATGTTTCTGTAGGTTTATTTAGAGATCCCCAATGGTGATAATGTGGCAGAGGCACTTCACTCCCAGGTAAAACAATTTATCATAGTCATAGGCAAATGGTTGGAATTCACTCTTTATGCTTTTATAAAAATTGATATTCATTTTTCCTTGCCAGGGAGTCCCTTATGTTATATATTGGAAAAATACATTCTCACAATATGCAGCCTGTCATTTTCGTCAAGCACTTTTATCAGTGATACAAAGGTACAATCTTCTACTTAACTCCTTATGCATATAAAGCATGACCACCTTTACCAACCTCCCTGAATAGTGGCTGTATTGTGTTAATTATCCAGAGTGGCTGCTGCCACTAGCCCACTACTGTTAAATTCTGGAATTGGTTGATAATTTCAAGTTATGCACTCCATTTTAGATAAATTTCACCTGGTTTATTTATCTACAAATTGGAAGAAATTTTGCCTAGAAGTGGTACTAAAATTTTGCAGTTTGGTTTATTGCAGTTCATGTAGCAATACCTGGGATGCATTCCAACTTGCCCATGCTTCTTTTAGACTGTACTGTTTATGGAACGACAAGATTCCCGCTTCTGATATTCAGAGGCAAAGCGTTAAGCCAGGGCCATGCTTACTCGGTGACCCTCCCAAGATTGATGTTTCTCAACCGGAAGCAGATATGCAAGAGGAAGACGGCTCTCTTGAAAATTTTCCTGCCATAAGGATATATGATGAGCATGTTAATATGAGGTTTCTTGTTTGTGGATCACCACGCCTTTTGGTAGGTTTGAGTTTTTCCTTAATCAAAAAATAATCATATACTAATATTTTGTTTCCTGTTTTATATTGGTTATCACTGTATGCCCTGCAGGATGTATCCTCTTTGGAAGATGGACTTAATGCCCTCTTGAACATAGAAGTAAGTTTGTACAAGTCTTTTTTCCCTTGGATGTATATATTTAGTTTGCCTGTTCCGCTTATATGTTTGTTTGCACTACCATCTTTGGACATCATAATCTAAGAGGTTAAATTAGTTATTTCTGCATTTAGATTTGGTTAGTCACTTGGTGAATTTTAAGTTTTAGTTTTATAAGAATTTAGTTCACCATACAGTCTTAAAAAGCATTATGATGTTAGTGTTCTCCTTTGCAAAATTCAGTTTTGCTTAGAAAGATCGGTGAGCTGAAAAATAAGTACCTACATGATTAGCAAGGATGTTCATATATCATCATCACCTTGATAATCAAAATGGGATGACAAAAATTTATGAATGAGATTAATTTTATTTTGCTTGTGCCCTCAAATTGAGTTGGATATGGTTGCACATACAGTGGCTTTGCTGTAATAGGGCTTTATGACA
This sequence comes from Abelmoschus esculentus, assembly GCA_035048815.1. Taxonomy (NCBI): domain Eukaryota; kingdom Viridiplantae; phylum Streptophyta; class Magnoliopsida; order Malvales; family Malvaceae; genus Abelmoschus; species Abelmoschus esculentus. The sequence continues at coordinate 28,460,780 of JAUCBN010000002.1, forward strand.
TTAAAATGCAGACATATCTTCAATTGTTTCACGTTCATGTTCACATAGGAAAACATCACCAATATTCTAATGATTCTATAATTGCAGTGTGGTGTGGGTGTGTGAGCATCTTTTGTGCTAATACCTCTAATCTATTTTTAACCTCTTATTAACTAGATGGCTATTGTTTCAGATACGTGGGAGCAAACTCCATAACCGTGCAAGGTATCAAGAGCTTAGTTAGTTTATTTTGGGATGGACTTACCATTCCCCACCTACTGCTACATCCAAGCTCCTTTTGTGTCATTATCTTCAACATACTAATGACGTCTATTTTATAGTGCTCCACCACCACCACTTCAGGCAGGGTCGTTTTCTCGTGGTGTAATGACCATGCATTGTGATTTCTCAACCTGTTGTTCAGCACATATATCACTTTTAGTTTCTGGCAGCGCACAGACATGTTTTAATGACCAGGCAAGTAATTTGGATTAGGTTAATTGCTAGTGTTATTTCTTTTAGTTCACGTCTAACTGTCTTGTTTTCTCGTTCCTTGTTTTGCTGTCTCAGCTGTTGGAAAATCATATAAAAAATGAGGTTATCGAGAATGGTCACCTAGTCCATGCACAGCCAAGTTCTGATGAAAGCAAAATGTCTTCATCTGAGCCTCGCAGATCAACCTCAATTGCCTGTGGTGCAAGTGTGTTTGAAGTGTGCTTGAAAGTTCCCACATGGGCTTCACAGGTCTGAGTTCTCTTTAACCATCTTTTTCTTGCTATAACTCTTTCCTTTTTATCCATGTACTTGTATGTTTCATTGATGTCTATTGCATGTGCAATTAAGGGTGTTTCTGTAAACTTTTGTTTGTTCTTTTTATCATAAACTTATTTAGAGGTATAGATAAACATTTGAACTGAATTATGTTTTGATGGTTTTAACAGGTTTTGAGGCAACTTGCACCAGATGTATCCTACCGTAGCTTAGTTATGCTGGGGATTGCTAGTGTTCAAGGGTTATCGGTTGCTTCTTTTGAAAAAGATGATGCAGATCGCTTGCTTTTCTTTTCTGTGAGGCAGGGCAAAGATCCCCTCTCTGGTAGTTCTATAATTACCAGATCTCCTATGTGGTTGGTGCCTCCAGAACCTTGTCGTAAAAGGTCAGGGCCAATTAGGGACACTAAACCTCTAAACTGTACTGTAAATGGTAATGCAAGACCAAAGTGGAATATTGCTGCTCTGAGGCCAATTCCTCATATCCATCGTCATAAGATGGTTCCCTTTTCCTGGTTTTCTGAGGTTGAGAGATATGATGATGACCAAGGAAAGGTTAACTTGCCAGTAGTGCCTGTGAAGCAACCTGAACCTATTACACATCGTAAAGCATCATCGAATTCTTATCAGACCCAGCAGATTATTTCTTTAAATCCATTACCTCTTAAGAAACATGGTTGTGATCGACCACCAATACAGGTTTGCTCAGAGGTTAGTCATCTTCTCCGAGTTTAAGAATTTGTTTATATGTGTCCGCATTTGGGGTTCATTTACATTCTTGTACAGGATTATGATCTATGCTAAGATGTGTATGCCTTTATGGATTTTTCTTGAACTTTACAGGTTTTTATCCACTGTAGCTGATAGGGGCTGCAACCTCTCGATTAGGAATGTCATAGTTGATGCTCTGATTTCACTCAAAAAATCTCATGTATGCCACAGGATTTAGGAAAAAATTGTTATATATGTTGCTTGTCTGATGTAATATGCAACTGTTTGCATGCTTAGGCATAGAGATGAACTAGCACCCTATGTTGACCTGCTTTTCCTCCCCATGAACAAAGATTTCCTCTAGTATATCCTTTTTATGTTTGGCAGGAAGAATTTTTGAGAGATGTGATGCAGTTTCTGATTCTTCGGGGACATACCCGTCTTGTTCCACAAGGTGGGTTAGCTGAGTTTCCTGATGCCGTTCTGAATGCAAAGCGTCTTGATCTTTTTAACTTGTATAGAGAGGTTAGCCATTCTTTGTGGTAAATATGATTGGGAATCTGAAAAAAAAAATGTATTGAAAGATGCTCCCTACAGGTGGTGTCAAGAGGAGGCTTTCATGTTGGGAATGGCATAAATTGGAAGGGACAAGTTTTCTCGAAGATGCGCAATCATACATTGACAAATAGAATGACTGTATGTTTTCAAGTTGTCGGCTGTGTACTTTCCTTTTCTGATAATTTTTTTCATTGATATTGTTTGCGGTCTTTTTAGAGCTTCACTGAGTTCTAGGCTTTTCGTGTAATGTCTGTATGACTAATTGATGCTAATTCCTTTCATTGCCTAGGGAGTGGGCAACACTCTGAAAAGACACTATGAGACTTACCTTTTAGAGTATGAATTGGCTCATGATGATGTCGATGGAGAATGCTGCTTGTTGTGTCGCAGGTCTCTCCCTCTTGCTATATATATGTATCTCACTCGTACATACACACATTGCCTGGTCTCACTCGTATACACAAACATATTGCATGGGACTGACACTGGAGTTTTTGTGTCAACAGTAGCGCAGCAGGTGACTGGGTAAACTGTGGAATTTGTGGTGAGTGGGCTCACTTCGGCTGTGATAGGCGTCAGGGTCTTGGAGCCTTTAAGGTACACCTCAAAATTTCCTTTTCAAGTGGCAAATGCTTATAGGCTAAACAAATTTGTAATGAGAAGCAACATGAGATTAACATTTGCTGTTTGCTTTGTGACCTGTTCTATCTGATTGCAATTAACTGCAGGATTATGCAAAAACGGATGGTCTGGAGTATGTTTGTCCACACTGTAGCATCTCAAATTTCAAGAAGAAACCCCACAAAACTATGAATGGTTATTGACATACTCACTTTAGATTCCCTCCCTCCCAACTCCTCCAATCTTCTGCAAAGGCACAATATTAGGAATGTAATTATTGTGTTGTATTCATCCCCCATTGTTGTTCCCATATAGATTGTCCGCCGCCCACTCCCCAAAAAAAATTCCCCCCAGATTTCTGTATTCTGCAGAGATCAAGAGTCAAGTGTAGAATATATTTGTATTTTGTTCAGACACACAATGTTACTTGACGTATATTAGTGGTCTAGTTTGCCGTCTATGGTATTGGGATTCAGTCATTTGCCATTGCAAACATGGGCCATGATATCAGCTAAATCATTGTGTCTTTAAGGTGCAAAATTAGGTACAAGCTCTTCATCCTTTCTGCGTTTGAACAAGCTAGATTCCTAAAAAACTACTCAATCATATGAAATTTACAACTCACCCTCTCTGCAATGCTGTGTGGATCAGTAGCTTGACCTCCAATAGGCCAAAATTATAATTTAAAAATGATTTTTAAAACCCGAATTTTTTTTTTAGTTTTTCTAAAATCACTTTTAAAAAAATTATTCATATATCCTTAGTTATATTATAAATTAATTTACAATATAATATTCTGTCTATGATAAAACGTCTCAAAATCACTTTCTAACGATAATAACAACCATACTTTTAAAAACAATATCAATCTAAGCTTAAACTCAAAATTAGAAGTCCAAAAGTCATTATGCATAGATATTAACGTTTGCATTTGAGGCAATAATGATACTGATGATCCACTTGGGATGATCCACAGTCGTAGCAAAAAGCAGTTCCACACCTGTTTTAAACATTCTCAAAGATCAGAAGCTTCGAATATAAATACATGAAAGATATAAAAACAACAGAAAATCATGAAAGATAACAAAAAGATGAATTTGTAGGAAAGATTTTAAACATTTCCATATCCATATCACTTCTCACAGTGCTTAAAAGCTTGCAATATATTATATGATACCAGAACAGTATATAGCTTCTAAAGCTCTTAAAAGCTTGTTTAAAAGCGTTTATAGAAGTAACCTATCGACCCAATTTTTCCCATTTACGACACTAAAGTTCATCCGATCTTACTTAAAGGTCTAACGCCTCATCCGACGGATACTAAACATATCTGAGTTAAAACAGTGAGTAATGCTTGCTAAAAGCTAATGAAAGACATGCATGTATGTACATGTATGTACATGTATGTATGAATGTTATACAGACAATGCCATCAAAATTCCCTCATCCAGACGGTAGCAATCAGACCCAGAACCATAATACATATGCAGGTAGAAACTGGAAAAGTAAACCAAAGATAAGCCACAAAACTGACCTGCATCTCATAAACCTACAGCCCTGGGTTCTCTCAACAACGAATCTACAGGTAGGGCACCTAGCCCATTTCTCTTTCTTAGCAAGATTCATCAACAAAATATCCTCCTTCTCACGTTCATCTTTATGCAACCTTTGAAATACCCCACATTCAATCCCAGCATGCCAAGCAACTTTACACTGCGCACAGAAAAGCCTCCAGCAATTAGGGCATTCTGATTCCTTCACGTCCTCCACACCATCATCAATCAAAAGCACGGAACAGTCTTTGAAAGGACAATAAAACGATTTAGACCCTAAAACCATGGCCTCGCACAAAGCATCCCCCCACCTATCGAAAACTTCTTTAGGAAGTATATTGCGACAGTACTCAGGTTCTAATGAACCACCACAGTTCTCAACAGGGCAAGTTATAGCCGCGATCTGGTCTTGTAATTTAGATGCTACGTATTTGATCGTGCAATCGGTACAGTAAGAATGAGAGCAACCTTTGATGTTAAACAACTCGTTTTCTTGCTTGGGTTCCACGCATATTTCGCATATAAAAGATGGTTCTTGGTTAGATTTGGAGTTTGATGATTCTCCTGGTTCAGTAATGGAGTGATCGGAGAAGGGTTTCTTTTCTTTTTCACGTTTTTTACTGAAATGGTTTTGGGGGGGCTTGAAATCAAGTACGAACAAATCATCATCGTAGTTGGCGAGGTCTATGAAGTTACTAACCGGAGATACGGTGGAAATCTTGATGGCAAGTTGGAGGTCCCGTTCTTCATTGTACTGTTCAACGGAGATTGCGTTGTTTTTGGAGTCGCCTTTGTCTTTAATGGGTGTGAAACGGAAGGAATCACTTTCGAGGTCAATGATCTCAATCTCCATCGGAAATTCTGACCTTCCTCGCTTCTTTATTGATATTTCTTCGTCATCGATTGGATGAACTGTTGCCATCATGATGAAAAAAATAGTAGCAAAATTTGAATTATGAACCCTATTTTCTTTAGGGTTTTTTCATTTCCTTTCGCATAGGGATTTAATAGAATTGATGAGAGACCTAGTCTTTTTGTATTCCTGTATATATGGGTTATTATCTTAAAATATATGGTTTATAATTAAAATTTTATCTTAAAATAGAAATATTTATATAAAATATTAAATAAATATAATTCGTTATATTATCCATGATTTCAATTATTCAAGGTAAATCTTTATATTTTGTTAGATGATATAATGCACCGAATTTATCTAATAATTTCATTATATCCACTAACAAAATATTGAGATTGAATTTATTTATTAAGATAAATGAATTTCTAATTATTTATTGAGATTGAATTTATTAATCCACATGCACGTAAACAACAAACTGTACAGTCACAGATCATCTGGGGCAATAAATGCACCATGCACTCGGGTTGTTGCTTGTTTACCAAGCTGCTGCACCAAATGCCAGATGGTGTCGGAACTAACAACGTAGGCTGGAGTAGAGATCATCCAGAGCAGCATACAAGGGCTCAGCAGCCTTGGGTCTTTCCACGGTCCCGAGTAGTATGTCGGCAGTGGTGAGATATGGATCGCCGTAGAACCGTAGGTTGGTATCCATTCTTGTTGCAACGACGTTTCCTTCTAATGACACACCAACAAAAGCCCCTGCAAGATTTGAGATAAAATGGATTGTCAGATCCACAAACTAGGAAAAAGAAGAGTATACATACATTGCAGGATGATACCTTTGCTACAACTATAGGTATAGCACATGCCAGAGCCACTATCCCCTGCCCGAAGATCTGCTTCCACCACTCTCCCCACGGGTCCTGCGGCAGCACTGCAGCCAGCACCAACAGAGAAATGCATGCGACTACAAAATGTTTTCACCGCTTTTGAATCATGAAGCACAATTATGAAATCCATGAGCTCACCCCCAGCCTATGGAACACATAAAAACAACAGTTAGCTAATAGATTAGACATTTGCTCAAAAAAAAAGTTAATAGATCACACATATAAATACTTTGGAACTTGAAAGGCAAATGATCTTTTTAGCTGCCTATACGTGTATATTCAGGATAGGACAGGTACATTATTCCCGATTGTATACCTGAGCACCCCATCCCAAACCAACGGACAACAAAGCAGATGGGGCAGACCATGTTCCATCTGACCTTCGAGAAATAACAAGACCAGTCCCAACTTTGTATGCAACAAGAACTCCAGCTTTAACAACAGTTAAAATAGCTAGGCCTCTGGCTCTTTTAAGGACTGCCAATGGTATAGATCTCTCTGGGTTTGACCTAGCAACCTGTCCAACTCAACAACTGTTAATAGAAGCTTCTGAGTTCTGACAGTGTCAAAGCAGTCTTTAATCTTTATGTAGTACAAAAATTTAGTTCAAGATGCAAAATCATACCCAGAAAAGCTTAAGCAAGTTGGCAAGTATGATCAAGTCAAGAACTGTCTAAAAAGAATTGCATAATAATAGGGAAGGTAATCACAAGGTCAATGAAAGTTTTTGACAAACAAAACTGTTGTCTTGCATGCATAATGACAATGGGATCTTACCTGGCAATAGTTTCTCAAGGTATTGGATGCTTTGTAGATCTCATGTTCCATGGACAAACCAACTGGCAGGTTCAACCAACCACGAGTACAGGTCCAATCCATGACATCATGTTTAGCTACTTGAACAGCATTGCTAATGGTATTGATAAGAACACTCTGCAATGGATCAAGCCTATCATAACAAGAATCGCACACCCTCTGGGGATTTCTTTCCCTAAATTTAACAGGCAGTAAACACCTTCCCTTAGAACATGCTCTGCAGAAAATCCCTCCACAAAACCGACAATGATGTCTGCCTCGTGTAAGTGCAGTAAAGGGAGCACTGCACTGCATACAAACTGCGGTAGAACTATCGGGAATCCACTCCGGAGGCTCAGCTTCCAAAACCTCTTTATATGCACTATAATCTATCCTACTTGGCTCCAGAACCGGTGGGGCACTTGGTATATAAACAGAGGAGTGCAAATATGTATCCCCATTCTTTCCAGAGCCCAGAAATGAAATATTAGAACTTTGGTATTGCTGATTTACAGAAACACTCGAGGAGTCTTTGTTACGCCCAGTTACAATTGCAACTAACCCACCCAACACATTCTTCAAGTTCACCTCTGGATACACACCATTTTGCATTGAACTATGAACATCATCACCAGAATCATATCCCCCATCTATAAAATCATCGGATCATCCGGAAACGGATGAAGATAATCATTCTTGATCGACTTCGAGCCAAATGGAACAATACGTTTGTCTTGTGGCTCAGTCCAAACAGAACCACTATAACCATCAACGAATGGATATAAACTATTATTTCCCTTTTCAGGTTTCGGAAGCGAAGAATATGAAACTCTACCCTCAAAGTTTGCCATGCAACCGAATCAGCAGGAAGCAGATTCCAAAACAAGCAATTTCAAGGCAATTCAAAAATTGGTACCCGATTTAGCCACCTATTAAAAACCCTAAACAACAAATAATTACAAGTTTGACAAATTAAGTACGACAAAATCTATCCCATAAAAAATCAAATTAAACAACAGTTCTTCCAATCAGGGATTGACGACGTTGATCTTCAATCCTAATTTATTGTTTGAATTAGGAAAATAAAAATAGAAACTGGGATGAAATTCGTACCTTTTTCGTAAGAGTATAAGGTGATTAAATATCCGACCGGAATCCTTCTTTCGAAGCCTCAAAACTATCTTTTAATGATAAAAACAATAATAAGCTTCGTGTCGTTATCTTACTTAATGGTTGAAGATGTTCGAGCATAGAAAGAACGAAAACAAAAACACGCCCATGGCACGAAATCTCAGGGATAAAATCAAATTAAATAAGGGAAAACTACAGCGAAGGTCATTTCATTAGGGGTAAAATTATATTTGAGTCATCTAACTATTAAAATATATATTTAAGTCACTTAATTACAAATAAGGTTATATTTGAATCATCTAATTATTAAAAGTTATATTTTAGTTACTCGATTATATGTAAGATTATATTTAGATCATTCTTCGTATTTAAAAATACAATAAATTAATTATTTTTTTCTAAATCACTTATATACACTCATTAATATTATAGTATTTTGTTTGAAATCATTAATTAATTTAGTATACAAATATATATTAAATATGAAATAATCTTTTTCATAATTAAATGATTCAAATATAATTTTACTCATAATTTAGTGAACTCTATTATAATTTACCAAACTTGGGAGGGCCGGTGTGAGAAACTATAGAAGTTGGGGGACTGAATTCCGACGAGTGACAAAATAGGAATAACAACTATATTATGAATTTCTGATGAGTGACAAAATAGAAATAACAAAGAATCCATTCAAAACTAATCTTTGTGATGGTTTGGCAAAGAGAAAGGTGGCAATGACATGAAAACATGAGGGAAAGAACTCCAAAAAAGATCATGCTACTTAAGAGATGTTAACCAAGAATGGGGAAAATACGGGTGACGTGCTCCAACGGAACAGTATCGGTACCACTTTTCTTCAGCTCCGGATGATTCCAAGGACAAGCCTTCGATGTTAATAGCCTGTTCAGCACACAAGCGGCCAAGACAAAGCATAAGTTTGATGAATCGAAGGTAAGAGGTAGTCTCTAATCACAACTATAAATGCATACCACATACCTCAGCAAGTACAGGTCTTGGAATCTTTTGATAAGTCAGGGAGAGAACATGGAGAGCGTATGTCTGGATTGCTTGCTCAAAACCTGCATTCAATCCTCTAGTAAGCCACACACACACAAAATAGTGAAGGAACAAAAACAACTTGACATCCCGGCTGTTGCAATCATTCCTTGAAAACCAACAGTACCCTTTTCATAGGTAGATACGTTGTTCATCAATGCAAAGAAAAAAAAATGCATCTCATCAGTCGTCACAGTTTATTACCTGGCACAGCCTCAACTATATGACGACTCTTGGCTGCTTCATCCCAGAACTGACGAAATCTTCCTGTCTACAGATGACGCAGGAATAATGAAATCATCCATTTCACTACTGTCCACTATTACTGAAAATAGAAAATACATACCTCCAGATAGTGGGATAGAACAATCAGAGTCTTGAACTGTTCCTCCATTTGCTGATGACACATACAAAATGTCATTTATAATAACAGAAACCTACTATGGAGCAAACTCTTTACTGTGAAAAGATGGAATGATGAAACAGGAAAAAATGATTTTACAATGATTGTGTCTTTAACAGATGAATGTGCGGACTAAATGGTTCTCACAGGTAGGTATGAATGTAAACAAGCCAAGTTGAGCTCAGTCGTTAAGAATTCGGGTGGAATTTGAGCTTGAGTGTGTAGAGCTCAACTTGAGTCATTAAGAACTTGAGTCAAGCTCAAGTCCAATCTAATCGAGCTTTGACCGAACTACACTCAAATTGCATTGTTCCATTATAGATAGAATCATACAAAGAAATATTTCCATGTGGCTCATTTAAACGCTTATTAAGAACTCGAGCCGAGCTCGAGTGTTGACCGAGTTTTACCACGTCGAATTCTAGTAACTTGCAATCTATCTCATCTCATTCGCAATACTACTCTCACAGGTCATGGCAGTACATACTTAAGACATTAATAATTCATAATGACTTACTTTATAAGTCTATAGAAATAAGTAGGATTTAAACACTGTAAGGGACATAGGTAAAATTTCCCAGGTAGGCAGTGATCTCTTAGAAATCCAGACTGTTAATAGTTTAAAACTTTACTGTTCCAATTTCCAAAAGCCAAGAATGACAACCTATGTCAACACACATTCAAACATGCTTAATTGCTGGTGTATAAATGTATTGGAGACGGAAAACTAAAAGGAAATATATAAAATGAGAATGATACCACTCGCTCCGGAATCAAAAAGAGACAAAGGCTAAAATCTGGAGCTGGCATTGCCATGAGAGCCTGCAAAAAGCAGGTTGGAAAGAGTGGAAGACAGCATTAGAAACAACCTTCCCTAGCCTGAGTATTGACTCTGTATAAAGAAGAGCCTACACATACCTTAATCAAAATGCGTGCAACAATTTGGGTGCTCATACGCTCAGGCTCAAACTACAGGAACAGAAAAATTAATATGAGTAACTACTAAAGAAATTAGTAACCTTTTAAACCTAAATTTTGTTTCATCAAAACTAGAAATCGTGAGCAGTAGGAAATGCAAGTAAACCCTGTAAAAAAGTTACATTTTACAAGAATTTAGATACTTGTTTCCCTCTCTCTTCCATTTCCCCCCTCTAACATACACAATCAGTCCTAAACAAGAGAGAAGATGAGCTGACGACAGAACCTGGTAGAGACGAAGAAGGCAGAGATTTGCTTCCAGGCTGTACGTTTGCGATGAAACCTGATAAAGACAAATCATGTAATCGTTTCAGCAACATCTACAAAATGTGAATAGCCCTTTTGGGGTTCAAACAGTATTTCTAACATATTGAAGGGGCTCAACCACATAAACTACATTCCAACATAGAAGACCTTTAAACCAAACAGTATTTAGACCTGCTCATTTACGTAGTTCTCGAGGTCAGGTACGATGTCGGGATTATAAGGATTGACGGCCACAAGCTGCTCCACTGTGTAAGAAACCTGGTGTTGGTGTATTGGAGTTTCTCTTCCCATTTTTTTTCTTCTTGTTGTTCCTTTGTCTAACAGTAAAGTTGGCAAAGGCGGCGGATTACGGCTTCGCTTCTCTTCTCTTCTTTAGGATCAGCGACGGCAAACGGTGTAATTAGGGTAAAGCCTTTATATCTGCTTGCCACTTTTCAGCAAACGAAATGTGAAAAATACTCTAATACGGTCCTTTATTTATTTTATACTTAATACATATTTTAGTCCTTAAACTATACAGTCTCTCTCACTTTGGTCCTTTTAGTTTTGTGTTTTAATTCAAGACCTATAAACAATAGTATTATATATTTATTTTAAATAGAGATTAGTAATCTCGTGATAAATAATATTAGAATGTCTGTTGAGGGTTTAATTTTATATCAATTGTTTAATTTTATATAGATTATTTATAATTAAAGGAAGTAAGATAAACAATCGTGACAATTAATGAATAGAGAAAGCGTAAGCTCACTTTAAAACCCCAATAACCGAACGTGTCATGAGCTTAATTGCTGCAGATGTTGGCCTTGTGAAAAGGCTTTGACAGACTCAAGTTACATCTGGGCTTTTTCATTAACTAAACCCCAAATTATTGATTTATTCTATTTTTCATAAATAAAACGTCACATGTCGGTCCAAAATTCCATGCCACTTGAAGATGGGGTCTTTCTTTTTCATCACCAAGCACGTGAAATTTTTTATATATGAAAAAGCAACGTTTCTTATTTGAATGGTACAAGTTCGTCACTAGGAAACACAAACATTTATATTTTAAAAACATTCAAATATATATTATTCATGTCATTAGTTTTAAAAAAAATAGTTTTCTCTAGAGGGAAAGAGTATTATTTTGGTAACCGTTGTAATATATATATATTTTACTTAACGGATATTAATAATTAATCTTATTGTTGATTATTATTGTTGATTATATTTTAATTTTTTTTTCATTTTTTTAATATTTTTATTGGTTTTTGTGATTTATTTTATATATTATTTGATACGATTTTAATATGCTTTTATTAGTGGTCATAAAAAGATTGATTTAAACTCGTTTGATGGTTTGTTAGTCGATATAAACAAAATTCTGTAACGGAATAATATGTTTAGTTTAGTTCGCTCACCACTTTTCTTTCTCGTTTAGCTATAAACAAAGGTTAACACGATCACTTCAAACGATATACACTCAAAGTTTAGAGTGAATTATGACGATAATAATCGTCTAATCTCAAATAAAAAAATTCAACCTCCGTGAATAAAACTCTCAAATTTTTTTTTAAAAAAAAGCATAAAACTTTTTCTAACTGATGATTGGAAAATGAGAAGTTAAACCTCTTATTTATAGGTTGAAAGCAGTGACAAATATATCTGAGAATCAGATAAAATCTGTTTAAAATTTAAATTTTAAATTTTAAATTTAATAACAGATAATATCTGATCAAATCTCGAATAATATCAGATAATATCTATTCAAAATTTTAGATAATATTAAATAATATATATTCAAAATTAGATTTAATAACGGATAATATCCACTCAAATCTCGAATATTTATTAAATCTAATTGATTGTACATTTAAAATTAAAAAAAAAAAAAAATAGACTGAACTGTTCTAATGCCCTTATAAATACATAGTATGGGATTTAAGTATTATCCGAATTTTAAATTGAGAGTGAGGCAGGTACTCGGTGCCTTTTGGAGTGATAGATAAGTCCTTAAGCACCGGGAAAACTAATTTTAAGAATCATTGAAGATAAATGATGATTAGGGGTGTATATTCGGTTAATTTAGTTGGTGATCGAATTGAATTAATTTAAATTTAATTAATTAAAAATTTTAAAATTTTAAACATTAATCGAATTAAATATTTATAACCGAATTAATTGAACCAAAATTATTTCGGTTAATTACTTGAATTAATGAATTAATGAATTCACCAAATTTTATTCTAAAATTTGGTTAAATTACATAGTAAGTCACTAAATTATACTAACATAATTTTTTAGTAACTAAACTTTCATTTCATGCTAATTTAATAAAGAAAATAGTGATCAATTATAATATAAAAAAATTAATAAATATTTTATATTTTTTTAAAAGTGAAATGATTAAAACATATACATAATATAATATTTAATATTGAATCGAATCAATCAATAAACGAATTTTTAAAAAATAAATTATTAATAACCGAATTTATTTATGATCGAATTAATCAAAATAATTTTAGTTCGATCAATTAATTCGATTAAAATCGAATAATACCCACATCTAACGATGACCCTGGGCATGGGTTGTGACGATTGATATACCTAAACACTCACGGCTTCTTTCTCGTCTGAGATGATCATTGCTGGAGAAGTCGATCTGATGCAATGGAAAGAAGTTAAGTAATAATTAATGAACGTCAATGACCAAACATACAGGTCATCAGAAAAAACACAAAAAATGACCTCAAAAAACAAACATTTGTTTATTACCGAACAATCAAATGTTTTAAGGGATAGAAAATTAGGTCAGTAAAGAATGTTAAATTTAAAGTATAATATTGTGAATAAAAAATTTAGATTAAATAAATCATTTTATTAGCGATATATAAAAATATTTGATTCTATTATTTATTGACTTATTTTAATTTAAATTAAATCCGAATCATAAATATAATTGTTAAATTTGAAAAAAAAAATATTTGAATAATTAAAAAATTGAATATCCTCCCCAAATATCTTCCCATGCGTTAACACCACGCTGAAACCTATATGTTTTGACCTTAAAAAGATGAAAACAGGTTTCTTTTTTCCTACTCTTGTTAGATGGCCATGAAACGTCGAGAGCTGCAACATCTACATCGTTAGACTTAAGAGTGAACAAATCACTCATTAAACATAATTAATCGAATAAACATTATATTTTATTAAATAGGTTTAAAAAAGAAAAATAACAGTGACATGCCTTAAACTTCACTGTACCACACCACCCATGGAGACTTCAGAATGTCTGCAATTTTTGTAATAAAATTATGGACAAAGTGAAAATAAAAATCACATGGAAAAGTACTTGTCAACCGACAAACATAGCGTAAATGCAGTCATATCGAGCTGTAGATATTTTTTAGGATGGCCGTTTGGCAGCATTTATTTATCATTTACCTAGTAACAATCGTCACTTTTGATATTTAAGTTCCGTTCGATAATATTATAAAAAAATTATAGATTAAATAAAATTTTAATTTTTTTAAAAAATAATTTTTTATTTTTTTAAACATAATAACTAAGAGTAAAAATATAGATTTAATATTTTTTTAGAAATTGAATAAAAAATATTACTAAACTGACCCTTAATCACTTCAAAATACCGCCCTCATTCAATAATACTTCATTCATTTCGCCCCATCTTTATATTAAATAATTATATGTATAATAAGATATTAAATTTTAACATAATGGTCCGTAACATTATATAGTATAGCTTGAAATTAAAGGTGTTAGGTAGACCAAACATAACTCCCCCAATCAACTGCAGAGATAGTTGGGTAAGAACTTATCCATATTGGATTTAGGTGGAGGGGCCCACAGAACATCATTTTCTAACCTAATATTTATTTATTTATTTAATTTTAGACGAATAGAATACCAAGAAATTCCAAAGCCTGAACCTTGTAACTCAACCAACAACAATGTAATTTTCCCATGGTGGGTGCACCTCCAGGCTCCAGGCTCCAGCAGCACTTTAAACAAATCAATAATTAATTAAAGTGAAGCGTGAATTACAATGCACTCTCAAGTCTTTTTTAAACTAAAATATTATTAAAAATATAATAATTTCGATTATAACTTAAAATGTTATATAATTAATAAATTTTTTATGAGACGTGATTATAATATTTTGTATGCTTGACCCTACAATTCCTTTTCAAATACTAATTTTGTTTTCGGAAAATTTTAATACTAAATTTTATTACATAAGACCTTGGAGTCGATGTCATTACACCCAATAATTCTATTACAAAATTTTAATCCACCAAGTTGGGCAATAAAAAAAAAAACATAAGCGATTCTAAGCACCAAATTACAATGATAAGAGACGCGTTAATGTAACAAATCAAATGATGTTTAACAACGTCATTAATATTTTTCTTATTTTTCGCTTATTTTCTGTCGTTCCCGTTGCTGTCTCTTTTCCTCCCCTCGACCGCTCAACGTGACTTTCATTTCACATAATTCCCTTTCAAAGATCCATTTTAGTACAGGCGGATCAGCCTTATCAACGATACATCTTTTATTTACTATAAAATTAAGAGATAAATATATATTTTATATTTATTATTTTTAGTTTGAAATTTAATTTTTTATAAAATAATATCTAATGTTTTTTTTTTCATTTTTGATGTCATAAATTTTAAATTCATTAAAATTATCTTATTTTTTAATTTTTTTTAAATTTTCTCTAAATAAATTTAAGATTAAAATTAGTATTTCTAAAAAAGAGAGAGTAGTTGGATTATTAGACAAATTATCGCCATCTATGAAGTCAACATTAAGTCATAAACCAGTGGAGGCATCGGAAAATCAAATACCAGGTAACCCAAAACCACAACACCACCCGACCCAATGGATTATCCAGACAACAGTATTGTCTCAAGTTTCTAAACATAATAAATAATATTGTTCAGAAATCAAAACCCCGGGGTATTAAATTAGTTAAATATACAATAATCTTACCAATTTATATTCTCAAGGATATATCTCAGAAATTGTCGGTGCTATCATGCCACGTAGGACATACAGGAAAGATTCGGGTAATACGATCCTGGGGTACGCTGTCTTGCATTTCTTTCATAGGGACCCCACTTGCCACATAGGATTATTTCGGACGGGAACATAACGGTTAACTCAGTCCGGTTACTCAAGTTTCACATCAACCAATGGAACCTAGCCACGTTGCTAACCGAGGATCGTCGATTTTCTTTACATTTTGATAATGGCATTCCGACAACCGTGACCCCACAACGTACCGTAACTAATGCGCCGTGACTTTCACGCAGAGCTGAGAACGGTCGATTTTTTTTTCCCTGTTCCACCAAGAGGAAAGTATTATTTTTAAAGGAAGTCGAACTCGAAATGATTAATGTCTTCTTTTAGATTATTTTTTATTAAATAATACGTAAATCAAATTAAATTAATTTAATCATTTTTTAAATTAAGTGTTTTTTATTATTTAAATTAAAAATTATTATTATTTAAATAATAAAATACACTTCTTTAGTAAATAAGAAGTAAATTCCCACTTTTCCCTTCGTATTAAATAAAAAATTAAATGTGATAATCTTAAATAATCTAAGGGACCCCCAAAACGATGATGAATATAATGAAAAGCGGTATTTTGAGAGTAACAACAAAACCACGGGTGGTAAGGGGGCGGGGATGGTATTCATTTCTGGTTTTCTATTTGAATTTGATTTTGTTTTCTTCACAATCATTTTATATTTTATATTTTTTAATTTTATAATACTAATAAATAAAAAAGTATTTTTATACGCTATTTATCTAAAACGAACTTTATTTATGTCAATATTTTTTTAACTTAATATATTTACTTATTTATTTTCAAATGTTGACT
Organism: Abelmoschus esculentus; assembly: GCA_035048815.1. NCBI lineage: Eukaryota > Viridiplantae > Streptophyta > Magnoliopsida > Malvales > Malvaceae > Abelmoschus > Abelmoschus esculentus. The sequence continues at coordinate 28,477,253 of JAUCBN010000002.1, forward strand.
GAATTAGAGAAAAAAAATTAAGTATTAGTATAGTGGGAAAAAGTACGATTACTTTTATTATTATTATTATTTAAATACGTTAGTATGATCATAAGTTAGTATATTTAATTTTTTAATAATATATATTATATATACATGATGTTTGACTTTAAATTATCTAAATAAATTATATCATCTTTTACTATTACGATTAGTCCATCCTTTATTATTATTTTTTAAATACTAATAAAATAATTATCTAATTTTATACAAGTGTATGTGCTTTTTACTATATATATATCAGAGTTGATTAAAATAATTCAGACCCACTTTTTTATTATCAAAATTGAAATGTATTAAAATTACTAATAAAAATTAATCTAATTTTGTGCCAAGTAGCAGTTTCTTTTCTGTCCGGTTCCTTGACTCTCTAACCTTTAATATTTCAAGATTTTAACCGCAGTTAGTTTTTTTATTGCTTGGATTTACAAAAAACACTATTTTTTTACCATAATTTATCTGCCTTCCCTTCTATAAATTCCCTCTCGACTTCAGCTAACTCCATTCCCTTCTCCACTGCGTTAAACCCCTCCCTTCGTTATTTTCGTTTAGGTGCTGTTCTGTTTCTATGTTCGTTTTCCTTCTATTTAGTGTAGTTTTTATGTTTGATCTGTTCTGTAGTTCATTTGTCTTCTTCATCTTAAGTTTGAAACTTTTGGTGAAGTAAATACCTGCTGGGAATCTGTCTATCTGGCCGTTTTCTAGCAAAATTTCCATGCTGAAGAAGTAAAACTCTGCCAAAATATAACCATGTTTTCTGGGTTGAACAGGGGCGTTTCTCTGCCCGAATTTCTATAGAAAAACAGTACCAGATGATCCACTCAAAGTGATGAACTGGTGGTCTTAAAAAATGAACCTCATGTCGTTTGTTTTGAAACATAGTTGAACAGTAAACATAGTTGGATCAGTTGGATAATCTCTCTTCCTTTACTTTTTTACACTTACTCTGTTTTTGAGCTCTGTTTTTTTTCTTTTTATAGTTCAAAGAAATGGCTGAGCGTGCCCTTACCCGCGTCCACAGTCTTCGTGAGCGTTTGGATGAAACGCTTATTGCTCACAGGAACGAGATTCTGGCCTTTCTCTCTAGGTAATTTGGAGCTCATCTTTCAAATTTGCTCTGCATATTACTTTTATTTACACCTGTTTATACGATTATTATGTTTTATTATAGGATCGAGGGCAAAGGAAAAGGAATTCTGCAACACCATCAGATCATTCTAGAGTTTGAAGCCATCCCTGAAGAAAACAGGAAGAAGCTCGCTGATGGTGCATTTTTTGAAATATTGAAGGCTAGTCAGGTAAAACAAACCATTTCCTACCAATTTCTTTTCGTTTCTTTTGGTTATAGAATCTTGATCTTGTTCATTTGATTGTGTTAATAGGAAGCGATCGTGTTGCCCCCATGGGTTGCACTTGCTGTTCGTCCAAGGCCTGGTGTTTGGGAGTACATTCGAGTGAATGTTCACGCCCTTGTTGTTGAAGAGCTCTCTGTTGCTGAGTATCTTCACTTCAAGGAAGAACTTGTTGATGGAAGGTAACAATATATACATTGTATATTTCATTTGATCTGTTTCTTCAGTTTTGATGGTTTTTAACAATGTTTTTCTTTCTTTCTTTGTTTTGGTTTGCAGTTCAAATGGAAACTTTGTTTTGGAATTGGATTTTGAGCCTTTCAATTCATCTTTCCCTCGTCCAACTCTTTCAAAGTCGATTGGTAATGGTGTGGAGTTTCTCAATCGCCACCTTTCTGCAAAATTGTTCCATGACAAGGAGAGCATGCACCCTTTGCTTGAATTCCTCAGAGTCCACTGCCACAAGGGCAAGGCATGTATTTCCCATAAAAAATCAGTTAAATTTGTTGTCAAAGTTCATTAAAACTGAGGGTTTTAGTTGTTTGCAGAACATGATGTTGAATGACAGAATTCAGAACTTGAATGCCCTCCAACATGTTTTGAGGAAGGCAGAGGAGTATCTTGGTACACTGCCTGCTGAGACACCATACGCAGAATTCGAACACAGGTTCCAGGAAATAGGTTTGGAAAGAGGTTGGGGTGACACTGCCGAACGAGTGCTCGAGATGATCCAACTCCTTTTGGATCTTCTGGAGGCACCTGATCCTTGCACCCTTGAGAAGTTCCTCGGTAGGATCCCCATGGTGTTCAATGTTGTGATTCTTACACCCCATGGATACTTTGCCCAAGACAATGTTTTGGGGTACCCTGACACCGGTGGCCAGGTTGTGTATATCTTGGATCAAGTCAGAGCTTTGGAGAATGAGATGCTCCTCCGTATCAAGCAGCAAGGACTCAACATCACCCCTCGTATCCTCATTGTGAGATTTCCTGATCATTGCATTTGTTTCAACATCTGATTTTGGCTATTTTATATGCTTAATTGCGTGTTTTTTTTTTCTTTTTCAGATTACTAGACTTCTTCCTGATGCCACCGGAACAACTTGCGGTCAACGTCTTGAGAAGGTATACGGAACCGAATACTCGGATATTCTTCGAGTACCTTTTAGAACAGAGAAGGGAATTGTACGTAAGTGGATCTCAAGATTTGAAGTCTGGCCATACTTGGAAACTTACACCGAGGTGAACCATTGATCTTCTTATATTCATTTGATGGTAGATCACATTTTTGTTTTATTTACTTTTAAATCTGTTTGTTCCATAGGATGTTGCTCATGAAATTTCCAAAGAGTTGCAAGGCAAGCCAGATCTGATCATCGGAAACTACAGTGACGGCAACATCGTTGCCTCCTTGCTAGCACATAAATTGGGTGTCACACAGGTTCGTGAGAAACTAATTTACTAGGATCTTACATGTTGATCTCATATTTCGGTAAAATGATTCGTTTTTTCACCCTTGTATAGTGTACCATTGCCCATGCTTTGGAGAAGACTAAGTATCCAGATTCGGATATCTACTGGAAGAAGCTTGAGGACAAATACCATTTCTCCTGCCAATTTACAGCTGATCTTTTTGCCATGAACCATACAGATTTCATCATCACAAGTACTTTCCAGGAAATCGCAGGAAGGTATATATAGATGCGTTAATATTTTTATGAAATCCCTTCCCCGAACTCTGATAATTAACTCTATATAATTCTCTGATGGCTTCCAGCAAGGACACCGTCGGTCAATACGAGAGCCATACCGCGTTCACTCTTCCTGGTCTCTACCGTGTCGTACATGGTATCAATGTTTTTGATCCCAAATTCAACATTGTGTCCCCCGGTGCTGATATGGAGATATACTTCCCTTACACCGAGGAGAAGAGGAGGTTGAAGCATTTTCACCCCGAAATCGAAGACCTTCTTTACAGCAAAGTTGAGAATGAAGAACATTTGTAAGTGCAAGTTTTCCATTAGCAAAATCATTTACTAAGGCATGTCACATGTGTTGTCTGATCAAACATTTTGTCCATGATTGTCCGACAGATGTGTGCTCAATGACCGCAACAAACCGATTCTGTTTACAATGGCTAGACTGGATCGTGTCAAGAACTTATCCGGACTTGTCGAGTGGTATGGCAAGAATGCTAAGCTGCGCGAGTTGGTTAACCTTGTTGTTGTAGGTGGAGACCGGCGAAAGGAATCTAAAGATTTGGAAGAGAAAGCCGAAATGAAGAAGATGTTCGAGCTGATTGAAAAGTACAAGTTGAACGGCCAATTCAGATGGATATCATCCCAAATGAACAGAATCCGCAACGGAGAACTTTACCGATACATCTGCGACACCAAAGGCGCATTCGTTCAACCCGCATTATACGAAGCTTTCGGATTAACAGTTGTTGAGGCAATGACTTGCGGTTTGCCAACATTTGCAACTTGCAATGGTGGACCAGCTGAGATCATTGTCCACGGTAAATCCGGTTTCAACATCGATCCTTACCACGGCGATCAAGCTGCCGAGATACTCGTCGACTTCTTCGAGAAGTGTAAGGTTGATCCAACTCACTGGGACAAGATCTCACAAGGAGGATTGCAACGTATTGAGGAGAAGTAAGCCGTGACCAAATTCTGTCGTACTTTTTCCATATTTTGTTACAACGTATCATGGCTTTGTTCTAACGAAATAAAATCAAACAGATACACATGGAAGATCTACTCTGAGAGACTATTGACCCTCACCGGAGTGTACGGATTCTGGAAGCATGTTTCTAACCTTGAACGCCGTGAGAGCCGCCGTTATCTTGAGATGTTCTATGCTCTCAAGTATCGTAAACTGGTAAGTTTTGTCTTCCTCTTCAAGCCTCAAGCTCAAAGTCTCTTCTTTTAATTACATTGCTTCTGGTTTTTTGATTGTTTCAGGCTGAATCAGTTCCTTTGGCGGAGGAGTAAACTGAAGTTGATGAACTACAATGGGTGGTGGCTTCTTTTCCGGCCGTGGAATAATAATTGTTGTTTTTTCGTTTGAATTGGCTATGGAAAAAGAATGCTTCTTTGTATTTTCCTTTTGTTTTTGTTTTTCCCTTTTTGCCGGCATTGTCTCGATTCATGCAAAAGTTTGTCTCTTTTTCATGGAATCTCTCAATTAAAGTGGTTTTTATTGGATGAATGATGAGACGGCAATCACTTTAAGACTTAGCGTTCATTAACCCTAGGAGCCTTAGGGTAAAATCGACATAATAAAAATCATTCAAACTAATTAATTATTTTTTAAATAATTTTATTTGGCTAAGAAAAAAAATATTATTAATAGATGGTTAAAATATACATTTAGTATTTTAATTAAGATCATTCTCTTAAATTAGTATCTAATAAATTTTTATTTTTAAATTGATACTTAAATTAGGTATATTCTCAAATCCATACTATAAAAATAATTTTCAAATTGATACTTGAATTAGATATATTCTTTTAAATTAGTTATAAAATTTTATAATTATATCATTTTACTCATAATTCTAAAAAAATCTTATATTTATAAACTCAATCAAAATATTTTTTTGTTATAACTCCTAAATTATTTGTTTAACAATAAAAAAAAATCTTAATCTCCAACTTTAAAATGAATTAACACTATTCATTAGTAGCTTGATAATGCTAATCACATGCTACATCTCCTTTATAATCCCCCAACCATATCGTTTAACTAGACAAACCCTTAATTATTTTACTTTTATATTTTTTTAAAAAGATATTTATTCTAAACATATCCTAATAGAGGATTGATCAATTGATTCTCAATCTATATAACATGACAAAGATTATGAAGTTCATATGATTCCGAGAAATACATACTTTGCTAAAAAAACAATAATATCGATGAATATATTAAAAAATATATAAAAAATAAATTAATATTTTTTCTGTGATTAGGGACGGAGCCACATGGGGGTGAGGAGGACAATCGCCCCCACCCCGAAGAATTTTTTTCCACTTTTATTCCCTATTTTTTTTTAATTTGCCTCTACTTTTAAATATTTATGTTTTGTCCCCTCAACCACAAATCTTAGTTCAGTCTCTGCCTGTGATGACAAAATTAATTTATAAATTTCGGTGCAAATTCCTGGCGCTGTTAAATTATAGTTCATGGATCCACATGAGGAGGGTATGGTCGGGTGTCGATGGAGGCTCGTGGTTAGACTTCATGATTCACAAAATTTGGGACATTTTTAATTTGATTCCATGTGTTCGCTCACATGCTAGTGTTTCATGCGCCGAAGGTTGTCTGTATAGAAAGATTTGGATTCATCGAAAAACATCATAAATAATGTTTCCAAAATCATAACCTGCTACTTGTTTTTCGTAATTTAGATTGATTCATATTATATTTTTAATTTTAATAAATAATTTTTAATGATTTAATTAAAAATATAGTCAAATAATATCAAATTATTTATTATTTGGATGTACTCATAATTTCTTTCATTGTTCCTAATGGTTTTCATATTGTATTATTAACACCTTCCCTTTATGAAGCGTATTATAAATATTTATAATATTACAATGTTAATTCAATAATTTTATATGATATATATATTTTATTTATTTTTTCTATAATAATATTAAATAAAATTGAAAGAATTGATTCTAATTTAAAAATTAATACATTAATAATTAAATATTAAAAATTTAGTTTATTACTATTTAATTTAAATTTTTTTAACCCAAATAAACATATTATAACACTCTAATGGAGTCGAACTTTCCACGTCAAGTCGGGTCGAAATAAAGAAAAAGTGCGACCCAGACCCTACACGTGGGCCCAACTAATACTGCCCCATTTCCACCTGAAGTTACGATTTCACCCTTCTATAACTCCTTTATAAACTAACGAACCTTCCTCCTCTGCTCGCAAGCAGTTATTTCCTCTCTATTTGGCTGTGGCAGTCAAAAAACTTCCCAAATCTCTTGCAAAATCCTTAAACCTTCCTAAAAGGGAAAGGCAATGGCGAAAGGCAGCGACAAGATAACGAAGCTTAAGTCAGTTCTCAAGAAGCTAAACTCATTCAACAACAAGCAAACCCGCCCTACATCGAGCTCGGTAGCAGCAGCTTCGGATATAGACGAGGGTTTTTCATCGGCAAATCTCCAGCCCGTCTATGTGGGAAAATCCAGGAGGCGGTACCTTATTAGCTCCGAAATCATCGAAAGCCCTTTGTTCCGCGAACTGACGGAACGGTCGATGGGCGAAAACAACACCGCCATCAACGTGTCGTGCGAGGTTGTCCTGTTCGAACACTTGCTTTGGATGCTCAAAAATGCAGATCCCCAGGCTGAGTCCTTGGAGGAGCTTGTCGAGTTCTACGCTTATTGATTGCCTGCGGAGACCAAACGAACCATCCCCATGTACATTATGTAATAATAATATCGTTTGCATAGTGTCACGGGCCACAGATTGAGGTCCGAGATACTGACATTACATAATGCGATTTGGCCTGTTCAAATAATTCCAAGGCAAGACTAATTCTAAAGCCTCAAATCATCCTTGGAATTATTTAGGCAAACCAAATCGCATTCTGTGATACTAATGTCTCGGATCTTAACTGCGACCCGTGACAATAGCATAAATATGATTAAATGGTAATATATTTGTTTATAACCTTTAAAAAATATATATCGTATAATTTACGTTACTTAAAAAACAATATTATTTACATAAGAGATTAATGTTCTCTTTTGTTATAATAATTTCAGAAAAATATGTTGAATATATGGATTAACTTCTCCCATGAGCATTATAATATTTGTCGAACATGATATGTTTTAAAGTTAAATACAAATCAAATATTTATGTTCAGAAATTGTGTTTCCTCCAACGTTGTTACCTTTAGGTTGATTCTCTATGTAATTGAGAAGATATTTGAAGGTTTCGATTTCACAAGGAAGAGTCAGGCCACCATTGTGATTGTATCCGAATTCCTCCTCGGCTTTTTCCAGCAAAATCTTGAAAACAGGGTGGCTGAGGTAGGTGGTGGGGATGATAAACCTTCGGAGCTCAGGCCCGACATAGACCGCAAAATACCCTTTGGGAACATCCGGCGCAGGTCCAGGGCTGTAACAACCGTCGTCGTCAGAATCGTTATAAATTATATCTGTCTGGACTTCGCGGATTGGGTGTGAAACATTTCCTTGATTTTCTTTTGGATTGTGGGTATTTGGTTTTGACCCAAACGTGACGGTTTGCCACTTTTGAAGCATTCCCTTGAGTCTAACGATCTGCTTGATTCCGGTCGACTTGACACCACTTTGCGGAACCATTGTTAAATCTCCGAGGAAGAAACCCAAAGCTTAAAGCAAATGAATACGTGAAAATCAACGGAAATCTAATGAAAAAGGAAAAAGCTTGTTACCTGAAAATGGAGGGAGCGAGCTCTAAGGAAGGATAACCATGGTGAAGGAGGAAATCATGGAATGGTAAAGCAAAGCATTCTCATGAGAGAAATTGAATGAGAAGATTAGAACCAAAGTATAAATCTTGGTTGCAGAAATCAAACAAGCTGGTGTTTTTTTTTGGGTAATTATTTATAGTAAAAGTTCGTTGTGAATTTTCTTTGGGTTAAGCGATTACATCGGAGGCATGAGGTGTCTCATCAGAGCCTATGGATTTTGCATATTGGCTAAGGCTAACAAAAAAAATCATTTTTAGTAATTAACTAATAAAGTAAAAAAATGCTTTATTTAGTCTGTGGTTTTAACAATTTTTATATGCATTAATATCTTGAATTTTGATTTAAAATAATTTATCAATATATTAGATATTATGATTAATTAAAAAAATCTATTTAAAATGTTTTATTGAACTATAAAATTATATTTTACACCAAGTAACTTGGGATTATAGACTAACGTGCGGTGCTTGGCTTATCAATCATATCTCGCTCGGTAGGTCCAGAACCATATCGCGTGTCGTTATGTTTTACTTCGTCAAAAAATATTAAACAATAATTATATATTATGTTATACAGAAAACGTTCGGGGATGTAGCTCAAATGGTAGAGCGCTCGCTTTGCATGCGAGAGGCACGGGGTTCGATCCCCCGCATCTCCATATTCTTTTTTTTCGCACAAGAGTGAGGATTCATTCTCCATGACACCGTCGTTTTCAGTTTTGCTGTTGTTTGGTCTGGTCTGGAACTCTATTCTCACTTTCTTCCTCGAATACTCATCTTTCTTCGACGCATATTATTTACTCACTAGACGCGCCTTCAACGGTGGCGACTTTTTTCCCTTCGCTCTGTCCATCTCTTTGTTTAAAGGTATATTCTTTTTTATTTCTGAAGTTCATTTCTCAATTGGTTTTTTCGTGGTTTCAGCTTCCTCGAATGGAGTAACGGTGACGGATACAGAACGGGAAGGAGTTTCTGCGGGGAGTACCGGTGGGAGAGAGTATTGAGGTTGAGGAAAGGGGATACGGGGGGTGGTACCGTTATCATGATTTGACGGCGGACATTGTTAGTTTATGGAATGATTCACGTAGAAGAGGAAGGCACTGCTCGAGCAGTCCTGTATGTAAGTTGGTGTTTCCTTAAGAATTAAATTAATCGGACAAAACAACCTGCATTAACATCGTTGTCGGTAATAGAACAAAATCAATGGCCAATGATGCCCAGATGTTGTACTAATTATATCCTAATCTAATCATGTTTTAATATGAACTTATTGTTTCATTTCAAAACACTTCCAATTAGGTGAAATGAGAGGTTTAGGGACCGCCAAAACTGATGTTTCAGATGGAAATGGAAGTGTTGCCATTCGTTTTAGCCCCACCATTGCCAATTACCAGTCGCTCTGGTTCACTGGTTGCAACTCAGCTTCACATGGACACAAGCCATTTCAAGTGTCCCAGTTTCCTACAGACACCAGAGATTGTTCAACACGTGTTTTGGGAGGGAATAGATATGATGAATGAGGTCCAACCAGTTCTTATGGAAAACACTAAATGACAGATTAGGTTTTTTTTAAAAAATATTTAATCTTTTCCTAGGTCCTGATGAATTGGGTCATTTTTATTAAAATTAAAAAAATAGAGCCAAGACGGTGAGATTAAATCTTGTTTATTTTATGTAATTCTTTTTTTTTTTTTTAATTTTGAATCAAAGTCGACCTATTAAAAACTCATCTCACTCCTGTCATCATACTTATCTCTATCATTCATCTCATCCATGCTTCACTTCTATTTCCCGACCCGATAGACATATAGTTAAAAATAATATCTATTTTATTGACTATATATTTTAAATTTACATAGAATATTTAAGTATCAATTTTTAATTTTTTTTTTAATCAATGACTAATATGACACCTTCCTATCCAACAAGTTGTGGAACTGGGCATACAGACAGGATTATTAGGTTCCATTTCTATCAAACTATGACCTAAAATTATATATTTTCCTGATTAATATTATTATAATGAACTCTCCGTACACGTACAATAAATTTTAAAATAATATGATCTTTTTATTTAAATCCGTCATAAGAACACCACCAATCCTTAAAAAAATATTTCAAATCTTCATTTAAATCTCAAGTAATATGAGTTTTCTTTTTAAAAAAATGGAACTCATCGTATTTTAATAACGAGTTTAAATAAAAAATATTATTTTGAAATTTATTATACTTATACCAAGAGTTTACTATAATAATACTAAATTAAAAATATAAAATTTTGAGTATTATTTTAATAAAAATAAAAGTTAATGCCTTGTCTTGATTGGGTAGAAAAGGACAATAAATACCAATGCCGGATTGGATGTTCGTCTCTCTCGCTCTCATTAATTATCTGCCGACGTCTTGCTGCTTGTTTTATAAGCAAATTACCAGTTCTACCCTTCAAAACTTCTTTCACACATCAAAGGCTTCTAATTTAGCCAGACTGTGCTAAGTGGAAAGAATATCGAGGGTAATAGAGTCATGAAATCAACAATAATTGCATGCCGTCGGCCCAACGGTTCGTCCTCGATTATAAAATCCATATCCTCCTCTAAGCAAAGCTACAAACTTTTACACTTATCACTCACTTAGCACAGTTCGACAATGGAATTCACGTTCTTTTTCCTAACACTCCTATTTTTCCTCTCCAGCTCCGCCGCCGCCGCATCAAAGCCCGGGGCATCTCATGATCTGGTTCGTTCGTCATGTGTCCACGCCAGCTATCCAACCCTCTGCTTCCGTACCCTTTCTTCCTACTCTGGCCCAGCCAACACTCCACGTAACTTAGCCCAAGCTGCCGTCAAAGTCAGCCTGTCTCGTGCCGGCAAATTGTCAACCTACTTGACGACGAGTGTGACGGGGAAGAACAAAAGGGAGCGAGTTGCACTCGGCGACTGCGTGGAGCAGATGTCCGATTCCATGGACGAGTTGAGCAAGACACTGCAGGAGTTGAAGCACTTGAGAGGAGAGACATTCGGGTTTCAGTTGAGTAATGCGCAGACATGGGTTAGCGCGGCGCTGACGAACGAGGACACGTGTCTTGATGGTTTTGAAGGAGTCGACGGAAAGGTTAAATCGGACGTGAAGAGAAAGATCACAAATGTGGCTAAGGTTACCAGTAATGCTCTGTACATGATTAACAAGCTCAATGAAAGTCGTGGATAGGGAACCGTTGAATCCATGATGACGAATAATGGATGGTTGTGATTTCACTGGCTTATCATGTATAATATTTTCTATTTATAGATTAGCATCAGCTGATATCCATTCAAAAGTTACTACTTTACTTTTACATATAATCACTGTCGGACCAAACTGAGGAATTCGAAAATGAAATATGAGATACTTGAGGATGGATCCCATCCCATAGGTTAGTCATGACACGTCAACATGTCTGTCATTCCCTTGTAATGACGACGCGTGTCAAAAGTTTAATGGACTACAACATACATCATGTGTGAACCATTGGTAACTCTTAAATCACATGACAACTCACCAGATATTTATGAACCATAATGTAATCAATACAAATCACAAGACGCATTATTGTATTTATTAGCATAATTTACATAATAATGAATGTGATTTTACCATATTCGAGTTAGCAAAACCAGGTAGATTCTTGGGGTAATATTTGTGTCCTTGTCCATCCACCAAATGTGACGGTGGCCCTGATTATGCAGTAAATAAAGGTACAAACGTGTGGTTATACAATTCATGACTTCTTAATAGTGCTGTCTAGTTTGGTATGCAGCCTGCACAGCTGTTTTCTGCAACATTAGATTCAAGGACAAGACATGGTTAGAAAGTAGGAACAGGTTGGATAATGAAAACAAACTCCATGTTCAACTCACAGTGGAGACCACAAATTAAACATAGGTTGTTGGCGTAAAAGTCATGAAATCTTGATTGCACTAGGAAGTGTCAATACATTCACTCGATATGTGTTTAAAATAACAGAGTTTTAACTTGCAGATGCTTTACATCAAATGAGCAAAGAGAGAGAAAGCATGTGAAGGAGAATAGAAGTCCTACTTGCTGCCAATCAATGCATGAATGGCTATTGGTAAACAACCATCCAGATTTCACAACCACCTCAAATCACAGCCCAAAACAATAAATGAGTGCGAAATGAACCAAACGTAACTTAAATGTGTATGTGTGTGTGTATATTTCAATCTGTCACGACTTTTACTCAATTAATTGTTTTCAATGAAATATATTATGCATCAAGGTAATGGAACATGCACCAGAATTGAAGATAGAGGTCACAGACTCACAGTGATTGCATCCCATTCGCAGATCAAAGTACACCACATGAGAAATGGATCTAACGTCTGAACCTAACTGAACAGAAATTGGGTCAATGGGGGTAGGGGAGTCAAGGACTCAAGCTATTAGCTAGTTTGTCTATTGCCATGGGGAAATTCACAGGCAGGGATACAACTGGTTAAGAAAGACACTCGGTTATTTCAAACTCATGACAAGATGAACAAGTGCAGGTATAGTCAGATATATAAGAACATCATCGACGCTGGCAAGAACTTGTTCAATCAAAACAAGGTCGATAACTGAGACAAGGGAAGGCAACTATAACAGACAAGTTAATTTCGCAACAATGTACATGCTCAGTCAAAATTCAGAAGCATGAGAAATGCACCACAAAGAAAACGTTAATAGCAAGAAGTTAGTATTTCATTCTGCATTCTGATATACCTAATCAGCAGTCTCTGATGCTTGACTATGTTGTTCCTCAATCAAACTTTGAACTCTCTGCAGTCATAATCAAAATCTTAAGAGCAAATGCATAAACACTGTCAAAAAGACGTCAACATGTAATCCTTGCTTTACCTTCACAGAACTCCCAACCTCCTCTAGTTTCTGTAGTAATGCAAGATCCCCTGAAGTAGGAACAGCATCATGCTTAACCGGAGAACGCTGCAGTGAGAAAAATAAATAAAAGGAACATTAAACCTAATAGACAAATTATTTGTCAAACATCATATTAGGATGCAGGACTGATTCTTAAAAACAATACATAGACCCAAAGGGACTCAGAGAACCAAATTAGATTAACAGGCATACCCAAGCAGATGGTGAAAGAATCCTTAAACTCGGAGCATCTTCAATTGCAGAAACTTGTCGGGAGAAAACCTCGGACCTCATATTTGAAAGGCGAGTCAGAACGGCCTAAATGTGAGAATCGAAAGGAGCCTGAATTAGCATCCACAAGCTACAAATATGATTTTGATAATTAAGAATATACCTTCCGAAAAGCACTTGGGTTAATGATGCCTTGGATTTGCAAATCATCACTTGACTGCAAATATCCTAAACAACACCAAAAATTACATAAATAAAAATCCAGCCTTTCAACATCTGCAACTGAAGGTAATAGAACGTGTTTCTCTTTCTTCAAAACCCCAAAACATGGAAATGGCACTGGCCTTGTAACCTGAATTTCCAAAGTGAACTACATTCGTGAATATTATTTCTAAAAATAGCAAAAGATTAGAAAAGAGAAACAAGGGATTGAAATTTACTTTGTAAACGATTGAATTAGGGGTGAGATAAAGTTTTCGTGATCGAATATCTTTACGGAGAATGTATCTTCGAACGGGAATGTATAAGAGCATGAACAACCCAATACCCCAAGCTAACACTAAAATCAATGAGTATAAAACCCACTGAGCCGTTTGGCATTTGACGAAATCCTCTTCCACCTCTTCAAACGACGTCGCGTAAAGGATTGGCTCATCTTCTGCCTCCGTTTCCTCTTCTCCGGTGACAGATTCCGGTAACAAACTTTTCTCTAAGCTCTCGATTTCCACTACTTCATCTTCAGTTCCCATCTTAGAAATCGAAAATCCCAGTAAGGAAATACAGCTGACGGCCTAATTGGCAATCGAAATTACAGCGTACCTGTGCTTTTCCGATGGAAGATTATCGAGGTTTTGCGGTTTGAAACGCTGAAACCGAAGCCGAAGAAGAAGAGTAGCACGCGTGACCCAAAGCTGCACCGTTTCGTTTTGTTGTTGTTCCTTTGAGAGGTACGGGAATGCTAGTGTAAGGGCGGGAGTATGGTAGATTAAGTACTCTACTCAATCGTGATGGTTAATGTTAATAATGAAATTTTGAAACTTTGTTTGAGCGGCTGTGATTGGCGGTGGAAGTTTTGTTGGGAAAGATAGTAGACTGTTAGGTGTACAGTAATTAAGAATGTATTCAATCAAATAGATAGAGTGATAAAATATGTCATATTCTGTATTTTTGTTTTTTAAGATTTTATTTTTTACTTTTTAATATTTCAAAATAAAAATAATAATAAATAATATATTTAACATAATATATTTAAAATTATAATAATTAAAATTTAAATATCTATTTAAAAAATACTTTAAACACTTCAAACGGTAAATAGAAGCAAAGCGAAGAACCTTCCCAACGTTTCCATCCTCCTCCACGTGTCCACATTAATGTAATGAAAACAAATAAATCCCTCCCCACGTTTTACGTTTCTATCCATATCCAACGGTCACAAAGCTTCCACGTCGAGTCTCCACGTTCTCAGCACCGAAATTCCCCTCTTAATCTTCTACGTGGCAGTTTCTCAAATGTCCACGCGCTTCCTCCCCCCGCCGCCTCCCACCTTTTTCCAATTCCTTTTGCACATCCAGCCCTTTGCTATTTCATCTTTTACTATATAATGATAATCCAACAAAAAAATCATTAAGGAGAAGAAAAATGGTGAGGCCGATAGGGGAGAGGGATAGCGGCGGCGGACGTTACAAGGGGGTACGGATGAGAAAGTGGGGGAAATGGGTGGCGGAAGTACGGCAACCCAACAGCCGAGGAAGAATATGGTTGGGTTCTTACAAGACGGCGGAAGAAGCGGCGAGAGCTTACGATGCTGCCGTTTTCTGCCTGCGGGGGAATACGGTAAGGCTTAACTTTCCCGACGATCCTCCGGATATAGAGGATACCAGTGATTTGACGATCGCTCAAATCAAGGAAATGGCTTCCAGACACGCGGGTCGGGTTGCTGAAAAAGAAGGAACGGAAGTGTTGGCTGCTCCGGCCGGTAATTCATACGCGGAGTGTCATTGCGGCGGCGTTGGTGTCGGAGACAGATCGGGTCGTGCTTATTTTCACCCACCTGGTGTTTGGACTTTCTAGCCCAACAAGTCGAAACTGGTTCATTCGTAGATCCCATGTTAGTTTCATGCAAATCTTGAATCTTGATAGCTAAACTGAATTCGTAAATCCCATGTTAGTGTTTTTTCGTATTTGAAAAGTTGTTCAACAACAAGTATCGATCTGTGTTTGCATTGAATTGATGTGTTTAAAAAAAAGAAGAAACTTGGGACTGTATGTTGTTCATTTAGTCGAAATGAAACCGGTGGCTTTGGAATTCAATGCGATAAACCAATGAGAAATGAAAAGATTCGTTGGATTACCTAACAGGTTTCTTGTTTTTATCTTTCTTTCCTATTGCGGCTTGACTTGTTGAGTATTCTTTGCCAACCGACACAATGATTTTTTGTAAGAACGCATGCGTATTCTTTACTAGCAAGAAATCTGAAAACCCATCCCATGGAACTCATGTCCTTATATTCAAAAGTCACCAAAAACTATCTCAAAGCAGTTGCAGTATTTCCCCCAATATGTTATATAGGATGGGCAGCATTGGTGCGGCAGCTGGTTGAGGCAGATGGCCAGAGTTTGTTTCTGTTGCAGTAGGACCCTTCGACCCTGTATCTGTGTATCTACTCTTAGATCTAAGAGTGCTCGTTATAGCTGATAAGTCGGAGAATGCATGGATATTTGGGGTAAGAAAACAGCAGGCTGACCCTGCTGAAAAAAAGAGATGAAAACAAAAGGATAGAAGGTAAGAGAAGCCTCAAAAAAGAAGAGCCCTGGCATCGGTTTAGATTTCTATGGTGATTGTGCAGCCATGACTTGCTGTCCCCGGACTTGGAAGGTGATGCGGCAGAGTTAATTATCTGGTATGGTGCTTTCAAGGTGATCCAGAAAAAAAATTGATCATCAATAATTTTACTCAAAAATTGGTATAAATTAGACAAATGAACCTTAACATGTCATAAAACGTATGCTTTGATCTTATTAAGAATTGCAGGACATTTCTCTAAGAATCTCAATGTCTACCTATCCTTTCGATTCTCTAGAAACGATGCAGCGAAGCTCACTATGCAATTGGCAGATCTGTAGCAAATAGACCCAAAAACTAGTAAGAAATCCAACATAAAACATGAATAGTAAAGCAAAACTCCATCTTCAATTACCACTAATAAGGGGTTGTTGAGCAGGTTTTTCCGCTTTCGGGGTAGAAAGAACTCCGATGCTGGATTCAATTGGACTTCTTGCTCTGCAGGAAGTAAAAGGGGTGGGGTTGAAGCTGCTGCTGTTGCTAGCTAGAAGCATGATTTCCTTAGCCTTTGTCAGCTGGTAAAACATTGAACACAGTCGCTTGTCCACCATAAAAGATGGTCATTTCTGCAGTTTGAGTCCCCAACCTGAGCATGTTATTAACAGTACTACAATCAACCATTTTCAGAACATCGTCCTTAGGAGCCAGTACCGGAAGAAAAAACAGCTTCTCGAGGGAACGAATCCATGGATCTCAAGTTCCTAGGAGGTCCAACGGTCCGGCCAGAATCATTATCAACGAGAAACAAATTCATGGTCGTAGGCAGCACCTGTGGTGTACCTACAACATATTCATAAGAAAGCGGAGATACATTAGAGATTAGAATTAGACCCAAACTCAGTTGTAGAACTGAACCAAGTAAAGGCTATTAATAACCAAGAATCCGATGATTCTATCAAGTTAAAACGATGAAATCTCAACATGTACATGATTCAGATCTCTATGTACAAGTAGAAATTCAGTTCAAGAAAAAGTCTTCTTGCAGTAGGATTTGAAACACAGAAAAGGAGGATCCTTTGAACAAGAAGAGTGACAAAATGTAAAAGGTGTACATTTTCATAGGTAAAATGAACTTGAATTACATTCTCAAAAAAAATTATGTTTAAATATGAGAACGTCCCAATATTATATTTAATTTTTTAAAGTTCAGTCGTATCAATGGACAAGGCAATAGGCATTGATTTTGACATTGACAAAGTCAAAAGAAAGTTTGAGGCCTCAGTTTCTCCTTTCAATACCATAAACTCTCTCCAATCTCTAAGCCTCAATTGTCAACACTATTATTAGACCTGAATGCACCTTGCTAGCTTCATCCTCCTCTCAAAGCTACAATACAGTTTACCGGCATGGAAAACCTGCCTTTTGCTAGCCTCAAATTGACCAAAAGCAAACACAACGACTCCCAATATCACATGATTTTTAAAAACAGCGGCTCGTTTCTATCCGGAGCTTTCTTATTTCCGGCCAGTAATGCCCGCTGTTCGCTTCCTCCCTTTCCTTCCCTTTCTGATTCTAACCCTTTCTTTTCCCACCCTTTGTTCTCCTCAATCTGATGCAGACATCCTGACTAAGTTCAAGCAATCGGTTACACATGGTAATTTCAGTAGCTGGATTCCAGGACCGGGTGTCTCACCTTGTCGGCAAAAATGGGTCGGCGTTAGGTGCCGCGGAGAGGATATTGTCGGTCTCCATTTGTCGGATTTACATCTTTCGGGAAAACTCGATGTCCACATTTTGCTTCAACTTCGTTACCTGAGATCCGTTAGCTTGGTGAGGAACAATTTGACAGGTCCGATCCCGGAATTCAATAAATTCGGTGCTTTAAAGTCTTTATATTTATCTCATAATCGGTTCCGCGGGGAGATACCGAATGAATATTTTGCACCGATGAGATCTTTGAAGAAATTGTGGTTAAATGAAAATAACTTCACCGGACATATACCTGAGTCCGTAATGCAACTACCTCGTCTCTCAGAACTCCACCTAGAGGGAAACCAATTCAATGGATCGATCCCGCCGTTGAAATTTCCGACTGTTCTGACATCCCTTAACCTGTCGCTTAATCACTTGGAAGGACGGATCCCGGAAAGTTTGGCCAAGTTCGGTGTCGATACATTCCAAGGAAATGAAGGTCTTTGCGGGAAACCGATGGCCAACAGTTGCATAAAACAAGCTCCACCGTCGGGAAAAAAACAAAACCAAACTGGAACCGGTAGAGCCAAATCCAAATACAATGGCAGGCCGATGCTTGTAGCCACGACCATGTTTTTTTTACTCTGCATTGTGATAGCCTTCCTCTTTTCCGCAATCCGTAGGACTAAGAAGAACGATGTTTCCAGCTGTAAAAGTATGGAACCTGTAAGAGACAAGATGTTGCCAGTCCAATTACCTCCAGAATCTATCCACAGAAGGTCCGTAGAAAAGAACCGGAGGGGTAAACCGGGCTCGAGGAGGGACTCGAAGGCATCGGTCACCAAGGGTGGGATGGCTGACATGGTTATACTGAATGGTGAGAAAGGTGAATTCGGGATGCAGGATCTGATGAAGGCATCCGCTGAGGTGCTAGAAAATGGCGTGTTGGGCTTTGCATACAAGGCTACAATGGTGAATGGATTGACCGTGGTGGTGAAGAGATTGAGAGGGATGAACAGGTTGGGAAAAGATGAGTTCACCGCTGTAATGAGGAGGTTCGGGGCGTTGAAGCACTGCAATGTTTTGGCTCCATTAGCATACCATTTTAGGAAAGAGGAGAAGCTTATTGTTTCAGAATACATGCCTAAGGGCAGCTTGTCATACGTCTTGCATGGTAACGTTATGACATTTTTGGATGACTTTCATTTTAGATGCAGATTCAATGGTTTCTCATTCTCTGAATCCAATCAAAACTCTAAATTTCAGGTACTCGAGACTTAACTCATGCAAATCTTAATTGGCCGATTCGTTTGAAGATCATCAAAGGCATTGTTCGAGGGCTCAATTGTATTCACACAGAGTTTGCAACGTACGAGGTCCCCCATGGAAATCTCAAATCCAGCAATGTTCTTTTAACAGAAAACTACGATCCATTGCTATGTGACTATGCTTTTCAACCAATGGCGAATTCCAAAAATGTTGCTCAAGCATTGTTTGCATACAAATCCCCAGAATATCTTCAGTACCAACATCTCTCCCCAAAATCAGATGTTTATTGTCTAGGAATTGTCATCCTGGAAATCATGACAGGTAAGTGTCCTTCACAATATCAAAGCAACGGCCAGGAACGGATCGATATCGTACAATGGGTACAAACATCAATATCAGAGAACCGAGCTCGAGAATTGATTGATCCTGAGATTGCTAACAATGCATCTTCGACTGATAAGATGCTTCGAGTGCTTGAAATCGGAGCTGCTTGCGTTGAAAGTAACCCCGATAAACGATTACACTTAAACAAAGTCATTACTAAGATAGAAGAGATAAGTTAAATACCAAGGCAGGCTTTGTTTCCCACTGCCCCATAGGTGAGACCGAAAAAGGGTAGGTGAGGTTGCCGGCTGCGATCAAGATCCAAGCTTCGACGTTTTCTACTTGAACAGAAAAAGAAAGAGATTTGTCATTAGCATCATCTTTTAACTACCCAAAACTAAATGTACGGATTTATTTATATGTTAGGATAAGAAACTTTAAGAATGTGAAGAAGCTTTATGAAGAATGATTAGTATGTAATCTTAGTAATGTTTTTTTTTGGTCATTCCCTTTGATATTGGGAAAGAGATCACAACTTTAACTCAGAAAATAATAATGTAATATGTACTAACAAGATAAACATAATTATTTTTGTATAAATGAGATATATGTGATATGTATAGTGTCGAAAGATAATAAATTTTTCGAGTTTAATAAAAAAATCGAATTTTTTAGTATATTTTTGTTTACCTAACAGAAACTACTATTATTTCACATTATGTTCTGATGGGTCCCTTTCTTTTCTTATCTCACCCACATGCTATAAATCTCTTTCACTCCCCTGTTCCACTCACTTCACCTCAAACAATAGACAGAAAAAACAGAGTTAATAAAGACAGAACATTCAATGTTTGGTTCCATGCCATGGCAATTTCAGGCTCCGACACTCCAAACCCACCAAACAAACTGACTGCCCCGACTGAAACCCATTGTATTAAATGTGAGTCTTGCGGCTTCACGGAGGAATGCACCGTTGCTTACATCACGTGCATCCGGGAACGTTACCAGGGCCGTTGGATTTGCGGGCTATGCATCGAGGCGGTCAAAGACGAGGCTCTTAGATCGGTGACGCTTATCTCCACCGAGGAAGCGTTGGAGCGACACATGAGTTTCTGCGAGAAGTTCAGGGCGTGGAGTCCTTCGAATGAGACGGAACACCCCATTTTTGCCATGGGAAGGATTCTTCGTCGAAGCCTGGATTCGCCCAGAGCTCTTCGGACAAAATCGAGTGGCGTGTTGCCTGGACTTGAAGGAGTTAAGCGCCCTCCACTGCTTCGATCTGAAAGTTGTTTCTCTGCTCTTTCTATCTGAATTACATTCTTCTCAAACTCCTCAAGTTTAAAAAGATAAAATCTGGGTAGAAAAAACAACTGTTTTTCTGTATGGAATTGATTGTTATATAGACTAGATATCTAAAATGTTTCTGCATCTGAATCTGATCAACCTTATGTATGGTTTATATGTAGCATATATGAACTGCTTTGAAACTTTAATCCAGATTCTTGAATGTTAATCATATTTGATTTGGTTTTCTCTTGATTTTGCATATTTTTTAGTAAAAGCAAATCTAACAGCATGTGAGATTTTATGAAAATGGTAACGTCTACAGAAAAAGGAGGAAGAAGATGACAGAAAATGAAATTTCCTGGAAACAAAGGTGTGGCAAAAAAGTAGTTTTATTTTGGTTTTCTATATTATTTTCTTACACCTTGTGTTCTGTGATCTCATTCCATACCCTCATCTGAGTCATAGTGCAAATGTGGTGGCTGATAATAATAGCCATCAGCAAACAAACTCTTTCTAGTAGTAAACAACAAGTTTCATATGTATCATGTATTATTTTCATTGGTCTGAACTCTTGAAACATGACAAAAAGTTTAACAGGGAAAGACTCCTTGATCCAAGATTTCATTTCATATTATGACATGGAACAAGGAAGATGAAGCATCTGGGAAATACATTTGCAGACTCAGTAAGAAACATGTACTTGTCAGATAAAAAATAAAAATATCTTATTTTCTTTTGCAACAGTTTTGGGCCTGATATGTTTGAAAAGTACTTTTCCCTAAGACCAATCAAATAAGGTGTGGCAAAAGAGTATTAAGACCCTATGTGACGTTTAGCTCAGTGATACACTAACACGCTTAGAGAATTCTCTGGAAAATCTCAAAGTTTCAACTGGAAGTTTTTAGTACGAGAGCTTGAGTTACCTTTCTGGAAACGGAGCATGTACCTTATCTGTAGATAATTCTAATGCCCCCAGGTTGAGTTTCTCCAAATTGAAAGAAACAAAAGCAGCAATAGCCATAAGTAACATGTCTATAATTGACATCAAGTTAGCAACATTGCTTTGAGCGTCTGTTTTTACTTGGGAAAGTGAGAGTAAAGCCACCCCTGGTTTCAATATCAGAGCTGTTCATTTTGTGTTGTTTTGTGGTATGGTTAAACTAGCAGGGGGAACATAATCTTGACAGCAGATATTGCATGCGTAGAAATATTGACCCGTTATGTGGATAGGAATTGCAGACAATGACACAACAGTAACATATACCTCACAAGCAGCCAAGTCATGGGCCTAGATTTATCATTTTTATCTTATACATCAAGATACATGTTTTAAATACATACTATTTATGTCAACCATTGAAACTTCTGTATTTCAAAGAATGAATGAACAAGCCTTTGGTCTCAAGAGAAGGAAAAAATAAAAAAAGAAAGTTCGACCACTTTTGACATTTGCCACATTGAGCAGTCTGTAATTACTGCATACACAGTACACACGGTGTGATTTACATTCGGTAATAGTCTAACATATACTCTTATGCTTCCCTAACTTTATAGTGCAATGGAGAATTCAACCCATTTCTATGATTTCGCTTCGTGGCGTTGTTTTCGGGGTGAATTGGAGACATCCTCGGTGATCTGTGATGCCTCAGGTGGCGGTGGTGTAGTCTGTGGTTTTCATGATAATGAGATTTTTCTTTCTTTACCTCCTTTGATTCACATTGTTCACTGGCAGTGTCCTTGTCTTCTTTCGGCAAACAACTTTGGTTCGGGACCGTATAAACAAAGGTACCAACTAGGATGTCTTCATGGTCCTGAAGTGGTTCCAATGTCTTGACAACATCACTCATTTTGGGTCTTTGCTTTTGGCGCTGGCTAAGGCATTGGTAAGCCAAAGCAGAAGCCTTTCGTGCACCCATTTCCGAGTACTGGCCTTCAAGTCTAGGATCCATTATTCGGCCGAGTTTCCTAGGATCATTCAACATTGGCCTTGCCCATTCGACTAAGTTCTGTTCTCTTGGACCTCGGCTCTTGTCTACAGATCTTCTCCCTGTTAAAAGCTCCAAAAGTACCACTCCAAAGCTATACACATCACTCATTGCCGTCAAGTGTCCTAAAACAACACCCAACGATTACATCAATTCTAAGAAGACTAATTTGGAATTGCAATCTATGAAAATCAAATTGTATGAATCAAATGGATGTACCTGTCATGATGTATTCAGGAGCAGCATAGCCGTGTGTCCCCATAACCCTGGTGGAAACATGTGTGTCATCCCCTTCAGGACCATCTTTAGCGAGACCGAAATCGGAAAGTTTAGCATTGTAATCCTGGGACAACAACACATGTTTCAAAACTCAACATCATCAACAAAGGTGAAGAAAATCCTGGGAAAAACATGTCTTGCTCAAAGACAATATACTTACAGAGTCTAACAATATATTTGATGCTTTGAAATCTCGGTATATGACCGGCTTTTCTGCATCATGGAGATAAGCTAGACCTTTGGCAGCTCCTAGGGCAATCTTCATCCTTGTCGCCCATGGAAGAGACATTGAATACCCTGTATTGAAAGCAAGTAGATTGACATTATTTTTTTTGTCTGAAACCGAATGGTAATTTGCAGAGAGAAACATACTTCGAAACAGCTGATTCTCCAAGCTGCCTCTAGGCATATATTCATACACCAACAGCCTATGTTCTTCTTCGCAACAATATCCAATCAATTTCACCAGATGCTGATGCCTCAACTGTCCAAGAAACACCACTTCTGTCTGTTCAACAAAAAGAAACATTTACAAATAATGTCCAAATGTAAGCAATTTTTTTTTATTCAAATCAAAACCCTCACCAGCCATTCTCTATGTCCTTGCAAACCATCTAAATCAAGTAATTTAACAGCAACAGGTTGAGCTTTCAACCCTGGCCTAAGCTTATCATCAATGAACCCTTTATGAACCGGTCCAAACCCACCTTCACCAAGAAAGTTCGACGATGAAAAGCTTTGGGTTATCAGCTTTAGCTCCCCAAGCGTGAAGATATGAAGATTTGAACCAGCAAGCGAGATAGACAAATCTTCAGAAAACATTGAACTGGGATAACTCAACTCTAACATTGCAAGCCTATTAAATGAAGTTTGTTTAGAAACATCCTTCTTAGGTTTGGCTTCTGGTTCCACGACACCCTTGGAACATGTCGGGATGATGGATTTCCATGTGATTTTCATCACTGTCATTTCCTTGTTCTAAATCTAATGCTACAAGTATAACTCTGCAAACACAGTTCTTGAGGCTTAATATTAGATTGAAATCCGACAGGTTTCAGGTAATGATTTGATGGAAGCAGATAATTAGGTTGGGAAAGTAGTACAGAAAGGTGAAGAACGTGCGTTGGCTTGGATTGGAAAGACTTTAATAGTAGGGGGGAGGAGGCTTAAAAGATTGGGAAAATATTCAAACACCAACACCTACTACCATGAACAACTCCTTTTCAGTTTGTCATTCCTCCTTGATTTTTCCTCATATAAATAATGGGAAGAATTCCAACTTCCACCCTTCTACAAATTAAGCATTAAAAGGTATAATTATGTAAAAGGTCCTTGTGTCATGTGTTCTTTTTCATTTAAACACTATATAATTTAATTATCTCTATTTTTTATATTTTCCAAAATATTTATTTTTCGATAAAAGAAGATAAAACATAACCGATATCATCTCATCTTATTAAAAAAAAATCTTCAATATATATTATTTATTAAAATAAAAGATAAATATTTTACTATAATTATAGATAATAATGGATGTATACGATCATTACGAATATATTTTTTTATAATAATAATATCAAACAGTGTCATTATCTTTATATAATTATTTGAATCCATATTCATATTGACCTTCAACCCACCAATAGGTGCAATTTCTTTAAATCCAAGGTATGATTTTATTCTTTTAGAAACTTCAAAAAAATCAATAAATTATATATATTATGTTCTATCTTCTAGAAGATTTACTTATATATATATATATATATTAAACTAAATATTTTTCGTGCTGATTTTATCATCCTAATATTGCCTTGTCGCTGTTAAGATGACCGACATAATGAAAAATATTTCATCTGCAGATTCTGCACGATTGTAAAATACAGAGGGATCATCACAGCCGTGAAATCTGCATACTTATCCCCTTCATCTAGATTGGATGGCCAAGATATTCCCTTCAAGTTGACTTCAAATATAACATGGTTCCAGAAGCTGGTAGGTTAGGGGTCAGATTAGTATCTATTTACGAATATCAGATGAAAGCATAAGTGTAAAAATTATAAATATAAAAAGATATAAATATACCTGTATAGTGATGAAAGATTTAAATTTAAACAATTTTATTTGTATAATATACGGACATCATAAAAAAATATTTAATAATATTATATTATAATTAATTAAAAAAATAGAGTTTTTTATCTATTAATTTATCTTAAACTGAAATTGATCGTTTTGAGAGTTTGAATTTTAGTTTCAGTTACAGTTAGGGGTGTTCAAAACTAGTCCATTAAGTATCCAACGATTCAATAAATCTAATATTAATTTTATATTATTATTATGTTTCAACAATTTTTTTAACTTGTATTATGAGTTTATTGAGTCGACGGGTACCTATTGAACCGGTTTTGAACACCCCTAATTACATGTACTTAAATTTAAGAAATTGATCAATCAAAATTCAACCCCTTCACCTCATTTCTTTGTAATTTCACCGAACAATTAAAATTGCTTTTTTGAGAAATAAAAATCAACTTTTTTTTATACCAAAACATTGACTCTTCAAAGTTTTTATCACAACATTTAATTGTCATAGTTTACTGTTTAAATAATTAGATTATGGTATGGTAGAAGTAACGTATTAATTAACGTGCCATGCAAAGTCTTGGGTTACATGAATCGGACGGTTGACATTTAAATTGCCATTGTGTACGGAAAGAACAGTGCTACTTACATGAATAACATGTTTATTAAAATTATTGTGGTGATTGACTTGAATGTTTCGTGTGATGTTCAAGTACATATGTGTTAAGCATATACACTCCTAAGTGTAATGCACACGTGATCACATGGAGCTAAAATTGTTAGAAAGTTAGAATGCTGTTAAAGAGTTAGTTTCTAACTATCTTTACATCTAGAGCCTTCCTCATCTCCTATATAAACATGTAATGTGATAAACTTCAATATACAAGTTGATCAATTCCTTTTTAGTTTCTTGATTAGTTTTACATGATATCAATCGCTGAAGGTTCTGGGAATCTGGTTTGTTAGTTTTCATTTCAAGCTTCATGACGCTGCGACATGATGATGTTCAAGAGGCTACTGCGGTTAATGAAGTTCAGATTGAGTATTCTTCTAAGCATGATCGAGTTTTCACCAACAAGAAGGTGAATGTGGTGCTGGATGAGTATAATTTTCTTCTTTGAAAACAGCAGGTGCTGCTCACAGTTCGTAGTCACAGGCTTGAAAAAATGCTTCTTGGTGTCATAAAGAAACCATCTGAGACGGTTATTGTAGATGGAGAGCGGATCTCAAATGATGATTATGAGGATTATGTAGCTCAAGATAGTGCCTTAGCTTCTTGGCTTCTATCCACTATTAGTGCTCATCTTCTTCCTCAATTTGTTGGTGCAGAAACAGCTGCTGAGGTTTGGAGGACAGTGTTACAATTCTTTGCCAGTAAATCGACTACCTCAGTCATGGGCTTGCATTCGAAATTGCATTCTTTAAAGAAAGGGGATGAAAGTATGAGGGTGTACCTATCACGGGTTAAAGAGGTATGTCATGCTTTAGCTTCTTGTGGCAGTCCCATGTCTTCTGTTCAACAGATTGCAAGTATCCTAAATGGATTGCCTAGAGATTATCAACCTTTTATGGCAGTTATAACTGCTGGAAAAGGGTCTTTTTGTATTGACAATGTATGTACAATATTGATTGATGCTGAAGCACAGATATTGAATTTTGCTCAAGCTGAGCTATTGCCAATGAATGTTAACATGGTTAAAGGAGGGAGTTCAAGTGCTACTGAATTTCAAGGAGGGTTTAGAAATATGGTTTCTACTCCAGGATATGCTGGAGGAAGAAATGGTGGTTGAGGAAGAGGAAGGTTAAAATTGCAGTGTCAGCTATGTGGCAAAACTGGACATTTGGTTGATAGGTGTTGGTACAGGTTCGATCAAAATTTTGCTGGGGTCATTGCTATGAAAAGGGAGCCCTACAAGGAAGAAGCTGGTACAGGTTCAGCACATTGCAATTGTTGTGTTCGAGAAGCAGCAGCTGATACACAGAATGGTCATCCAGTTCAAGCTGATGTTTTAACTACCACACAGGGTCATTGGGTGATTGACTCAGGTGCAACACATCACGTTACACCAGATTCAAATACACTAATGCATGGAACCGAATGCAATGGCCCAGGTAAGTTGACTGTGGCTAATGGAAAATCTTTAGATGTTCAGTTGATTGGACAATCTACTTTGTACACTTCCAATAAGCCATTATTGCTGTATAATTTGTTACATGTGCCTAAGATAACAAAGAACTTGCTTTCGGTGTCTAAGCTTGCTAGGGATAATCGAGTTTTCCTTGAGTTTCATGCAAAGCATTGTTATGTTCGAGATGAGGATACTGGCATGGTTCTGTTACAAGGCACTCAACATGGAGGGTTATATCAGTTTACTACTGAAATGGCACAGAAGCTGTCTGCAAACAAAAGAGCCGAGGTTATTCTTGCTAATTCAGATTCAAATAGAGCCTATGAGCTATGGCACAGGAGGCTTGGTCATCCAGCACATGAAGTGCTAATTCAAGCTTGTAAAGTTGGAAATGTAAATGTTTCTAAAGAAATAATTGTTGTCAAGGGAAAAGTCACAAGTTACCCTTTACTGAATCAGAAACCATTTATCATGCTCCATTTGAACTTGTTTTCAGTGATGTTTGGGGTCCTGCTCACATATCATCAGTTGGCTTTAAGTACTATGTTACCTTTGTCGATGCTTACTCAAGACATACGTGGCTTTATCTGCTTAAAGATAAGTTTCAGGTGTTACAAGCATTTAGTTTGTTTCAAAAGATGGTACAAACACAATTTCATCTCCCTATAAAGGCAATCCAGAGTGACTGGGGAGGGGAGTATCGTGCTTTGTCCTCAGTACTTCTTAAGGAGGAAATTCAGCACAGAATCACTTGTCCTCACACTTCCCAACAGAATGGGATAGTAGAGAGGAAGCACAGGCACGTGATTGAGCTAGCTTTGGTGTTGTTGGCCCAAGCAAATGTACCTTTGAAGTACTGGGCCTATGCTGTAATATCAGCAGTTTATCTGATAAATCGATTACCAACACGAGTGTTGAGTAATGTCTCCCCATTTGAGAAACTATTTGGTAGAGTTCCTGACTATCAGTGGCTTAAAGTGTTTGGATGCAGGTGCTTTCCTCACTTGAGGCCTTTCCAGAAGCATAAGCTAGAATATAGGTCTCAGCCATGTACTTTCCTTGGCTATAGCCCTCAGCATAAAGGATACCAATGTTTGGCAGGTGATGGTAGAGTTTATATATCAAGGCATGTAGTGTTTCATGAGCATGTTTTTCCATTTGCAGGGTTATCTAGTTCAATAAAAAAAGGATGAATGTTGCTATCCAACAAAATTACATTCTTTTCCCATGAAAAAATGTGCTTCTCAGGGTTCCAAAGCAAGAGAACCAGTAGGTACTGCAGAAGAAGTTGCTGACTCAGAAAGGCCTGTCAACTCCAGGGTCGAGAGTCAAACAGATTTCAATCTAAGCAGCAGCATGAGTCCAAGCTTTCATACTCAGCCTCGAGGTTCAGAGGAAACTGGTACAGCCTCAAACGCTGACTCAGCTGTTGTACCAGATGAGCAACATGTTTCTGAGTCTTCACAAGAAATAATACAAGAAGATAGAGTCCATGAACCTACATGTGCTAATAAAACTGAATCAGTAGGGAATCAACACCCTATGATGACAAGAAGTAAATGTGGGATTTTCAAGCCAAAAATGTTTCTGGCTACATGTGGCAGTGAAGCTGAGCCACTATCAATACAAGAAGCAATGCAATCTCAAAATTGAAAGTCTGCTGTAGAGGCAGAACTAGAAGCGTTAAGGAAGAATGGAACTTGGACACTTCAAAGACTGTCAGAAGGGCATTCGACTGTCAGTTGTAAGTGGTTGTTTAAGCTTAAGAGAAATGCAGATGGTACCATTCAGAGGTATAAAGCAAGATTGGTGGCACGAGGGTTTTCTCAAGTTCCTGGTCGGGATTTCCAGGATACTTTCAGTCCTGTGGTTAAGTCAGCAACATTGAATGTGGTGTTGTCAATTGCTGTTACAAATAACTGGAAGTTGAGGCAGGTTGATGTAAACAACGCCTTCCTCAATGGCGATCTTAGTGAAGATGTTTATATGCAACAGCCACCAGGCTTTGAGGAGACAGATGCAGATGGAAATCTTCTAGTATGCAAGCTAAGGAAAGCTCTTTATGGACTCAAACAAGCCCCTCAAAATTGGCATGATAAACTGAAAAGTTATTTGTTGCAAATTGGGTTTAGGGAGTCAAGAGTAGATGTATCTTTGTTTATCAAGGATGATGCAGGTGTCAAGACTTACATGTTAGTCTATGTTGATGATATTATAATTACTGGACAATCAAATGAGCTTGTAGAGGAAGTTGTGACATTGCTTCATGGGAAGTTCTCATTGAAAGATATGGGGGAACTACATTACTTTCTAGGAATTGAAGTAATGCGAGATGAAAAAGAATTAAAACTGAGTCAGAGAAAATATGTACTCGAGTTGTTAGCCAAGACCAATATGCAAAATGCAGGGTCTACTCCAACACCGATGGTGATATCCTCCAAGAATGGAACAGAAGGGAGCAGCCTACTATTTGATCCGAGTGAGTACAGGAGCATTGTAGGAGCCTTGTTGTATGTTTGTCATACAAGGCCTGACATAGCATTTAGTGTGAATAAGCTAGCTCAACATATGCATTCACCATGTGAGATACACATGATTGCAGTCAAAAGAATACTGAGGTATTTGGCAGGCACAATTAACTATGGTTTGGTGTTCAAGGCAGCATCCACAGCATCCACTGGACCAAAAGTGATTGCTTTTGCTGATGCAGATTGGGGAGGTAGTCATGAAAATCGTAGGTCAATAACAGGCTATTGTATGTTTGTTGGTGATAATTTGATTTCATGGCAATCAAAGAAACAAAAGGCAGTGTCCAGGTCAACTATGGAGGCAGAATATCGAAGTATTGCTAATGCAACTTCAGAGGTTATGTGGGTTGATGCTCTTCTTAGAGATATGGGAGTTAGTCAACAAGAGGTTCCAGTGGTATGGTGTGACAATACAAGTGTAGTAGCACTAAGTGTCAATCCAGTGTATCATTCAAAGTCTAAGCATGTAGATTTAGACATTCATTTTGTTCGAGAGAAGGTAGCAGCAGGCATGATTCAGATCAATTATGTCCCAGCTGGTTATCAAACAGCAGATGGGCTCACAAAGCCATTATCAAAGCCTTATTTTGAGATGTATCGGAAAAAAGTGTGTGTTCAAGATTTAGAAGAACACCAAGAGTGAGAGAGTAGGGGGAATGTTAAGCATATACACTCCTAAGTGTAATGCACATGTGATCACATGGAGCTGAAATTGTTAGAAAGTTAGAATGCTGTTAAGGAGTTAGTTTCTAACTATCTTTACATCTAGAGCCTTTCTCATCTCCTATATAAACATGTAATGTGATAAACTTCAATATACAAGTTGATCAATTCCTTTTTAGTTTCTTGATTAGTTTTACAATATGGTTCTGTCAACATTTATTTTGGTAAGTTCAAACAGCGTTGTTCGAGTGAGGTTTAGACAAATTCAATAAGAACGATTATATAAGATCTTTTTTTTAAAAAAATAAAAATTTTAATAAATTATATTCATTAAATGATATTAATTTTAAAATTTATTATGATAATTTTAAAAATTCTTTTAAGAAAAATGAGTTGGCAGAAAGCTGCCAACTCTGGTTCACATCTCCGTTGCGACAGTATCTATCGATCAAGTGAAAGTCACAACATCAGCAATGCAACCAAAAGAAACCATCTTTTCGTACATAGACTTCGCAGAAAGCATCTCCAACCTTGCCAAAGACATCAATCAGAACATTAAAGTAACGACAGTAGGCACAGTTCCTGAATTGATCATCTCATTAAAAAGACCAGAAGCCTAACTATATTGTTTCGCGAAACAAGACAATAGTTCAAAGGCTTGGGCTTCATCTCCAGACCTTTTGCATCCATTGAAGCTTATTGGTTCTATGCTTGAGCTAAAGAACAGTCTGGGTTTTGGCGATAGCCATTAGGCCTGTAAATATTGGATTCAAGATTTGCTTTTCAATTTTCTCGTAATCGCCAAATTCGAACACAACTGCATTTGGCACACAAATAATAAAAAAATAAAAAACGAGAGGAGGAAAAATCGAGACCAAAACAGGAAAGCGACGTGTCGCCCTTGTGGTTCGCATGATCGCCACGTGTTCTTTCTGTAACTGTCACCTAAGATATTCCCAATAAAAGAATCAGAAGCACCGGGAAAATAAAAAGTAATTAGATTGGCAATATTGGGATAAAATACAATAAGTTCAATTATTACAGGATTACAGTGTTGTTGTATTGGCCAAAAAATTATTAATTCAGGATTTTTTCTGTTTTGGTTAATTACTTAATTACATACTTCTTTATATTTATTTCAGAATTTATAAATAATCTTAATTACTAATTTATGTATAAATTAAGAGATTGTTCATCACGTTATTCATAATTAGACGATAATCTTCGCTTTCCACACAAAACTCAACATCCTAGGATCATACACCAATCATACACCGTCCACGTCATGTCAAAGTCAAACGGAAATCCAGAACAAACACGAATAATCGTACTCTGGTCTACAACGTAGTGCTGCCCCTTTCTTTATTCTTATAAATATGGAAATATCTTCCTCCAGAATTTCCAGATAATCTTTTTTATTCTTTCTCTACAATTTCCAACAAAAGGTATAAAATTTAAAAGAAATTCGATTTTTTATTTTTCAGTCAAGATAATGGTTCTGGTATTAATTGATTCGGGTTTTGAGTAGTTAATTTATATTTAAAAGAATTTTGAAGCAGTTTCTTGTTTATTTTCTCTCTCTTATCAACAATGGCGGAAATGCCGCCTTCCCATGTGCACTTCACTGGATATTATTATTAATACCCATTGCTTCTAAGCGCCCTAGCTTTTCTCTGCCCGTTTATCAATACGATGTCGCTTGTTTTTGGAAGGACTAATGATAATTCTAGTTCAATCAGACGCTCGGGGTTTCTTCACGGGATGCAGCGTATTTCCGTCCATGGTTCGCCGGAGGAGAAAAACGAGGATATGAGGAGGTTGTCTCCGACGGAGGAGATAGAAGATGATGATTTAGGGTCTTGCAGTTCGTCGTCGATAGGAAGGAACAGTGATGATGACTCACAGGAAGCTGAAGTGCAAAGCCAGCCGAAAGGACCTTTGGATAGCGTGGATGCTCTCGAGGAGGTTTTGCCCATGAGGTAAAGCATTTTTTATTAAAAAAAAGTTGAAATTTTGGATTATGTTTCCTTTCAGGGTTTTGAATTTTGATCTAATCTGGGTTATTTGTTGAACTTTGTAAAGAAATCTAGTGGCACATCTAGGGTTTTGTTTTCTAAATACTGGTGTATATGTACTCTAAAGTGAAATTTAATGAGTTTCCATCTCTTCAAGAGAGTTGAACTGGCTTTAGCTTTAACATAAATCCCTGATTAAATTTTCTTAATGGAAATTATGAAGCATTTAAATTTTAAAACATACTAAGTAGCGAGATTTGTGTGTGGTAATTGTCTAGACCGAAGAATTAATTACTTGTTTTCACTTAATTACATGCTTGATTGATAATCTACTGATGCACTTGGAGATTAGAATATCTTACAACTAATCACTCCTTGAAGTTGCACTCTTTGATCATCTAATGCCACTAAAACATTTCAAGGGAGTTGCTTTCATGTTGCAATATTACCAACAATAAACCAAAGGCCATATACTATGCTTGGACTCGGGTTTGAATTTCGAGTATGAGTATGTTCTTGACATAAGTATGTTTAAGGTTTTTGAAAGTTTCATATATTTGGATATCTCTAGACCAAATGTGTTTGGAACAATAGGAAAATGTTTCAAGTTCTTAGTAACAATTGCATAGTTATTGTTTGGATGCTTCAGTATCTTATTCTTTGTGGTTTTGTTTTCTTTCAGAAAAGGCATATCCCAGTTTTATAATGGCAAATCGAAGTCCTTCACAAGTCTAGCTGATGCGGTTGCTGCTTCCTCTGTCAAAGATTTTGCAAAGCCGGAAGATCCCCACAATAAGAAACGGAAGAACTTATTAGTCCGCAGTTCTTCGCTGGACAAGAAACCCAATAATCCTTTGAGAAACTATGTAACCGAGATATCTAAGATAGTAGCCAACACCAACCGAAACAAAGTCGCTCTTGGATCCACAACATGCAGCTCTGACATAAACTCAACCGCATCATCACCATCTAACTGCCTTCCACCTCTGCATCCACCGTGTAAAAAATCAACTACAATCAGACCACTGTCATCATCAACTAATCGGCCAACCCCTCCTTGTCGATCTTTCTCCTTGTCTGATCTACAGTTTGTTGCTGCTGGAACTCCTAACGTAGCTGGTTTGGCTGTTCATAGTGGCGACAACAAGGGAAATGAACTGCACTGAGTTTAACTGAAGTTTCACTTTCCAAAGTATGGAACTGGACCTTTCAAGAATGTTTGTAGTTTTAGTCTTGGAGGCGCTTCCTTCTTTGATCTAATGCTTGTAGTCTGAAGTTCTAGGTATACCATGGTGATCATCTTAGATTTTAGAAGTAATTCCTAATGTATTGTTCTCTTGTTTGCTTTGAGACGAACGATGAGAGCATTATTGTATGGAACTATAAGTAAAATGGATTCGCTTCCCGAGCAGCAAATGTTGTTCCTTTTTTTTAATAATTTTTCAGTGATGTCAGAGTTACCATTTACATGTATCTGTAGAAGAATCCTTGGGTTCTCAGATGGCACTACGACGACTAACCTAACGACAACATCAAGGGTTAGAACAGTGAATTTAGATAATATTAACCGGTTCCGCCAAGAACACCCTTCAGCATCTTAATCTGAGCAGCATCGAGGAAATTAGTCTTGTATAATGCCGGTGGCCAAGTCATTCGCGAACATTGCAAAGTTGAGGATTTGAAGACCAGGGCTTGGACTGCTAAAGGATACAAATGCCAAGGCTTGAGTATTGCCTGAATTGATTTGGAAATGCAATAAACCTTGTGGGAAAACCATAATTTCTCCTTTGTTGAGAGGTTTGAAGCAATCCTTGTTGGCTGCGGATATGAATCCAGCACATATTGTGCCTTGAACAACAAGGAGTTCTAAGGCACCGGGGTGTGTTTGCATAGGAATCACGCCACCAACAGCCAAACCAGACGAGCCAACGAAATGCCAAGTCCATTAACACCGGGGAATTGAGCAGAAAAGGCTGGTGTTATGGCAGCTTTTATGAGGTTTGAAGTGTTGCCCGTGGCAGCAAGGCCAGAGTAAACAAAATCGTTTACAGTTGGTCTTGAGGACCACTTAAGTCCCCAATGCAGAAGTCTGCTGTATTGGAGGAGGAAAATAAGAAAGCAAACACGAGAAGGATTGGAAGAAACATTTTTTTGCCACAGTTTTCCGAATCCTTCAAAAGAGCATTAAGCTGAGCTTGAAGAGAGGGTCTCACACCCTTCATATAGAATGAAAAGTAAGGATATTTTTGAGCCATAGTGATAGATGATTGATGGTATGTCCATGCATACTTTCACGTGAAGATGATGAGAGTGATTCCCTGTGTGAGAAACAACAGATTTTGAAGAACGATGCATGTGAAGAGGTAAAATTTTCTCACAAAACAACAAACTCTTTCGCTTCAGAATACCAGAAGATTGGAGATAAAAGAAAATATATTTTGCATCCTATTTTGATTTCAATTTATGTCGCTTATGCTTCTACTGTGCCATTTTACAAAGACAGTAGCAACTGTAACATTGCTGCTGTTTAAATCCCTGATATATGCAGCATAGAATTATGTATTAGCATTAATGAAACAGGAATTTTCATTGAATGTATGTGTTTTGTTAACGCTTCAAGACTTGCTCCGAGGCATCCCATTAAATATTAATTGATTCCCTTTCTCAGGGCCCTCACTTGAAGCTACTAGAAACAATTTATTCCCTTTCAGAACCATGGGAGATATTCTTTGCCTAGGTCCCTGGACAGCCGACCATAAAAACATAGACTTGGGGTTCGATCTGAAACCTTGAAGATTCGAGAGCTTAACCCTTACCAACTCTGTCAATGTCTCATTTACCGCAAAATATTATCTTTGGACCGGAATGGTAAGACATTTTCAATGTTTAAACTATCTTGAAAACTTGTATCTCAAAATAAACGATAGCAGTTTTGATCCAAACAAGAGTTTATGTCAAAATAGACGTTTTAGAGGATTCACCCAGAGTTTCTCAACCTGAAACAAAGCTAAAACAAGGTAACCTAGTCTCTGTCCCAGATTACATGGGTACATACGAGAAATACAGGCTCATCGTTCTTGTCTTAGATGGTTTTAGTATAGAATTGCTCAATCAACTTTATGGCAAATGTTTGATATTAAAAGATGAACGGAGATTGGACCTCAAAGGCGTGACTGTCTTTGGCTACCTTTCTCTTCACTCATGAATGGATAGTCTGTGTATCCGACAATGGGATCCTGAGTATAAAATGTCTTCCTAATGTACCTATTTAATGGTGCATTAACCTTCAGCCTCAAGACTAGGTCAGGATTTGAGATGAAAAGACGGCCATAAGATACCAGGTCTGCATCGCCCTCTGCAATAGCTTGTATACCCAGCTCCCTATTGAATCCACCACTAGCCATGAAAGTTCCCTGATAACTCCTCTTCAGAGTCCTCATTAAATAAGCTTCCTCGTCTTCACTTCCGTGTTTGCCTGACTCGGTTTGCCCATAAGCATGGTAACGAGGCTGTGTCACATGAAGATAAGCGAGTTTTGACCCCAGCTGTAGCAGGAGCTTGTTAATTCTCTCAATCACTGCCAAACCTAGGTTGAGTGGATTAGAGTCCATTGCATCAAGGTGATCAATTGCAGGCGAAATTCTGAGGGCAACTCTATCTATACCAATAGCTGAAACTACAGCTTGAACAACTTGCATTAAGAATTTGCAGCGGTTTGCCAATGATCCACCGTACTCATCTGTGCGATCGTTGATCCCATCCTTTAAGAATTGGTCAATGAGATAACCATGTGCTCCATGAATCTCAATTCCATCAAAACCTGCAAGTTTTAATGATTTTATACATGTGACATACAAATGTTTTAATTGGATCAATGTTAACATTCCTAGTAGTATGCTGTTTGCCACAGCATTTCAAGATATCGATCAATGCTGACAAAATCTATGGAAAAACTAAACAGATTGATCTTTGTACTAGTATTCATGACCAAAAACATAAGGCAAACCAACATCATATGACCATGCTCGAGCTGTATATATGTAGCCACTATAAAAGAAAGATCCTAGTACAAAGGTAATTCGTTCTTTTCTAAACTCAGCTTGCTATTGAAGGACAAGACAATGACTTTGTCTGGATCAAACTCGTGAATTCAAATGAATACAGCTTCAGGTCATTGTACCGATAATAGAATTTGACAATTAATGTTTAACTAACCTGCTTCAATAGCATTCAGAGCTGCCTTGCGGTAATGCTCTACAACCTCTTGTATTTCTAAAGTTTCCAGACGTCGAGGTTTTGGATATATGCCATAGCTCCCATCCGGCATAAGAATTCTCCATCTATCTGAGATGGACTTATCTGTTGACGATATCGGTGCCGCACCACCAGGTTGGTACACTGTTTCATTAGTCAACAACCAAACAAAACATGCTGTAAGTGATCAACATCGGAAAAGATGGTAAAAAGCAAAAAGGGTCACAAGAGATTGGGGAAATTACCTGAATGAGATGCTCGTCCGACATGCCACAGTTGACAGAAAATGATGCCTCCTTTGTCATGACCAGCGTCCACAATTGCCTTCCATGCCTCCACTTGTTCTTCATTGTAGATTCCAGGAACATGTGGAAACCTGCTTCGACATTACAATATCAGACAAAAGAAACACTATCAAACACATATGACAACATGATTTCAAATGAAATTTAGGACAGTAGAAGTTTGAATGTCTGCATAATTCAATACGATATCAGAGACAAGGACTGTCTCAGTCTAAAAAGCAAGACTTTAATCTAAATCAATGTATGGGAAGGGAAAGTCAGCTACGGCCACTCCGGTCCGATTGGTAACATATTAAGTGGGACCAAAAAAGCACGAAGTTTGGAGATAATGGCGAGATGGGACCAGCAGTCACTAACTCACTATTGATTTAATAATGCTAGTGACTCGCATGAAATTTCACTATCAGAATTTGAGTTACGAAATTACCCTGCTCCTGTGTCGGAGATCAATGTCCCTTCGGTGATGAGAAAGCCGCCGGGAGTCGTCCTCTGGGTGTAATATTCACCGAGCGCCGGCCCTGGAATTCCATTCAACGCCCTGCATCTCGTCATAGGCGCCAGCACCACCCTGCCATCAGAAACAAACCCATTAAACTTTGAATAAAGCTTCACGAAATTACCCTTCAGTGTTTTCCTCGGAATATCCTGAATCCGAGGGATCGTGGAGGAACATGCCTGAAACGAAAGTCCCCTAAATACAAGGATCTAAGCCGCCCCCTAGATCACAGAATCCAAGGCAAAAAAAAAAAAAAACCCGACAAACTGAATCACAGACGGAGAATAGTCAAAGTTGGAGGGTAGACACCAACCTGTGAGAAAGATTGAACTTTCCCATCCTGTAAGGAGAGAACAGCGTAGGGGTTCCATGAGATTGGGTTTCTGCCATTGTTAACTTTTTTTCCTACAAAACTTGATGGTACGTAGCTGATGGATTTTATACTCCAATTTCGAAATTTAAGGAAAAAACCAAACAAACTTGGAAATGGTATTAAAAGAGGATAATCTGGATATGTGCTATAATTGAAAATGCTTGTATTGGGAGATGGAGTTGGTGAGCGTGTAGTATCACGTTATGTGTGGCTGCGTTTCTTCATTATTGGCATGTTTTTCATGTGCAGCCTTTTCTTTTTCAGTTGAGTTTCGAAGTTAACTGTCTGAGCCTGCACATTCTGACCGGCCAAATTTAAAAAATATATATTTAAATTTTATTTAATTAAAAAAAATTAGATTAAAAAAATCAATGGAGTAGTCCAATAATAAATTTTATTCAACATCATACGTGTAGGTATGTGTACATTATTAAAAATACTAAAAATTAAACATATATCAATACTATATTTAAAAAAAATAGATTGTTATGAAAATTTAAAATGCATCTACCCCTTAACGGAGAGGATACTAGTGATTATGTAAATATTTCTGCCACTAATGTATGATATATTTTTTCTTATAAAAATAATACTTAGATAATAAAGTTTGGGATGAATTGTCAAACACCGCTGAACATCGTTAATATTGAACACCACTGAATATTATTAAATTAATTTATAAATAATAAAAACCTAAAGGACTAATCATAGTAATTATTATTAATATGTTGAGTTTATCACACTTTTATTAAATACATACTAAGTCTTTGAGATTTTAAATTTTTATTAATTAATTTAATAGTGTTTAATGTTTAACATTAGTGATATTTAACGATATTCGAGGCTCGTTGTAAAATTTTCTTAAAGTTTGAGTCTCCTTCCTACTAAAATTTGAGCCCAATATTATTGGATTGTTCTTGTTCCACATTTTGGTACCTATATTTGGGCCTGGGTTTACAGAATTCTTTGCTTTTCTTTTTTGTTCCTTTCCCTTTGGAGGCGATGATGATTGCACCATGCGCTTTGAAAATTTCTTACTTCTTTTTCAGACCACTTGATTTCTTTTTATTACCACTTGTCTGCTGGTATGCACGTTTTCAAGTGGGGTGGGGACGAAATCAACAGATTTAAACTTAGATTACATCATAAAGAGTTAAAATAAGAAAGAAAAATCATTTAAAAGACAAGCCATTACTCAAATATTTAAAAATATTATAGAATACAAAAGTAACACATAATCAGAATTTAAAAATAGGCAGGCAATCAGGGTCATTAAATAAACCAACCACATGGTTTTCTCATTGCGGAATTTTCACAAACAGGATTTGGATATTGGATATTGGATATTGGATAATGGCTGGGACATAAGAGATAAGAAATGAGCCCTGCTTGCCTGCCTTTGTCCGCATGTGACAAAGCGAAATACATGGCCTTAACACTTAATGTTTATCTTGTTCTCCTCTGGTTTCTCGAACTCAATCTCGGTCAATAATTTCAACTGCCCAATCAAGATATCAATTTAAATTAAGACACTTTCAAGACTCTTATATTACTACGAAAAATTATATTATAGGTCATTTTTATTATGTTATTTATGTGATTAATTAATAATATTTATTTAATTATTTTTTTATCAAATAAAGATTCACTTAATAAAAATATAAGATAAAAATAATAATTTACTGAATGTTTTTAATTCTTATACATGTGGTATCCCACCCCCAGACGCCCGACCCATCCTCACCCTGTGTGTCTGTCTGTTTCATGCCATTCCATCATACATCAATGTGGAATTCATTTTTCATCACAAACATTGTCTTTGGTCCCCCAGGCCCCACCATCATTCGTCTCATAAAAACAACAATAAAAAAGGAGAAACACTCTTGGCTTGGCCTATCTTAATCTGAAGTATTTGTTGCCTACTACCCCACGTCAACACTTCATATTATAAAGAAGAAGAAAAAAACTAATTTCCATAATTTTTCAACTACCGAGTCACTCGTAGGATCAAAGATTTAATTATTTTTTTAAATATAAATTGTATATTCTCTAATCGTATTTTTATTTTAAATTAATGAGTTTAAAATTTAAAGTTAAAAGTTATAATTAGAGTTTAAAAAATTAAAAGTATGATATATTCTAAATTTTAGAATATAATACCTTAAATTATAATTTTAATAAATTTATGTATCAAAATTTTTTCCTAGTTTTTAAACTATACAACATGGTTATTGAACAAAAAATGTTGAATATTTTACTTATTGAAAAGAAAAATTCTACAACGAGCGTCGAACACCGCTGAACACCACTAATGTTGAACATTGTTGAACACCATTAAATTAATTAATAAAAATTTAAAATCTCAAGCACTCAGTATGTAACTAATAAAGTGTGATAAACTCAATATATTATTAATAATTATATGATTAGTCCTTTAGTTTTTTATTTTTTATAAATTAATATAATAATGTTCAGCGGTGTTCGACGCCCGTTTTAGACTCATCCTATTAAAAAAGCATAACGTTAATATTTCTATTAGTAATATAATAATAGACATTTTATTAAAATGATATTTTTATTCATAAAATTATTTAAAAAATAAAAATAATTATTTAATCAAATATTAAAAAGTATTTTTTAATTATATATAAATATATGAGAACTTCTTTTAACCGTTTTGATCATGAAAAGTGCAAAATAAGCTTTAATCTTAACTTTCACAAAGCTTTTTTTCATGATACCCATTTTTTCAAGGCATAAAGGTTGAAGTAAGAGCCGGTCAAACGAGAAATTATATCATGAGTCAGTTTTATCACGTTATTCATAGGATTAACCAATAAAAGTTGTTCATCTCATTATTTTTTAATTTTTCAAGTGAAGATTCACTTGAGAAAAATGATGACATGAAAAAATTGATGCAGTAGGCAGTTTTTATTATTTGATCTCATGAATAGGTAGTAGGACTGACTCATGATATAATTTTTCCGGTCAAAGGCAATACACAACGAAATACAACGAACCGTATAACGAGGATCGTGTCCGCACACGTGGTTTACTGTCCACGTGTCATTATTTCAAGACATAACAAAATGACCTGAAGAATCCTAACAAATTAATCTTTCCCTGGTAGCGTATTGCGCGCACAAAAAATATTACCGTTTTATTCCTCACATAATTAAATTAAATAAATCTCGTAATAATATCTATTATTTTTTAAAACATGAAACTAACGCACACTATATAAATAAGATTATTTGAATTTAAGTATTTTAAAAATAATTTTCATTAAAATAATTTATTAAATTTATTAAAATTTTCACACAGCCAACAGGCCTCATTTTTTTTATTTACAGCCTTTTCAGTTTCTTATTTGGTTCTGTTTTTTTTTAAATAATTTCTATATTAAAATCGTCTTGGACGACGCATACGAGGAAAAAGGAAAACCTTTTTTTTTGGTTTTGCTTCTTAAAAACCTCCATTAATTACCAGGAACTTAATACGGTTATCTCTTCGATTTGGTGAAATAGGGAGAGAAAAAAACTGAAGGTATTTGACCTGATCATCTGAAGGAGAGAGCTTTGTTTTTTTTTTCATATGGCGGCTGCTTAAAACCATGTATGTTTCCTTTCTCGCTTTGTTAATTTTGGGTTTATTTTCCCTTAATTATTCGATCCGGGAAGTCGGAAGATAATAATCATTTTGTTGCGGCTCCAAATCGTTTCTTGAGTACCCATCTTTATCTGAAAAGTTATTTTTTTCTCTCCCGTTGGATCCACAATTACTATTTATATTGCTTGTTGGGTTTGTTGTGCTTCACATGCTCGAGTTTATGAAGAAATACGTGCGAATTACTGTTTTCGGACCATCCTACTTTATTGCAAGAATATTGATCTGTTCCAAGTTCTGGTTTTGTTATTCTCAAGCTTGTTGTAAGTTGTGTTTGAAGTGTTTT
Organism: Abelmoschus esculentus; assembly: GCA_035048815.1. Classification (NCBI taxonomy): domain Eukaryota; kingdom Viridiplantae; phylum Streptophyta; class Magnoliopsida; order Malvales; family Malvaceae; genus Abelmoschus; species Abelmoschus esculentus. The sequence continues at coordinate 28,518,699 of JAUCBN010000002.1, forward strand.
TTTTAATAAAGTGGATGTACCGGTTGATTTAAAGTCTAAGATAGACGTTTAATTAGTGTAACTTTTCTGTGCCTATAGGTCGATTTTAGTAATTTCTTGAACTTGTTTCTTTGATTAGATCTGTATCCTTTTTGGATGATCGATTATGATTTGTTGAAAGATGTGTTTTCATTTTAATTTCCACTTGAAGGGTGGAAATTGTTAAGCTAGTAAGTTTAGTCAAATTCAATGCTTTAGAAGTTGTTTATTTGTTGTTTGTTCGTGTATGTTAACAGTTGAGCAGCTTTAAGGATGTCTAATAGTGAAGATTCTGGTAGCCCTGGATGGAGTGCATCCTTTTTCATGCCGACGAAGGAGGATGTTGCTAGAGCAGTTGCTGCCGCTGCAACTGCTGTTCATTCTCCCCGACCATCAGCTGTATATTCATTGAAAGATGAAAATACAGGTAGCCGATTCCAGAAGCTACAACATCATGTTTCAAGAGTTTTAAAAGGCTTCTCGCAGCCCTCTGAAGTAAGACGTGGAACCTACAATCCGGAAGTTCTGACTAGCCAAAAGCGTCAGTGGGCAAGCTTTCAGCTGCAATATTTGGTACAGTACTTTATTCAAGTGGACATTTTTCTCGTTAATGCTACTCTGACCTGTGTATGGACTTCTCTAAGCAAGTATATACCAAGGGATGTAATTTTGTTCATGTAGCTGTTGTTTTAGTACATCATTTACAACCCTTAATAAGCCACATATTTTCTGGTCTAATTGTCACTCTATAATTTGTTGCAAGGTCTAATATGATGCCTGATAAACCTCTTTTATTTTACCTGTATAATATGTTATACTTCTGTTTAATTAGCAAGTAGTAACAAAGAATATCAAAAGTGTTTTCATAACATTCTCTTTCTAAGTGTGCAGGATCATAGATCTTTTAAGGAACCCTCAAGGTTGTTCGAGAGCATGGTTGTTGTTGGACTTCCTCCTAGTTGTGATGTTCAGTCTCTTCAAAGGCAATATGTCACTAGACGGTTTGAAGGTTCTGGGAAGTTGGGAAGTGCTCTAAGTTGTCAGAATAATTCCCGTGTTGAACCTTGCCTCGAACCTCAGGTTGGTGTTCTTCATAAACAAGTGTTTCCTTAAGGGTCTGTCATGTGGAGAGAGGAAGGGGGTGATCAGGGTTGGTCATGTCTTTGGATATTGATTCTGTTCTCTATTTTCAGGTCTTATTTGTTTATCCCCCAGAAAAGCAGCTGCCACTTAAATACAAAGATCTTCTCTCATTCTGTTTCCCTGGAGGCATAGAGGTGGCTAATGGTTCTTCTTCTTCTATTTATTGTTTGCAGTGCTCAGTAGTGTGAAGTGTTAATGCTAAAAATCGCTTAACTCATGCTGTCCCATGAATGCTCAGTCGAGCAAGTTTGTCAACTTATTTTTTTTCTCCAGTGTAAATATACGTGTGCATTATAGATGCACATTTAAGCTGGGTTTTCTAAATTCTGTTTGTGCTATTTCAGGTTCATGCTGTTGAGAGAACTCCTTCAATGAGTGACCTGAATGAAATTCTTCTTTCCCAGGTATTTTTGCTAAAATCTGATGTTAATGCTCTCCCACTTGAATTTTGATGATAGATTATTTAAATATGCTTGCCTTTGTACCTTCTCAATCATCCTTGAATGCTTAAATGCTACCCTCTTCTCTTCCACTTGAATTTTGATCATGTTAAATGCTACTCTCTTATGTTGCACTTCATGTCTGGCAGGAACACCTAAAACAAAGTGATCTGTCATTTGTATTCCGGTTACAGGTAACCTTTTAGTTGTGCTACCTGCTTCTTATATAATCAAAGCTTTACATGTTTGATGTTGATTCTCATTGTAAAGTTCTATAGGTATAGTGATTGACTGAAGTGAAAGAATACTTCTCACACGTTCATGCTCTTATCAGAGTTATCGACAGAGGCTAATGTGTTCTGGAATTTTGTTGACCAACTTGGTCCCATTATTGTTGCTAATCTCTGCCAACAGATTCAGTTTTATTATGGTGGTTATTGTCACATATAAGCATATATATATATATATATATATATATATTGAATCTTTTATTCATCTGTACACTATACTTGATCTTTAAGGTTTCTGGATCAATTTTCTATAGCTATTATGTATATATATATATATATATTAAATGAAGATTGCATTATGTTGTTTCCTTCATATCTTCGATTGTTCATAAGAAGTATAATATCACTTTCATGACTTTTTGTTCTTTCTCTCTAGGTTGCTGATAATTCCACTTTGTATGGGTGCTGTGTGTTAGTTGAAGAAATAGTACAAAAGCCCTCTGGATTGCTTTCCTTGATTTCAGATAGACAACCTGCCTACCCATCTCTGAGTCGTTATGTGATGACCACTCGCCGATGTTATTGCATTCTTTCGAGGCTTCCATGCTTTGAGTTACACTTTGGTGTTCTGAATAGGTGTGCTTTATTAATATCAGATACAACTAATGATGATGAGGATCTCTTAACTTATTATTACTATTATTATTTCCATTAAGAGCAGATAGATTTACTTGGACTGAAATGTCAGTTAAGATTCATGCATTGATGAAAAGTCCTACTTGATGAAGTTTTTGGATGGAAATTTTGATGCTAGCAACATGGTGTTAGTTCATCTTACTAGTTTCATAACTTTTTTCTCCTTAAAAAATTTCTTGCAGTATCTTTGATGAAGAAAGGTTGGAACAATTAACAAAAAGTATTGGTGATATAGATTTGGAGTTGTCTGAGAATTATAGCAACGAAGCAAATATGGATGATGTCTTAACTGATCAAGGAGCACCGGAGGACGTGCAGAATGCAATGACTGAAACCTCGGAGTTAAGTTCTGCAGATTCTAAACCTGGAGGTACTGATGATGGGAATATTTTGGACCATCAAATGCCTGAGAGGGACTTTGAATCAAACAAGGTTGTTACAGTTGATCTGGAAACCGAGACGTTTAAAAGACAAAAAGAATCCAGTGATGCATTTCCTGAAGATTGTGATACTGATGTTGATGATTTCTCAACAAATAAACAAACAACAGAACGACATTTGCCAAATGCTGTTCTGCCTTTTCTGCGTTATTATCAGTATGAAAGCTCCGAGTCTTCTTGCAGGTAGAATGCTTGACAAAGCTCCTGGCTGTTTAGTTGGTTTATCATTTCTACGGACGTTTACATGGTCAACAAGTTTTATATTATTTTGCTGAAGTATGCTTTTGGGTCTTTCACATTCAGGAGTCTTATCCTTCGGTTAACTTTTTAATAAATACAATATTTATTTGTCTGTGCAGTTTCCAAGGTTCTCCTTGCGATGACAGGAATTTGAGGAGTGATGTTGATGATACAGAAACAGAAGAGGCATCTATTTCTGGCCAGGAAGATTCCAGTGATCATCTTGATATCCTTGAATGGGCTAAGGTTTGAATGTCATGCTGAGTAATTTAAGTTTTTACCTTTCCCTTATGGCATGTCCCACTTCTTTCTATTTTTATATCTTAGAGAAAGTAATTCCCCCCAATTTCCAGGCAAACAATCATGGAGCATTGCAGATACTTTGTGAATATTACCGGTTACAGTGCCCGGCAAGGGGTTCAAAACTTAGGTTTCATCCTTTGGAGCACCTTCATCCACTGGAATATCATAGGCCTGATGAACAAGTTCTGCATATAGCTGGCTCAACCATTGACTTGAGATCTTGCAGTACAAGTCTTGAATTTGCTGAGGTGACCATGATTATTAGTTTCATGGGATGGAATAATGTTGCATTCCTCATTTCAGACTTGAAGGTTAAATTCCATTTCACTATTATCTTCTTTTTATCAGGCACACACCGCTCTTTCGGCAGAAGAGGAAGCAATCGCTCTGTCAACATGGGCTGTTGCATGCATGTGTGGTTCTCTACGGCTTGAACATGTAAACATATGTCCCTGCTTATTTACAGAAGCATAAGATGCTGCCTTAGGTTTTCTTCTAAGTTGGTTTTAGTGTAATGCTTCAGTGTTTGGATGTCATATAATACATTTTGCTCTGGACTTTTAATGGTTGTGAAATTTTAAGGACATACAGGCCAACATATCTAGTTGTGAATCGTGATACTGTAGTACTATAATTCTAAAATTATTTTCTATTCCTTAATCCGTGAAGTCTGACCATGATTTTAATCATAGAATTTGTTAGTTATGGCCTACTTTTTAAAACCTTGTTCAATTTGATATGGTAACATGATCATCAATCACCATTTATCTGTTTATATTTTTGCATGTGCATGTGCTTGTGTATCTGAGTTGTTCCCTCTAAATATGATGAACATTAGTGTTTCAATTTTGGTCTTGTATAGATTTTTGAGAGGATAGCTGAATTGATTCTTCTTATCAATTATCATGCAGGTGTTAACAATCTTTGCTGGAGCATTGCTGGAGAAACAGATAGTGGTTGTTTGTTCAAATTTGGTAGGTATAATGTATCCTCGTAATGATGATAACCCATGGCCTTTGAATGATACGGATTATGTTCAAGACTTATTCTTATTTTTTTTTCTGAGATTTTCTGCTTGATGTTTATGACTTATGTCATATTTGAATGATATGGATTGGCTAGCGTACTTTTTTGTTCTTAAGTTGTTGATAATTAGAAATTTAGAATCTCTGGATTTATATTAGATTTGAAATTATTTGCAGGGAATCTTATCTGCTCTAGTTCTGTCAATTGTCCCTCTGATCCGTCCATACCAATGGCAAAGCCTCTTGATGCCAGTATAATCTCTTAACAATCTCTTCAGATTTTCTAGATTGATATTTAGACTATTCATATTTTCTGTACTTACATTTAAAAGTTTGCAGGTTTTGCCAGATGATATGCTAGACTTTTTAGATGCGCCTGTTCCTTACATAGTAAGTTTTTTAGAAAAAGGTTTAATGTTGCATTCGTTTATTTATTTGGTTTCCAAAAAGTGTCAGTAATTTTTCTATATGTATAAATGAGAGTTGATGTTTGAAGTGGATGATGATGCTTATGTTGAAAGGAAAAGGAGCCCATACCGAAGAAAGAATTTTGCTACTTTGGTATATATTAGTAGAGCACATACTTGGAAGAGGAGGGTAGACTAAGTTGCTTTGCTGTTATCGAACTTATGAGGATATCATATAAAGTTGAGCAGAACAGTCCGCATAACCGTTTAACTAAACCTACGGACTTGGAAAAGGCTTGGTTATTATCATATATGTACCAATAAAGTCTCTTGCTAAGGTTTCTCTCTGGTTATCATCTAGACTCTAGAAAGTAATAAGATCTCTCTTCATAAGTTTGTTTCCACACTTCACAGTTTTTCATTAGTAGTGTCTCCCCCACCCCTTGTATATTCCCTGAAGTACTCGTTAATAAAATTTTACTCGTCTCCAGGTTGGTGTAAAAAACAAAACCAGTGAAGTGCAATCAAAGTTGGCCAATGTCATCCTGGTTGATGCGAATAAGAACCAGGTTTGCATCTTCTCAAATGTTTGGATTACAATATGGCATAACATTGTATTTTCGATATAGATTCTAAATTATATATATTTTATTTTCAATATTACCTCCTTTGCTACTAAAAGTACGTAAGTTTGACTAGTCTACTGTACTTTCTTTGCATTTCCCCTCTTCTTTAGAAAAAGAATTTTCTATTGGGGTTGTGTGCTTGCCGAATTATTGTTTGAATGGTTTGTTGCCCTTTCCTTTGTATACGACAGTATGTTTTTAATATGAAAATTTTCATAAATCTGTTTGATTTTTCTCAAATCAAGAGGAAAAAGTTAATCACTGTGTATAAGCCTGTTTCCTTGCTAAGCAAGAAGCAGACCAAATTCACTTATTTTTAGTGCTCACACTACATTCTAGTATCTATCCGCATTTGAAGAGGATTTTTGTTCTGGAGAAATACTTTAGGTTAAGATTTGGGCCTTTCTGTTCAGTTCTAATTTTCTCATTGCATGATGCGATAGATAAAGGCATCCACAATTCCACAACTGCCACAACATAAGGAGCTCTTCGCTTGCTTAAGTCCCTATCATGCAAAGCTTGTTGGTGAAAGTTATTTGGGGAGGAAAAGACCAGTATATGAGTGCACAGATGTGCAGGTATGACTTTTTTCACCCATGTCAGTTTTGTTTTTTCCCATTCCAATCTTAAATCTGAAAGACCTTTTACTAACAAGTCTGTTTAACTCTTGTCTGAAATTTTGCAATATCAATTGTTCACAATTATATTGGAGGTCTAACTAGAAATTATAGTTCATACCATTTTGGGATGGACCAGATTGCCACCATTTTTAATTGGGGAAAACACACTACCACCTTTCCTGAAGTTTATAAATTATCCATATGAACCATTGAATCATCTCCTGTGTTTCATTTTGGGTTTTGCATGATTGCTTGTTCAAGGTCATCTAATGAAGCGTCACTGTCATATTTCAGGGGTTTGCTAATTGTTGTCTTGATGTTGTTAATGGTTAGATTGAAGCTGCCAAAGGTTTTCTATCGGTGTTAAGATCATACTTGGATTCTCTTTGCTCTAACATGCGGTCACACACAATTACAAATGTGCAGTCGAACAGTGATAAGGTTTGTGTTTTGTTGAATTAGAATATTTCCGCCAATTACCTTTCTTTAGGTGCGTCCTTGGTATCTAGACAAACCTACAATGCTGTTTCACTGTTTTTATTGTACACTTATTTGTGAACTTTTTAGGAGTTTCTATAATAGATATTGCTGTTACCAGATCCAAATTACAAGTTTAGATGGATGGTATTCTTTGTTTTGATCGAGTTGTATGATGCCAGTATTTATGTTTTATTGTGGCACCTTGTATTATTTGGAAAAAAGAGAAAATCCTGATGTTATGCCATGTTCAGGTATCATTGCTTTTAAAAGAGAGTTTCATCGAATCATTCCCTAGCCGTGATCGACCGTTTATGAAGGTGAGTCCCTCAATTCCTCGACTAAATCTCTAGATATATGCCCCAACACCTGATTTGAAAATATTTTCCCCCTCCCCATAAATACTGACAATTCCCCTCTCCCTTCCTCTGTTTCCCAGTTGTTTGTGGACACACAACTCTTCACTGTACATACAGATCTTGTTCTCTCATTTATCCAGAAGGAATAGGACACCACAATCATCCAAAGATGGCCTGCTATTCTTGTGTCGTAACTTGGATATAAGTTCAGCAATGATAGTATTATTTCAAATTATGTTATCAATATCATCCCCACCAAAAGAATGTTATAGGTTTGTAAAAGTATATATTTATTTTTCCTCCAACCAATTCTCCCCATGCCATTTTCTACTTGGCACCATGAAATTGGAAACCAATAACAATTTAACGAGATATTTTTATCGATATGGGATTTTGATCAAGTTGTAGCATGAGAAATAGTTATCAGGCAGGAAGAGTGGAACTTTATCGTATGCCATGACTCAAGTTAATGCCTTTATACTCTTTTCTTCATTATGACTCAAGATAATGCCTTTATACTCCTTTCTTCATTATGCCTTTTACACGGTGGAACAACTGCAATCCAAATTCCTTGTCAGTTCGAGAGATTAAGACACGGGAATCTGCCAGCGGACAAGTAAAGCTAAGAATGAGTTTGGGAGTAAGCTTTTTTTAAGGCTTTTGTTGCCCACTGACCAAACATTTGCTTTGCAGAAAAGGAACAATATCTTCAGAGCAAGCAGCAGGCTTGGTTTTAATGGTGCACAATCTAGTGTCGTATCAAAACCTTCTGGTTCTGCCATTGTCTAAAATTTCTTAGGAAACGAGGCTCTTTTTGTTAGTCTTGAAATGGCACTCAACAGAGCCAAAACAGTCCAGAGTCTGATCTGAGGCTGGCGTCCTACTCTTAACCTATTCACCCTGTGTACTATCCTTGTGTTGTCTGATGGTAGGGCCGTAAAGAGCAAGAGGTGTAAACGTGGGTATGATTAATGGAGTTTGAACACTGATATTAATGAGTGTCAGATTTTCAAGCTTCTGTAATTATAGTTGCAGAGAGTAATGGATTAGAAAACACGCTAAATCTTGGCAAAGTGGAAAAAATGGCATTGCCATGACCATAAAAACTTTGCTGGGATTTCTAAGACATGAATGACCATAAAAATGGTTACAGCCTTACATGTGTAGCATGTTCTTGACCCGCATTTGGCATTTGAGTTGGGGGAGTTGGGGCCCTTAAAGCTAAAACAGTGTGAGTGGTGGCTCCTGGACCAGCAATACAGGCCAATATTTCCCACTACCTCACTGAATCATATGACCCCAAGATTTTAAAACCAAAGGAATACACCGGGAAAGTGCCATTATTGTGGTCAAGTGGGTGATCTTATGTTTTTTTAAAGGTGGTTTGAAGCTGGCAGGGGAGACCAGGACAGTTCTGAACAGTGCCTACAACTACCAAACCTATAATATAACAACAGTGCGTTGGATTTAACTGCAAGTAAGTCCCCAGAATCTTTCATTTTCTTCCATTAATCCAATCTTAATACAATTGTCCCGACACTACAGGAAGAAACAAAAGTATCATTTGAAGACTGTTGAATACAGTTGTGTCCATTTGAACCTATTTTGGAACCTCCAGTAGCTTGATATTATTAATTTAGGACATAGGCGTGATAATGAAGAGTTCCAATAGAGCTTAGTTACTTAGCTTAGCTGATATATTTATTTATATAAATTATATAATCAGTTTTCCAATAAAGGAATATTTAAATTATAATTAATAAGATATATACTTTTTTAAAATATTATCCTAATATAAAAAATATTAGATTATATTCTTAAATAATAAAAAATTGATTTCTTAACATCTAAAAAATAAATATTTTTAAGTGGTATTTTTATTTGCATATTTTAAGTTTTAAATTATTGTTATATAAAATTATATATTTATTAATTTTTACTTTTATTTGGTTTAATATAAGTTCTTTATTTGAGTTTTCTTAGATCATATACGGTCGCTATTATTACGCTATTTCAAACCCCTGCTATTAATCAACGGCAATGGTTGAAACTTAAAACGGTGCCTAACTAAGGCGATTTGTTTCTGCAGACTTTAGCTACTTTACAAGAGACAGACAAACCAAACCCATGTTCATCTCATTTGAGAATTAAGGAAAAACAACAGACACAAATGAACATTGAGAAAAACAAAAGGTAAATGATAAACAAAAAGTGGGAAGAGTTAACCTGGCTCCCCCCCCCCCCCCCCCAAGAACCCTAGAATTAATCTTTCATTTTCCCCAAAGTTGAAAAAAGAGTTGTGTAGTGAATGGGACTGTGGGGATACTGGGATAGTATACTGAGCGTCTGAGGTAAAGGAATAGGAAAAAAAGTAAAAGAGTTACAGCAGTAAAAGCTCAAAACCGTACAAACTTCTGATGAGGCATTTGGCCTTCAGACAGCAACACCAAATGTTAACAATGATGAACGACTTTGTTTTTACAGTCCTTTTTAACCCACTAAACTTTAGTTTATGGGTTTCAGAAGTGTTGTCAGAAAGACAAGAGCTGCCTCTGAGGGGCAGCTTACCCTGCAAGACCAGAAAGCTGCAGAGTGGTTCAGTCATAATATGAGCCACTGTTCTCTTCTCAGTTCTCTCCCTCAGAAGTCAGGTGTCAGAGGGTAGAAAAAGAGAGAAAAGATTGATGGCATTGGCAGCATTATAATCAGGAGCATTAGTTTTATTCATGAACAGAAGATTCTGCAGTGAAATGGTCCCTGAAATAAATATACCTACACTATATCTATATACACAGTCTACTTCAGCATTCAACAGCACAGGCGTCTTAAGTAATAAGCAATGCACCCACCCAACAAACTTACACTTACAAAGAAAACACACCTGTTTCACTTTCAATCTTTCTCCTTCATGTTTGTTTCCCTTTCACTCGTTTGTTTGGTCTGAATAACTGCCTTTTTCTTACTATTTATTAGCTTTGCTTATTTTCAACAAATTTGTCCATTGTTCCTCTCTTTGAATGATGAATGGAAGAAACAGGTTTCCTTTTACTGCATCTCAGTATCAAGAGCTTGAACACCAAGCTCTAATCTTCAAGTACATGGTCTCTGGCATCCCCATACCACCTGATCTCCTCTTCACCATTAAGAGAAGCTGCTTGGATTCCCCACTTTCTTCAAGATTTTTCTCTTACCAGCCTCAACGTAGTAAAAAAAACTCAAACTTCTTTTTTTCAACTTTTTCCTTTTGGGTTTTTTGACAATGAGTCTCCTGTTGTTTTTTTGGCAGTTGGATGGAACTGTTTCCAGATGGGATTAGGAAGAAAAGTGGACCCTGAGCCCGGGAGGTGTAGGAGAACCGATGGAAAGAAATGGAGATGCTCGAAAGAAGCCTACCCAGATTCAAAGTACTGTGAGAGACACATGCATAGAGGCAAAAACCGTTCAAGAAAGCCTGTGGAAGTTAGTAGTAATACAACAATGGCAAACCCTTCATCATCAATCACCAAGACTCACCCTTCTTTTTCTTTGTCCTCTGAGTCCCAACAGCACCACCATCAAGTTCGCCACCATGGTTACCATTCTCAGGTCAATCATCCCTTTATGTATCCCCATGCATCGAGGCCTCCAGGGGTTAGCCTGTCACCTCAAGAGAACACCTCCCATTCTCTCTTGGATTCTGGCTCCTACTCCCAGACAAACGCAGATTACAGGTTCCATTTGCCAAAGAACATTGAGATTTATTTTTACTGTACTTTTTTGTATTTTGCTGATCAGTTTTATTTCTTGTGGTTTTTAATGAAGAAGAAACAGTTACGTCTATGGGCTGAAAGAAGAGGTGGATGAGCATGCTTTTTTCTCCGAGCCTTCAGGGACAATGAGGAGCTTCTCTGGTTTATCTGTGGATGATTCATGGCAACTTACACCACTAACAATGAGTTCTTCTTCCTCGAAGCAGAGTGAATACTCTTACTTGCAGCTTCAGAGCCTCACCGATCACAGCACAAAACAAAGCAAGCAGGAATTTGAGAAAGGAGAACCACCAAAGACGGTCCATCGTTTCTTTGATGAATGGTCACCAAAACACAGGGAATCATGGCTTGATCTGGATGATAAATCTTCAAACAGCTCATCAGTTTCAACAACCAGACTCTCAATATCCATCCCTTCAACCTCACATGACTTTCCCATTTTCAATTCAAGAGCTCATAAAGGTATCTATTTTTTTGCTGGTTTTTGTTCCTAGTTTAACTCCTTTCATATTTTTATTACTTGACCTCATTTTTTGTTTTTGCAGATGGTTGAATATCCAGTAGTAGTTTTCTGCATTAAAGGTCATGAATGTACTTAGTGGGGATCACTTCTTTCTTTGAATTCCGACTGTTTACTAGACTTTCTTTTGTTTCTTTCTTGGGTTAAATGAAGATTGGGTTGTCCTCCCCCACCCCCCACCCCTATTAATGAAGGATCCAATGACTTGTATGCTACTGATTTCATGTTATTCTCCTACTGCAAATATACAAGTTCATAAATATTAAGACTGGAAACATGATTTGCTGGTAGGTGACATGTAAATGTGTCGTTCTGAGAGTTTTCAAATTGGCTTTAACTTCAAGGCTCAAGCAGATCACATACACCTGCTCTGCACTGCTTATTGTAATAATAATAGTTATGGTCCCCCAGGCCATTGTTTTGGGAAAAAGACATGATATTTTCATTCATTGTTGGCTAAAAAAATTGATCATGTTACTGATTTGATGTCTTTCTCCTACTGCAAACATACAAGCTCATAAATATTAAGACTGAAAACATATGGTTTAAGTTTAGAGCTGTGGTTTAGACTTCTGGGAAAACATTCCACTATTTAAAGTAGAAAGAAGCATCTTCCATTCCATACAAATGTAGTTTCAGTGTTGCAGGCCACTCCACTTTTTACCACGTTCATCTTCGTCTTTAAGTGATCCACTAAGCTTTTCTTTGTTTCCATCTCTTTCTTCTATGTACCCTGACCTGCTTTAGTACAGCAGTATGGTACGTGATGTGGCTATAATCACCGAAAGTTCCCCACACTATCTACCTTTTAATTTGCCTTTAAACCAAAAGCAAATGAAGAAAACAAAAGCTTCACCTCTGTTAAACAAAAAGCCAGTTAGATTGGTCCATAAACATTATGTTTCATTAGAGGAGACAAGGGTGTTCAAGTCATAGTAAGAACCTTCAGTTTCTCAGTTCCTGTGTTCGATATGACTTAGAAAGTATGGCAACACAAAATTCTCTAATAATTTCCAAGTCACTAGTGTAGTATCTTAGTTTAATATTACATTGTTCGAACTCGGATCATTTAATAGGACGAGACAACTTAAGTGGTGAGAGTAAGGCTCTGCAAATTGGTGTGAATGTTGTGGTGGTTTGGTCAGATAAGTGGGTTTGCCCCGTTACCATCCATCAGTAGGCATTTCTCAATAACTGACGGATACACCTTTGATCCTCCAGGCACGCACGTACTCCCTGCCTCAGTCTCCGACTCCTCCAAATCAGCCTAAAGTACTATGCTTTTTAAGTGAATCTCAGTATCTGGTGAGATTTCTTTAAATCTCGTATGATGTTATGTTCTAAACTTGATTGTGTACATATAATAAACTGATGTGTTGCATTATCTGGTTGATATGTTCAACAAAGATCATTTATTGTAGAAGAATCAGTATTTAAACAGTAATTCGATTCGAAAGGGTTCAAATTTCTTAAAAGTGATCCGGAACTCACTCAATTCCGAATTTAAGATACACAAGATAAATCCTGTTTCCAAAGTCAATCTGTCTCATAATTATTATTCAATGTTGCATATTGTTCCAAAAGCTTCCATTATTCAAGAACCAAGATTTTCTTTGTAGTTAACAATCTATGGAGACGATGTTGGCACCACATAATCAACAACAATGACACCCTCCAAGTTGTCCCTGACCTTTTGCTTCTGTAGGTTCGCATACTCTTCCTTTCCCACTGCTGCCTCCATTTCTTCAACTCCAGCAAAAACAGAGATTGAGGCTAGCGAAAATCCCTTAGCTCTTGCTGAGAAATTCTCTCCGCAAGTTATCTGCTGAACATTAGAGATCCTCTCTTTGATCCCTTTAATTTCCCCTAAAATCTCACCTTGCACTTCGTTCGGAACATTCTCTTTGAGTTTCAAGAAGGTTACTTTGATGGCAGAACCCGGGGGCGGGGACAATGGGGTGGGAGCATTATCAGCAACCCAGTCAACAGCCATGATATCTTCACAGATGGGAACCACATTTTCCTTGACTACACGTTGGTGATCGGGATGTACAGCATATGCATTCAAATCTTCTTTGGACCTGTACCGGCTATGGAGCATGTGCGTGAAACAAGAGATCGGAGACTTGGTGCGAAGGACGGGACCGGCAGTGAGGTGCACAACAGGATCAAGAGAAACCAAGCCATTGAGGTTGTTAAGCATCGTGTTAACCTTTCCCTGGTCTGTGTCATCTTTGACCTTAAAAAGAACCACATGCTCAACGACGGACATGGTGATCGAGGATTTAAAGTTTTTTGTGGACAAAGTGACAGGTCTTTTCAGGTGTTTGAAAGAAGGGAAAATGAGGGAAGATGGAGAGGAAAAGAGAGGGCGAGCTTTCAAACACAACATTAAAATCAACTAGTAGTAGACCAATGGTTGGACTAAATCTAACAAAACATCAATGTACCTGCAAAATTGAGATCATATTGGATGGATTTCCATTAAAAAATAGTTCAAAACTTACAATCAAGAACAATTTCAATTTCCAACAACCCAAAAAATCAAACAAACCCTTACAAAATTGTTAGAATCTAAGAACAACATGAACAATTAGTCTACCAAATTCATATGAGCTAAACACCCATTTCGGAGAACAACCCTATACCATAAAATAATCTCTACTCTACCCCCAACAAAAATAAATATCAGTCGCCAAATCATAAACCCAGTATTCGGAAATGCGTACAAAACAGAAACTAATAATCAAAATCCCACCTGAGTTTTCTAATCAAAAAGAAAACTGAAGACACAGCTAACAGAAATTTGCAAGAAGGTGGAAGCATATACCGATCAGAAACCCTAAACTAATAAACAGATGCACAATTTGAGAACAGAATGGTGGACTGACCTGAGAAAAGCTAGTGCGGATCTACCAAACTTTGTGATGGAATTGGAAACTGTGGGAGATTGGGCAGGTCTTTGTTTCGTTGACCAAAGTAGGTGAAGATCACGTGCGCAGTAACACGTCATGTGAGCCGACACATGACTCGATTGGGTGGGCTTATGGGCTTATGCACACAATACACGTTCAACACGAGATTCCGATTGGATTTCGGATTTTAGTTAAAATACAACTTGATCGATTTTGATTGAATATTGAAATTTAAAATATTATAAAATTTTGATAAAAAAAATAGAAAATAATTATAGTAGAGATTTTAAAATATTTAAAAATTTTATCAAATAAAATCAAGAAGTGAATCTTATATTTATTTAATTATCTAAAAGTCTAGATTCATTTAAAATAATTTGTTTTTGATTTTAAATTATATGTTAAAAGTTATTAATCTTTGAGAAGCAAAGGTCATAAGAAAAGATTATAGATTGTTATAAAACAACAATGAAAATAATATCATAAATTCATCATAAATCGTAAGAGTAAAATTAAAAAAAATAATTTATATTATTATAAAACTTACCAAATTTAATTTTTTTAAACATATAAATCAAGATTTAAAATTATAGGTTATTAGTTATTTTTTTCTCTCTTAAAGGTAGTATAATCTATCATTACTTACATAATTTGCAACTTACCAGAGTTGGTTTAGATATAGATTAGTCCATAGTTTAATTCAATTAACTAATGTAATTATTTCAATTAATAATTTACGATCCAAAAATCAATTTCATCACAGATTCATGTTTTCGTAGACAAATAATATCGGTTTTAGAATTTTTTTTTATTATTCTCTCGATTTCTTATAATGTTATCTTGATTAATTTAGATCAATTTGTGTCAGCGAATATTTTTATATATACAAGATCTTAAACTTAAAATCTATTTAAATAATACCAAACTATTATCACTTATATTAATTTTATTAGTTATATTATTAATATTTTTCCAATCCAATCATTTGATTTAACAACTATAAGAAACGTATACATAAAATTTAAAATTGTCATCTTTAAAAATGCCAAGTGAATAAGGACTCGGAAAGAATCCATTGATGGGTGAAAGAGCCCATTTTCCGGGCCTTGACCAATGTTCTGGGTTCATCAAGAACTGATCAATACTAACTTTGCTGAGATAAATATCCATCCAGAACCCAAATTTTTGGAGGGGTCCAGAACCCACCAAGAAGACACTTAAAAACCCTAGTTTGGATCCAATATGTTCAGTTGGCTAGGGTTTCTAGTGCTTCAGCCTTCTTCTGATATCATATCTCTGCAACTTCCGTTCTTTCCACTCCACACAAGCGTAAAATAATCATGGCGGCAGCTCAAATCAGCAAAAAGCGAAAGGTATCGTCCCCCATCCCGATTTTTGTTTCATTTCCCACCATTATTTTAACCAGTTCTTTGTTTCTTTTCTAATGCATTCAGTTCGTCGCTGATGGAGTCTTCTTCGCGGAACTCAACGAGGTTTTGACCAGGGAATTGGCTGAGGATGGATACTCTGGAGTCGAAGTAAGGGTTACTCCTATGCGCACCGAGATCATCATCAGAGCCACCCGCACCCAAAATGTTCTCGGTGATTTTATATAAGAATCTTGTTTCTTCCGCCAGTTTTAATTATCATTTTTTGCGCCGTCGAATTTTAAGCTTTGATAATTTGGGATTATAGGTGAGAAAGGTAGGAGGATTAGGGAGCTCACCTCAGTGGTTCAGAAGCGATTCAAGTTCCCAGAAAACAGCGTCGAGCTTTACGCTGAGAAGGTCAACAACAGGGGACTTTGTGCTATTGCTCAGGCTGAGTCTCTTCGCTACAAGCTGCTTGGAGGACTTGCTGTCCGCCGGTACATACTCCAACTTGATTCGATCGCTCTTATGTATTTTTAATGATGCTAATATTGTTCATTCAATCCGTGTTTTAAAAATTGTGGATTTTTGTTAATATAACGTCATCTACAAAGCAAATTGGTTCTTCACAGCCAATTTTGTGTCGGAAGGTGACAAAAGTGATTGCAATAGTATATTTTTTCTCTTACTTTATCCTGCTGAAATGCATTTGGTTTTCTAGCAGTGAACTTAGGGGAAGAAACAATGTCAAAACTTAACAACTGTTAGCAACTAATTGTGATATCATATGTAATCAATTTTTATTCCAAACTGTGATATGTTATTATTTGTGTACATTCAAAATGAATTTTTCCAATTGTTAATCTACACTTTTTTGACTATACATATAGTCATCTATAAAGCCAATAGTTTATTTCTACACTGATTTTGTGTCGGAAGATGACAAGACTAATACAATCCTCCGTTGAATTATTCTGTTTGAAATTCAGTGGTTTTCATACAGTGACATTTTGGATGATATGGCTGATCTTCTCAGTTTCTCTGATCAGTTTTTGGTGTAATTTTTTTATGTCCATATTGATTTTGTATGTGCGAACACGAAATGGTATCACTTGGTGAAATTTTATTTTTCCATCTAATCTGATGCTTGAGATGGTTTTATGCAGGGCCTGCTATGGTGTGCTGAGATTCGTCATGGAGAGTGGTGCCAAGGGATGCGAGGTTCATATACAGTCTCTATTTTGTGTTTTATATGTTTCTTTTCCCTTTATTTGATTTCTTTTTAAAACTTGTAATATTTGCTTCCTTTGGTAATAGGTTATTGTTAGTGGAAAGCTAAGAGCACAGCGTGCCAAATCTATGAAATTCAAGGATGGATATATGATCTCTTCCGGCCATCCGGTGAATGAATATATTGACTCTGCTGTCCGACATGTTCTCTTGAGACAGGTTTGCAATTGTTTAGTTTATTTTTTACTCTGCTATGACCCGTTCCGATCATCATATTTGATCATTTTATTGATACAGGGGGTGCTTGGTATCAAGGTCAAAATCATGCTTGACTGGGATCCTAAGGGCAAGCAGGGCCCGACAACTCCACTACCTGATCTTGTCACAATCCGCCCACCCAAGGAGGATGAAGTTTTTATCAGTAGAGAAGTGCCTGAACCAACTGATATTGAGGTTCCAGTGATGGCTTAGATCTTTGAAGTTTGATTTTTTTTTTATTATGTCGGTTTCTTTGTTTTTGTAGCTTTGTCCTGGAAGACATCTCCAGCTTGTGTTCTTTTGGTTTTATCTTATTGTGTAATACTAAGTTTGTTACTTATTAGTTTTTGAAGCTTGATCACTATTGGATTAATATATTGTTATCCTTAAAATTTAGCTTTCAAAAATAAGATTTCATCCTAAAGCTTTTCTACCAAGTTGAGCGTTGAGATTTTAGATGATTGCGTAATATTTTTTTTTGTACATAAGAGTAATGTTTCATATCATGATGCATCAAGCTCGAGGATTTGTATGGGCTTCACGTCTTAACTCTTTAAGACAATGGGTAAATTGCGAAAATCGTAGGGTATCAGCCAAAAACAGAGTTCATTGTTGGAAAGCTTAAAGAGAAACATAAAGAGGTTTTAAGGGTAAAAAACACAATCGATATGTATATTAGCAGTTTAGAGTAAAATGGTTCAGGTCCGCTTGACAGGGTCAAAGTTGGACACACTAATTACAGCTCCAACAATGGCACCAAGCACACCACCACCAGCAGTGAAGCTAAGCAAGAAGTTGTTGAGAGAAGGGGTAATTCCATCTGCGGCTCGAGTAACCTCAAGGATCACCATTGATATCGTGATTGCAGCTGCTGTCAATCCGGTGACTGCCTTCTCCTTGAGTGAAGCAGCAGCAGTTTTCATTTCAAGCCTTCCACTGGATCTTGCTGCAGCTGCCACTGCCTCCATTGGCTTAAGGAAAGCCTCAGAACCAACCCTTTGTTTTGGTTACCCGGAGATCCATTGAAACAGATGAAGTGGAAGCCATTGGTTTCTTTCTTTCGAGTCTTCCAAAAACCTTCAATTTTCACTGCTAGGCCAAGTATGAAGGGGAAATGGTGGCAGAGGAATCGTTTGAGATTTGAGGTGCCCTTGCCATGTCAGCATTATCTCTATCCTACATGGTTGCTTCTAAACTCGGAATTGATGGATAAGGTCATCAAATTTGGAATCTGGGGACTGAATGTAAAGTTTAAGGCTGGCCACCCAGTGACGATCTTGTGTGTTTTCAGTAGCAGACAGACAGAGCACCAAGCACCAAAGAAGAAACGAGGACACACATCCTTTCATTGAAATTGATATTTTTTTTACCACCATCCAGATACAGTTTATAAGAAACTAATAATACTAATATGAAATCCCACCATGACATTTCCAAATAAGAACACAGGTACCAGTAGGAAAAACACCTGGCTTACGTCACTGTAGAAGGGATTCTACAAGAAATGTGAGAAAATAACTCACCCTCATCTACAAGTATTGTTCGTGGATCCTGGCTCGGTTCTCTTCCCACCACACTCTAGCATGCATCTCCCCAAATCTTTCTCGGCTGCACCATACGTGCATAAAGTGATTGAAAAGATAAACAAAAAAAACTATGACTACAACGTTTCCTCAGTAAAAAATCATGGTAAAAACAGTAGATTCGGGTCCGCATGGGATGGGAGTAAAATTATTAGTGAAAGCAGAATAAGTGAACTGGTAATGATGCTGTCAACAAAAACAAAGATTCCCAGCTAAGAAATCTCTTGCTGACTAACAGTAATTCCTATCATACCATAATTGTTTTTCTAAGGTGGACCTTAATCATAGAATTGACCTGTATTGGACCCATCAGCTTAACAATGGAAGCAATAAAATTGGCCTCAATATATAGCAGATTTACTACCTATCTTACTCCTTAAAATACAAGAGTAGAGTGCAAGTTGCATCACATTCTACCTTCTCATAGTCCTAAAAATACAAGAAAAGCCATTAAATAACAAATCATTGCATGGGATGGGAGACATCAAAGCTATGATGTCAACTAGCAATGAGAGCACTGCAACATTTACTAGACTCTGATGTTGCTTAGATGAAACTCTGGGGTATTGGCAAGAACAGTTTGGCAGATTCAGGCAAGCACATATGTATATCTATTTTAGTTGTTTATTGGCAAACCAACTATAAGTGAAAATGAATGTCATAAAATCATACCTGAATCGAACTCGCCTAAGCTCCCTTTTGCCCCCTGGCAAGGCTTTGATAGTAATGTAAACCCCTGGTTCATCTTGTTCAACCCATTCATTCTCAAGATCACTGGCATTGCTGATGGACATCTCTCCGGAGCGATCGGCCTCTCTTGATGAGCTACTCCTCATAGAGACATCCATTGATGATATCTGTCTTGACACCACTGATACTTGAAACTTTAGGAGTTGAGGCAACACCAGAGTCACAATAATTCCGAGCCTGCATCGGATGTTGATCAAGTGAATCGGAGGATGAGTAGCCCACATTCATCCCTGTTGGACGGTATAAGTTACGAGGTAATCTTTCTCTACTCAATGGTGGTGTTACAGGGCTTGCTTCTGCCGATTCCATTTTTGAGTTCTGGAAGGAATCAAAAGAATATTGTTATTAACATTGGAAAAATAAACGTTGATTTCACACTATCTTAAGCAGCGAGCAACAGCCTAAGAACTAGCCTCATCTTCGGATATCGGTGGTGTCGGTAGAGCGAATGCATTGCGGTTTAACCTCTGGACATTGTAAAGTTCCTTGATCCTGTCATAGTTCTCAGACCACCATCTTTGAGCTTGCCATTTGTTAAACATTTCTCGACTGGTCAAACAAAATAAACTATATTTCAGCACACTTGAAGTTCATAGCATTAGCATATACCAGAAACACGGTAATAGGCAATAACAGACATGCATTAGGGTCGTCAAGCACAACTTTTGGTCAAAATCATCTGGAAATGGAAAATTAAATTTGTGTATTTGAAACCCTAATTTCACAGGTCAATAACTTGAAAACCCAACCATGACCAGTATCATTGCATTATGTGAATGGAAAATTTTAATTATAACAGTATAGTGCAACTAGATTTGCCTAATAAACCACGTTTGACTAAACATTTCCCTTGCTTTGAATTCATAAAAGAAGCTAGCTAGCACCAAACCTTAGGTAAGGGGAATATTAAAATGTTCTAGATATAATCATTGTGTCTAAAAAGTAGTTAGAACACTAATCTTCAGAAAGCAAAAGCACCAGGAGTCTAAAACCAATGAGGAGCTTTATCAACCATTAAACTATTTATAATCATAGAACATGGAAGTGACAGTGGTAGTGGAAAATACAGTTAATTAAGGAACCAACTGAAATCTAAATTCTAGAATAGACAAAAAATGCTATCTTTAATAAAAGCAACCGTATTTTTTTATCTGTTTTATCCCCATTCTCCTTTTGTCACATTGTTCATGGAAAAAATGAAGGATGTAGTCTGGGTGTTAGTTTGTTGGAGAAAGAAAAGTCGAGTGAAGGGTAAAATATTTTGTCTTGCATGTAGTTTTTTGGAGTGGCAAATATGACAAGAGATGGCCGATGGGGGTGTTGTCTGAACTGGGATTCTTTCGATGAATGAAAAAGGAAAAGGAAGAGATGCTTCCCCGACAAGACGACAAGGGTCAGTGAAAAAGCTTGCCAACCCTTCCCTCCCACCCATTCGGCTTAATTTAAGTTATCCTTTAAGACTTCTATCGGATGATTGCTTTTCATTAGGCGTGAGTGAAAGCCATACTCTTACATTGTACCCTCAACTTTTCTCTACCCAAGTTTGGTAACGGAGTGGAATAAATTTTGATTTAATTTAAAAAAATTATAGATTTTGTTGTTCAATTTTTTTTTCTAATAATACGATACTTTCTATTTTATCTCTAACAATATAGTATTTTACTGTAACAAATTAAAAATTAGATAGATTACAATCTGATCTTAAACACTATTTTTTACCCATGTCTTAAAAAAAAATAGTCGCCCTCTATTAATTCATGCACACCATATAAGTGAAAAACATTGTTTGAAGTTAGACTACGATCTATTCGAATCTATTATTTTAATATTAAAATAGAAATCAAAGTCGGATTATAATCTATCCAATTTTTGATTTGTTATAGTAAAATATTATATTGTTGAAAATAAAGTAAAAATGTCTTATTATTGAAAAAAATAGACAACAATGTTAGGATAAAAATTCTATCAAATAAATATAAAAAAAGTTAATTAAAAATGCAAAAAATAATTAAACTAAATTCATAAACTTATTTTATGATTTATATTATTCTAACAGGGAGTAAATTTGAAGTCGCACCTGAAGCGTATACGTTTGAGATCGTTGCCGCCACGAGGAAGCGAAACGAAGGTGATAAGTACTCCGGACTCGACCTGAGCTACCCACTCTTTAGGATAATTTTCTTCGACGAACACGATCGGTTCGGCACGGCGGCCAATCAACAAGTTCGGCATCGCTTCTCCGCTCGAACTCGATATCCCTTTCAACCTCGCTTCCATCTCCTTCCCCCACGTCCTCGAGCTCCCTGTCCTACGGTACGACCACTTGGAACGAGCGGAGTCCGTGTCAGAGACACCGCCCGGGGGGTTCTTCAACCGAGTCTGCACTGTGCAGGGGCTGCAGTGCTTGTACGCCCCCGACGCCTTCAGCGCCATGTCCTTCAACTAAAACACCAAAGAAGCAAACGTCTCTCATTAGAGCCCAAACAAAGAGAAAAGAAGTATCAATATCTTAACACCGTTAACCGGCAGTGAATTTACCTGAGATGTGAGAGATTTCATGGCTTGGTTGTGCTTAGCACTAGGGTTATTGGACGAGTCGGTTTCCTCTGGTTGAGTCAGTGAGTCATCACCAGATTGCTTGGAACGAGCTATGCACGTTAGCATTGTCGTTTACGGAAATCCTCAGGAAAATGAGAGTATTTCTGTGAAAGAAAGAAAAAAGTTAGCATTAAGAAACTACACATACATTTGTCAGAATTTAGAGTAAAATACACAGAGAATAACAATTAAAAAGTACAAAGAATTCCGGATTACCGTTCAGAGAAGCAAAATCTTCTTCACTAATAAATCTGAGGATCAGGGGTTGGGTTGGGTTGCGTTCCTTTTCTTTCTACTTTTTGGCAGTTTGAACCTTGAGGGAACTCGAGTAACGAGCCGCGGTCTGGGTCAGACGCTCTTTACTTCGACGTTAGAATTTAAGCGATCAGAGAATCTCTGCACTGACCCATTGTGAAAGCAAATTGGTTTCGAGGGACGCCTCTTGAATCGCTACAATGGCAGCATCAGCATTGCAGCAGTGCGATGTGAGAAATTGGCGGGTTTGTTTGCTGTGTGTAATACTCTGTTATAGAAGCAGAAGAAGAAGAGATCGAGTGGGCTCAGCTGTTGTTTTCATTTTTATTATCTTACTGTCCGCTGCGCTTTCATTTTTAGGCTTTTGGGTTTTCTGCAAAGTCCCATTCGAGAGAATTAATGGGCTTAGTTCAATTCTAATACGGAGGAAAAAAAGAGTAAAATTTTAACCCTTTCCAAACAGAAGTTTGGATTTTTTTTAATACGGAGGAAAGAGAGAGCAAATTTAACATTAAATAAATGTGATCCCATTTCAATAAAAAGACAAGTTTTCATCAATCAAGAAGAACAAGCGAAAAATCGAACGGCTAGAAAGGTCTGTCCAGAACCATAGCAATTAGCATCTATCCCTTCAGGGTCCTACAAAACTATTTTCCGCGCCCTATATTCTCAATTACTCCTCTCCCGCCACCTCCCGCCGCCTCCATTCTCAAACATGGCTTACTCTTGTTCGTTGTTCCATTCCTCTCTTGCCTCCAAATCCAACTTTCCGTCGATGCAACATCGGAACAACCGCAGGTTCAATCGCCCCGCACCTACTGTTATCTCATGTTCATCCTCTTTCACATTCGATTCTTCTTCCACCACTGGTTCCTCCAACGACACCCCTTCGACCCAGAAGAATCGACGGCATGCCGATGAGAATATACGCGATGAGGCTCGCCGCCACAGGTCCACCGCTAAGAACACCCTATCCGCAAAATACGTTCCGTTTAACGCCGGGCCTGACTCCACTGAGTCCTACTCTCTCGATGAGATCGTTTACCGGAGCCGTTCAGGTGGATTGCTTGACGTTCAACACGATATGGAGGCTTTGAAGAAGTTCGACGGCGCGTATTGGAGGGAGCTATTCGATTCGCGCGTGGGCAAAACCACGTGGCCGTACGGGTCTGGAGTTTGGTCCAAAAAGGAATGGGTTTTACCCGAGATTGACTCGGATGACATCGTTTCGGCTTTCGAAGGGAACTCCAATCTGTTTTGGGCGGAACGGTTCGGGAAACAATTTCTGGGAATGAACGATTTGTGGGTTAAGCACTGTGGAATTAGCCACACCGGCAGTTTCAAGGATCTGGGAATGACCGTTTTGGTCAGTCAAGTTAATCGGCTGCGAAAATTGAAACGGCCCGTCGTTGGAGTTGGCTGCGCTTCCACGGGTGACACATCAGCCGCCTTATCCGCTTATTGTGCTGCTGCTGGGATCCCTTCCATCGTCTTTTTACCTGCTAATAAAATCTCCATTGCCCAATTAGTTCAGCCCATTGCAAACGGTGCGTTCGTCTTGAGTATCGACACTGATTTCGATGGCTGCATGAAGTTAATCCGGGAAGTTACGGCCGAGCTGCCAATTTACCTTGCCAATTCATTGAACAGTTTAAGACTCGAAGGGCAGAAAACGGCTGCGATTGAGATTTTACAGCAGTTTGATTGGGAAGTTCCCGACTGGGTTATTGTTCCTGGTGGTAATTTGGGAAATATTTATGCTTTTTACAAAGGGTTCAAAATGTGTCAAGAACTGGGGCTTGTTGATAGGATACCTAGATTGGTTTGTGCCCAAGCAGCCAATGCCAATCCACTTTATCTGCATTATAAATCAGGATGGAGTGAGTTTAAGGCAGTCAAGGCAAATACTACATTTGCATCAGCTATTCAAATCGGTGACCCTGTTTCTATAGATCGAGCTGTGTATGCTCTGAAAAATTCAAATGGGATTGTCGAGGAAGCCACTGAGGAGGAGTTAATGGATGCAATGGCGCAGGCTGACTCCACAGGGATGTTTATTTGCCCTCATACTGGAGTTGCATTGACTGCTTTAATGAAGCTTAGGAATAGTGGCATTATCGGAGCTGGGGACAGAACCGTTGTGGTCAGTACAGCTCATGGATTGAAGTTTACACAATCTAAGGTTGATTATCATTCGAAGGAGATTCCGGATATGGCTTGCCGGTTTGCTAATCCTCCTTTGCAAGTGAAGGCAGATTTCGGTTCTGTTATGGATGTGCTGATGAAGTATTTGGGAGATAAAGCACCAAAGCACTAGGTGCTTCATTTTGTAAGTTTAGCAGCTTGTGCTCTAAGATTATACTTGGTTTTAATTTTGGTAGAGCCTTGCGCTTCTTTGTGTTATACAAAGTTTCAATCTTGATTCCGAACTTAGTTCACAAATGATCTGACAGCTGCATTAATAATCTAAACTTCTGAGTCGGAAGAAGCTTAATGTTTTTTTATGTACCTAGAAGAGGATTACGTTACATTTGCCTTAATAAATTGTTGAATAAAAGGTTTACATATGTGGCTTTTGGCAATCGGACTTGATGGTTGTGCCCCAAGAATGTGCCCTACCATCACTCTGTATTCATGCCATGAAGTTTGTATCATTGAAAACCAGAACTCCGCGTGAGAATCCTGGGGTCAATGAATTTGTTTGAGGATCTTGTCCATGAAGTTGCCTGTGCTTTATTATTCTTTTCTCAGCATGTGGAACTGAAAAATGATATAGTTCATAGTTCATATTGCATCTAAAATATTCTTTATGCTCTCTAGCTTCTAAGAGGCATATCCATGGAAGTTATTTCAATTTAGATTTTGAGTTTCAATAATGCTACTTTATTTGACCCCTTCAGGCAATTGTTGCATATTTGAAGAGCATTGAGCTTTCTGAAGCTGCTGGTTGTTTGTCTGACCACTGAAGCAGCTCCATATACCACTGCCCTGACTGGGTCTATGTGATTGCTAATTGTCTCTATGGCTACTGCCATCTTAAAACCCCATAACCATTCGTGTCACTTTAGCTTTTTGCCAATAGCCTCTCGATGAAGGCTAACATCCACGCCCGGCACCCACCTAGGATTATAGTTTTCCCCTCGCGGCACAAATATGCAAATTACCATCATCAGAGACTACTTAGGAACACTACCTCCTCATGCTGTCTTTCTTTTCTAGGCAATCATGACATGCCTCCTGTTGAATTGAACCAAAGGTATCACTTTTCTATATAATATATACAAATTAAGCAAAGTAGATTTTTTTTAATCTTAGAACTAGAATAAATTCATCATCACATTTAAACAAAATTAATTGAAATTCCTATTATAAACAAATTGTTGTACTATTTAAAAATATTATGACAATTAGTTCCAAAAGCATTAAGTTGAAAACAATATGTTAAAGTTTTCGTTTGGTTTGAAGCAATGAATATGAATGACACCCAAGAAAGCCGATAATAGATGAATTGTGATTATTATAGACTATTATTTTTTATTATAGTGTTTTCAGGGAGTACAAAAACCTTGAAATATCGGTCTAGATACCGAAATTTAAATCCTTGTTCAGGAACATGACACTGCACTAAAAATTAACTTCCATGAAGCTTTCTTTTCCTTCCTAGTTATACATCTACTAAAATTGATAACAGTTGCGTCAACTTCGCCTTTGTTGGATCTCAGCTTATATCCTGCGCTGCTCTTTCATGGAGTTATATTCTCTAATTTCCATCCGTCCCGGAGTCTGGCAATAAAGGTCTCAGCTTTAGCGTTAACGTCGGGACTGGGACAGTACACAGACACGCCCGAAACTCCAACCCCATCATCATTCTGCATCATGCTGGTGGCTGTCTCCGCTTCAGCTTTGCTTGAAGAAACATCAAGTTCTTCCATGTCCGGAGAGCTGTGCCCTGAGCTAGGACTGCTTCGTAGCTTAACAAAATCCCCACGAATCACCAACTTAAAATCTGGCATCTTAACCGGTGGTTTAGGGGGCGGCATCGGAATTAACGGTGACTGTCCGCCGCTGTTCACGTTATCGTCGTAATAACTAGTGGTGTTTGCTTTTGTTGGCAATGGGGGTCTGCCGTTGTTGGACGTAGTTCGTTTCCTTGAAGGTTCAGGTGGTGGTTTCGATGGTGGCGTGATCTGAGTGTTCTTAGATGATCGTTTTGAAAAAGAAAATGGTACCGGTGGAGGCGGAGGCGGAGGTGCAGGAACATAATGGATTTTTTTGCTTTTGCTTCCCTTTCTGAAGAGATTGTATTTTTGAAAGACAGAGGATGGTGGTGGAGGCGGCGGCGGTGGAGGAGGTGCCGGTGATGTTGGTCGTATGGTGATAGAATTATTAAGCGGTGAGTCGTTTGAAGACCGCAAAGGACAATCTTGCTGATGACCATGGTCTTTGGACTTTTGTTTCTTCTTTCTCTTCCGTAACGAAGCAAAAACCATCTTTATTTCTTTGGTTGCAGTACTTTTTCTACGTTCCAATTTCCCATGCTTCTGCTCTGATCTATTTCCGACTTGAATTAGCGGCGATGGTGGTCGCCTAGGAGGCGGAGGCGGAGGAGGCGGTATTACTGATGGAGATTTAATTTCATTGATTTCAACACGTTCGTTCTGACTCATCACCTTATGATATTCCTGTCCAGCGGCCTGATAAGTTCGCCTCGGCTTGACAGCATGATGCGGCGGAAGCAGCGTTGAAAGTGGAGAAGAACGAAGAACAAAAGTATCAACAGGAATAACCTTGGCTTCTGATTCTTCAAAACCACTCCTCAAAGTCCTATGAAGCTCGTGAACTTGATCATCATAACTCGCTGAAGATCGATATTTGTTTATTTCGAAATCATCATAAAACCGAAACCGATCTTCATTATTCACCCACAGAGAATCCTGTCGCATATCTGGGTACGACCTACAGCTTCTCTTCAACCTCCTAACACTGCTTGCCGGCGACGGCCTCACGTTGATCGGAGCGCTGCCTTCGTATGTCTTCCTTTCCGGATGCTCGAACCATTGTTGCGAAACATGATGACCGCTTGCCTTACTACTATCACCGATACTACCATTTCTAATGTCGTTGGCGTTGGCGTTATTGTTGTTGGTCTCGTCGCCGTCGTTTCTTCTCGCCAAAACGCCGCAAATAATAGCAACCAAGACCAGGAAAACGTTGAGGTTGTCCCAGCTTTTTCTGACACACAGGGAATTGAAAATCTGAGTGGGGACGGAGAGAAAAGGAGGGACTACCAAAAACAAGAGAAGCAATGCGAAAATTGGAAAGAGAGCGATGAGAACAGGTAAGCTGAAAATATGGGCCGGTGGCCGTCGGCGAGGCGTGGAGGTGGTCATTTGTGGCATAACGATGGAGGTTTTCCGGTTACTTCCATGGAGAAGGGCCGGTTTTCAAGTTTTTTTTTTCCTCTGTATTTTTTGTTCACTGTATTAGAGGAGAGAGATTTGGAAGCTTAATTGCAAAAAAGGGATTATTACGAATTTATTTATCGTACATATTTAGTGTACATTTATAAGCCGACTTAATTAATTAATTAAAATCTCAGTACACACAATTTTGACGGCTAACAGACAAATATATGAATAGAGTATATGTTCTAGTCTTATTAGGAACATTCCCCTTCTATCCTCTTTTCCTTCCCCTCTTTTTTTAGTAATATTAGGATTAAAACTAAAATTTAAAAAAATACATCAATACAATTATAAAACTAATAATATTTAATACCCAAATCATAAAATTCTTATTAGTAAGTGTTATATTTAACAATCTATTTATTCCATTTTCACTTGATTTAGATCCCAGTTAAGTTTCCCCCTAGAACCCAAATCCATTCACCTTCGCCTTAATTAATATTGCACAAGTTCTTAAACGTGTAAAGTCTCTTTAATTATTATAATTAAATTATGACCATATTAGGGTTAATGGATTCCACTCAGGCCAGGCTTGTATTCGGTAAAGATGTCCTTAAAGCAATGAACAGACAAACAAACTTTTGTTATGTGTATTATTAATATATGTGATATAAAATTATTAATAAATCATATATAAAATAACATAAAAAAATAAATTTAAAGGAAAAGACAAGCATCTTCTAACTCGTTAGCGTCCGATTAATTGAATAATTATTTATAAATTTTTTGTTATGTGTATTATTAATAAGTATTTTTTTATGATTAATTGAATAATTTATTTATAAATTTTAAAATTAGGTGAATCATTTTTAATCTTTATTTATAATTTTATTAATAATAGAATAATTTGTGATATAGTTCACTTAATAAAAAATTATTTAAGAACATTTTCTGATAATACTTTTTATTTTTATTTTTTAAGTTTTTATGATTCAATAATTTATTTATAATAACCGATTAATTAAATTATTTATAATTTTAAAAATTATATCTAATTCATAGTTGAGTGTCTTATTATTAAAAGAAAAGTCAACGTAAAGTCCGGTCATCTTCCTCGTGGTCGTGGAGGAGACTGGTCTGCTGCTCCCTCCTCTTTCAACCTCTATATATTTAATCCAACCATTGAAACACTGTCAACTACCTTCTCTCTCTTAGTTAATTCTACTTTTATAAAACAATTCAAATGATGAAGAAGGGAAAGGGAATTCTAAGCCCTAATTTGAAGCTCTCTATTCCTCTTCCAGCCGAGTCATCCTTCGCTAAATTTCTGTAAACACGAGTTGTTTCTAACGTCCACTCATTCATTTTTTTTGTTACTTATAGTTCTTTTACAGTTTTGATTTTGGTGTTAATTTTTTTTTCATGGCAGAACCGAGAGTGGCACATTCAAGGACGGCGATCTACTCGTTAACAGGGATGGAGTTCGAATTGTACCTCAATCCGAATCTGAAGCTGTAAGATCTTGTATTATTCCTTTTCAATGAACTACCTTCTTTTACTTTGACGTTTTTCATTGTTGAGATTTCTGTAGATTTGATAGATGTTTACTGTTAGCGAATTTAGAAGATCTTGTGTTTGCTAGGTTTTAATTTGTGTCTCTTTTTTAATCTTGGTTTTAGCCTCCGCCTATCAAGCCATCAGAAGCTGACTCGGATGACCAGTTGAATTTAGATGATATAGACGCGATTAAAGTTATTGGCAAGGGTAATGGTGGAATTGTGCAATTGGTACAACACAAATGGACTGGCCAATTTTTTGCATTGAAGGGATACCCAGAACACTTAAATTATACATAATTTCATGTTTTTTGTTTTAGAAAATTTTCGATCCTGTCTTTTCTCTCTCTTGTTTAAGCAAGGGTTATCACCATTTCAAGTTTGGACGACTTTTGCATGATTGTATTTCCTGTTCTAGAAAAAAATGTAACTTCTGTGGTTGTTCTGGCTTATATTTACTGAAATGTCTGAATTATGAGGATGGAGTTATTCATTTACCTTATATGTATTCAAACGAAGGTCTTGATTCATGGAAACTAATTGATACTTGATGGCTTTATCATGATAAATGATGACCAAAAATGTCTCCTAAGAATTGCTTGATTGATGTATTATGATCAATTTACAGTTAAAGAGATGCTTCTCTTGTTGGTAATAGAATTTTTATTTTTATTTTCTTTTTTGAGAATTGAATTGGTAATGGAATGTTTTCTATTATCAGATTATTCAAATGAATATCGAAGAGTCTGCACGCAAGCAGATTGGAAAAGAGTTGAAGATAAATCAATCATCTCAATGTCCATATGTTGTTGTTTGTTATCAGTCTTTCTATAAAAATGGTGCCATTTCAATCATCTTGGAGTATATGGATGGTGGATCCCTAGCAGATTTTCTGATAAAGGTTAAATCCATTCCCGAATCTTATCTCGCTGCAATATGTAAGCAGGTTGGTACAATTGCACTCTGACTAAATCAATTGTATGTATCAGATTTCTGTTATTCATTTTATATGCTTCTTAACCAATGCAGGTGCTGAAGGGTTTGATGTATCTTCACCACGAAAAGCACATTATCCACAGAGACTTAAAGCCATCTAACTTGTTAATAAATCATAGAGGAGAAGTCAAGATTACCGACTTCGGTGTAAGTGCAATAATGACCAGCACCTCAGGACAAGCAAATACTTTTGTGGGCACATACAACTATATGTCTGTAAGTAATTTACTGTACCAGAAGAAACTATTTTTGGTGGATAAGGTTGTTTTTCTCTATTTGTTGAAAACATTAGTTTTTCATGTCGATTTACTGATTCTGTATAGCCTGAGAGAATTATTGGTGATACTTATGGCAATAAAAGTGACATTTGGAGCTTGGGGTTAGTGTTGCTTGAGTGTGCAACCGGTCAATTCCCATACTCCCCACCAAATCAGGCGGAAGGATGGGTAAACTTCTATGAGCTCATGGAACAAATTGTTGAACAACCACCACCTTCTGCACCTTCAAATCGATTTTCTCCTGAATTTTGCTCGTTTATATCTGCATGGTAAAGATTTTTTTTTGATGATTTACTTGATAAACTTGCCTGAATGATGTTATAGAATATTTTTGCACTGTAATGCGTTATTGAGTTTTTATATTTAAATGAATTGTTTTCTTCAAATTGATCATGGCAAAAGGGGATCATTTGATACTGGAGATAGCCTCTCTGCAGTTTTTTTTTTTCTTTGACTTGGATTTTATAGAATTGTTTGAGCTTACCGAAGCCTGAGTGCCTGACGTGGGGTTCTTTTATCCGTGACAGTGTAAAAAAAGACCCAAATGAAAGAAAGTCTGCTCATGAGCTGCTGGTATGTAAATATATGGATTCCTCTATGGCACCTTTCCAAGTAGTAAATAAAATTGAAAATTAAGGTTGTTTTACTCATGATTTTCAATGTGAATACAGGGAATGCCTTTCTTGAACATGTATGATAATATGGACCTGTCATCTTACTTCAACAGTTCAGGATCACCACTTGCAACACTTTAGATCTTACGTGGTATGTCTATGCTTTAGTTTGGTCATAATCTTCCTATATCTGTTGATCTGCAACACTACAGGACTCTGCCTTCGGAATTAAGTTCACATGCTTAGATGTTGGACTGGTTACATGTTTCCACTTACGAAGCTTGTTTTCACTATCATGATGAGATAAAGCATATCTGGTCTTTTGTTCATATTTAAAACATAATTGTAAAGCTAAACCAACTGCGTCGCCTTCTTTTTGGCATAGTGCAGAAGGAACAAGTAACCGGCCAGACTCCTAAAGAATGTCAACTGAAACCAAAGTAATAAAAGCATGGAGGATATGTAGTTTTTGTTGCCAGAGCAAGACTTATTTGAGCGGCTGTAGTGATGACAAGGCCCAAAGTTGAGCATTGTGATTATATATATAAAATCTTGCCAGAGGACCTGGAGTGTGAGGTATACTTTTATTGTTGTGTTGTTAATGTTTTCATACACTACCTTTCAAAAAAATAAAGAAAAGAAAAGAAGAGCTGGCTAGATATCAAGAACAATTTATAAACTTCCTGAATTAGGATTTGTAATGAAGTAGATTCTGGAAGTGAATCCTTACCTGTCTATCTGAGCTCCAGGTGCACTAGTTCTGATCAGATTATCGAATTGCATGTGTTATTGGCCTGGAATTGACATTTAGCCTAGCGAACCACATGGTCCCATGACGCATGGATGCATAAGGATGCTCACTGTTAGGTTTTCTTAAATAGAACAGGAGGTTATGAAGCACTACACACCTGACAGCCTCGGCGATGGACACTGTAGAAACGAGCAGTTAAATCGCTTAGACCATGATTTATTCCATTTGATATGCTCTCAGCTTTCAGCATTTTACGAGGAAGTTCCGAAAGGTATAGCATCAACCACATCTGGTTTCCTACCACACATTGATGTAAACCTCCATGGGGGTATGCTATTTAACACATGGTTGCAAAAAGGAAGGTACTCTCTCAATTAGTTGCTAAATGAATGAACGGAGTAATCAGACCAATCTCAACAATTATCTTCTTTTCACTGAGCGACTTGATCCTTGAACCATAACTTGTTGGAATAATTTCAAGAAACCGAATAAAATTAAGATCACTCCCTACACTGAGAAGTATTACAAGGCAGATAAAATCAAAGTTCTCAACAATAAAATCCCAGAAGTTTGCCTAAGAATCACTTGGCCCCTACGGGAGTCTGGAGCAAACATGATAATTGAGGATGCCAAATTGCCAATGCATGACTAACATATAGCATCCCGGGACAGCTTAAGTAATTAAAATGTACACCTACGACTGTACGACACACCCCAGATTTTGGCTTTATATGCAGCATCTAAGCACATTAGAAATGTTATAATGTGTTAAAATTTGTGCCATGAAAATATGGAAAAAGGGTGAAGGAAGCCTAGAGTTCTGACATGAAGGCCGTGGCTAGGACCATAGATAGAAGTGTACTCAAGCAGTCAAGCCTAAAGTCTACAGTTGTATAGAAGAAATTATAAGGGAACTTAATTCTCAATATGGGTGAGATAAGATTCTATAAAGTTGACAATCATGAATACTACACTATTATATCAAATACAAGCCATTACAAATTTACAGCCAAAGCTTTCAACAGTGTCTTTGAAGTCATGCATTGCTTTTCAGAGAAGAAAAAAAAAAGAAATAGAAAGAAATGCAAATGTCATTCTCATGGAAAAATAATTCTAAACAACAATGTAGATGCAAAATTACGTTTATATTCAACACAAGAACAAAGGTATTCTGCATTTACCTCCCCCGTAATGCCAGGTTTATCAGAATGCGGCAGATGGCATTCTAGCATACAATCTCAGGTGCTCATATCCAAAAGAGCAATTTCACCTGCAAACATTTAGACTTCTTACATGGAGATAGAGATAGAAAGAGATGGTAGAAAATGCAAAATTCATTACAAACTGCGAATTGAAGCGTACCCTAGTATCAATAGGACAGAATCCTAGAAACACGGTAAAAGGAAGCTCAAATTTGACGCCGAGACCTTTAAGTAAGAAGTTAATAAATAAACGCAGTTGGTAAAGATCTTACCATAGTTCCTGAGATGTTTAAGTGAAAATCTGCAACTTCAAGCGATAAAGCAGGGGAGACTAATCTAATATAGCAACTATTAATAGTAGCAGCAATTGGCAAAGTGAAATAAAGATGCATAAACCACATATATGATTATGTTTACAAGGTATAATTAAACTGAGAAAAAAACTAATTTTATTAGTAATAAATGTATGTACAAGAAGAGCATTGCACTCTGATTTGTAAAAGCTACAGCCAGGATACAGGGTCTGCTAATATATAATTGCTAAGACATGCTAACTTGTAGGAACAGAATATCTTTACACTCAAAATCACCAACTCGAGAAAAATTCAAGACATCAAAATTATTTCACTCGAGAGAAATCATCAACTTGTGGATAAGTCTACAAAGAATCTGTGTAACCTAACTGTGGACTAGACAGTCAAACAACTATCCATGTAAAGGTCATTTCCTGATGGCACTAAATAAGAATTTGTTTGTCAACAGTCTAATGAAACAAGACTATACGAAGAAAATGAATTCAAACCATCATATGCAAGTCGGAAAGATCATCCATGGGAATTTCAAGGCCCATGAAGTCATGATCTTGAAATCCGTCATCGTCGATGTTCAACCATGAACCCAGATCTTGTCCTGGTAGCTGCAAGTCATCCAATACATCCAGGCTAAACTTATCTTTTTCTCTGGCATTATTATTGGCAGTTATCTCACTTAACTTTGATACGGAATTTGACATTTTGGGTTGCTCAGACATCTTGCCAAGAAGGCCATTTACAGAAACAGACAGTTGAGTTGTTTTCTGCTTAGGCTTTGCTTTCAACTTCCTTTCCCCCTTAACATTGGATACTGGTCGGCCAATCTTATTAGTTCCATTTCCAGATAAAACCTCTCTACCATGTCCCTTCCCTTCCCTATCCCTCTCACTCCTCTTTCCTTTTGTACTGCTTGACAAAGGACTTCCAATGCTTGACTGGGCACTGGAAATACCACCAACTGCACCTTCCAGCAGTAACTCTCTCTTCACCCTTTTAGAACACAAGTCATCTTTAACAGCAATTTGATTGGATAACCGATTGTTTGGTGGAAGCAGATCAGGCGAATTAACAGCATAGTTATCCCTCTTTGGACCTGCCAGATAAGTAGAGTGTGCGAAACAGCAGAAGTTGCATAAAAGACCAAACCAACATTCCACAACAGAATTTGCCTCATAAGACAGAAAAGTTGTAGAAATAAGAAAAGGAAAACAGCTCTGCAGACTGCAGAACTACAATGAAGAACGTTTGCATATAATGATATTACATGGAACCAAGCACAAATGTGAAGACACAATTAAAGTGTGTATTTCTCCGCAAGAATCAAGTAAGTACCAGAATTTCTAGCTTCTAGAGAAGGGATGGAGTTATTGGAACACGGCTTCCCAGATTCATCACCATTTAGGAACAAACCAGAAAGAAACATGTCTCTAAGCATGGGCTCATTGAAGCAGCTCTTGCCTGAATCTTCAAATTTATGATTTCGATCTAATGTCCGCTTAACAAATGCTAATGCAGCTTGCTTTCTCATTTTGTTACTGGAACTCTTCCCACCGGGAGCATTACGACCCCAACAAGTCTATTACAAGATTATTGATAAATCATCAAAAGCAGAATACAGCATCTAGTATAACAACCAATTGGTAAATACACTATCCAACTTTTAGATGATTAAATATTCTCAATGAAAATGAAATGCAGTAACACAGAGAATCAAGTAGGTATATCCACCGTCGTAGGAAGCAATGGAGAGGAGAAAAAACAAAAGCAAATTCAAATTCTGGGACAATATTCACTCATAATATAAAATTTGAATATAAAAGCTCTAATTGTTATTCGGCTCTTAGTATTTTAGTTATCTTCGTATGTATACAGCTGAAGAAAAGAAAAGAATGTAAGAGGTAATAGATAAACCTCTGCTGACCAAGCTACTCATAAAGTTTTTATGAATTTCCATTATCTAAACCTCAGAAACTCAAGAACAGTTTATTCAATCGGATCAAGGAGAAGTGGAGAGGCATTATCTACACGGAACTTGGAAACCAAAATATTTTAATGGAACTATTTTGTCTGTTCAGCATCTGAAAACCATGATGAGTTTGAACTACCGACAGTAGATAGTTCTCTCCTGTCACATAGATCTTCACCAATTTCACTTTAATTATTATTATTTGAGTCAGCTAAAGTTAACAATATTACCATTCCTGCTCATTTGCAACTATTTTCCTTGAAATTATGAAAACCAAAATAACAGGGAGACTGAACAACAAGAGAATTACCATGTACTTTTCATATGCCATCGTGACAAGTTTGTCGAGAGCAAGTTGTTCAAATTCCCTATATAAAACAAAATTTGTTAAAAAAAACACTAGACTCCTAAGACTTTAAATTAAAAGACGAACAACAAACTATCTAAAGAGAAAGGATAAA
Organism: Abelmoschus esculentus; assembly: GCA_035048815.1. Lineage (NCBI taxonomy): Eukaryota > Viridiplantae > Streptophyta > Magnoliopsida > Malvales > Malvaceae > Abelmoschus > Abelmoschus esculentus. Next base: position 28,554,491 of record JAUCBN010000002.1, read on the forward strand.
ACAATACTTCTCCTGATTTCTTCTTGTTTCAGAGGCAGCTTCCAACAAGTTATCAAGCAAGCCTTTCTTCTTTGAAACCTATCGCATTCGCAACAAAATTACAAAATGAACTCTGAAAAAGTTTAGAACTTTAAGATGGAAAATCCAACAATAAGTAGCAAGGGACAAAAGAAAGAACTTCTATATCCAGTGTCAGTTATCATAAAAAAAAGAAGGGTGAAACAATGATGTAAATGATAAGAAAGCATCAGATTCTGTATTAGAACTTCAATAATTTAGTCGGGAAACTACCTGTTCATTGTGCTTCTCCTCTAGCTTACTAATGTCTGCACAAATTTCATCATCCACTTGTGCTATGTCAGGCTGAAAATAGTGAAATACAATAACATCAAGGCAGAACTAGAAAATGAAATAAAACAGATGAATCTGACACAAACATGTAAATCACCACAGACTAAAAAAACACTCTTCAAAATGAGAAGCTGCAGTGTCCATACATGAACCATTTAATAACTAACCATTATTCAGTTAAGGACAGAAATGCAGACCAGATTGCTAGATCAGGAAATTTATTGATTTTGAAACAACAAAATGCGTACTGCTGGATGAAACAATATTATGCAACAAAAGGCTAATGCAGAATTTAACACACACACACATATATAATATATTCATGTAGAAGTAGACCAACCAGTGCTTCTAAGAAAATTCCAATGCTTTGGGCCTCCAGAATGAGTTTCTCATTTATCTTCATACTCTCATACTGGAATTCTGAACAAATCATGCCAGGCAACGGTTGGTCTCCAAAAGTCTCATTGAGGGACGGACTTAAATTTGAGTTAATTCCTGTACTTCTCAACACATCAATTTCAGAATCATCATGTTCTGGCTTCCCAGTTATCTCATAACCATTGAATGAAGTATCCCGAGTAGAGTGGAAGTTAACAATATGACTCAAACCACTGGATCCCAATTCTCTATCTATCTCAAATTCAGTTCCATATACATCAAATGGTAGGTCCTCATTTCTAAAGTCACTAATTTCTTCTGGAATTAGAGCTGCCATAAATCTCTGACAGAGAGAAATCACATTTTTGTCCCCTGTATCCAGGACCAATTGTGGTGAGAAGACTTCATCAGGTGATATTACAGAAGCAATTCTACCATCTCTTTCCTGTTCAAGCAACCCACATCCGTTGGGGATGATACTACAACCATTTGTAATAGAAGGAGCATGTGTTGATCCCAGTTTGGTGAGTTCATGATTTCCCTACAAGATGTGCAAAGAATTCAGAGAGACCACATCAGTTGTGAAAAGAATGGGTTCTCCAGTCTCAAACTTTAATCACAATGAAACCATAAACATTTTATGCAATTCAATAAGAAACCAGAAGATGCGAGTACATCTGTCACTCTGCTACTATTTACCCTTTTCACTGGAAATAATGCATTCAAAAAAACAGATTGGGTATTCTATTTTCACCCCCCCCCCCCCCCCCCTTTATCTTGGATTAAGTTTTCAGTAAAAATATGCTAAGGTGTTATAATAGCAGTGGCAACCAATCTTAATTTTTTGGGCAGGGCGGGACAAGGAACGTACCTGCTGCTTCAAATAGGCAATGTCTGCGTCAGATATGATACCAACAAAAGGCTCCATCTGCCTCCAGAAGGAGTTGGGAAAGGCATGGGCTGCAATAAAAGTAAAATCAGCCAACGCAGAAGGATAAATTTTGACCAAAGTAAAATCAACGTAAGACACTACCTGAACTTATAAGAGAGTTTACAGCAGCCACCAACTCTTCATGTCCATCCTCTGAATCAACTAAAAAAATTGTACCAAGAGTGATTAGAAGACACAAACATGCAATAGACAATTTAGAATTCATAAATTTTGTACGCATCGATATTTAAGAATCCAAGGAAGTTTGTACTTAGAATTGAGTATAACTACCAAGAAAATCTGCAGCGGCATTAATAGCCGCATGTTTCTGGCGTGCATAGGCCTTGCGGTCAGTTAGCTTCCTAGTTGGAGGGCGACCAGCCTTGCTGAAGAAAACATTCTTCAATTATGAGATTTCAAACAGAAAGAATGATGTTTCTAGAAAACAATAAAAAAATATTATTGGAGAAAAAGGAAGGTGGTTGGGTAGGAAGAAATATTTAACCTTTCAGCCTTATCCAAGCCAAGCCTGGCAATTCTGAGTTGTTTTGCTGTCCCCACATTGCCAAACTTCTCAATTGTCATTGGCACAGGAGACCTTGAAGAAATAATGCCCCGGACAGTCCTCCCTTGTCGACGAACATCATCTCCATTATCTTCTCCAGCCATCAGCTTCCTCTTTCTGGAAGGAATGGCCAAATTGGATACTTTTTGAACACTCTGTCCAACTTTCTCATCTATTTCATCAGACGTTTTCACCTTTTCTTTAGATTTACTTTCAGCAGCTCCAGACTCCTCACTCTCAGAAAGAGCAGCTGAAGCTAAGGCATCACCTTTTAGTTTAACTGGTCGGGTAGAGCTGTTTGACAAGCGTCTAGCAAACCCTGACCCAATTTCATCTCCTGCCATATCAGACATAGTGTCCAGCGATGGTGTTTCATCATTAGTTGAAACAATAGCAACAAGATTTGCACGTCTTGCAGTACGGGAGCTCTTATGTGGTCTCTGACTGGCCCAGTGGGTGACAGGTGGTGATGAAGACTGAGCTGATGCGCGTTTTCGATTATTAGCACCACCAGAAGTAGGTGGTTTGTTTGTACAATGAGAAAGCTCCCAGTCATTTGATGTCGTTGCCCTGTGAACTAGTGGCGACAACTTTGGAGCTACTCCAGAACCTGAGCGAGGACCATGATTAGATGCATTCATTTTTGAGCTTGAAGTAGCTGTGGGACTATCTGAACTAAATTCATCACGGACACTAATCCTGCATATATTGACAGAAGAAAGGACATGGGAATAAGTATGCATAGTGCAGTAAGGCCTGAAAAGGAAAAGTACTACAGGAGCCAGAAATATAGTTGCCCCAAATAACAAAAACAGAGAAAATTTATGCAAAAGTGGAAAATAAAATATATACTATAAAAGTCATGCGTACTTGTTAACAGCTCTGATATTCACTCTCTCTTTATCGAAAGCAACAGGATGATCTCTCCTATCATTGAGAGGGCAGTTGTTGTCTAGATCTGTCCCAGGAACAGATGACCGTTGACCCAAGCCTGTTAGGTGCGAGATACCTTCTGATTTTCCAGCTCCAACAGATCCATTAACCCTTCCCGACCTATACCGGGGTATACATTTAAAAGAATAAGATTCATCAAAAGGTTAGAAACGTAAAATAAAGGCTTGATTCATGGAATGCACCATATAGAAGATTGGAAGAAATAGAGCACGAGAAAGACCCCTCACAATTTCCCTACAGCCACCATTGTGATACTGTATTAAAGGAACCCCCCCCCCCCCCCCCCCCCCGTGTGAGGCAAAAGCCACAATAAAAGTTCTTGCTTAATGTGTCTGAAAATCAAGCACTTAGATCTTAATGAGAAGATTAGGTCAAATCAAGACAAAAGTACTCTACCTCTCAAACATTATGTGCAAGATGGATTACATCAAAGGGTTGGTCTGTTATATAGTGAAAAACACAGATTGGTAAAAATTAGTAAATCTGCCATCTTATACTTCTCTGACAAATATCATCAAGTGCAAATGCACCTTTAGGGAATTAATTACATCTCCTACATCCTGAAGGCATAAGAAACCTCACATAATCTAGAGCTATATATCATGGGTTGGTGTGATGTTAGATCTCAGCCAAACCAGGATGCCAAATAAGGATAAGGCAGCACAGGATAATAAAAGGTGGCTAAAGCAAATAGATTAATATGAAAGAATGAACAAAAAGTTACCATAATTATATTGTCACTTACCCTGACAATATCATTAACAGCTTGCTCATAGAATAAGAAACCAGAAAAATAATATGCAAATGGAATCAGATTAAAAGAGAACCTTAGAAACATAAAAATACAAGCTAGATATCAGTTATTCACTGCATCTTCTGACTTCCACAACATAGGGAATTAAAAAGAAACAGGAAGAAAGAAAGCAGTTCCAGCATGATAAATTGGTTAGAGGAGAATACAGACAGAAGCAGCTACTGCTATCATTGTTATGAATGATACCCTTATACCCATGGAAATCTTGGCATTGGGCAGAACATTTTGATCATAATATGTTAGTAATCATATTAATGTTTTGAAAACAGGACTGACAGTTGAACTGGTGGGGTTCCCGGTCCTACCCTTTCAACTGACCAGTCTAATTAAAGAGGGTTGTTATTGTTAGAATCATGACCTTTTATGTTAAACAAGTACAGTGATTACTTAAGAAAAACATGCATTTGACACTTTGACTCGATGGTTCATTAATGAGAAGGTAAGTTGTGAAGAATTCAAACCACTTAATTTACAAGAAAAAAAATGAAATTAAATACTGACTCCAGTTCAGTTTTAGAAAGATTGTTATGATAAAAGCTTCAAATTTAATAGTTTCTAATATTCAAGGGTAGTTGTCCTGCTAGCAACCCTTATGCATGCCCCAATGGATTTTCAAGACAAGCATTCAAATATACATCATGGCACATGCACAATAGACGCACTTTCAGCAGCCCTACCTGAAGCCATGGGATTCATTATTTAACCTTGATCGAGCATCAGAAACAGTCCTTTGCTGCATTCCCTGTTTAGATTCTCGGTAACCTTCCATGGGTTTAGGTGATACCATACTTGGAGATACATCAGTTCTTATGCCGGAACGCTTTTTCTTCATCTTTGCCTTTTCCCACCCATCAAGGGTACCTGAAAAAGTTTGATCCTCACCCTGAACGGCACCACTATTTGAAACCCTAAGCAGTTCCCTTTCCCTATCTGCATTACCAGGCTGCCTGACTAAAGCATTATTCCGCATATCCATCTAGATACATTGAACAAATTGTTAAGCCGTCTCTTCAAGAAATGATGGTGCAAAGATGGTGCAACTATGCAGAAGGGCAAGAAAAAGAAATGTAAAACCATATTCGTATCACTGCATACAAAACAGAATATCAAGTGGATCCCTGTACAGTATCACTCATATTCACATAAGCACTGACTCAATGATTGAATAAATATGGAAATCTATTAAAAGGAAGACTAAAGAAAACAAACCACCCACCACATCCTAGTTAGATAAAAAAGAAGTGAGGTTTGGGTTCAGTGAAAGGAAAAGAAGTCAACTAGTAAGGTAGGAACATGATTAGAACTCAAGAGAAGAAATACACAAAGTGATATTGACAATGAAAATTACATTGGAACCAGGGACGGAGCTATTAAGGCCCTAGAAAAAAATTATTTTTTCACTTTGGTCTTCCTATATAAATTGTTCTAAAAATTGGTTTATTCTTGAATTTGCTCTCTCACCACTTTTAAATATTTATGTCCCCCCCCCCCCCCCCAACCCAAAGTCCTAGCTCCTCCCTTGGTTGGGACAGGGCACCCTTTGATCCAACCATATTTGAATGTGGCACAACATAAAACAACCATTGCCCAAGCTTACTAAATGTGTTATATAAGGATCAATAGCAGTATGGAATTATAATATTACCATGACAGAAAATACATACAGATGGAAGATATCAAAAATACAAACCCTGACATCCACCAGAGAAGTTCGAGTACGTTTACTTGGAACAGCATTTTTAGGCCTTTCTTCTGATATCTGCTGTTCAAAATCAAAATCTCCAGCAACAGAATGATTATGCACTCCCATCTTACCAGTGCTTGGGCCCAAGATGGACCGATCACTAGATAACAAGGCATTAGATCTGTCACTAGGAAAGCTTTCTGATCGAGATCTCTTCTTAGATGGTACGCTTGGAAAAAACTTGTTGAATACTGATAAGGCTTCATTGAAAGTTTTCATACGCTCCCTGTTAAGTAATTCATTTTAATAACTATTGAAAACTTCAATACAGAGTACAAAATCTACAAGAACTACCTCGCTTTGACAGAAGAATCACGTAGACCAGCCTTAACTCGTTTGATTTCCTCAGGTATGGGAGAAGGTAGCAACTTGCCTTTTGATGACACAGTGGGAGATTCATCAGCAGAAATGCCAAGAGAACAGCTAATGTGCCGTTTAAAGTCTCCTTGACGATTAGACTTATAATCAGCAGCAACCTTCTTGGCATCAAAACGTAAGCATTGGAAGAAGTTGGATACATCTCCTTGGGCTATTACAGAAATGCTCCTTGACATACTCGTCAGAGAAGATAGAATTTGGTTCTCCATGGTCTCGCAAAAGCTACCCGATCTGTCAAATTGAGCAGCTAAGTGGGCCCCACGCTGCCCACTGGTGTACAGTGGCCTATCTAGGCTACCAGAAGATGGATCAAACTTGCTAGACATTGCCATTGCATCAGACTTTGCAAACCCACAATTTTATTAGGCCGATAATTACAGCAGTGCATGACAAAATTGTAGTACAACAGCGCATAGAGCTGATTTAAACTCTTAATGGCAATAATAACATATCTGTAAAAGAGGAAAAACCAAGGATAAGTATATAAATTCAGTATTAGAATCCAAATCCACTCAATAGTTCCTCAAAATTCAGTTCTATGCAGAATGCACATATAGCAAAGTACAACTAGAAGAAGTAGGATAAAATAAGTCATAAAATAATAACTAGTTATAAAGAAATATCAAATGCAAAGCAAATACGATGAGATTCATCAGCTTCCCCTATCTGTGCTACAGCTTTTTTTATCGTCTTCACTCCAAATAAATACAACAAACAAAAACAGTGAATTAATGTAACTGCAAAAATAAAAGGAAACCTTCAGAAAAAAGTGCCAACAAATCTGGTGTAAATAGCGGTCATAATCATTAAAAAGATAAAAGTCAATTTAACGAAGAGATTCAACAGACAACAAACAGGCCATCCACAAATATATTTCCCATCTACGATTGCATCCTATAAGGCATTTCAGGCATTTATTCATCTCTCAACCTCCACCACTGATAGAATTAATTTTATCTTTTTTTTGTCCCATAAATGACTAAATTAGAATCTAAATAATTTCTATTCATGTCACTGAGCTCAAAGATACTCATGGGGGCATGGTTAGAGTCCTTTCAAAACATCAAGTTGACAAAATTTTAGGTTGCTGAACCTCTAAATTCTGACTAATATCCTTGCTCACAAATATTTTATTCAAGCAACTTTTTTCTCCTCATATGAGAGTCAAATTCATTCTTTTATCTCTTCTCTTCCTTCCACATATGAGATTATCATTTCTCATCAAATGCAGCTTAAATGACTTTCAGTCCTCCTTTAAATAGATGGTTTGTAACAGCCAGCAAAGTGTCAGAGGTATACAATCAGCTTCAAGTTTTGCGTAATACTCAACACTCTTGATTCACACAATAACCTGAATAACTCAAACTCCAGAAGCTACCAATAACTAAGCTCAAGTAGATATTTAGGGTATTCCAAAGCATCATGCTTGGTAAATAATTGAAGGCATACGAATCTAACAGAATTCATTTCATTAACAGTACGTACTGCATTTAATATAAATAATATTACTATAAATAGTATCCTAACAAACCTTAAATCATTCTCTTCAGGTACTCACCAGCAAAAACCACATTAAGTATAAAATAATGAATTAACAACCCCATGAAACTAAATACTATATTTTTATTCAAATAAACTTCTAAACTCAATAACTTCACCTAGATCACCCTCAATTGCATTAAACGACCTATGGAAGATTGATGTTAAGACTGTCTGGCCATCTCTGCAGGGTGCATGTAGCAAAACAAGCATATTTTTGGGTCAAGTCATGTGTATCCAGACCATAGTGACATCCACATAGGTGTGCCAATTAACATATACATAAGTAGATAAAATTGTGGAAATTAACAAGAAGTGTTTACAATCACACTAGTAAAAGTTTTTTTTTTCTCCTTGTCTAATCTTTGGGTATCCACCAAGAACCTACAATTTTAGGTATGAAAATTATTGAACAATTTTAGTAGCTGCACCATAGTCGAGAAAGTTCAAGAAGTAGATCCTAGGAGGTTCGTAAAGTAAGCATCAGCAAATTGTTCTTAAGAATTCAAATTAACATTGGAGTCGAAATTCTGAACCTATTAATTCCCCTACACATATCATTACCAGAATCATGAATCATAGATTGATACAAAGACAATCAGGGTATATTTGTAGCAAAACCTTTTACAACCATGCTATTAACACATTAATTCATGAGATAGTATTGTTGAGAGTACCTCCCGGAACAATTAACCCATCTGAGCAAAATTCACGAGGGTGAATGCATACAATCTCAGGAAAAAGAATATTAAATCGTTAACCTGAGTTTATCTGATAGGATCAAAGTTCAAAAGATTGGTCCGACGCATCTATTGTTGCGCATTAATTACACTCAAACAGAAAAACTCTCATCACTATTTAATTAACTGCTACAGCTAACAATATTCTATACTTTATATTGCATCAGAAAATAAAATATTTATTTTTAAAATGTAAGAGGACCAACACTATTTACTAATGGAACTAACTGTAATTTCAACTGGAAAGAGACTTTTCGAGCATCGCAGCATTAAGAGCATCATTCCCATTTTCGTTGTATCTAACTCAACATAATTGGCTCAGCTACACTTACCTTTACTTCAAATAAATCAAACTAGAATTGGATCACAGGAGAGAAAACAAAACATTATCCAAGTTATTCACATTTCTTATTTTTTGACTAATCACAGACAGTAAAGTCGGTCTAAACTCTAACCTTACCATTATATCCTATAATTCCACGATTCTACATCTTAATCATGCATCAATCATAAACCATCATCTTTACCGGAAAACAAAGGATAATACTAACAATAGTAATAAAAATTGCAGGAAAACCCGAGAAACTAAAAGAAATTTAGATACTAAAACTGAAATGAAAAAATAAAAGAAGTAAAACACGATTAAGAAATTCAAAAAGAAAACCCTAGAGCTCGCTCGCAATCAAGAATGTGAGTAAATCTACCTTCGGTAAATCTCGAAAATAGGAGACGGCGGAGGCTGTAATTTTAAGCAAGGTAATTAGATTCTTTAAATTACGGATACGAAATTGGTTTACGTTATCGATTCGCAGTTCGAAATCGAAATTGGAAAGTTCGTACAAAGCCATGGAGGTCGAAAGCGCCCGTGTTTTGATCGGCAATGGAATTGAGTTAAAATTAAATGGCGATTATGCCCATGAATCATAGCCCATCGGATGCGAGGATGTCGAGCTTCTGACCGGGGCTTTTTGGTAATAAAAGTAGATTGAGTCGGCTCCTAAGACGGCTCGTGGTTTTATGATATGTAATGTAATACGATGAGTTAGGGATATGTTTGTCCTAACAAAATATTAACGGTAAAATGTATAATTTCAGTTAAGAAGACATGTGGACGTTATACTGCTTAATTTTTATTTTTTATTGTGCAAAGGGACAAACGCAACGTACTAAATTTAGAAAGAAAGAAAAAAACGAACTTAATTATAGTTATTTCGATAAAAAAAATTATTATAGAAGATTAAATTCGAATAATTTTATTTATAAAATTTACAATTCCTTACCAAAGAATAATGCTTTCATAGACCACCAAGAACAAGTATCTTGACTCACTGAGTCCAAGTCCTTGAGTTTGAATTTAAGACGATTTAACTCAAGACTAAATGGACATAAAACTCTGGGTTATATAGCTACTACCCGCCAACCCCATCAAAGAACTCGACTTGGTCATTCTAACCGATAATGTCTGCCTGCCTCCATTCCAATTTAACAACCTGGATTCGTTTCCCTCCACGTGGTGAATTTCTGTTGGTCTTGGCCCCACAAACTCATTGCTTCTGACACGTAAGGAAAACATAGCAGATCAGCGTTGAGAAATGAACGGTCTTTACTTGTCGATGTTTTTGGGGTTAGATGCGATCCCTTTACTAGCAGATCAGCTATCAGGGAAAAACATAGCGCATCCAATTGTGTGCAGATGTTCGTACCAGATCATATGATGAACACTTCTATTTTTATATGCGAAAGAGATGAAGCACGTAGGAACAGCTGAAATGATGTACTCGATAGATTATATCATGAATCTTATTTATTACGTCATTCGTGATTTAATCAATTAAATTTATTAATCTTTAAATAACTATTTAATAACTATCATTTTCAATAAAACATGAGTTTTATTTTAATTTTATCGATAATTATAGAAAGATAGATATTCATTTGATTGATAGTTATTTAATGATATAATTAAACATGAATAATAAAATAATTTATCTAATAATTTAATTAAAGACAAAGAATTTCAATAAAACTTTTAAATTTTAATAATATATTAATATTTATAAAAATATATTTTTTACCTTTAAATTATATAAAATTTAATAAATCAATCTCTTTTCTAGATATATCATATTTATAAAATCTTCTATAAATTTTAAAAAATATTTCGTGACATTGTCAAAAAAACGAAAAATAAAGTCGTAAATTGTGTCATTGAAACCATAATTAATTAATTGATTTGATTGGAACATCCTTGTGTTCACATCATATCATCGTCAACAGTATGTCCTGTCTGAAAAGAGTCATATTTGATACATCATTCGTTCAATAATTATGACGTGTCGTTATATAAGCAAAAGTCTAATTACATGCATCGTGTTCATCTTTCTTTCTTTCTTTTAAGATGCATCTTATCATGTGGTTTGTCCAAAAACAGATGTATATATTTTAATGAAAATTAAATTAATTTTTATTCTTTTTTAATTTTTAGTTAATTCTATTTTTGTCATCAAATAAATGAGGATAGCTAAACCACATGATAAGCTTCGGTAGAAAAGGTGATTGGTTACGAGTCTATTCCAATACACGCTTTAAAACGATGAATTAATTGACTTAATTAAATTAGAGATTTATAATCTAAATAAAATAAAAATTAAATTCAATAATTTAAAATATAAATTATCCCGGATAAGCTAATACAAAAAACAACATAAATTTGAATCCAACTTAAAATTAATCAAAACTAAAATTAATTTAAATTTAATATCCAAAATTGATCCGAATAATAACAATTAGAAAGAAAAAACAACAACTACGTGCTAGTCTTTGTTTTTGAATCCTACGGCATTTAGAGTTGCACAATTAGACTTGTATACTTGTCTGAATTTTACAGCTTTCTTAGTTTCTTTGGGATGGAAAGGTAGCTGTCACAGGTGTGCGAGACAAATTGCTATATAGCGGTCAAGTTGAATTTTAATTTTCTGTTGAAAATATTTAATAAATAAATTTATTTAATATTTAAATATTTATATTAAATAAAAAGTAATAGAATAAGGCGGTTTTACCATCTAATATTTTATTGCATACGTTTACGATAAATCTTAACCTTTAAAATTATAAGTAAAATTATTTTAAAGATATATAATATGTTTTAAAATATCTGGAATTATTGAAAGTTTTGCATTAATATTGTTGTTGATTTTTTTTCATAAATATAATATAAGTAAAATTATTTACACAAATATAGTATTTATTACAGTAATTTTAAAGATGATTTTTAAAACTTTTCTCTAGTTTTTTTTTAAGTTTTCCTGCCGTCGTTCTTCATCATTGTTGTTTTCTACTCGGTGGTCGGCAACTAATTTTTGTGGCATGATTCAGCATACCCTAGCAGCCGATTGTTATAGAGATTTGATTCGGTGTTAGTTTCTGATTATGATTTTGTTGGTGGTCATTGATGGTTAGATCCCCACTCGGTTGATGGTTGTGTACCGATATAATCAGTCTTGGGTAGCGGAACATTCTACCTGATGATTTAGATCGCTCACCACTCCTTATTCACCGGTTATGTGTCTCGATTGGACAGAGACAAGGAGATTAAGGATGCTTCTGAATTTGATGGTATGCTTATCTCCATAGAAAATATTTTACTTTTCTTTGTTTTTTTTTTATTTTTCGAATACATTGTAATTATAATATTTTCTATGAATTTAATAAAAATTCAGTAGCAATTATTAAAAAAAAAATTAAACAGTGAAAGAAACAAATAAAAAGTATAACATCATCCACATGACAACTATCTATAGAGTTTATTATTTAAAGATGGAGTGCATATACCTCACGTCTTCGGCTTTTGTATGTGACAGATATAATAGTCGGGGTAGGAAAATATTTTTTTAATAAAAATAAATAAATTACTGTTTAAAATTGGATTTTAAATATTTTAACTTAAAAATATAGTAATAAATATTATATTATTAAAAATAATCTGAATTATGTCATATTTATAAAAGTAAAAAAGGAAAAGCAATATATGTGGAACTTCACCAATTCTGTTGGTTAGATGTCTATAAGCCTACCAATGGAAACGTCAAAATCAGCGACAACAGAGTTTGTCTTAGACCCGTTGCTGGTATTGTTGGTCAATCATCTACTATGAAGTTGGCTTTTTATCTTTAAAAAATATATTCCCCCCTACCCTATACTATTACTATGGGCTATGGTCAGCGACCGAGTGATGTGGGAGGAGTTACGTGCCTTCCAAAATTTTTTAACATAATTATATTTAAGTATTTTTATTTTAAATAATAAATAAAATAAAATATTTATTTTTTAAATTTTAAGTTTAAAAGTTTAATAAATCTTTATTATTCTTGTTTGATCATAGCTCTATCGGATGAACATGCAACAAGAACAAAGATTAAAATTTAAAACTCATTCAGAAAATACAATATTTCAGTTATTGGTGGAACCACAAATCCATTATTCCCACATAGAAACCACAAGGCCATGATTCATGCATGAAGAACTCATAACTTAATTAAACCTGGCTCTGGGAAGATGGTGTAAATTCTTGGATGAACCGACAGAATCCATCTAAATAATTATTACTCAACTCTTCATTGTCGAAAATATCTCTCATTTTCCATGCCTTTGCCCTAATCACATCCCCTTCTGGTTCGACCATCACCTGCCTAATCCTCGCAGCCACCGAGTCGCTTGTAAATGAACCGTCCACTTCATTTCTCTCTATTTCTAAACCAACCTTCCTCCCATGCAACAGCCTGGCGTTCAACCCCTGATCCGAACTTGCCCCGGAAAACAAGATCAAAGCCCGACCGAACTTGAGTGACTCGATTATTGAACTCCAACCACAGTGAGTCAAGAAACCGCCGGTGGAAGAGTGAGCTAATATCCGCAACTGAGGTGCCCAATCTCTCAACACCAAGCCCCTGTTACTGTTAGACACGCGTTCTTTGAACCCTGGAGGGATTATGTCTCGATGATTATCCGTCTGCCCGTCAGCCATCGGACGTTTCCTTATCACCCAAACAAAGGGCAAATTGGATTTCTCTATCCCGAATGCCAACTGGTGCATGGACTCTTCACTCAGATTCACTTCACTACCAAGGGCGATAAAGAAAACCGATTTCTCTCCTTTGGTATCAAGCCAAGTTTTTATAGCTTCCCACTTTTCATCTCTTTCATCTTCGTTTGATGGCAGTGAGGGAGGCAGGAGTCCGAGTGGAACGACAGGCTTTTGGTAAAGTTTAATGAGTAATTTAATCTCGTCTGGTTCGAACTCGTAGCTGGTACGCACAGCTACAAACTGACAACCTTGAATCACTCGTCCCAACCGTTGAAAATCAGATATATCATCCATGCACTGTTGGTGGTTCACTATCTCATGGAGTTTCCAAGCTACGTTGCAAGGATAATCTATCCACTCAGGGACGACTGTGAAATCTTCCGGACGCTTCCGAACATCACCTAGCAAAACTGACGGCGGACCCAATAGATCAAAAAAAGTCGCGTTGAATATGCTGAAGAAAACCGAGTTGATGCCGAGTGGAGCGGTAACCTCAGGTAACCAGTAAGGCGCAAAGTCATGGATTATCCAGTTGACGTTTGAGTTGTTGAGGAACTCAGTTAAAGGGACTCGGAGCTGGTCATACGCCTTTTTAAGGTAAGGGACTTTGTCGGCTGGTACCTCGGACGTGGACTCAGCTCCTAAAGGTAAGCCATGAACATGGGGAAGAGAAAACTCGACGAAACGTATGTTAGAGGACAGATGTGGGGGAAGCTTAGGGAGGCGGGCGATGTTTTTTGGGGTGGAAATATAAGAAATCTGATGACCCTTTTGAGCCAAGACTTTTGAGACCTGGAGAAATGGCATTATATGACCATAAGCTAGCCATGGGAACATTACTATGTGAAGCTTTTCTGTTGTGTCCATGGCGTAGTATTGTTGCCAAAGTTTCAGACTGAATACGTTTTTTTCATAATGAAATTGGAGCTAGCCTTGGTTTTTATAGGCACTTGTCTCCATGGCATCAATGATACGTTAGGGTCATGATTGCTTCTAAAACGACTCTCGACTTTTCTGAATAAATATATCATTATTTATTTGATTTTTTTCCTCAATAAATATACTTTTATTTATAAATTTAAATCTAACGTATAAGCCTCGTTATTATTTTTTATATAATTTTTAATTTGATATTTTTAATCAAATAATTCATATTTAATATTGCATAAACTATTTGGTTTAACTTAAAATGTTACTTCTCGGGTATCTTATAACTGAGCGGCAATACAGAAAAGTCAAGAGACGTTTTAGAAGCAATCATGACCCTAACGTATCATTGATGCCATGGAGACAAGTGCCTATAAAAACCAAGGCTAGCTCCAATTTCATTATGAAAAAAACGTATCCAGTCTGAAACTTTTGCAATAATACTACGCCATGGACAGAACAGAAAAGCTTCACATAGCAATGTTCCCATGGCTAGCTTATGGCCATATGATGCCATTTCTCCAGGTTTCAAAAGTCTTAGCTCAAAAGGGTCATCGGATTTCCTATATTTCCACACCGAAAAGCATCGCCCGCCTCACTAAACTTCTTCCACATCTGTCCTCTAACATACGTTTCATCGAGTTTTCTCTTCCCCATGTTCATGGCTTACCTTCAGGAGCTGAGTCCACGTATGAGGTACCAATCGACAAAGTCCCTTACCTTAAAAAGGCGTATGACCAGCTCCGAGTCCCTTTAACTGAGTTCCTCAACAACTCAAACGTCAACTGGATAATCCATGACTTTGCGCCTTACTGGTTACCTGAGGTTACCGCTCCACTCGGCATCAACTCGGTTTTCTTCAGCATATTGACTGCCACTTGTTTAGATCTCTTGGGTCCGCCATCAGTTTTGCTAAGTGATGTTCGGAAGCGTCCGGAAGATTTCACTGTCGTCCCTGAGTGGATAGATTATCCTTGCGACATAGCTTGGAAACTCCATGAGATAGTGAACCACCAACAGTGTATGGACGATGTATCTGATTTTCAACGGTTGGGACGAGTGATTCAAGGTTGTCAGTTTGTAGCTGTGCGTACCTGCTACGAGTTCGAACCAGACGAGATTAAATTACTCATTAAACTTTACCAAAAGCCAGTCGTTCCACTCGGACTGCTGCCTCCCTCACTGCCATCAAACGAAGATGAAAAAGATGAAAAGTGGGAAGCTATAAAAACTTGGCTTGATACCAAAGGAAAGAAATCAGTTTTCTATATCGCCCTTGGTAGTGAAGTGAATCTGAGTGAAGAATCCATGCACCAGTTGGCATTCGGGATAGAGAAATCCAATCTGCCCTTTGTTTGGGTGATAAGGAAACGTCCGTTGGCCGAAGGGCAGACGGATAATCATCGAGACATAATCCCTCCAGGGTTCGAAGAACGCGTGTCTAACAGGGGCTTGGTGTTGATGGATTGGGCACCTCAGTTGCGGATATTAGCTCACTCTTCCATCGGCGGTTTCTTGACTCACTGTGGTTGGAGTTCAATAATCGAGGCACTCAAGTTCGGTCGAGCTTTGATCTTGTTTTCCGGGGCATGTTCGGACCAGCCGATGAACGCCAGGCTGTCACATGTGAGGAAAGTTGGTTTAGAAATCGAAAGAAATGAAGTGGACGGTTCGTTTACAAGCGACTCGGTGTCTGCGACGATCAGGCAGGTGATGGTGGAACCAGAAGGGGAAGCGATTAGGGCAATGACATGGAAAATGAGAGATCTTTTCGACAATGAAGAGTTGAGTAATAATTATTTAGATGGATTCTGTCGGTTCATCCAAGAGTTTAACCAGAGGCAGGTGTGAGTATTGTGTTCTTCTTCATGCATGAGTCATGGCATTAATCTGCTAATTTCTATATATGTGTGAATGGATTTCTATTTTACGTAAAATACAATTACTGATGAACTAGAAATCTGATTTAAGTAGACTTTATTCTCTTCTAATCAATCATAGTAACGTACCCTTCTGCCTCCAACGTTCCCATGGGACATCACCCCTACTGCCTCCAGTGAACATGTTAGTGTCCACAATCCGGTATGATTATTTTGTCTTAGTGGTTAAAAGAATGATTATTGTTTTTAGAGGTTATTAGTTCGAACACTAATAATACAATATAATAATTGAACGATTAATGTCTTGTCTAATGTTTGAGAGAATACTCTAGAACATATACTATTCTAACCTCTATAACTTATTCAAAAAATGTTTAATGTTTACTCTAAAATATTTTAATGTTTATATATTTGATTTTGATTTTTTAAATTTTTATGTATTAATCTTTCAGTTTTTAGGATTAATGCTGAATTTTTTAGATTTTCATATCTTATATCCAATCTTAAAATATATATTTTAATTTAAATTCACTCTCATAAATATTTATGGATCTATTAGTGTCTCTCATTTTAAAATCATTTTCTTATTTTGTTTTCTAAAAAGTTAATTTATACCATCTATATATATAAAAGATTTTTTAATATTTTTATATAATATCTTGAGAAATCTCAAATTTTGAATCACCACCATTCCTTTCCATGCAACATTATCTTCTTATCCATGTACTTTTGAGTAGAATTAAAATCACAACCCCACATCTCTGACGCACAAGACGGACGAAACTCTTTATGTTCAGAAACATATTTAATATTTTTCTTTTTTTTTAAAAAAAAAAAAATAGACTGGTTAGTATGTTAGATTTTATGTTTTTTTAATATTTTAATAGAATTTTTCATTTTTCAGACAAATTCTTACTAAAGGTGTTAAATCTATTAATATTTTTCACTCCTTTCCAGTTTTCATCTCCCGCTGTATCTTCTTCTATATTGGACAGCGATGGCGGTAGCAATCCAAGTGGAACAATTGGTTTTTGGTGAATCCTACTAAGCACACTGTAATAACCCATTTAAACACATTTAAATAACCCAAATACCCAGATCTAATATTAATTGCAAACCCAACAACCCAACAAAGCCCATTACATATCCAAACCCAATTCAAACCCTAATTGTAACCAACTAAACCCTAGCCTCCTAAGCTATTGCCGCCGCCGCCGTTGCCTCTTCCTTGCTCGGTTGTCGACGCGTGAAAACCACGCGCGACGCTTCAAATCGCGCGTGGTAGTCACACGCTCCCTCATTGGTGCTTCTGGCCGGCCGCCGCACTGCTCCACCGCCCAAGTCATGTCTCCACCGTCCAAGCATCGTTTCAGATCTGAAAAAAGATCAGAGATATTTTCATTCTATATATTGTAAAATTAGGGGTATAAAAACCCCTAACTAATCAATGTAATGATTTTTTTTACACCGAAAAATCAGAGATCAATCGAAAAAGACAAGAAATTCGAAGCAAATATCCACCAAACACACAACCCCTATTCGAAAAAAATAAACGAAAATATCAAAGGAAATCGAGGCAAACCGGAAGCAAATCGAACAAGGAAAGGTAAAAAAAAATTTCGGTTACTTATCTTATATTTCAGATCCACACGAATCTGTACATCTTCTTGAAAATCCGAGCCTAGATTCGTATCCATCTCGTTAAAAGGCTTCGGAAAGTGGTCACCTTTCTCACTTCCGACCACCGCGTACGGTGACCGCCACCGCCGACGAGTGGTGGTCCGCCGAGGGAGACGGCCGGAGCTCCAAATCTCCAGAGAGCCTTCATCAGCTTTATTTTGGCTTCATTGTGGAGGAGAAAACAAATGAAAATATGTTTTAATTTTGGGTATAAAAAGAGACCACCAAACGACGTCGTTTTGGTGTCTGATCTTATGACCCAAAACGACGTCGTTTTGGCACCGGGTACCCGTGGACCAGACCCGTTACCGGACCCGTACCCGCGCATAACCCGGGAAAATGGAGAAATTACGCACGTGGTCCCTGAAGTCCTAGCGTGTTCCTATTTTGGCCTTCCAGTTTGCATTTGGTTCTATTTTAGCCACTGTTTTTGCAATTTAGTCATTCTTTTTTTAATTTCTCTCATTTTTAGCTTTATTATTATTATTATTATTTTCTTTCAATTCCGTCCTTGCTATATATTATTTAACCCAAACGTTTTCTAATTTTTGCAGATTAGTCCCTGGAAAATTATATTTTCTCCTATTTTCCTATTTTATTATTATTATTAAATATTATTAACCGTTTTTATTACAGATTCGATAACAGATTATATTTTCGATCGTATAAAATATTTTGTAACCGATAGGTGCCGATTCCAGGCGTTGTAGGGGTGCTCATCCTTCCCTACGCGTAACAGACTCCCGGACTCAACTCTGGTTTTGCAGGCCCAATTTGGTGTTCCAATCGCACCGTAAAAAAACGATTGGTGGCGACTCCCCGAACGAATTCCGGTGATTACAGCTGGCGACTCTGCTGGGGACTTTTTTGCGAGTCGAGCCGCAAAATCGGTTACATTTTATTTAATGATCGAAAATATAAATTCGATTTATTTTAATTCTGTGATTCTCGTTTTATTTTATTTATTTTAAATTTTAAATATTTTACTAATATTTTAAAATGTTTTCCAGGTCTCCATTTCACGAGCCCTCAACCCGGGCATTGTCCAATTAAGTGGGAGCATGAAACCACTCCTTCGTGAGGTTCCGCCTCCGTGTAGGATGGTGAATTGCTTTCGGGATATTTTTCCCTTTGTCTTCGTGAGACCTACGTCTCCGCATAGACTTAGAGAAACGTATCCCCCTGAATCGAGTTTATTATCCTTAGTAGGGAAATAATTTTCGTTCGGGTACCTTTTAGAACCAAACCACATCTAGTGAGCTCTAGAAGCCTACCCTTAGAGCTGTCATGTCGGACCTCTGCCCGATTAGAGGGTCACCCTGTAGGGATTTTCTTTTAGAGAGCGAGTGGGGGGTTATATTCATTTACGCCCTTTAATTCATATTATTTATTTCTCGTTTTTTATTTTCGCAATATCTTTGCCATGTGCATATTCATGCATCATAAAGCATGCACGTTTTTGTTTAATTCGATATAGATGTTTTTGTATATTCGTTTCTCGTTTTTTTTTTGCATTCGCACTTCTATTTTTATCTTATAAAAGAGGTGTTGATAAAAGTACAACCGTTAGAAAGGATCGGTCACGTAAGAACCGTTTTCTCGATAAGGTGAGGGGCACCAGAATGAGTTCCACTAGTGACATTAAGAGAACATGGCTCGAGATAATTCGTGCCAACAATGATGGAAGGCCCACCTTGACCAGACTCAAGATTAAGATGGTACCATGATCAAAGCTTTAAAGCAAGTCCGAGAAAATGGTCGAATATCTATGGATTCTAGATGTTCGAACCAAATTTTTTATTTGGGGCAAGAAACCGATAATGCTTTCCCAGAAAATCAAAATTTCGAAGATGAAGGCTAAGCAAGACCCATTTTATGTAGAGAAAGCTTCGTTCTGATTCGAGCTTCCTTTTCAAGATTGTACTAAATCAACACCCTTTTTATAACATATTTTATACCACTTTGCATATACATGACACCATTCTAGTTGCATAAGCATGTCATATTACATTATATCCACCAGGATCCTAACATCAGAGGGGCATTTTCTTGCAGTCATTCTAAGCAACATCCTCGTCTCATCAAAAGCAAAGCCAAAATAATGGAAGAGAGATTAGCCAAAATTGAGCAAGCACATGAAGATATCAAGCGGGACCTAGAAAATAGGTTGGAAAAAGCGCAGTCAAATACTCGCGCTCACATCTCGCAGTCACAAAATGATTTATTCGAGAAGATATCTAATCTGTTGGCAGACAGAGATCTAGAAAAACGGAAGGAAATGGTTATTGACCCTAGTGCAATGGTAAAACACTCAGGAAATTCCCTTTAAACTTGTATATCAATTGATGCATCCAAGGCACAAAGCAATCAAGCCGAGTCCTCACTCCCAGGAAGTCTGGTAATTCGTAACCCCAAGGAATGTATGGTACCAGATTTTGACGAAATAGATAAGTTAAAGGTCGAGTTATGTAAGAAGCTCGAAGACCGATGCAAACGACTTGAGGAAAAGTTCAAAGCCATGGAAAACATCGACCAGTTCCCGAAAATAGAAGCAAGAGACTTAAGCCTGGTCACAGATCTGGTGTTGCCACCAAAGTTCAAGACGCCAGAGTTCGAAAAATATAACGGGACCACCTGCCCAGAAGCTCATCTCACCATGTACGTCAGAAAGATGACTGGTTATATCAACAATGATCCGTTGTTGATACATTGTTTCCAAGATAGTCTGATTGGATCAGCAGCTAGATGGTACAATTAGTTGAGCCGTTCCAAGATAAATTCATGGAATAACCTAGCTCAAGCCTTCATCAGGCAATTCAGTCACGTCATCGACATAACCCCTGATAGGGTCACTTTACAAAATATGCAAAAAAGACATGATGAGAGCTTCAGACAATATGCTCAGCGCTGGAGGGATGTTGCTTCCCATGTGCAACCACCGTTATCAGAAAAGGAAACAGTGACACTTTTTGTGGGAACGTTGGACAAGCCTTTCCTTAGTCGAATCTTGGGAGGTGTCACAAAGGACTTTTCAGACATCATAATGAATGGCGAGATGATTGAAAACGCTATTCGAAGTGGAAGACTTGAAGATGATGAGGTCGATAGTACCGATGTCCATAATGTCGGCTATTCAAAGTCGCTGACAGCGGGGCAAGCAAAAGTCACAGCCTCGAATACACAAAATTTCACGTCCATTCCGATATCTTATGGCGAATTGTACAAAAATCTGTACGATGCACATGTGGTATCACCGTTCTACACGAATCCCATACAACCGCCATATCCCAAGTGGTATGATCCCAATGCCCAATGTGAATACCATGCCGGAGTCGTGGGGCATTCGATTGAAAATTGTATCAGTTTTAAGAAACTTATCGAGAAGTTCATCGAAATGAGAGTCGTACGATTCGAGGACTCTGTTGAATCTGATACAACCGTGAATCCTTGACTGAGGGATTCAACTACAACTGTTTTGACAGTCAGACTTTAAAGAATTTCCTACTGTTTTTGGAACTTTTCTAAGTTATGTACCGAAGAATACTCTTGTCACTTTTGGCCCGAAGAACTTTTTGTAAAAAGGCCTAAGTTTGTCATCATACGATAATAAAAAGGAACTTTTTTCTGCTACATACAACAAGCATTCTTGTTTACGCAAATTTCGAACAAATCGCTCATCATTATGACCGAACAGATATTTCAGGTCCATAGATACCGAATCATCGAGCGATACTAAGATCGACATAGAACTTGTACTCAAGAAAATATGTGTCTGAACGAATTTCTGAACTGTGGAGATAACTAAGATTTTGATTCACTTTCTGATCCGTAAATAAGAATGACAAATTCTATCATAAAAAGAATCTACAGGAAGGGGCATGATAAGCCATCCTTCATTTTGCACCGCTTCGAGCTTCTATCTGAGCAGCCTCTTTTTCCCTAGTCTAGGGGATAAACGTTATATTACTCATTGAAGTCAAATTTTTTCTCCTAATCGCAGGAAGGGGGCATGGGAAGCCATCCTTCGCTTCATATCAAATTGAACTTTTACTGGGGCAACCTCTTTTTCCTTAATATAGGGGATAAACGTTATATTACCCGTAGAGGTCAAGAATCTCTTCAGCTTGGATTTTGCCAAGATCAAAACGAGATGAAACATAATTCTGTAATACGAGAATTTTCACTCAAAGCCTTCAAGACACAAAATGGCTCGCTAAATCGATTCTATCAAGCTCATGGGGCATCACATTTTGAACTGAGAGCAATCTTTATTCAGAAAAAAACATTCTTCGAGAAAATATCTCAAACTGAAAATAGTCACTCAACAAACAGAGTGGAGTCCGATATTTCACCCGATGAAGGAGGCATGACTATCAGAGTCTCAACAGACAATCAGACCAATCAACTAAGCCAATCTTGAACACAATCATCATCATGTGCATTTTGCATTTCATGCTAGGATCATGCATGCATGCATACATCATACATGTTAGGATTAGAATGCATGCTAACCTTAACACTTTGAATTTATTTGCGAAAGTGTTACAGATCTTGTCCTTTCAGCAAGCAATGGAACAGACGAACGTGGCATCGTCATCAAAGGCACTTCGATAGAATAGTGCACCTCTACTCTAGACTACAACCCTTCATCGGGGAGTGCAGGTAAGTATCCTTATCCTTTGCACTTACTTTTACTCAGTAGATACAACATTTGGTGAAAAAGTAAAACCAATGTGCGAAAAGGACTATTCGAATGTCCATCAAAATCCATTTTCATGAATGGTCAAAGGAAACCGATCCCTTTGAATAAATCCAATCTCAGGATTGGTACCAACTGATTGTACCCAGAGTAATGGTTCAACTAGCCTGGGGCAAATGGCCACCGGTAAAGGCGAGTCAAATCCGTTGATCCCTGTGCATTTGGGAAAAATGCATTAAAGAGGACTATTCAAATGTCCTTTAAAATCCATTTTCACGAATGGTCAAAGGAAATCAATCCATTTGAATAAATCCAATCTTAGGATTGGTACCAACTGATTGTATCCAAGATAATGGTACAACTAGCCCGGGGCAAACGGCCACCGGTAAAGGCGAGTCAAATCCGTTGACCCCTGTGCATTTGGGGAAAATGCATAAAAGAGGATTATTTAAATATCCTTTAAAATCCATTTTCAAAAATGGTCAAAGGAAATAAATCCTTTAAAAAACTTCAATCTCACGAGTGTACTCAAAGAAATAGTACAACTAGCCCAAAGTCAAGGCTACCGTGTAGCAACATTAAAAATCTGTCAGATCATGCTTCTTCGTCAGTGTTGCAGCTAATTTGAGTGTCAGAACTCGACGTCCCTAGATCTCGCTTCTCCGATAGTGTTGTAAGTGGATCAATTGACATCTCCCATCTCAGCGGCAGTGTTGTAGATGGATCAGATAAAACAGGCTTCTTCGTCAGTGTTGCAGCTAATTTAAGTGTCATAACTCGACGTCCTTAGATCTCGCTTCTTCGGCAGTGTTGTAAGCGGATCAAAAAGGTGTTTCCCATCTAGACGGCAGTGTTATAGATGGATCCGATAGATCACGCTTCTTCGTTAGTGTGACAGCTAAATAGAGTGACATCTAGACAGCTCGTTGTCAGATCTCGCTTTTCCGGCAGTGTTGTAAGTGGATCAAATGACACTTTCCCATCTCACGGCAGTGTTGCAGATGGATCAGACAAACCATGCCTCTTCGTCAGTGTTACGGCTTAAGAATGACAGAATTCGTCGTCAGGTCTAGCTTCTCCGGCAGTATTGCAAGCAGATCAAATGTTGATCTCAATCTCAGCGTCAGTGTTGCAGATGAACCAGATAGATTGTGCTTCGTCAGTGTAGCAGCATGCAAACTCATTCTCAAATGGTGCTTCTTCGTCAGTGTAGCAGCATTAAAACTCCGTTAGATCATGCTTCGTCAGTGTTGCAGCTAAATTGAGTGTCAGAACTCAACATCCTCAGATCCTGCTTCTCCGGTAGTGTTGTAAGTAGATCAATTGACATTTCCCATCTCGGCGGCAGTGTTGTAGATGGATCAGATAAACCATGCTTCTTCGTCAGTGTTGCAGCTTAAGAATGACAGAATTCGTCGTCAGGTCTCGCTTCTCCGGCAGTGTTGCAAGCAGATCAAATGTTGTTCCCAATCTCAGCGTCAGTGTTGCAGATAAACCAGATAGATTGTGCTTCGTCGGTGTTGCAGCTTAACCGAGCATCAGAATTCCTCACCAGATCTCGCTTCCTCAGTGGTGAAGCTATATCAGACATCAGTGTTCGTACCAGACCGTGCTTCTCCGACAGTGTTGCAGCCAGGTCAAGTCCACGACAAAAATAATAGTATCATCAGCTCAAGTTTTGTGCGTCTCCTCCAACGGATCGTCAATTTTGAAAGTTTTGTCAACAAGGGCGGTGGAGTAGATCAAGTTGAAGCTCCAAAAGAAAAGGCGGTGGTCACCGAAAACCAAAACCTTACCAAAAGAACCTCAACCACACCAAAAGAACCAAAACCTTACCAAAGAGGAACCATTAAACCATGCCAGAGTAAATGGGTTATTCTTTATCTTTGCTCTATTGCTGTTACACAACAATGAGCAAAGAGGGGCAGCTGTAATAACCCATTTAAACACATTTAAATATTAAACCCAACCCAAATACCCAGATCCAATATTAATTGCAAACCCAACAACCCAACAAAGCCCATTACATACCCAAACCCAATTCAAACCCTAACTGTAACCAACTAAACCCTAGCCTCCTAAGCTACTGCCGCCGCCGCCGTTGCCTCTTCCTTGCTCGGTTGTCGGCGCGTGAAAACCACGCGCGACGCTTCAAATCGCGCGTGGTAGTCACGCGCTCCCTCATTGGTGCTTCTGGCCGGCCGCCGCACTGCTCCACTGCCCAAGTCATGTCTCCACCGTCCAAGCATTGTTTCAGATCTGAAAAAAGATCAGAGATATTTTCATTCTATATATTGTAAAATTAGGGGTATAAAAACCCCTAACTAATCAATGTAATGGTTTTTTTACACCGAAAAATCAGAGATCAATCGAAAAAAACAAGAAATTCGAAGCAAATATCCACCAAACACACAACCCCTATTCGAAAAAAAATAAACGAAAATATCAAAGGAAATCGAGGCAAACCGGAAGCAAATCGAACAAGGAAAGGTAAAAAAAAAATTTCGGTTACTTATCTTATATTTCAGATCCACACGAATCTGTACATCTTCTTGAAAATCCGAGCCTAGATTCGTATCCATCTCGTTAAAAGGCTTCGGAAAGTGGTCACCTTTCTCACTTTCGACCACCGCGTACGGTGGCCGCCACCGTCGGCGAGTGGTGGTCCGCCGAGGGAGACGGCCGGAGCTCCAAATCTCCAGAGAGCCTTCATCAGCTTTATTTTGGCTTCATTGTGGAGGAGAAAACAAATGAAAATATGTTTTAATTTTGGGTATAAAAGGAGACCACCAAACGACGTCGTTTTGGTGTCTGATCTTATGACCCAAAACGACGTCGTTTTGGCACCGGGTACCCGTGTACCAGACCCGTTACCGGACCCGTACCCGCGCATAACCCGGGAAAATGGAGAAATTACGCACGTGGTCCCTGAAGTCCCAGCGTGTTCCTATTTTGGCCTTCTAGTTTGCATTTGGTTCTATTTTAGCCACTGTTTTTGCAATTTAGTCATTCTTTTTTTAATTTCTCTCATTTTTAGCTTTATTATTATTATTATTATTTTCTTTCAATTTCGTCCTTGCTATATATTATTTAACCCAAACATTTTCTAATTTTTGCAGATTAGTCCCTGGAAAATTATATTTTCTCCTATTTTATTATTATTATTAAATATTATTAACCGTTTTTATTACAGATTCGATAACAGATTATATTTTCGATCGTATAAAATATTTTGTAACCGATAGGTGCCGATTTCGGGCGTTGTAGGGGTGCTCATCCTTCCCTACGCGTAACAGACTCCCGGACTCAACTCTGGTTTTGCAGGCCCAATTTGGTGTTCCAATCGCACCGTAAAGAAACGATTGGTGGCGACTCCCCGGACGAATTCCGGTGATTACACACACGAAGCGCTTCGATCGGGTTCAAATTCATAGCAGCTTCTCAGGGCCAGAAATTTGCAATTTAGAAGCATCGTCTCGTACCGTTCTGTATCACTTATAGTATCCTCACACTCTCGATGACTCGCCATTTCATGGAGCTTGTAAGCTATGTTATTAGGATAATTCATCCACACCGGGACTACCGTAAAATCTTCACTGATTGTCTACTTTTATGGAGCAGATCAGATGGAGGGATCATCTGGTTCGGTCGTAAAGGGAAGTTAAGTCCAAGGTACATAGGGCCTTATGAGGTTCTTCAGAGGGTTGGACCGGTAGCTTATCGACTAGCTTTGCCTCCGGAGTTGGCACGTATACACGATGTGTTCCACGTGTCCATGTTGAGACGTTACCGTTCCGATCCGTCGCATGTGGTTCAGCTTGAGGAAATCGAAGTCAATGCAGATTTGACTTATGAGGAAAGACCTATAGGGATCTTGGATAGAGGAGTTAAGGAGCTTCGAAACAAGTGCATACCTTTGGTAAAGGTTTTGTGGAGAAACCACGGAATAGAAGAAGCAACGTGGGAAGTAGAGAAGGACATGAGAGCTCAGTATCCCCATCTCTTCCTGCCAGGTAAATTTCGAGGACGAAATTTTCTTAAGTAGGGGAGAGTTGTAACGACCCGGATTTTGGATCCGAGAGTCGGGTTAACCCGAGGGTTTGGGCTTCGGTCTTGGACCCGAGTTTAGTGGTTTCGGGCCTCGGGTTTATGTTGGGCTTTGTTGGGCCTTGTTGTGTTGGGCTTTGTTGGGCCTTGTTGTGTTGGGCTTTTGAGTGGGTGTTTAAGGGCATTTTTGTAAATGCCTATTTGGATGGAAAGAAGGGGGTTTGGGGATTGTTTTGTCTGCAAAAAAGTCAGACTTGGTGAAGTCACCATTGTCCCTCCTTCCCCTATCTTTCTTTCAAAACCCAACAAGAAGTGAAGAGAGTTAAAGGTTGAATCTTGTTAGTTTTGTTGAGGAATCACGTTTTGGAGGTGAAAGGTAAGTTATAGAGGTGTTCTTGATCTATATAATGAGGTAGATATGTGAGAGTTTGGTAGAAGTTGGGGTTTAAGAGGGGTTTTGAGGGGAGTACGGGATTGGGTTTTTGGAGAGCCTAAATCTTAGTTGTTAGTGTTTTTAAGCTTTAAGGATCATCTTAGAGTGGTTCTAAGTTGTTGTTACCCTTCCCTTTGTAGAGAAACAAGTGGAAGACCCATCATCAAGCTTGAGGAAGGAGAAACCTTGAGGTTGAGTTTAGAGCTCGGGTTTGTGGCTTTGTTGTTGTTCTTGCTTAAGGTTGGTACTCCCAACTCGTTCTTTACATCTTGCATACCATGGTAGTTGCATACATATAGATGTTGAGGTATGTGTGTGTTGATTGGTGCTTGACATGCTTTAATGGTGGATTTTGGATTTGGATGTTAAATAAGTTGGAACTGATGTTAAAATGCCTTAATCACCTCTAGAAATGTTTAGAAACGCTTTAGAATTGATTGGATCGAGTTTAGGAATGAATCCTAGAAATTTTTCTAAGTGCAGACTTGTTTTTCGTGCAGGAGTATCGATACTCGGGCTACCAGTATCGATACCCATAAGTGGATTTTGGCTAAGTGGCCAGGTGTATCAAACCATGGTTCGATACCGGGACCTCCAGTGACATAATGACATCGATACCCGTATCGATACTAGAGGGCCCCTTTTTGTTGACTTTGAAAATGGTCAAAGGGTATCGATACTGATATCGATACCCAAGGGTTCGATGCCTTCTTTGGGTAGGTATCGAGGCAGGGTGGTTCGATACCCTATATAGGGGTATCGATTCCCTTGCGAAAACTCGACAAGATAAGCTTTATTTGGAGTTCGATAAGGGGTTTAAAGGCTATAATGAATCTTGTAATTAATAAAATGAATGGTTAACACAAGATTGACGTATTAAAACCTTGAATGACTAAATTATGTTAAGTCTTGTTATTTTGATGTGAGGATCCTAGGTGGATCGTTTATGTGTGTTGAGTCCTTGATTTATGGAAATCCGGATATCCAAAAGTGTTGCAACACGTCGAAGGTTATCCGATGTAACATTCCGGGTGATGATTCTGAAGACCATTCCGGATGTAGGATCCCGATGCTGTGTAGACGCGGGCCTCATTCGATGATACTCGATGTGACATTCCGAGTATGGGATTTGGAGGATCCCGATGCTGTGTAGACGCGGGCCTCAAATCCCGGATGTAGAATCTCGATGCTGTGTGGACGTGGGCCTCATCCTGAGTATGGGATCCCGATGCTGTGTGGACGCGGGCCCTGCTCGTAATGTAGGATCCCAATGCTGTGTGGACGCGGGCCTCACTACCTTGTGTTGATGTTTGACATGTATATGTTGTGTGCGTCATTATACATTGTTTATGCCATGTGGTAGGCAAGCATGCTAGATCATCATATCATGCACGATATTTTATATGTTATGCTTTACTGCTTATGATATGCATGACGTTGGCCGAGTTCGGCGTATCCACTAAGCTTTCGTAGCTCAGCGTTCGAAATATGTTTTCGTGCGTAGGTTAGGTGAAGTCAGTTCGTGGAGCACCATCAAGGTTGGATTTCAACATCGGCCGTGTTGTCAAAGTACATGTATTAGATTTAATGGGCTTGTACTATGTCGAACCCTATGTAATGTAACTCTGTTTATTTTAATTTTGGTTGAATGTTTTAATGGTTTATAATATTTTGGAGCTCCGATCACCTTATACTATTTTGGGCTTGCGTTTTATCTTAATGGATTTTATGAATCATATTTGAATTGAATTTGATTTTAATTTGTTGGGCTTTTGGAAGAAATTTTTGAAACACAGGTTTTGGGCCGGAGGCCCAATGTGACATCCGGGTCGGGTGTTACATTTAGTGGTATCAAAGCTTAGGTTGAGTCGATTCTAGGAAGTCCCCCGGGGAGTCTAGTGTGTTATATAGGTGTTAGACAAGTACATGCTCACGAGTCGATATCGTACTTTCTTTAAAGCTGAAATTTTGATGGTGTACTCTTGTTGTTGTTGTTCTTTGTGCAGAAGTGGTTAAGTATGCCGAGACGTGTGAGGGATCAAGAGGAAAGCCGGGGTTCTCGTAGAGGAGACTCCGACTATGAGTATGAGCCCGATGAGGAGGTGCCGTCGGATGATGCAGTTGGTCAAGGGGACAACTACTTTGCTCAGTTGAACCAGACCTTGCGTTGGATCGTGAGAGCTATACCGAGGCCATCTTCTACGCCTCGTGAAGCACCGGTTGAGAGGGTGCGGAGACAGGGGGCTGTGGACTTCTTTGGTACGGGACAGGATAATCCCGTGCAGGCTGATCAGTGGTTGCTTGACACAAGGTGGATCATGAGACAGATGAGGTTTAGGTCAGAGGACAAGTTGTCGTGTGTGTTGTCGCTTCTGAAAGGCAACGCGAGAGAGTGGTGGGAGACAGTTGAACAGGGGTGGTATCCTCATCGTCCTAAGTGGGAGGACTTCCTTGAGGAGTTTGAGAGCAAGTATGTGGGTGAGACTCACATCGACACCTTGAGGGAGCGGTTTACCCATCTTGTCCAGGGGGACCGTTCGGTCTTTGCTTATGAGCAGGAGTTTCTTCAGTTGAGCTGGTATGCCCCCGAGCTTATGGCTAAAGAGAAGATGAGATGTAAGAGGTTCTTGAGAGGTCTGAGGAAGGAGATCCAGACTTATCTTACTGCTGCCCCACCTAAGGTGTTTTCTGAATTGGCTGCTAGTGCCAAGTCGTTGGAGTAGGTTCAGGGTTTGACCTATGGGCCGTCTGTTGGCCAGGGAGCCACCGGTGGAGCTAGTCAGAGTCATGCGGGTAACTCTCAGTCTCACTCCGGGAGGAGTAGGAGTCGTTGGAATCAGAGTAGAGGAGCATCGAATCAGGGTTCGAGGTCGAACCAGAGATCAGAGTCTGTGGGGTGTAGGAGGCAGTCTGTGTCTTCTACTGCTAGTGGTCCGGAGGGTTTGCAGTAGAGCGCCAGTGTTCAAGTTTGCAATCAGTGTGGCCGGAATCATCAAGGACCGTGTTGGGGTAATGCCAGGGTCTGCTTTCAGTGTGGGTCTTCGGAGCACTTTGTGAAGGACTGCCCAGAGGTTGTGACATCTCCATCAGGTCAGGCTTAGAGGATTGTGTTCCAGGCCCAGAGAGGTCGTGGGTTTTCGCGTGGCGGAGCTAGCCATGCATCAGGAGGTATCTTCCAGTCCACTGCTAGAGCACCGACGAGACAATATGCGGTGAGGGCACAGGAGGACTGTGCTGCGACAGATGTGATCTCAGGTACGTTCAGTTTGTTCTCTGCTCCTATAGTTCTCTTGTGGACTCGGGATCTACCCACTCGTATATCCGTAGCGGGATATCGGAGCAGTGGGGGTTACCAGCGGAGGATCTAGAGGTAGGAGTCCGTGTGACCAGTCCGTTGGGGTTAGATGTGTTGGTGGATAAGGTTTACCGGAGGTGTCCGATCGAGGTACAAGGATCTATCTTTCCGGCCGACCTTATGGTTTTGCCGTTTCAGGAGTTCGACGCAATCCTTGGGATGGATTGGTTGTCCGAACACGATGCGAGCTTAGGGTGCAGATCTAAGAGTTTGAAGCTTCGAGTAGCTGATGGTTCTAAGCTTGTTGTGAGGGGTGAGAGAAACCCGTGTTTAGCGAATGTTGTGTCAGCTTTGTCAGCTCATAGGTTGATCCAGCAGGGTTGTGAGGCGTTCTTAGCTCACGTGGTGGATGTGAGTGTTGAGAGTCCAGCTTTAGAGAGTTTGAGGACAGTTTGTGAGTACCCAGATGTGTTTCCTGAGGAGTTGCCCGATTTACCACCCGATCGTGAGTTGGAGTTTCGGATAGAGGTTTTGCCGGGTACAGCACCGGTGTCCATAGCGCCGTATCGTATGGCACCGGCGGAGATGGAAGAGTTGAAGCAACAGGTCCAGGAGTTGCTTGAGAGAGGTTTTATCCGACCGAGTGTGTCACCGTGGGGAGCACCGGTTTTGTTTGTGAAGAAGAAAGACGGATCGATGAGGATGTGCATCGACTACCGTCAGCTCAACAAGGTCACGATCAAGAATCGCTACCCTTTGCCTAGGATCGATGACCTGTTTGATCAGTTGATGGGTGCTCGTGTGTTTTCTAAGATAGATTTGAGGTCAGGGTACTACCAGTTGAAGGTGGTGGAAGAGGATGTCCAAAAGACTGCTTTTAGGACACGGTATGGGCATTATGAGTTCTTAGTGATGCCGTTTGGGCTCACGAATGCACCTGCAGCTTTTATGGACTTGATGAACCGGATCTTTCAGCCATACCTAGATCAGTTTGTGGTTGTGTTCATCGACGACATCTTGGTGTATTCACGCTCGGTGGAGGAGCATGACTATCACCTTAGAGTGGTTCTTCAGGTTTTGAGGGATAGGCGTCTGTACGCCAAGTTTAGTAAGTGTGAGTTTTGGTTGTCTGAGGTGGCGTTACTTGGCCACATAGTTGCAGCGGATGGAATCCGAGTAGATCCTCAGAAAATCCAAGCTGTGGTGGAGTGGAAACCACCAAGGAATGTATCGGAAGTCCGTAGTTTTCTAGGGCTTGCCGGATACTATAGGAGGTTTGTTAAGGGTTTTTCGATCATAGCGGCACCCTTGACCAAGTTGCTTCAGAAAGGTGTTCCGTTTGTGTGGAACGAAAAGAGACAAAAAAGTTTTGAGCAGCTTAAGGCTTATCTGACAGAGGCTCCCCGCAACCAGAACCGGGGAAAGATTATGTGGTGTTTAGTGATGCTTCCTTGAACGGGTTAGGTTGTGTGCTTATGCAAGAGGGTAAGGTGGTTGCTTACGCCTCGAGACAGTTGAAACCCCATGAGAGGAACTATCCTACACATGATCTTGAGCTTGCAACGGTTATCTTCGCTTTGAAGATATGAAGGCATTATCTCTACGGGGAGAAATGCTACATCTACACCGACCACAAGAGTTTAAAGTATCTGCTCACCCAGAAAGAGTTGAATCTGAGGCACCGTCGGTGGATAGAGTTGTTGAAGGACTATGACTGTGTCATAGAGTATCATCCAGGCAAGGCGAATGTGGTCGCCGATGCTTTGAGTCGGAAGTCCATGTCGGACTTGAGAGCTTTGTTTACTCGGTTGAGGATGACTGACGATGGGGGTCTTTTGGCAGAGTTGCGTATGGAGCCCATACTTGTTCAGGAGATAAAGAGGGCACAGGTGTTAGACGAGGAGTTGGTTGCTCAGTTAGAGGCTGTTCAGAGAGGTGAGTTGTCAGACTTTGAGGTACGAGATGGTGGTTCTTGTACTTTCAAGGTCGGTTGTGTGTTCCAGCTTTAGAGGATCTAAGGGATCGTATCTTGAGAGAAGCTCATCGTAGTCCGTTTTCTGTTCATCCGGGTAGTAACAAGATGTATCAGGATCTTCGTCCCTTCTTTTGGTGGCCGTGCATGAAAAGAGATGTGTCAGAGTTTGTGACCAGGTGTCTAGCGTGTCAGCAAGTGAAAGCGGAACATCAGGTTCCTTCAGGGTTGCTTCAGCCTATCCAGATTCCACAGTGGAAGTGGGATCGAGTGACCATGGACTTTGTCACCGGGTTGCCGATGACGTTAAGGAAGCATGATGCTATTTGGGTTATAGTTGACCGGTTAACCAAGTCGGCTCACTTCTTACCGGTAAGGATGGACTACAGTTTGGAAAAGTTGGCTCAGTTGTACATAAAGAAGATCGTGAGGTTGCATGGTGTACCTTCATC
The DNA here is from genome assembly GCA_035048815.1 of Abelmoschus esculentus. Lineage (NCBI taxonomy): Eukaryota > Viridiplantae > Streptophyta > Magnoliopsida > Malvales > Malvaceae > Abelmoschus > Abelmoschus esculentus. Next base: position 28,587,353 of record JAUCBN010000002.1, read on the forward strand.
GATCATATCGGATAGGGATCCGAGGTTCACGGCGAGGTTGTGGAGGTCTATCCACGAGGCTTTAGATACCAAGTTGCACTTCAGTACAACTTTTCATCCTCAGACAGATGGACAGTCTGAGAGAGTCATCCATATCTTGGAGGATTTGCTTCGGTGTTGTGCCGTGGACTTTTCTCGTAGTTGGGAAGAGCAGCTACCGTTGGTAGAGTTTGCTTACAACAACAGTTATCAGTCAAGCATCAAGATGGCTCCTTTTGAGGCCTTGTACGGGCGTAGGTGTAGAACACCCTTGTGTTGGACAGAGCTTAATGAGAGAAAGATAGTGGGTTCGGAGCTTGTTAAGGAGACCGAAGAAAAAGTTCAGATCATCAAAGAGAGGTTGCAAGCAGCTTTTGATAGACAGAAGGCTTATGCGGATAAGAAGCGTAAGCACATCGAGTATGAGCTTGGTGAGAAAGTGTTTCTCAAGGTATCTCCGTGGAAAGGGATCATCTGGTTCGGTCGTAAAGGGAAGTTAAGTCCAAGGTACATAGGGCCTTATGAGGTTCTTCAGAGGGTTGGACCGGTAGCTTATCGACTAGCTTTGCCTCCGGAGTTGGCACGTATACACGATGTGTTCCACGTGTCCATGTTGAGACGTTACCGTTCCGATCCGTCGCATGTGGTTCAGCTTGAGGAAATCGAAGTCAATGCAAATTTGACTTATGAGGAAAGACCTATAGGGATCTTGGATAGATGAGTTAAGGAGCTTCGAAACAAGTGCATACCTTTGGTAAAGGTTTTGTGGAGAAACCACGGAATAGAAGAAGCAACGTGGAAAGCAGAGAAGGATATGAGAGCTCAGTATCCCCATCTCTTCCTGCCAGGTAAATTTCGAGGACGAAATTTTCTTAAGGAGGGGAGAGTTGTAACGACCCGGATTTTGGATCCGAGAGTCGGGTTAACCCGAGGGTTTGGGCTTCGGTCTTGAACCCGAGTTTAGTGGTTTCGGGCCTCGGGTTTGTGTTGGGCTTTGTTGGGCCTTGTTGTGTTGGGCTTTGTTGGGCCTTGTTGTGTTGGGCTTTTGAGTGAGTGTTTAAGGGCATTTTTGTAAATGCCTATTTGGATGGAAAGAAGGGGGTTTGGGGATTGTTTTGTCTGCAGAAAAATCAGACTTGGTGAAGTCACCATTGTCCCTCCTTCCCCTATCTTTCTTTCAAAACACAACAAGAAGTGAAGAGAGTTAAAGGTTGAATCTTGTCAGTTTTGTTGAGGAATCACGTTTTGGAGGTGAAAGGTAAGTTATAGAGGTGTTCTTGATCTATATAATGAGGTAGATATGTGAGAGTTTGGTAGAAGTTGGGGTTTAAGAGGAGTTTTGAGGGGAGTACGGGATTGGGTTTTTGGAGAGCCTAAATCCTAGTTTTTAGTGTTTTTAAGCTTTAAGGATCATCTTAGAGTGGTTCTAAGTTGTTGTTACCCTTCCCTTTGTAGAGAAACAAGTGGAAGACCCATCATCAAGCTTGAGGAAGGAGAAACCTTGAGGTTGAGTTTAGAGCTCGGGTTTGTGGCTTTGTTGTTGTTCTTGCTTAAGGTTGGTACTCCCAACTCGTTCTTTACATCTTGCATACCATGGTAGTTGCATACATATAGATGTTGAGGTATGTGTGTGTTGATTGGTGCTTGACATGCTTTAATGGTGGATTTTGGATTTGGATGTTAAATAAGTTGGAACTGATGTTAAAATGCCTTAATCACCTCTAGAAATATTTAGAAACGCTTTAGAATTGATTGGATCGAGTTTAGGAATGAATCCTAGAAATTTTTCTAAGTGCAGACCTGTTTTTCGTGCAGGAGTATCGATACTCGGGCTACCAGTATCGATACCCATAAGTGGATTTTGGCAAAGTGGCCAGGTGTATCGAACCATGGTTCGATACCGGGACCTCCAGTGGCATAATGGCATCGATACGCGTATCGATGCTGGAGGTCCCCCTTTTGTTGACTTTGAAAATGGTCAAAGGGTATCGATACTGGTATCGATACCCAAGGGTTCGATGCCTTCTTTGGGTAGGTATCGAGGCAGGGTGGTTCGATACCCTATATAAGGGTATCGATACCCTTGCGAAAACTCGACAAGATAAGCTTTATTTGGAGTTCGATAAGGGGTTTAAAGGCTATAATGAATCTTGTAATTAATAAAATGAATGGTTAACACAAGATTGACGTATTAAAACCTTGAATGACTAAATTATGTTAAGTCTTGTTATTTTGATGTGAGGATCCTAGGTGGATCGTTTATGTGTGTTGAGTCCTTGATTTATGGAAATCCGGATATCCAAAAGTGTTGCAACACGTCGAAGGCCATCCGATGTAACATTCCGGGTGATGATTCTGAAGACCATTCCGGATGTAGGATCCCGATGCTGTGTGGACGCGGGCCTCATTCGATGATACTCGATGTGACATTCCGAGTATGGGATTTGGGGGATCCCGATGCTGTGTGGACGCGGGCCTCAAATCCCGGATGTAGAATCCCGATGCTATGTGGACGTGGGCCTCATCCTGAGTATGGGATCCCGATGCTGTGTGGACGCGGGCCCTGCTCGTCGTGTAGGATCCCGATGCTGTGTGGACGCGGGCCTCACTACCTTGTGTTGATGTTTGACATGTATATGTTGTGTGCGTCATTATACATTGTTTATGTCATGTGGTAGGCGAGCATGCTAGATCATCATATCATGCACGATATTTTATATGTTATGCTTTACTGCTTATGATATGCATGACGTTGGCCGAGTTCGGCGTATCCACTAAGCTTTCGTAGCTCAGCGTTCGAAATATGTTTTCGTGCGTAGGTTAGGTGAAGTCAGTTCGTGGAGCACCATCAAGGTTGGATTTCAACATCGGCCGTGTTGTCAAAGTACATGTATTAGATTTAATGGGCTTGTACTATGTCGAACCCTATGTAATGTAACTCTGTTTATTTTAATTTGGGTTGAATGTTTTAATGGTTTGTAATATTTTGGAGCTCTGATCACCTTATACTATTTTGGGCTTGCGTTTTATCTTAATGGATTTTATGAATCATATTTGGATTGAATTTGATTTTAATTTGTTGGGCTTTTGGAAGAAATTTTTGAAACACAGGTTTTGGGCCGGAGGCCCAATGTGACATCCGGGTCGGGTGTTACACCATGTATGGATAATAATTTAGTCCGAACTTAATTAAAAAAAATCTAGATCTAATTAGATAAAATCTCAATGTTTTAGGTGGTTGAAACTAAATTTCAACGTCAAGACAAGCTTTAATTAGGTTCATCTCTTATTTTGAACCATTTTGTCAATATTAAGTGGGGTACAAAAACATTAAAACGATAATAGGTTAGGTAGTAAATATAAATAGATACTTTATCTTATATTTTATTTTAAATTATTTAAAATTAAATATAAATTACAAATATGATTGAAAATAAAAGAAATTAAGATTAAATTTTAATTTTAATTTTTATATTATAATCTAAATTTTTACCATTCAAGTGAGAACTTGCGTAGATTATAAGCATTTGTATAAATACAAATTCTTACAAAAATAATAATTTTTCTTTTTATAAATTTACCTCTTATTTATTTGTATAATTTACCTCTTATATATTACACAATAAAAAAGTTAAGTTACAAACATTAATTTGAATATATCAGTGTAATTGCAAAATAATATTTATTTAAATTTTTTAACTATTTAATAATACATAAACATCAAACACACGATATTCAAACTTAAATAACTTAAATAAACACACATCATCATTTATTATTAAAATTATTCGACGATTTTTACATTTACCACTAAAATCACTCGAGGATTTGTACTAGCATTAAAAACTAAAATACAAAATTTGTCCCATCGTCTAAATATTTTCTATTGTCCGAGTGAACTCATTCAAGTATTTGTTACTCAGTTCAATGCTGCCAAAGATCTCCTTCATTGCATGTGCATTAGCCCTGAATGGCTCACCGTCAGGATCCACCATGACTCGACGAATAGTCATAGCCACCGACTCACTCGTGAATGATCCGTCAACATTGTTCCTTTCTATTTCCAGACCAACCTGTTTCCCATGCATCAACCTAGCCACTAAGCCAAGATCTGAACTTCCAACTGGAAACAATATCAAAGGTTTGCCCACCCCAAGGGACTCGATCACCGAACTCCACCCGCAGTGAGTCAGGAAACCTCCAATTGAGGAGTGAGACAAGATCTTGAGCTGAGGTGCCCAGCCTCGTAAAACCAAACCTCGACTCGAAACCCGTTCTTCGAACCCGGGTGGGATCATGTCCTCTACCGACAGCTCTTCAACTGAAGGGTTTTTTCTCACCACCCAAATAAATGGTAACTCGGACTTCTCTATGCCATATGCCAACTCATGCATCAATTCTTGACTCAGATTCACTTCACTTCCCAGTGCGACGTAAAAAACAGACTTCTCTTGCTTACTATCAAGCCACTTCTTCACGGCTTCCCACTTTTCATCTCTTGCTGTATCATCTTCTATATTGGACAGTGATGACGGTAGCAATCCAAGTGGAACAATTGTTTTTTGGTGAATCCTACTAAGCACACGAAGCGCCTCGGGTTCAAATTCATAGCAGCTTCTCAGGGCCAGAAATTTGCAATTTAGAAGCATCGTCCCGTACCGTTCTGTATCACTTATAGTATCCTCACACTCTCGATGACTCGCCATTTCATGGAACTTGAAAGCTATGTTATTAGGATAATCCATCCACACCGGGACTACCGTAAAATCTTCAACTGATTGTCTACTTTTATGGAGCAGATCAGATGGAGGGACAAGGAAAGCGTTTGTTGAAGCATTGAATATGCTGAAAAATACCAAGTTGATGCCGAATTGAGTTGCCAAAGGTGGTAACCAGTACGGAAAAAAGTCGTGGATAATCACTTTAATCTGTGGCGACCTTTTAAGAAACTCTGCCAACTGAGTTTGAAGCATATCATATGCTTTTTTGAGGAAAGGGACCTTCTGGATGGGCAGCTCGGAGGTGGACTCAACTCCAGGTGGCAGACCATCAACTTGAGGCAAAGAAAGAGGTATGAAGGTAATGTTGGGGCAGAGATTTTGCGGAAGCTTAGGGAGACGGCTGATGTTTTTTGGGGTGGAGACATAGTAAATACGGTGACCCTTTTGAGCTAGGAACTGGGAGACCTGGAGATACGGGACTATGTGACCATAAGCTAGCCATGGGAACACAACAATATGAAGCTGCTTTAGGGTGGAGAACTCCATAGCTAGAAACTAGAAAATCAAACTGCTGTGCTGTGCTACAGAATTGTTCTGCTTTTCTTTATTTCATAGAGACAAACAGAGTTTGGGTGAGTTGCCTCACCCAACATGACTTTATTTCTCAAATTTGGCTTGAATTTACTAAAATATTGACTTTAGTTTTTTTATTTACAAAAATATGGTTTCCTGAAATGACTGGTGCTCTAAACTTTGAATTCTCAAAAAATCTTCAGATTAAAGGGAAGTGTACGGATATAATGAAGCAAAGCAAGAGTGGTATTGGTTATTGTGAAAAAATTATATCCTCATAAATTAGTTGTTTCGTTCCCAGACGATGTTTAAGAGTTAGGATTTAAAATAAAGAAAACGATAAAATTATTTAATTTCAAAATTAATAAAAAAATAAATAAATATATAATTTAAAATTTAATTTAAAGTAATTAGTTGTGTATCATTTATAATCTCTCTTTCTATGTTATCCCATGTTTTCCATGTGGCATCAATTCGAATAGCAATGTTTTTGATGCCACATTCATCAAAAGTTAATGAATCGTCTCGGGAAGACAAATAACTGACTCACAATAAAAGCAAATAAATATAAAATTGACTGAACAAAACTTAAATATCTGAGAAATGGCTACTTTTAAATTATATTATTAAAGTTTGTTTTAAATAAATTTAACTCATTTTGATTGTTTTTAAAATCTTGATAATTAGTTTGAGTTGATTTAAATTTAGTTAAAAAATTTATGAATGTGTCAAAATATATTTATATGTTTATATCATAAAAAACTGTGGTATTTTGATTAATTTAATTTTTAGGTAATTTTTTTCTTTTCGATATTAAGTTTTATTTTAGTGTTAATTATAAAATAAGTTTTTAACGCTTTAAGTTGAACTGTGATGAGTCTTGCCACGAATCAAGTTAAAGTTAAATAGTCTAATTCAAGACTAAATTTTTGATTTCTATGAACATCGAATCCAAACCAAACTCAATTATATTATTTTTCATCTAAAAACTGAATGAAACAGAAACATTTGTAAAAATTTATGAAATACATATTTAAATTGAGATTACAATTGTTTTGTGTTTATCGCGTTTATAGATATAACATATACTATTATAATTTATTGTAAATATTATACTCAAATCTTTTATGAGTATTTAAATCTACGTGAATGAATAAATCGAGTTGAACATAATAAGCTTTTGTAGTACTTGATCCGGATTACTGTTTTTTTTCGAGTTTGGATATGAGATTAGATAGGGTAGAAGTAAACATGTTACAAGAGCATGAACCCTGATTGGCTTCTTAAGGGAAAATACAGTACAAGTTTAATGCAACTCAAGTACTATTATATACATGCTTATAGTTTGAACAAAAATGTGCATTGTATTTAACTAAGGAAGATATTCATGCAATGCCTATTTATTTTCCAGATGGATAAGCTCCTCATAATACTGCTTGAATAGCAACTGAAAAATACAACCAGACAAGTACCATCTATATTGTGAGATATGTTCTTATCATGGTTGCACCAGTTGGATCCGACATCAAGTGCCTGACAAGGGACATTCTCATATCGTTCGGAGCTATGACGAACATATAAAAAGCAAACAGGACGAGATCGGCAGAGGAAAGAGTAGAACCTAGAAATCCTTGCCACATCCTGCAATAAAATATATCAGCTAATTGTTAAGAAGCATAGTTTTAAGTATGCAACTCAGGCTAGTCAAGCATTATTTCTTATATACTGCTGAATATTTGGGTGGGGTTGTGCCTCTAGTTTATTTTTTTATAAATAAGCATCAAAAGATGGTAAATTTAAGTCATACCAACACGGCAAACGGAAGAACGTGTGGAAGAACGTTCGAATGCCTTCGATATCTAGTTGCAATATGAGTGCTAGTCCAAAGAGAAAGAAGGACCTCTGACGTTTCCTTTCTTGTGGCCAAAGAGTATTCCAAGCTGAACCAAATTAGAATAACCCATCATATGAAGGTGAGATACAATGAAAATGAAGACTACCCTCAAGGACCGTGGATTATTGGACGAAGAGAAATCATTGAAAAAATCATTGAAATATCTTACTCACGTAAACGTATGCATACAAAGCAGTTGAGAGGAAAAGAGGATAAATCAAACAGCATACCTTGCATTGAGATATTCCTATTATTTCTTTCAACGGTAAGCAAGCCAATAGAATCCTTCTTTAGGATATTTGCAATTACAGAAGCATAATTTGGAGCCTCTGATAAAGATCTGACAACCGAATAACCTGTTTAAGAAGGTTTAGGTTGACGGTATCAAGCCAAATATTGAAGGAAAATATCTATTAAACTCAATTCTTACCAGTAGCAGGGTGCACCATGCTTGCAGCAGCACCAAATGCAAGGTTCTTCTGCTCTGTGTTTGGTAAGGAACCACCAACTGGTATGTAAGACCATTCCTGCACAAGATTGTAGTACTTTGAAACTATACTTCGTATCCAAGAAAATGGCATCTTGCTAATAAAATTTGGCATATAAGGCATGTTACTTCCCGATGAATTTGGAACATGGAAATGTCAGGAATCAACAAAATAGTCTAGTAACTGCGAAGTGAAAAGATAGGCATTAATTCCATAAGGCAGGATTCAGAGCAGTGAACTTTGCACTCTTCAACAACTGATCAGAATTTTGAATGACAACCAGCTCAATTGCAAATAATGTGCTACCATGATAGAAAGTTGAATCCTGAAATTGATGTGGTGTTGTTTTATGATAAGCTGTTTTCTCTGGTTTTCCACAAACAAATTGAAATATTGAAATTGAGGGTATCTTTTGACCATGAACCAAAAGAGAAAGCATATGTTGGGAGAATTTAAACAAGTGTCCAGTATAGGGGAAAAAAGGGAAAAACCGTATAAAAACACTCGTTTACCGTGCTTGAAGGCTTAAGGCCTTCTATCCAAGTAAATGCTTGTGGGGAAGTTAAGAGAGATGACACTAATATGAAATAGGCGTTTCTAATCAGTGATCATGGAGCTTATTTTGGCTCTCAGACGCAATATAAAGTAATACATACATTATAAATCTAGCATCTTAGTTAGGCATGCAGTTTACCTCTTCATAAACTTTTAAAATCCGTATTCCCATGGTCTCTAACCTTGACATGAGTTTCTTCTTTAATAAATCAAAAGGCATGGCATCTTTTGAAGCTAAACAAGTTTCCTGCAGATCAACTTTCTTGGTCACTTTGCACATATCATGGGATACAACATGAACAATAAACAAAATTAATTGCATGCCACACAAACCTCAAAGAAAACTTTCGTTGAAGACATGGGCATGGCGTAGAGAAATGTTGGATATCGTGCTTCTAAAGTTTGAGCTTGTTGTTTAGCATAGTCTCTATAATCCATGAAAACCATCAGGTTGGGATCATAAGGATTGTTCTCCACCTGATATAATAAGAAAAAAAAGGCTGTTAAAAAGTTCGGATTTTTTTTCTCCCATCACCCTCTTAAACAACAATTTTGTGGTCATGCTGCAGTAAGGTTAAAATAACAAAGGCAAAGATATAGGACTGTCAACAATTGGAGTTCACATATCATGCATACCTCGACCTCGATGCCATAAGCTGTTTGAACAGAGACTCTTGGACCCCCTACCTCATATTGCAACAATTTACCTGAAGCTGCTCCTGAAGCAACAGTAACAAGCCTAGAATAACACATTAGGAGTTTTGAAAGAACTTATGATACTAAAAGGTTAAAGTTCACAATGGCAGTAGAGGAAATAGAAACTATCCTACCTGCATGGAACAACACAATTGTGTTCACAAGCTACAAGATTATGACCATCGGTATCTTCAATAATTGTCTCTACTTTTGAGTTAAGATACATTACACCCGACTCGACACACCTATGGAAAATTAATACAATTAAAAATTCTTGGTAGGCAATATAGAATAAACAATAACATAATTGACAAGGAACAATTGTTACCTCCTCAACAACTCCTCATGGAGCAAGTGTCGACTAACACGTCCATAAGCACGACCGATCATAATAGGCTTATCATCATCAAGGTATACAATCGTATCCCGCCAAACATGCTCGATACATCTTTCAAGTCCAAGATCTGAGAATGACATCAGATGAACACCAGATGTATAAAAATTATAACTTTTCATAAGAATAATGGATATGAAGATTTGCTTAGAAAATAAATGATACCTTTAAACTCATCTTCCCAGACCCCATAATTGTTAGTGAAAGGAAGATCAGGGCCAATTAGTCCAACATTTAAACCCAACTTAGCCGACTCTGCAGCAAGAGCAAGACCAGCTGGACCACAACCAATAACCACAAGGTCCAGCACGTTTTCTCCAACTGATATAGGCGGTAACTGTGAAAATATACATGTTAAGAGAAGGGAACTCAAACAGGAAATTCCAACAAAACAGTAAACCCACTAGTAAAAATGCAAAGCTTGTTTTCCAGAGATTTTGTTATCCAGCTTCTCCAAGTCACTGGTTGGTTCCCAGTCCCACCAAAATTCAAGGCAAACTACTATCGACCAGATGCACGTGACCCTCACATGTCAAGATTTTGATACTACTGTAAATAATTGTGGCTCAAAAGTTACAACTTTAACCACCAGTAGGACCTCCATTTTAACACGAATAAATAATTTTATAAACAAGGACAAATTAAAAACAGTACTTTTAGTTTCCAACAAATGAAAATCGACCTCTAAAGAGAAAAAAACGAAGAACCTTATCTGCTATTTTGGATTGTTTATCCATTTCCTTATTCTGTTGCATTTGAACAAAGAGAAGGTCAGAGCCACCCGCTTTTATGAAATCCTCTTCGTCGGCGAAGTCTTCCTTGACCGCAACGCAACTCTCGCTGCTCGTTCCACTAGCTCTCACCTGTAAGGAAATAAACCGATGGTGACTCGGAATCGCTGTTTTAGTCCTTATCAGGCTTCTCCTCCACGAAGCACACGTGGGAACCGCCATTGCAGTGAAGTTCCGAGCTCCAACACACTCCATTACCATCACCTTCGGAGCTAACAAAAACATGGAGTAAAAAGCATGAACTTTTTTCTTTTAATGCAACCAAGTCTGGATTTTGAAACTAAAATTGTCTCCTTTGTTCCGTTTCTTATCTCCGTTGCTGCTTCTAAAGATTTTTTCTTCTTTTACCATACATTGTGCTGCCGTATATAAAGAAGATCAGGGGATGGATAGGGGAGGGGTTTGTCTGGTGTCGTTTAATTTGCTGAGGTGTTCCACTGTCATCACTTGATTTCCACGTGGTCGGTAGAGATTGGTCAGGTCTCTGGAAAAGCTCACCCCTATCTACGTTAACCCGCTAAGATTATTTAAACCTCGTCGTTTTAATTCAAACTTGATTATTTCCCATTCTTTCCGTCATATTTTTGGGCTTTTTAATGTGAAAAAAATAGGAAAATAGGGATCCGGAAAATTTATTTATGGAATTAAGTCAAAAGAACAATAATAGACGATAAGTCAAAATTAAAAATAAGACTCAATTAAAAAAGTTTTTTTTTAAAAAAAATCACATGTTGGCACAAATTTGGTTTATAAGCACTTGTGAAGGCTTTGACCTTCATTATTTGAACATTTGAAAAAAAATAATATCCAATTAATATAGGATATTATTTCTTAATAATCTCATAATATTTGAATATTATTTTTTATTTTAACCATTAATATTATACGTTAATTTTTATTTTAATCATGTTATTTTTATAATTTCACTTTAAAACTATTATACGTTAATTTCTATTATAACCATGTTATTTTTATAATTTTACTCTCTAATTTTTTTCTTAATTTAGAGTGTAAACTTCATATCTTATTCAATGTAGTTCTTTGATTTCAATAATCTAAATTTATAAATTTTAAAATTCATTAAAACTAATATTTTATAATTATAATTATTAAATTTAATAACAAACGTTATAAAACACACTAAAAATACTCTCTAACTTTTAAGGATCGTAATAATATAAAGAAGAAAAAACATCCTCTACTTTACAATAAGAACATATATTATTTAATCATTCCGTAATGGTAGAAAATACTCTAAAAACCACCTTTCAAAACACAGTCAAACCACCTCTTTATCTTATCCTACTAAAGAACATCGAGACTTTAGAATCACCCCTCCGATGGAACAATTCCAAGTGTCCGTGAAAATGAAGAATCGTAGACCAAACAAAACCCAACTTGCAGCACCTGGCAAGCTAGTCGGTTAGTCATTCCACGCCACAAACACTACATTTCTTCACGCATTCCGGTATATACCAAATACTAATACAACCCCACTCCCAATTTAAGAAGAAAGACAACAAAACAACACAAAACCAGTCCATACATGAGGTCGTGTCGAGAGAGAGAGACAAACATGGTGGTTAGTTAATAATGGTTACGACTTACGACCCCAGAAGTGCAGCATTTAAGGAGTGAAGAACGTGGAGCCACACTTGCATTTCCATCCCTCAGGCTCATAATTGGTGTACTGAGTCCACAGTTTATCATTCGTTGCAGGGATTTGAGTGCCGACACAAGGCCTACAACCTCCGCACTTGCGTTGGCAGTTCGGTGGCCTTGAACCAAGTCTACCCACCAGTCTACTTTCAACACCGCCCTGTAAAAAAATAAAACAGATAAGCAAAAGATCGACTCCCGATACAACATGATTCATGAAACAAAAGGAAATAACCTGTTTAGAGTCAAAGTTAACTTCCGAGAACGCTGGACGGTATCTGTTAAACAAAGACCAAACATTAGCAAAGAAGATGACCTTTCCCTTATTGCGGATGTAAAATAGAAACTAAATGACAAACCTTGTTGCTGAGGAACAACATCATGAGATGCTAAAGAGCTCATAATCTGCAGTATAATAATAATTAAGAGAAAACAACGCATTCTTTGCTTCATTTTGGTTCTTGAGAGAGATGGGGTTAGTTTGAATAGACATTAGACAGAACCAAGGCAGGTTATATAGAACAAGCCAGATAGACATTTTAAACTATTCACAAAGAAAAAACAACGACAGAAACAATTCAGACACAGAAGTTATCAAATCTGTCTGTGGTTCTATCACTCCCAGTCCCAGATGTCTAGGCGAAGAGATCTTACTTCACAGACAAGTTATTTTGTCTTCTTATAAATAAAACAGATCAGCAGCCAGATCTACGAAAATGCTTACTAATTAGCCTTCCCTCGTCCTTTTCATAAATAAATCTGAGTGATAGATTACATTTAAACTTAAATCAGAAGCAAAGCTCTCATGAAACGCCATACCTTGAAAGAAGGCGTTGCCTCTTCCATTATTGTTGCATATCTTCAGTATTCAACTGAGACCACCACCTTCTTTCTAATGTCAACACTGATAACTAAAGTGAAAGAAAATAATAACCCTCTTTTATGCAGATTCTTTGACATGAATCCAGAAGAGAAGTTACCTCGATATAAGGAAAAAGAACTGGCTTATCAATAAAAACAGTCAGAGCTGCCAACGTACTACTTGGTTCTAATAATTCAGAGAGAAAATGAAGAACCGGGGCCGGATGCTACTGCCATAGCCTGCATGAAACTACTATTTCTGAAGAAAAAGATGATCTTGGTTTAGCATCATTTAGGCACTAGTATCATAGACTCGTACTAGCGTTGTGCCTGTGCATGCATGTCTATCACCTGGTCTATACACACCAGCTAGAGAGACACGGGGAAGGTTTGTTACTTTGCATGTACAAAGTTTAGGGTTTAATCAAATATTAATACACTGTTTAGATGAGTTTTATCTGCTTAATATATTTACAATTATAATTTATGATTTGATCAGTGATTTTGATCATTCACTGTGACCGTACTTTCTTTCCACGATCTCCTGCTTTTCTTTCTCTGCAAAAGGTATTTATGCATGTACACCGTAGTAGATGCTGCTAGGTTTACAAAATAAACCATAATCATTAATCAGGTATAACAGATCATTTATAGGTTAATTAATTTAATTGTTAAAGTTAAACAGTTTAATTAATCAAACCTCTAAAAAATAGTTAATGGTTAATAGGTATTTTTTAAACTAGCGGTGAAGTTTGTGTTTAAAATCTCTCTGATTAAGTTTTTTAATTTTAATATAATATTTATTAGAAAGATATATTTTTTATTCTAATAAAAATAATAAAGATTTGAAAACAAATTTATACAGTTAGGTTATATTAGGTTAAAATTAACCATTTAAAAATAACTATTAATATTTTTTAATGGTTAAATTACGATTACTAACTGTTTAAGTTAAATGGCACGGTTAACTTATCAATAACACCCCTAATTATTGCTATCTGTCTACATAGATTAACCTTTTTATGCAATAATTATAATAAATAGAAATAAAAATGATTATCTTTATTTGCTTACCATAAATTCTTCATTGTACACTGGACAAAAATGATGAATCAAAAAGGAAAATAAAAAGAAAAAAAGAATGAATTTTATTGTGGGTTAAGTAAGTTGTTTCCAATTTCCTCCCCAGTCGGTTTTCCAACTCTTTCTTCCTTTCGGCACAAGCAGTGGTAGGGGATGGCCGGTTGTTATCTTTGAGTTTTTGACCCAACTCACGGTCGCCCAAGTCGTGCAAAACCAGTAGGTGAAGTGGCTTAGTTAGCTGCTGGTATAGGCCTTGGACTAGGCAGTCCCATGCCTGCAATTTTCGGCGAAAGATGGATTCTTGGACCAGGCCTTGGTGAAGGAATTGGACCAAACTTGAAACCGGGAGTAACCCTTGGTGATAGGTTAACTTGTTCGAGTGCCTTCGACTGCAGATCAGTGGGGTAGTCGCGCACACACCCTATGCGGGGTCCAAACCCTGTGGTCCACTTGCATGGTAATCTCTTAGGCGACTTGAACACTGGTGCTGGCGCCTTGGAACTATTGGTGCTAATCTTTTCATCACGGCCATGATCAGTAGTGGATGTTTCCACCACACTGATGCGGTCGCCCCCATCACCGACATCGGAAACGACCAATGGTTCCCGTTTGGGTTCATTAGCCGGTGCTTGCCCGTATGGTTGATCATCATCGATAGCACACCTCTGTAGCAAAGAAAACATCCAAAGACACAAACCTCGTCAGCATATTTATCCAACTAAACCCTTTCTTAACCTAATCTTAATCCATAATTAAGAATTATTTTACCTTAACATTGGTGAGATTCACATGATTTTCCTCGAGAAAGTTAATGAATTCCGTGAAATTCGCTTCCGTAGGGAGATAATGACCACTGTATGGCCAGATAGCCTGAAAAAAGAAGCAAACAGAACATTAAAACCTTAAACCAGCACACATCATTCCATTCCATTCCATTGCATGCATGAGTTTGGTTTCGTACCTCGAGAACTCCATCACGAGCAACCAATCGTCCGGCTGCGGTGGTGGCACCGCCAGCTAGAAAGCTCGAATGTTGAAATTTACCCTTTTCCTTTCGACCCACATACAATGCCCGACTTGTGCTAAGGACAAATATCCATTTGCATTCAGCTGTTGTATTCACCGGTGACCCACTTTGTTTAAAAACAAGCCTTCCATTCTCAACTATTACCTCATACCCTTCCCTTTCTTTCTGCAAACAAAACAATCGTGTAAGCAAACACTAATTATTACTGAAACTGAAAATTTTATTACACAGCAAGCTGTTAAATGAACACGTACTGGTCCAAGATATGTAATGCATTGCTGTTGTAGTTTTTTTCTCGGACATTTGTCAAGATTTACTTCTTTCCCATCTCCAACATCCAACCTTTTGAGAAAGAAATTAAACCAAAGTCATGAGAAAAAATGGTAAATAAAACTAAGAACAAAATTCTCAAAGGCTGCGAAAGAATTAATAATTACCAGTAGAAGAAAGGCTGTGAGCTTTCACTTGAGAACCAAACATCATAATACATGTGTAAGTTATGTCCATATCGATGTCTCGGGTCGATCTGCAACAATACATGGAGCGGTTCAGTTCATATATGTCTATGTATTTATGTCCAGAAAAAGAAAATGTTTGCAAATTGCACAACTTACAGCTTCGAGCCAGTGTTGTAGGGCTAATTTCTGAGCCTTTTCATCTTTAGACAAACCCTTTCCCACCTTTGCTGCTCTGGTTTTGGCTCTTGCCCACCGTGAAACTGCAGATTCATGTTTTTCAACATCGAAGAACGAAACAGAACTTTGTTTGAGTTCTGCAAGGTCTAATACCTTCCACCATAGTTCCTCCACCACCACGGCACAATCGGCAAGGTTTCTTCGAGTCCGGTAGCTCTTGTAAACTTTCTGAAGCTTAACAGCCGCTGCATCTAGCTCACTGACGGGTCTTGGTGAAAACAAAACCGTGGGTTCTGGCAATGAAAGTGAGGGCATTTCCTTATGCAACAACAATCCATTCGAGTTCCTTTTTTCTTGAACCAGATCCTTGAAAGAAAACGTCTTCTCAAGTACTATATTGTCATCACCAGGTTTGCTGTTTTTCAAAGTTAATGAACTTTTTCTATGAACCGTATCCGACCCAGAAACTGAGTTGCTTATGGTGTCTGAATCTGAATCCCTTCTCTTGAAGCTATTTACCCTCAAGTTCACCTCTCCATCTTTAGAACTCAGACTAACATTGTAAGCCAAATCGAAAAACCTGTGACTTAGAATTTGTTGCCAAGCAGAGAGAAGCAAAGAAAGCGACAATCCCATAAAGCCTTGGACTAGTTTTATTACAAGACAATAACCCTGTACCTGCACAACATAATTTAACAAGTTCCAACTTGATTAACTTCCAGTAATTGAAAAGAAAAAAAAACAAAGAAAATCGAACAATATCTACCTCTGTTTCTCTGAAAAATTAGATTCCAACCCTTTCCAGCTGAAGTTGATGATCAAAAAATACGTTTCCCTGGCTCTGACAGCCTTCTCTCCTTATATACTAACTAAAGCTTCAAATCCGTACAGAAACAAGGGCACGCGTAAGGCGTTGAAATCTCGTATCTCTAAACAGCGAAGGGTCTAATTCAACTGGTTTTAAAGTCTAGTGGTTTGATGGATTCAAAGCTTTGAAATTTTAGAACTGCGAGTGGGAAATTTTTAAATGTGAATTTATAGGCCATTTCCTTTCTTTCTTTCCTGGAATGTCAGGGATGGAAAAACGAACGTGGAAAAATGGTAATTACAGAGAGATTGGTCAAGGAAAGTAAGCTTGTTGTAATGAAGGAAAGCTTCCATGAAAAATACATGAAAGCGGCTTTTCAACTTTTTTTAGGACAATCTGGTGTCCCGCGACGGAGATTTTTGTTGTGTTTGTTTAACAGTAACAGTCAACGAGTGTCTGGTCATGCACGCGCCTTCCTCTTCTTCAAACATTGTAGCTTTGCTAATCGGCTCTGTTTTTCTTGTTTGTCCACTGCTGTCGTCACCCAGTGGCCATGCATTCATTCCCCCCCCCCCCCCCAACCACTTTTCTTGACTTGATTTAAAGCTTGCCCAGGGAAGAATAGATGACAGATGAAAATTGCTTTAAAAAATTATTACATAATAAATCTAACAATCAACCATTTATTAGGACAAGAACGATACTATTTCATTTAAAATTCTAATCAACTCGTGTCGTATATTTATTATATAAAATTTTTTAATATCAAATGTATATTTTGCAGGAAAAAGTAAATTTTAATTGCATTTTAAATTAAAAAGACAGTCTAGAGAGGATCTAGTATCGTTGACTATATATGTATTAGTTGATTGCATTAAAAAATACGAACGTGCGTTGATTGAAGTAACCCCTTCAACAATCTGGAAATCTAGCATGGCATGGCTGCTGCTTTTTTTTTAAGCTGCAACACTTTGCTTGTTAAAATGGATAAGACATTGTTTTAAATGGAAAACTTGAATTAACTCTTTTAATACATTGATTTTTTTTTTAATATTTTCTCTTTCAGTTTATTTTATGTAATTATTTTAAAATATATTTACCAAACACTGTAAATAAAAAATTAAACTCTCAAACAGCTATTTATACCTAAAGAAAATTTTAAAACTATTTAACAAGCACTATACTTTACCTCTTTCATACGTCTAGAAAAATCTCTACAAAGACGGTCAAAATCAAACAAATCCAAGGAGTCTTTGAACCCCACGACCACGGCATTGGCTATTTATATATTTGTTTTTTTTATATTTTAAACGAAATTATACAAAAGGGTAAATTTCATTTAATATTGTAGAAAAAATATTTCATAATATAATAAAATAGAGAAATTTTTTTTTAGTATATAATTTTTTACAGTATTTTTAAAGTTAAAACAACTGTTTATGTTTTTAAATAATGTGCGACACATGTTACTCCCTTAAAAGGACTAAAAGTTAATTGTAACTAAAAATCGATTTAAATAATATTAGTTACAGTTTTGTTTAATTAAAAAAATAAAAAATAAAAAACTTTTTTACTACAATTTCTAACGTTATTTCCTAGAAACCTTGTGCAGCCTTTGTTTCGTAGCTCGTGTACTTTGACTGATAATCTTTTGGTCACTCAATTTTTTTCATTTTTATTTTAATCGTTATAATTTAATAATTTAATTTTCGAGATATTCGTATTTTGGTCACTATTATCATTATGGTATTGATGAATGATGATATTATTAAAATCATTAAAATACTAATTACTATCGGATTCATCGTTCTTTTCAAATATCTTGACGGGACTAAACCCGGACTACAACGCTAAAAAACAATGTGAAAAGGAAAATATTCCAACATATTAATTCAGTGTAAGAATATTAAATACGAAGAAGCTTCTCATTATTTAGAACAGTCAAAGATGTAATCTTTTATCTCAGTAATCTTTAAAATAAATAATTATAAATTTTATTTTACACATTTTCTTCATTTAAATTACGGGATTAAGATCATGGGCGGAGCCACATGTATCATTTGGGTGTTAATGGACACCTCAAATTTTTTGAAAAATCATATTTTTCTATATAATTTGTATATAAAAAATTAAAAATATATAATTGACACCCTTTATAAATAATTTGACAACCCTTTATAAATAATTAAATATTTTTAAATAATATTCAAGAAAATGATACCTCTTAAAAAAATTTCTGGCTCCGCCCCAGATTAAAACCCAATATAAATAAAAAAAATCTAAAAAAAAATGTTAAAAAATATCTTTCCTAGACCATAATAATCGCATTTTTTTAATGGTCAGGAATAAGAAGCCACCAATTTTTGGTGATGGAGAAAAGTGGAAGCATCGATTCAGAGGCTGGATTAATATCAATATTTTTTATTCTATTAATTTTATCTTTTTATATTTTAAATTTATCCTATTAAAATTATCTCATTAAAAAAATCAATAATTTTTACGTGTCATTTTTTTTAATTTCTCATTAAAAAAATTGGATTTCAAAGTATTTGAAAAGTTGTAACTCGCCTCGCCGCCTCCAATTCGTGTTAGCTGCTAAACTACCGCTGCTGTTTGAAAAATCTCCCCTTTTATTGCCTTTTCCCAACCAAACAAAACTCTTAAATCACGGGGCAATTTAAATCAAAAAGAAGAAATTTGACAACTTTATTTCTTTTGATATTGAAATTCAAGTGGGACTTTTTGAAGAAAAAAACAACAACTTCGACTAAGCTATATCATTAATTATTGTCTGTCTAACTATCGAAATTCAAATATTAGAAAATAAAATATATATTAAAATCTAAAAAATAAAATAATATATACCATATCAAATGTGTCATAGATCCAAACGGATCATGTGACTCCACTTTTTTACTAAAATTATTTAGATATTAATTTTAAAAATTTTAATCTTATATATAGAATATAAATCTGTGGTTTAAGAATGCAATATTTTGGTTTCGTTCACATAATGAAAAAACTAAAGTCTGGCTGGGTGGTCGGGGTAAAAATACAAGCCATTAATTTCTGAGTTTTTTTAAAAAAATAAAATAAAATCAGCGTTTATCGCCTGGGATAGGCGGGCATATTCTTAGATATGTGTGCTCGTAATTGGTCAGTCTCGTTTCATTATATTAATCGAGATGGTATTGGTAATAAAGTTACTGGTTATGTCTTAAAATTGGGTAGGCAAATTATGAAAATAGAGGAAAACGCATCCAAAAAATCGATAATAGGAACAGTGGCGAATCGAATTTTTATAATAGGATGAATTTTTATCCACCCTTAATTTTTTAAAAGTTTATATATATATATATATTTTATGAATTAATCTTTAAAATTTTTTATATTTTATGTGTTCACCCAAATAAATTTCTAAGTTCTGTACATTAATTTTTATCCTCTACCATCTTTGAGAGTTCTTAATTTGTTAAATGTCGATGTAAGTGATTAGTTCAAGATTATTCTCTGAGAACCTCGTATCTTTTTAGTTGGTATTTTTGTATCGAGTATTTATTATTTATATTATTTTTATGTATTTTTTATTCTTATTAGACATAAATAAATAAAAAAATCGTTTAATTGAAGGCGTGGATTGCTCCCATTAGATTCCCTTGCGCATTCCACTCATAGAGTGGGCCGGAGCCTGAGAACTCCGTAGTGGATGTGTTTGGGGAGGCTGAAGAGCTCATGATCTTTGATGGGGTATAGTAGATTGTTAAACAAACAGGAAATGGTAAAAAAATTAGTGGAGACATGGTAAAAACAGTAGATTGTTTTTGTATTTACCGTGGGTGTAGTATACAAATTTTTACAACAGTAAAAAAGGAAAAAAGTAGAATACAAAAAGCTATTATACAATCATATGAACATTCTGCGACGCTTGCTGCCATCTGCTTCAAACCCTTGAAGCAATAATCATGGAAGAGCATCTTCATATTTACAAGAAGATGAAGAACAAAGGCAGCAGCAAGCAAATATTCAACTTCCTGCAATCAAGGGAAACTATAATAAAACATTATATAAATAAAAAACTACCCCATTAAACTAGATCATGTTAAAAGGTATGTAATTTACTTTTGTTTTGTTAAGGATTCGAGTTCTGTTCAGACACAGCCAGTCTGCTCCACCAGCTCACTTCCAAAACCACCCCACCCACATTGTTTCCAGTTGATCAGATCTTCCAGCTCTAGATAAATCTTGGAATCATTCACTGACGACAGATCTTCGTTTGTCACATTATCAACACCCGAACTTTCACCTAGTAAGTTCTCCGAGACAACATCATAAACAGATGACATTTCTGGTGCTCTGATCTTCTCAGTGTCGTCGTTATTCTCCGTATAATCTGCCGACAAAAGCTTCAAGAACTCATTGGATTGCACAGATTTCAATCCCTCTTGACCAACCATTGTCACAGGCAAGCTCTCTGTGGCTTGCGTCCCAAGCAATTTCCTCTTCTTGCTGAAGCGGAACTCCCCTTTATCAATCAGCTCTTTGTTTTGTTGCTTCCTTTTCTGAGTCAATCGCTGAAGAAAATAAGGGTTTTTAGCTATTTTGGCCAAGAAATTGCACATCTGTTGTTGCCTACACTCGGCGAAGCGAATCCGCTCGTGAACAGCACTCAGCTGGAGATTTGATTCTTCATGTTGTTGCCTCAGTTTCAAAAGTTCCAGTTGCAGTAAACTCCGATCTTTCTTCAATATTTCGAGCTCGGCTTCCAACACAATATTACTTGTTGAATTGTTAGAACAGAAAACTCCCTTTTGGTGCCTGTTATATCTACTTCTCCTCTTAATGTTCTTCAACAGATGCTTCTTTCCTCCTTGGAAACCTTCGTTTGCAAATTCCCATCTATCTGAATCGATCTTTCTAAATCCCTAACAAAACCCAGTAAAAAATTAGAAATTACAGAAAAAAATTGATAGAAAAAGGGTAGTTCTAAGTTCTAACTTCTTTCTATTTGCTTACATAAGTGTTGAGTTGGCGAATGAAGCTGGAAAAGTTCTTGTGCTTGAAGTATTTGGGGAGGAGATTTTCGGAGAACTTATGAGAATCCCAAACGATGAAGCTATTCCGGTTAATGCTCCAGGATACAATCGGGTCGGTTTCCGGATCCTCGACCACGTCGTATGTTTTTCTCAGAAACGGCGGAGGACCCGACTCGTTTAATCCTTCCATTGGTTTTGGCGTATGATCAGATGAGCTGGAAGAAGACGACCCATTATTACAGACCACGACGTCGTTACAATCCCCACCGCTCATCATATCATCAATGGCTCCCGTTTCTTCATCCTCTTCCTCTTTAACTGATTTCAACAGAGCCTCATGATAATCTTCTCCGTTACTTTCAGCTATCGGCTCTTCCTTGACTACGCCCATTTTCTCCTGAAACGCCGTCGTATAACTCGAGCTCAACCCTTCTCCGCCTCCATCGTCCGGAACCACCATGTTCACTCTTTTGAAGAATTCACTAATTCAGACTTGTCTTTTGAGAGGCTTTTTTTAAGTGGGTACGGCAGCGAAGTTGAAGAAATTAATAGGGAAAGTTATGCAGGTTACAGTGCTGTCGGCTGTCTTAAATCTAAACTCCAAAGCACAAGGAAATCTTGCCACGTTGAAATTTCTGTCTTGTTTTTTTTGCCATTTGTAGCATTCCTTTCATTGTCTCACCCTATAAGATCACGCCACGTGGAATGATAGGGAAAGCAAACGGTGAGCTCTCCTTGTTCTTTTCTTTCTGTGCTGAAAAATCATTCTCCGTGTAATGGACATCTTCGAGCCGTATGATGGACACGATCATGCGGTCACTATACGACAAGCATTCGGTTCTTCCTCTGCATGGTCGCCACGTTTAGGTGCATTAACATCTTCATCAAAAGAAAAACAGGGACCGGTCGTGTAATTATTACTGACAAATGGAATATAAAATTTAAACCGATTATGTGATGCCACGTCATCAAGTGGTGCGGTGGAAGGGGGCAAAAATGAAAACCTACATCAGATTAGATTTTGAGCATGATCGGTAGGAGTACAAGTGGCACCGATGACCGAGTGTCAGATTTGATAGCTGAGATTACTGATTGGGCCCTCTTCAGCTTTATAAATTGAGAAGAACGTGTCTTAATCTGCTCCTCTTATTTACTTTCCGATCACTGATGACAGCGAGTCGGCAGATGGATAAGCCAGAGAGGATTTGATTTGATGAACGGTGACTGATTATAACATCTATCTCACGTAAAACAAAAAGAAATGATTTCACCTGGAAACATTACCCGTACCCAGATTTTAGAATATGGAATAGGAAGATTGCACTCAAATTTCTAGAAAAAAGAAAGGATTTTACCTAAAACAATTGGCAGAGCCAGCGTGATGATAACCTGCCTTATGATATGGATTATTATCACGCACAACAATTAATCTCAACCATGTTAACTGACAGTAAAATTAATGGAACTTGTATGTTTCACCTGCTTGCCTGGTGCTGCATGGCTGGAATGAATGACCATGATGGTAATCACTTGAGAAGTACCCATCACCCACCATAGCCCCCAAAGGCGAAACCCATTTTCAAATGCTTCTGCCATATTAACCATTATAAAATGGCTCATCACTTCTGTTTCATTTTACTGCCACCACCTGACAAAATGTTTAGAAGCATTGAAGTTTTTGCTGCGTCACAAGAAATTCTAACATACACTCAACCTGTAAAGGTGATGGTGACTACCAAATAAAAACTGAATTATAATAGAATGCAGCTACTTGCATAATCTACACAAGGTATCAAGCTATACGAATATACCTGAGATTTTGTCAAAGGCACTGTGTCATGTGAGAATTTGCACTTCTCGCCCTGTATAGGAAAAAATATACTTAGATCATTTGATACCAGATCAACATAGAATTCATATCTCGGAAACTTTATTTAGTTAACAAAGTCGAACAAGATCATAAAGTTTGCTTCCGGTCCTTTTCAACTACTATGCACCTTAGAGTGAATAAAATCCAATTTCAAGTGTTTATGAATATTACAAAGGGAATAGTGAAGCAGGAATAGTCAGAACTTTATAACTAAGAGCAAAGCAATCAATTAATTAAATTTCTATGTGAACCTGTAGAACTATTTTAAATAGTAACCACAGTAAAATTATCAACAAGAGGGAGAAAAAAAAGGTATAACCTCAAGACATATTCCCTTTAGATAATGACTACAATACGATACAGGTTTTGGTTTCAGAAATGTCTACAGTTTCAACCTTTTAACACCAAGCTGCCGGTTTTTCTCTGCTCGTTTCTGTTGTTTATTTCTCTGCAGAATAGAACCATAACATGCGAATCGTTTTAACCTTTGAAGAACATGGAGGGAATGTAGCAATTATAAATGTCAAAACATCTGTATGTAAAAAAATGTAAGCTAAACCATAGATGATTAAAACGTGCAGATTTCATGTTCCAAGAAATTAACTTTCACAACAAGGTGTAAAATTAGCTAACAAAAGTCCAACCTTTTTCTTTTCTTTCTTCTCTGCAGGAGTCGGACACTGTTTTTTCTTATCCTTGAGACCAACATCCTTCTGCATAAGATAGGACGAATCATAGGTGTCAAGTGTAAGAATTCTCAGACCAATTCCATCATGATAATATAACTCTAAATTAGTTTATAGGTTTCTAGACAGATTATTGGCGGACACTTGAATCCATTGCATGCCTTTTGGTACGTGTATATGTAGTTGCTCAGATGTGCTTTCATGAGAAAGCAATGCCAAGGTGGGAATCTATGAAAAGCACCTAGTTGTCTTGTAGCAAAAGAGAGCTGTAAAAATCCTGACCTAAAAAACACTATGCCAAATTATTTTTCTTTTTGGGTATCAAGAGAGCTAGAAAGCCCAACCAAACTCTACAACATCCTAACCCAACCCAACCCAACTGCATCTCCAATTCTTACGTTGATGATAGGAGACATACTTGATTTAATTAAATTCAGAAATGGTAAAATGTAGGAAATTTTTAGTCATTTCAAAGAAAACAAAATGGCATCGACTTCATATCAGAAGGCAAGCTCATAAAGATAATAGCAATGACAGATGTTTCCATAACTAACTAAAAGAAGTTCATAATTGCAAAGGGTTCCTAAACGTTAAGATAAAAAATAAAAATACAGATTATAGTTCCGAGTTCATTCACCATCCGATCCGCCATATTTGCAGGTTCCTTACTATCTGAGACAATCATCTCGCCAGACTCTTTGACATCATCTCCACCTGGTTCATGTCGGTTACAATCATTATCTTTAACAAAAACAAAGAATATATAGAAAAATAAGAAGTAAAAATTACAGAACCTAAACATCGAAGTATTTTAATGTATTTACTGAAGCAAGAAGAATTTGACTTGTTCACAAGAAGAATAAGTGAAGACCAATTCGCAGAAATCAAATGAAAAAAGAAATCCTAATTTCTTTCTCAACGTGGTAACAAAATTACATTTCATTCAACTCGGTCCCTTTTAAAATTAAAACAGGAGTAAAAGAAAATCTGAAGAATTCAAAAAGATACATTACCAGGTGTTTGTAGAAGGGGGATAATGGGAGGGGCAGTGGCTAGTGGAGAATCACCGTAGCAAAGGATTATAAGTCGAACAAGATTACGGTAAGTTCCACTCTTGAGATGCGATCGGCGATGTGAAGGGAAAGAAAAAGGAGATCCTACGCCTGGTTCTTGCGGTTCCTCCATTGTGTTTCCGCCAAGAACCAGTTTCTTAAACCCTACTGAAGATTTCTTGGTCTATTTATTTCATTTTCTTTTCCCGAGTTAAAACTAAAAGAAGCGGGGGAGCCTTTCGAAGGCTTTCTTCCCGCAATCCTAAAAACGATGCCGTTTAGGAGCGGTTAGAGTTGGACGGTTTTGCTGTGGAAACTGGAAAATACTAAGCTTAATGCATAAAATTCATCTTTGGCATCGATTCAATTCTCGTACTTTTATTTTGGTAATTTAATTATTATTTTTTAAAAAATATGTAATATTTAATATTATATTTTTTATTTTTATATCATTATAAAATAAGGCAATAAAAAGTGTTTTTTAAATCATTTGATTTAAATAAAAGTTTTAATATTTTCGTTAAAATATATAAATGTATATTTTAGATATTATTTTAAAAAATATAAATAAAAATAAATGAATAATTTTGTTCAAAGGACTTTTAAAAAGAAAAAAAATCATAAATTCTTATTTTTGCTTAAACTAAACTAAAAACATTTTAACGTCAAAAAATGCAGGTCTTATATTGTTTTTAGTCTAAAAAAGGCTTTTAAAAATTTTGAAGAACAGAGTTTAAATTATCGTATGATATGTTATTTTTATATATTAAATATTATATATTACATATATTTATTTATTATCATTAAATTTTTAAAAATTATAAAATTATTATCAAATTAACATAAAATAAAAATAAATAACTTGATTAATTTAATTGATTACTAGGATCCTTTGCCGGGTCTTGATTAATTTAATTGAAAAGTAAATTTGGTTTAATTTAACTTGATTAACTTGATTTCGGTGTCTATTGGCTGGAGGGGTGAGTTAAAAATGTATTAAAAGTAGATTGGTTCTTGATTTTAAAATTCAAAATTGAATTGATTTTAAAATCAGATAATCTGTTTATATAGTAAAACAATAATGATATAAATTCATACGTTTAATACAATTTTCTTATTTAGTTATCAATAGATTTTTCTCGATTTCATAATTTTTAATAAATTAATGCATGATTTCTTTTAATTTTATTTTTAGTCCTTTTAATTGTGTGTCATAATGAGAATATTTCATGTAGTTGTAGCACAATATCATAGAACGTCATCAAATTCAGAGGATCTAGGTATCAAATTGAAATTATTATAAATTCAAGGGATTAAAAGTTACTTTATCCCTTAAAAGTATCCAATGATAGAAACACTGTTGCCTGCGTCTCGGCGGTTTCAGAAAAACGCAGCACAGTTTTACACGTCTCTCACCCAAACCCTTCTAAAAACCCCTTTTCGCTTCACACTCTTCAACCTAGGGCTTTTGCATCTTCTTCTTCCTCCCCCAAATCATCTCTTCCACTCTATTCACTTGAGAATCGACAATGAGCAACTTCAACATTTCCGATCTCGGCGATGGTAATCTCTTTCTCCACTAAACCCCCATATATCTATTGCATCAGTTCACTCTTTCTTCGATTCGCTCACTCGTTACCGTCTTCTTTCTTGTTTTGGTTGCAGCTCTTAACGACGATGCTCGAGCTGATCTCGTTAACGTTCTCAAGGTCGGTGCCCCCAGGTTTCTTTTTTATTACTGACCAAAAAATCAATTTTTTTTCTATGTTTTGACTTTTGGTGGTGTGGTTTGTAGAATAAACTTCAGAATCTTTCTCGAGACCACACCGCTATGATGGAGAGCCTGTCGCCGAATGTCAAGAAGCGCGTGGAATTTCTCAGGGATATCCAGGCATGTTCTTATTACTGTGCTCTGTAGCATTACTATGATATCATATCACTCTTGGTTCACTTTGTTTTTTCTCCATCAATAAAACTCGAGGCTTGATTTTCTAAGAAATCTGGGTCTTCTAATTTTATCAACAGGGTCAGCATGATGAGTTAGAGGCTAAGTTTTTTGAGGAGAAGGCAGCACTTGAAGCTAAATACGAAATACTATATCAACCCTTATATGCCAAGGTTTGCCTTTTGCATTCTGTTTCTGGATTTATTCCTGATCCGTTGCTGATTGATCAACGTACATTTGTAGCGATACGATATTGTGAATGGTGTTGGTGAAGCAGAAGGTACTTCAAATGAATCTGCCTTGGATCAAGGAGAGGATAAAGCTGTTGTAGGTATGATCTTATCTCATTAATCATCCCCTTTTTCCCCATCGCATCTATTCTTTCCATGTTTATGTATATTTATGCAATTATGATTTGTGCAGAGAAAGGAGTACCTGAGTTTTGGCTTACTGCATTGAAAAATAATGAAGTGCTTTCTGAAGAGGTGTGTTGTCAATTTATAATTGTTGTATTGAATCTCTTGATACATTTTTCTAGTTGGACTCTTATTTTACTTCCTTGTGTTTGGAGTAAGATCACTGAGCGTGATGAAGGAGCTCTCAAATATCTCAAAGATATTAAGTGGTATAGGATAGAGGACCCTAAGGGATTCAAGCTGGAGTTTTACTTCGACACGAATCCTTATTTCAAGAATACTGTGTTGACCAAGATATATCACATGATCGATGAAGATGAACCAATTCTTGAGAAAGCTATTGGGTAAATGCCTGCCAATTTTTTCTTTTGAATTCATTTTAGTGGATTATTGAACTTCATAATTTAATTGAATGTATTTAACCTAATTTGTAGGACTGAGATTGAATGGTACCCAGGAAAATGCTTAACACAAAAGCTCCTTAAAAAGAAGCCTAAGAAGGGATCAAAGAATGCCAAGCAAATTACTAAAACTGCAGATTGTGAAAGTTTCTTCAACTTCTTCAAACCTCCTCAAGTTCCTGATGACGAAGAAGATATTGATGAAGATACTGTAGGGCCAAGTTCACCATATCTGTGTAGGACTTTGATGATTGATTTATTAGTTTTGCTCTCATACTGTTTTTACTTTGTTATGCAGGCTGAAGAGCTGCAAAATCTAATGGAGCAGGATTTTGACATAGGGTGCATCCTCTTTTCACCTCACTCTCATCATAGGCTTGTTTCTCAGTTTGAACTGATCTGCATGCTTCATATGAGCTATTCATCAAACAATAAATTATAATTGCCCGGTCTTACATTTTGCAATACTTGTGTTCTTTATGCTAACTGTTTGTTTTTGTAGGTCAACAATTCGAGACAAGATCATTCCACATGCTGTATCATGGTTCACAGGAGAAGCTATTCAGGATGATGAGTTTGAGTTAGAAGACGACGACGATGATGAAATTGATGAGGACGATGAGGAGGAGGAGGAGGAGGAGGAAGAAGAAGAAGAAAGTGAACCTCAAAAGGTATGTTGTGTGATAATTTTTCATTACACCAATAATGTATGCACATTTGTTCTTTCTGAAATTAAGCACCTTGTATCGGTATTAAGCCTTATAGTATTCTTTTTGTTTTTCTTCTGCTGCAGAGGAATGGAAGAGCCTAAGTTGGTTGGGCATCTACAAGGTGAGAGGCCTCCAGATTGCAAGCAGCAGTAGATTGTAATTGCTGCAGTGCAGATATGCGTGGCCGTGTTAATCTCCCCTTGGGGAGGTTGTTTGCTGTTTTCGTGTTTATTTATTTTTCGAGTCATCATGAATTATTGGTTTGGAGAATCCTTCTGTGTGTTTTTTTCCCTCTTTGGGTCTGGTCTGTATGGTATGATAGGACCCTGGTCTGGTGTGGTGGTCTACAAGTTGAAATGTGTTGAGAATTTATTTTACGTGTGTGTTCCATTGAACTCTGGAATACGTCTGCCTTAGTATTCTATTCTTGTGATTGCTTGTTACCAATTATTTTACGGCCAGTCTGGTTATATTTATTTATTTATTGCCCTCTTTGTTTTCTTAATACTCCTTATTAGTGTAAAGTTTATTTTTATACAAGCATGATTAAATATTTAGATTATTTAATTTAATGTTCTTTTAAAAAAACATGGGTTTAAACTAAAATTTTCAAAAATACTAACATTTTGGGAGAACTTCCAAGAATTTTAATGATGATACTTTAAAATATTCAAAAAGCTCGAAACATAACAAGAATATTTAAAATTTGTGAAGGAACCGATTAAATTTTTTAAAATATAAAAAATTAAATAATAAAATTTTGAAATCAAGGCTTTTATTGACCTTATTATGACCGGTTATTTGAGTTTAAACTTTAAAAAAAATCTAAAATCCTAAACACAAACCCTCGTAAGTTTATGGGAGAATTCAACTTTGCTCATGAGTTAAAATATCCATTGAAACAGCTAAGATCATATATTTTGACGGACAATCAATCGGTTATATAGCCGTGTTCAAAGATGATTCTACTGTTGCTTTATTTCATAAGATTTTAGAATTTAAATTTCTTTACTAAAACCAGATTCAAAATCTTGACCGAGGTCAATATCAATGTTTTATAGTAGCAATGCTTCTGTCGGCGAAACCTGTCTGAAACACCGTGGGCTCCTCTCCGGCTCCGTCATCTATCCAAAGACAGAGACCGGCAAGTTAATGATAGTAAGAAAAAAGACAAGACAGCGAATAGATGGAGGAAGATTTCCACCACTTGTTCCATTCCGATGGAAATGTCAGTCAAAAGTCAAAACCTCCGTCTCTAAGTGTCACCAAGTTTAGATTTCTTGGAATCTTGATGTGACCGCATAACAAACATTGAACTAATTTATAACCTCACAAATATTTCCGCAAATCAAAGATTTTAATATTTCATAATTTTTTCAGTCAAACATTATTATCACATGGAACATAAATTTTTTTACGTGAAATTTATATATTTTTTAATATTTTTACAATTTTTAATTTTTAATGATTTATATGGAGTAATTATTATTTGATATATTTATATTTAAAATATTTATTTATTTTAATTAGTGATTTTAATAAATTATTAGAGTTTTTTAATTAACGAGATTTATTAATTAATCGAATAATAAAAATATTTATTTTATTTTATTTTATAAAAATTTAAATCTAATCATCTAACTTAAAAATATAAACATATCTATTTAATTAAAAAAAAGTAATTGGTTGTTAAAATAATTTAGGACCCGCCAATATAATTACCTAATTATCTGTAAAAGTTGACATGCAAAGAGAAGTTTCGAACACTAATGACGGAGCACACCGTCACCAAATAAAATACTTAGTTGTTACATTTAGAACTGTATTTTTCTTTTATATAAATTAGTCTCATCGCTTTAATTAGTATAATGCCACGGTGTCAGGTCAGCTAATATCCTTCTCACTGCTTCCTGGAAGGTGGCTTCATCCCAGTCATTGCCCTATATATATCATTAAAATATATTAAAATTTTAATAAATATCGATTTAATTAAAAATTATTGATATGAATTGCTTATTTACTTACTTCAATCCTAAATCTCACGTTAACATGATGAACTGAGCCGACTTCTGTTATTCGAGTGTTGGCCTCAGTAGTCATCAAGCTTGTATTTCTGTCGAGTTTCAAGAATTCTAGCAATCGGATTAAGATATCCACCTGAGGTTTTTCCACTCTAACACTGATTCTCAGGTCGATGATTCTCTGTGGCGATGCCGGTTCAGACACTGGTATAATTCGAATATTTAATCTCTCGTTTGATGAGACATTAACTTCTTCGGCAGCATAAGTAGAAGTGGTCGAAAGTTGAGCTTGTAATGATTGGTTTAGCCGATTGAGCTCCATGATTTGAGCTTTCAATGAGGCTAAATACTCCGTTGAAGTCGTGAGTATTGATACTCTGTCTCTCTGCATGAAATCCAAGTGCATCGCCATTGTTAAAGCTTTGAGATAATTGAATCATTTGATGCATGGAATAAAATTAATGGCGGGGTGTACCTTGGTATCGGGAGGAAGAATGGATCGTAATGCGTGGAAGCTGTCATTGAGCTTTTCTCGCCTTTTACGTTCCGATAACATATGCTGCAATTGATTGGCGGTGGGCGGGATTCGTAGCAGTTGTTCACGTCTCAACGAATTTAATTCTCGGCAGAACAAAATGGCTCGTTTCAGCATGCTTTGGGTACGTAAACTCGTTCTTGCCGCTGTTGTCGAGGCGGCGCTTGACACGGAGCCGTAACGTTTGAACGCAGTTGCTTTGGGGTTTAGTTCGTGGGGTAAGTTGTGATGGGATGTTGAAGATGAACATGAAGAAGGAGAGGTGAGAACAGTAAGGATTGCTTTGATCATTGCTTCATTTTCGCTCTCTAAGGTCGGTAATCTTATATTACTCCGAAGCTCGGATAAGGCTTGTTCCACAGCTTGTTGGCGTGGATCGTATACCGAAGATGACGCTTTGGCTAGCAGTGATGAGGGTATTGTTCCACCAGTCGAAACTTGTTCCCGAGGAGGACTTGGAGCGGTGAACACCAGATAAGAGTCCGGACTACCACCTGTGGACCGTGACCCTAATGAAGATGAAGACGAAGCTGGCCTGTTAGGATCCATGGGTTGCAGCAGCCGATCTCTTATAGCCACCGGAGACTGCCTCAAAAAGTCTTCTGGGAAAATACTTCTCATCTCCATCTCCATGTTAATCTATTAAAAAGAACAGGAAATCATAGATTAAATTATATTTTTTTGATGGTCTTTGTTTATTAATTATTAGCTTACTGCTTATTTACCGCATTGGGAAACCCTAACTCAATCTCGCCACTCCTGCATCCCATGAAAACAGCCGTCTGCAATACAAAAACAAACGAAAATGAAGCTTACGTCACGATTATTTCATTACTATAAAGTTCGAAAGTACCGAAACCGTAGACTGCAAAATGAACAAACCTTAACACCTGCTTCCTGTAATAAAGACAACAGGAAGTTATGTTAGGTTACCATGTTCGTACCCATTAAAAGAAACTGCAGTATTTTCCATTTGATTTAACTAATTTACCCGATAAAACTGTCTCTGTGTGTTATGAGATGCTCGGTTTTGAAGTTCCGGTTCCCACAGCTCCATGTAAGGACTATAATTCCTGAAAGCAAATCCCGGAACCGAACCACTGCAGCAAAGAGATCTCACTGGTTAATGGTAATCGAAGCAGGAAAAGACTAAGGCAACGAAATTTCGTCATACTTATTGTTTTCAAGAGGGAATATTAGTTGTCGATATTCGATGAACAACACCAGAGCTTCGGGTCGGATTATGTTTAGGTCGTTATAACATCCATCCAAACCAATCAAACAACTGTAATAACGAATCAGAACATTAGTTTCTCAAATGGTAAGCAAAAGAGACATACCATAAAGCGATTTAGAAGATCACTTTGCTTGCGGCATCCATAAGCAAATGTATGTGCAACCAGTTGACTGCATGAGGAATTGGAGAAAACTAGAACGGTCTGCTTCATCAAGGTGGAAGACAGCGTCCATGTAGGCGAACAAAATCCTACACTCCTGGTTTGCTGTTTTTCATACCATCTTACTAAAAGGATCGGAAATGAATGGTAATAAATGTGATCTCACGTGGGAGAAATATGTAATATAAACAAAAGGGGCAAATTGTCTGGTAAAGTGAGAACTGAGAAAAGTAAGGACTAGGACTCCAGGAGGATAGAGGGAGATGGTTCATATGGATTGATACGAGCAATAAAAGACGAAGAACTGATGCTTAGAAAAGTAAAAGGCCAGTCAACCTTCAAAGTCTTCCCTCACGATCATTTGTTTAAAGAAAAAGTCAAGGAGGGAGGGAAGGGTATACGATGAAATTTAAAACCAAATTATGATAATCTTTTCTGGTCGGGGTCATAAGTCCAAACCTCAAATTAGAATAAAAAATTTAAAATCAATGATTTTATTACAAATAAAATCCAATAATCTGTTAAACAACAACAATATAATAATAATAATAATAATATCAAGGGCGGTTCAAAGATTTTGAGGTCTTGTACAATTTATTAAAATGTGTCCCTTAAAAGCAATTGTTTATAACTTATACTAATTCTAAAAATGTGATCCTTAGAAGTAATTGTCCTTTCTAGGGCCCCTTTACAATCGTTTCTATTGCGTTTGTCCAAAATTTCACTAGTTTTATAAAAACAATAGGAGTAGGAAGAATAAATAAAATTTTAGAATCAATTATCACATTTATGACTTAATTATAACATAGAATTTTAAGATTAATATCATCTAATAAATGTAATTTATCAAAATTTTGGATTCCTTTTTTTAAGAGCCTTGTACGATCGCTCCTATCGTGTCTGTCCAAAAAAACCCAAATAATAATAATAATAATAATAATAATAATAATAATAATAATAATAATAATAAATTACCACTCCACATGCATGCTTGAGTAGGTAGCTTCTATTCCCCACGTATGTGAACGCGTCGATTTCCCATTAGGAACTTAACGTTTTCAGATTCATCAGCGAATGCACATTTTCTTTTTTCTCCGAGCTCTGTCTGTCTCTGTCGTACCTCCACGGACCACAAGACATATCCGCGACATAATACAAGCTTGAAATTATATTATTAACCTCAATGTCAGATATAGACAGAAAACACTAACAGCGGAATTTATTTTTATTATATGGAATGCCGTCTTCATAATTCCACTACAATAAAACCATTGGTTTTATTAAATAATTGTATTTAATATAAACATTTTTTATTAAATACATTAACACCCAAACTAACCTTAATATTAACGATATGGTTATTTGTTTGAAGCAACAACTTCATTTTTATTATACACATGAACTAGTATTTAGTTATATATCATGTTCAAATCTAAAGGTCAACTAAATTGGAATTATATATATGAATTAAAATATTTTTACTTATTTTTTGATTGATAACAGTTTGGTCATTGTCAAGGATGAGTTATATTTAATTTATTTTAAAATTTTGAATAATTACGAATGATTTAAATACCATATAAATATATAAAACCGTTATCAAATAAAATTTTGGGATAACTATATATTTGATATTTTATCTTTATTTATTTTTTATTTTGGTATTTTATCTATATTTTTGATAAAATAGTACTTAATATTATATTTTGTTTATATTTTGGTATTCCGTTGTTAAAAATCATTGATAGGCAGATTAAGAAAAATAAAATCACATATGATAAACTGTCACATCATTTTCTCTTTCCTAATGTACATGTCACAGTTATTAAAATTACAAAAAAGACACATATGACACGTTGACTAGTAGTATGAGAAAAATTTAGGGGGTTTATGAGTACTCAATCCCTACCAATTGTTGTTTTAATGAATTAAATATAGATAAAAAAATTTAAAAATATACAATTTAAAAAAAAATGTTTTTTGGTTCCCATCAATCAAGAAAAATTAAAAAAATAATCCCCTCTATAATAAATTCTTAATTCCGCCTCTGACTAGCAGAGAAAAATGACATGGTAACCTGTCATGTGTGTTTTTCTCTCTTTCAATCAACATATTACGTGTGCTTCTCTTCTATAATGAACATATTATTGATTTTTTAATGGTGAAATACCAATATAAAACATAACGTTAGATATTATTTTACAAAAATAAATAAAGTATCAAAACAAAAAAATATATACAAACAAAATACTAAATATATATAGTTATCCCTAAAAGTTTTAACTCTCTAAATATGATACTTTAAATTACGTTAAAATCCTTTATCGGAAAAAAAAACTACGTTAAAAATTACACAATTTCTGTAAAAAATAAAATACATTTTTGACAGGATCGTAAAGTACCAAACCCATTTTTCTGAGGTCTATATTGTGTTATATTCATAGGTAGCCCAAGTCTAAGTTTAGGGTCCAGTTTTTTACAGATTTAATGGAGTTTTAGAACCCAAGTTCATCAAATATCATAATGGGCTTTGATTATAGAATAAGATAGCTCCTCATTAGTCCATACTATGTCACCAGACTAGTAGCTTTGCTTTGTTGCTGTCGTGTAGGAAAATAGAATAAAACATCAGCGAACAAGTAAAAGGAAATGGAAACTCTTTCTTGTAAATCTAACTCATTTTTCTTAAATTTATCAAATTCTCAAACTTTATCTTTTCTTAAGTTTCCTATTCACCAGGTTCACTACTCTATCAGACCAGCAACAAACTTGAGCTTGAGGATGGCTCACTCTCACTCTTCCCAAAACCCAGGTCTCCTATTCTTCTTAATTTTTGTTTTGTTTTTGAAGTTAATTGATTGTTGGGGATTGACCCTTGGTTAGAGTTTCAGTGATTGAGCAGCAGAGAGTTGTAATCCCAAACAAGCATGGAGAGAAGCTTGTGGGATTGTTGCATGAAACTGGATCTAGAGAAATTGTAATCTTATGCCATGGTTTCCGATCCACAAAGGTTGGTAATTTCTGCGCTTTGACTTTAATCAAGTATTGGGAAGATATATTGATTATTGATTAAGAAGAAATAAGCTTGGGTGTATATGATTAATTGTTGTTGGAAGAATGGTATCTGTTTATGTAGCAGCAGTTTTATTTTGGGTTCAAAGGCTCAATCATGGAATCTGCTTGTGCTACAGGCTGATCGGACTATGGTGACTCTTGCTGCTGCTTTGGAGAAAGAAGGAATCACAGCCTTCCGTTTCGACTTTGCCGGAAATGGGTAGGTTGGAACTTGGAATTTGGATGATGTACAATGGATTCGTCACTATTTGTGTTGATGAATCCATTGGACATTTATTTGTACTTGCAGAACTAGAATTACTGTTTATGTACATCTCAGAACATGATTCTAACTGTGCTTTGATTCGATCTTTTCCGGAAAGGTTATGTGTCTTGAACCTTTTACATAGTTTTGTTGCTTATCATATGGATATGGTTAATTGTGAGCTTCTGCATTTCAGAGAAAGTGAAGGTTCATTTGAGTTCGGTAACTACTTGAGAGAAGCAGATGATTTGCATTCCGTCATCGAGAACTTTTGCAAGGCAAACCGTGTAGTAACTGCAATTGTTGGGCATAGCAAAGGTGAGTTATTGACCTAGGTGTTTTCTTACAACTGCATGTATGAAGAAGTGTAGGAAGGAACAAATTTATTCTGTGTTCTTCCATGTTGGATTTATGAGGCTTATGTAGTTTGCTTTAATTAGTGTTATTCGGATGCTATTTTCTTTTCTAGCAACCTACTTGCCGTGTTCGACACGATAACTAGATACTGAGTTTTCATATTTACACTATGGGAAGTGTTGTATGGCTAAAATAAGGTCAATGCAGGAGGTGATGTGGTGCTTGTCTATGCTTCCAAGTATGATGATATCCACACTGTTGTCAACGTCTCTGGCCGCTATGACCTGAAGAAAGGCATTGAAGAACGCTTCGGGAAAGACTTTATGGACAGGATGAAGGACGGATATGTTGATATTAAGAATAAGGAAGGTAACAGTTATTTTGGTTGAATGATTATAATATGAATCAGTTCTTCTTTCGACTGGAAATTTTCTTTTCCCTCTTTTGTTCCTTCTGTTGTTTGTCATCACGGATTCGTTTTACATTGATTTGAGCATTTGAGATTCTATGTCTGTAGGAAGAGTTGAGTTTCGTGTGACCAAGGAAAGCTTAATGGATCGCCTAAATTTAGACATGCACGAAACATGTCTTAAGATCCCCAAAGAATGCAGGTGAGAATGAATCATATTCATCCATAGTTTTCTTCTCTTGTGGCGTTAGAAGACTGTTACTTGCTTCACAGATCTTATATACGACTATTCAGATAGCATAATTTCCCAAGTTATTATCGGTATAAAAAGAACGAATCTCATTAAGTGATCATCTACAGGGTGTTGACAGTCCACGGATCTTCCGATGAAACAATCCCTGTCGAAGATGCATTTGAGTTTGCCAAGATCATACCAAACCACAAATTGCAGATCGTTGAAGGCGCCAATCATAACTACACTAAACATCAATCGGAATTAGCATCGGTGGTTGTGGATTACTTAAAGGCAGCTTTACAGCAAGACTAGTGAACTCCTGGGGTACTTTTTATGCCAACATTTCTAGTAAATTTTAGCCATGTTCTTAGTAAGACCGAAATAGAAAGGGCTGATGGAAACAGCAGACACTTGCAAATGATGTTGTAAGTGTTTGGAGACATGTTTTTTTTATGTGAATAAGTTGGTATTCCAGATTTTATTACCCAACTTAGTTCCTTTTTAGATGAAGGATTATCAAACTATTATTGTCGTGACCGAGTCGGAAATTAAGATCACGGAATAGAATATAATTAACCATAAAAACTGGAAGAAGAGAGTTGAAGGATAAAAAAAATCTTATTATATTTTCTAGTAAAAAGAATTGAGGAACCGTAGTTGTACGATACAGATTGATTTGAATTAATTATGATAAAGTTTAATAAAAAATAAAAAAAAATCAAGAGAGCAATAAAGAAAATTGATATTTGAGATTATTTTATAATAACATTTTCTCTAAATAAATTTTATTCATGATATGATTTTATTGTTAAAATTAAAATGATCTATTCAAATTTTATTTTAATCAACTGAATATTTGATTACCAGATGTTTTAAATATTTGTTACACGTAAACATGGTGTATTTATTCAAATTATTTCATGCAATTATATTTTATAACTAAATAAATATTTGTTTTTGAATATAATTTTTGAAAATCCAAAAATACTGTAAATGATCCATTTTTATTTTCAAACTCGCCATTATCATATCATCAGACTTCAGATCAACGATGGAAAAACACGCACAGGAACGAGAACATAAAGATTTCATACGCCACGGTGTACCGAATCCCAAGTCTCAATACAAGCGAAGACTTGCAGGTTTCATACTTCGTAGTCTCATAAAACCCGGAACCTTTTACTCGCGCGTTATTTCCACTCTCTTGGATCAAACTCCAGACTCGATGGTAAAACTCTCACAATTCAAATCGAAGTTTTTTTAGGGTTTTCTATTGTTCCTTTGAGTTTGATTTATGATTTTGTTTCAGGCTCCTCCTGCAAGGCCAATAACGAGTCCGGTGTCTGATGCTTGGTACCCAACCCTAGCCGTATTCATGCTCGCCATTGGTCTTATCTTCACCGCGTCCTTCTTCATGTAACAACCTCCATCTTTTCTCCTTCGAGATATTTCTTCTTTTTTACTATGCCAAATTTCGCGTTTTTGCTGTTATTATATTAAATTTTGGAGCCATTTTTCGGGTTTCCCCCTTATGTTTTTGAAATTTTTACTAGTAGATCTGGATATTTGTGTATGATATATGACTGATATTTGGTTATACAATAGGGTAACTCTATAAGCATTTTTCCTTGATTTGATCTGAAAATTTCTTTTCCTAATTAGGCAATTTACATGCTACAATGTGTTCTTTTATTTTAATGATAATAGAATACAAGTGTGAATTTGTTCATTACCCTTGATGTTTCTGGTTGACACAGTCCTGCATTTTGCTTCCCTTCACCTTTAATTTGTAGAATTATCAATTGGAGTCATGGCATTTCATGTCTACTTTGGTTTCAGAAATACTGTCTCATTGAGTATCCTGTTTTCTTTATTTGGTTGTGGTGTTTTCAAGTTTGAACTTTCATCTGTTAGTTTCGAGGCCTAGACTTGTACATCAATTTTTTTCACGGCTAAAACTGTTTCTGAGCGCTTCTAGTTTGTTACAGTAAGCTTTCTTCATTCAACGTGTTTTGTTAATTTTACCATTTTGGCTGTCTTTCTTGTTTTTGCAATGGTGAGAGCATTTTGCAGAGTAAGAAATTTTTATCCAGCTTGATCTTAGAGTTAGAGTTATCTTTTTGATGAACTATACTGATTATAACTTTAAATCTGCTTGCACCTGATTTTGCTTGAGTATTGAATTTCTTAACATGCTTCGGATCTCTTTGTGTTTAACAGTGCTAATACTTTTTTATTCACTCTAACTTCATTTTTCACTGTAGAGTAAAGAATTTGAAATCATTTGATCTTGGAGTTAGGAACTGAGAGGCCTATGTAGCAATGCTACCTCTCAATTATCATAAATTTCTTTGTACTTGATCTGTTCTCCCCAGAAAGCCTTAATTTTGCTTATATTGCTGCTGGTGATTGTAAATATTGTTAGATTCTCATTAAAGAATTCTCCTTTCCCAAAACATGTAGCTACGAAGCAACTTCTTCCAAACGAAATCGCAGTCTTGCAAAGGAGCTCACCACAGGCGGAGTGGCATCTGTCTTCCTGGTATAGCATTTTCTCTTAGTTTTGGCTTGTTCTTTCTCATCTATTCTCCTAGTATTGTTCATTGCTGATGCTAGATTCTTAACATCCTTGCAGGGATTTGGGTCATTGTTTTTGCTACTTTCAGCCGGCGTTTATGTCTGATTTTCCTATTTTTGAACCATTATAAAAATTCGCCGAGCACAATGGTGTGATGTGAAGGATAGGATCATTTGTTCGACATCGTTACGCTATAGACAATATTGTTATTAATCAGATAAAAAAGATAGTTATAGACATTTTGATGT
Source organism: Abelmoschus esculentus (assembly GCA_035048815.1). Classification (NCBI taxonomy): domain Eukaryota; kingdom Viridiplantae; phylum Streptophyta; class Magnoliopsida; order Malvales; family Malvaceae; genus Abelmoschus; species Abelmoschus esculentus. The sequence goes on from JAUCBN010000002.1 coordinate 28,626,768, forward strand.
GGAGGATCATTTATTGATTATCATTATCTTTAGACATTTTGATGCTTCTTTGATTTTGCTTCATGGCCTCAAATATCAAATAATTGGGGCTGAATTGTGATCAAGATTGAACCTGGATATGAAAACTGAAAACTCGGTACAGATCATAAATGAGTATAGTTGGAAAATATAGAAATTATGGATTTTAGTTGTGATGTAAATTTATAAGAATGAAATGTGCATATAGTTTTATTTTTGAATAGTTAAGATCAATTAAATTAGAAACTTTAAAAATGCTACCAAAATGGGTAACAAGTTTAAAAAATCGAGTAATAATTATAAGTATTTTATTACTTAATTAACACTATCATCCAAATCTAACATCTAAATGACCATTAATCCTGTTTCAACACTAATATTCCAAATGATAAACGTTCTTATTTTGCTTGTTGCAGCTGTACTTTCTACTGTGTAATATTGAGGTTGGTTTTAATTGCTCGAACGTTTTTCAGGTAGGAAAGAAGGTTGAACGTGCTCCAAGATCACCTAGTGCTCCAAGTATGCCACGTTCAGGAATTTGTTCGACTTGATTTGTTATCATAACCTCGTCAATATTTTGATTTTGATATGGGGACAAAGTTGTTGACTTCCATTGAAATTATGGGAAAGTCGAGAGCCAAAACAGTGATATACAAACAGTAGTGTGTTTGGGGAAGACATAGAGTGAGTGGTCTTTTAAGGTATAGTATAAATATTAGTTGGTTTAATGAGATAGAGACGCTAAGTCTTTATGTTTGAATTTTAATATTGTAAACAAAGAAAACTGGATTGGAATAATCGTCCTCGTTAATGATTTCTGCAAAACCCAATCTTCATTAATTGGTCAATAATCGAATATTATGGTTAAAAAAAGATATAATCTATATATTTGTAGGTAGAATTAGAGTTTCAAGAAAAGTAGAGCCCTGTCTTCATTAGACAAATTAAATAATGTGAGAAAACAATTTGGACTATTCACTGTACAATATACAATATGCAGTATACTCCCCCTTATAAATTCCTTATCACCAACTCAAATATAACCTCACAGTTCTTCACTCTCCACTCACTCCCTTCTTTCCTTTGGAAAAAAAGGAACATTTTTTCTTCAATTGTTATTTCTTTGTTGTATCTTTCCGTTGCTGCTTGTGCAGTTAAGGTTAGGAGACTATAATGGCAAAGAAGCCGAGAATTGTTATAATTGGAGCTGGGATGTCTGGTCTTACTGCAGCTAACAAGCTCTACACTTCCCCTAGCTCCAACGATTTGTTTGAGCTAGTTGTTGTCGAAGGTGGCCATAGAATCGGTGGCAGGATCAACACTTCACAGTTTTGTGGTGACAGAATTGAGATGGGTGCTACTTGGATCCATGGAATAGAAGGTAGCCCGCTTCACCAAATTGCTCGGGAAATCCATGCGCTGGAGTCTGACCAGCCTTGGGAGTGCATGGATGGGTTATCGGATGAGCCGAACACCGTTGCCGAAGGCGGTTTCGAGCTGAATGCCTCTATCGTCGACCCCGTATCCACCCTTTTCAACAACCTGATGGATTTCGCTCAAGGGAAGCTGGCTCAAGAGAGTGCAGGCAGTGGAGTTCTAGCTAAAGCAGCCTTGAAAGGTTGTACGAGCAATGGTGGGTTTGGTAACCAAAGTGTCGGTGCGTTCCTTAGACAAGGCCTGGTTGCTTATTGGGACTCTTGCAAGGACCACGAGGAGCTCAGTGGATATGGTAAATGGAACAGGAAGTTGCTGGAAGAAGCCATTTTCGCCATGCATGAAAACACCCAGAGGACTTATACTTCGGCCGGTGATCTGTTCAATCTAGATTTCAAAGCAGAAAGGGAGTACCGCATGTTCCCTGGTGAAGAAATCACCATTTCTAAAGGCTACTTGAGCGTAATTCAACACCTTGCCTCTGTTCTTCCTCCTGGGGTTATCCAATTAGGCCGCAAAGTCACAAGAATCGAGTGGCAGCCCGAGAGTAAAAAATCAAATGGCTACAATTCCAGTTCCAGACCTGTGAAGATTCACTTTTGTGATGGATCTGTTATGTTAGCAGATCATGTGATAGTCACAGTTTCACTAGGCGTCCTAAAAGCTGGAACCGGTCAAGATTCAGGTTTGTTCAATCCTCCACTCCCTTCTTTCAAGACAGAGGCCATATCAAAACTCGGATATGGTGTTGTTAACAAGCTGTTTCTTCAATGGAGTCCAAAAGGAAATCGAACCGCCAATGAGAAAGATAAGTTCCCGTCCCTGCAAACTGTTTTCCATTCCCCGCAATCCGAGTTAAGGCACGAAAAGATCCCATGGTGGATGAGGAGGACAGCTTCTCTGTCCCCAATTTACAACAATTCAAACGTCCTCCTATCTTGGTTTGCAGGGAAAGAGGCTCTCGAGCTCGAAACTCTCAGTGATGAAGAGATTATAAACGGAGTTTCAGCAACAGTTTCAGGTTTATTACCAACCCAAAATTCCCCTGAATTCTGCAAAGTGAGATTTGTCAAGGTTTTGAAAAGCAAATGGGGCAGTGATCCATTATTCTTGGGATCTTACAGCTATGTTGCTGTTGGTTCAAGTGGTGCTGATTTAGACACAATGGCCGAGCCATTACCAAAGATTGGGAGCTCCGAGTTAGACCAAGGTGTGCATCATCCACTTCAAATTCTGTTTGCTGGGGAAGCTACACACAGAACCCATTATTCTACAACTCATGGAGCTTATTTTAGTGGTCTTAGGGAAGCCAATAGGCTTCTGCAACACTATCGTTGCCTTGGGGTTTAGACATAGCCACTTTAATTTGATTTATTTTTGTATACCCTAAACCATCTTTCTTTAAAGTAAAGCAAAGGGGTGAATGAGAGCAGAAGAGAAAAAGGGGTTGGCTTTAATGAAATTATGGAAGACATAGATGTATTGGCATGAATTAAAGAAACTTCCTTTCAATTTTCTATAGCTTTTCTCTTTGCTTTTGTGTGAGTACCCATGGATTTCCTTTTCAACTATATACATACATACGTTTATATATATATAATCTTGCTTTGAAATTCAAAGCAAAACCATTATAAGATGGTGTTTGGTACCGAAATGGGTTGGTGTATATGATACTAGGGGAGTTAGAAAAACAAAGAGAGAAGCTTTGGATCCCACTGCCAATTGCTTTGGCTTTTGGCCACTGGACAGGATCCGCCAAACCCGGTTCTTTCTAGCTAGGAATCTCCTTTCCTGGCTTTAAAACTACCTTCAACTTCATGTATGAGAACAGTGCAGCCCTGAAATCCGTCAGCAATTTTCTTACCAAAACAACCAGAGCGAATCAGAATACCATGCACACGTGACGGTGCAGATATACACAAAGACAGTTAGCTCAGCCTCTTACAAGACAGAGAAAACGACAGTCCATAAGCATACAATATCAGCTTACAGATTTTTCTGTCTGGGGTTATTTTTTCCAACATTATTTACCACCCTTTCTTCTCCATTTTCATCCTTTTGATTGTAAATACAAACAGCAAAAGCACTGTGTGGTCAAATCAGTAAAGCTATTCATGGAGACTCCATTATTGTGGGTTATGAGAGATTTTGGTAGGCTCTCTCGCCCAAAAAAAGAACCGGGAATGACCCACTTGCTGTCTCTTTTTGCCTCTTGTTGGCATCAAGTCCTTGTCTGCTTCATAAACAAACAAAGAAGAATCTCCATTTCCCAACCCCACCCAGTCCCACCACCCTACACAACTCAACACTAAACACCATTCGATTATATCTAAAGTTTAATCCTTAAACAAATCCGTGTTACTACGAATCGTATGCATTTGTTTGGACATCAATCATGTTTTTACTGTTAGATTGCTGTGCTTTCATGGTTATGCATAAAGATTCATACTTTATATATAAAAGAAACAAGATTAAATCTGAAATTATCATCTACTTTGCTTTTATTTTGCAGAAATTTTGACATTATTTTGTAGTAATGCATATAGTGTTATAAACAACTTTTGAGATGCCAACAAGATAACTTTCTTAAATCAGACAAATATACAAGTTGGAGGATCATTTGGTCTGTTGAGGATATAAAAGAAAGAATAAAGTTAATTATTCAAGATTTTCCATAAAGTTAATTAAAAAATTGGAGTCCTAATCCAAAAAAAATATATTGTGTTGCTGTCAACCATGATGAGCTCTGAAAATCATAGAAAACTTGATATCAATTAAATAACTCTCGAGTTTGAATCTTTATACATGTAAAAGAATTTCGTTATCAAAATTAAGTATACAACACAGATTTAATTAAATTAATCAGGGTTAAAACCTAAAAACCAAAAGAGCAGTAACAAAAAACACATGAACCCCTTTTCTCCTTCGGACAATTTTACTGAATGAGAGCTTGTTTTAAGATTTTGTGGTCTGTCGTTGTCTTAAAATTATTTCTTCCATTGATATTTGTCCTTTAAACCCTGTGTTACTTACCAGCCTTGATACTTTTTCTGCTTTGTTTTTCTCTAAGATCATATCTTTTAAAAAATGATTATGTCTTTTTAGTGTCATCTGATCTGGATCAAATCCGTCTCATCAAATGACTAATCCGCTGCGTTTGGATGTTTAAAGTTTTAATCCAAAAGAGAAATGTTAAATCCTAATTTGTCCAATACTTACAAGTACAGAAAACTTAACTGTTAACTACCCCAGGACCCCAACGACAAGAAAGCATTAACAAATAAAGTGGGAAATCATATCAATCTATATATCCTATTAATAAATAAAAGCGTTAAAATAAAAATAAAAAACATCTAAAAAATTTAACCCATAAATAAAAACAACAAAAATAAAATTATAATTAATAAAATTAACACATTCGAGATTTATAAAAATGTCCTTTTTACTATCATTTAAAATTAAGTTTTGAGTAAAAATATTCTATTCAATATACAACTGTAATTGTACTTCATGCATGAAGACATAACATCCGGGAATATTGGTCACTAAAATGACCTAGTCCCATTCCTAGACATACAAGACACTGATTTAACAACCGAAACTCACAAACCATTGTTGTAATTCCTTTGCTTAACTTAGCCACATTGGCACTGATTCTATATGACCCACCACACGTCTATAGATTTGAAATTCCTTTGAAAATCTGATCAACCTCAAGAACAGGGTCAAGAGAAATATGAATTTATCAATTAATTAAATATGCTATAATGTTATTGGTGTAAGGCTGTAAGCTTTAATGGTCATGAATCTTGCCCACATAAACTCAGCGGAGAATGTGATTGGGTGTGGCCCATCATCTAATGGGAAAATTATTTGATAACCCAATGACCCAACCACTATGATCAGAATTAACCATAACCCATTTGGGCGTATGCTCCTAGCCTAGTTTAGGGTATGGGCCTTGGAACAGATACAAGACAAGACACTATTTTAATGATGTTGTAACTTTCTACGGATTTATAAAGTTTCAATTTTCTGTCAAAAAAACAGGCTTTAAATCAAAATCCTATTTGTCCCCCCTCGACCTCGAGACAGAAATACAAACTAGGGACTGAATGGGGACAATCGCACAAACTGCAGACTTCCCTCAGGCCTCAACCCTGGAGAACCAAAAACCAGGTTAGGGAAAACGTAGAGATTTGGGAAATCATTTCTGGACGCACAATTAAACAGTATTGGTATCATTCTGAATCTTCCTTACAAAAGTAGTGTTCCACGCGTTCATGCTTGTTTCAATTCACAGATAGCGAATTAGATGTTTACAAAGACGTCCATTTCAGGTTTCAGAAACGCTAAAATTGGTAATTTCTTTCTATTTTACAGATTAGATTGTAGAGAAGACAAAGCAAACAATTCTCTTTGTCGAACTCAAAGTTTTACTTTTACATCTGAAAGTTTACCAGGCTGGCTGGATGTTGCCTAGCAGCAATATCCCTAGAGAGGGGATAATAAAAAGGACAATTGGTCTGCAGAGACGTGGCTAACTTTGAAGGCCAATGTTGATTCTTGTTCACTTCTAGTTGGCTTGACTTTGCCTTTCTTGTGTTAGGTGAGTTGGGTCTACAATTTTGTACTTTCTCTACTCTCTTTTTTCTCCCTTCATGTAAAGCCACAATATATTCAGATAAAACCAAACAAAAGAACGGGTGGTTAAGAACTATCAACTTTGTTTGTGTGAGCCGATATCACTTTTGATCATCAATTGCACCATTGCCATCGTACTCAATTATACTCTGCAGTAGCTTGCATGAATGTGAAACTCTGCAATCCCAAGTTCTGATAAAAAAAATCAACAAAATTCGGATCGTACCAAGGCCGGTTGGGTCAATGTATAATGTGCTTAAGCAAAGTCTAAAGTGTGTACTTTGAAACATTATCCGACTCGTATCTTCCTACATAGTCATAGATCGGTAAATTGTCTTATAAGAATATGGAAATGGTGAATTTCAGAGGATGGATCCAAAATCACAGCAGGAAAATGGACCACTTTCCATACAAATGATATCAGTCAAGTCCAAGAAGAACCATAAGAATCTTTGCCCCATACAAATGATATCAGCTTAGATGCCTCTCACCCTCTTTTTTTTCATGTTTCATATATGAACAGTTCAAGCAACTCATCTAAATCCATGAACACAACAAAAGACAGAACAGAGACAATAATTCAAAGTTGTACAAGATATTACAATTCATCACAAAGATTAAACTTTTATTAACTGCCTGATTTCATTTTCACGGTTGGATTTGGGTTTCTCAATCCGTAAATCCCATTGCTCAATTTGTTTTAAACTAGGTTTTTGTACAATGAAACACTTTGAACTCACACTTTGACGAAATGCATTGCAAAAGCAGCCTTGAAGTGTGTTCTTGTTTGATAACAGCATCTTCTTTCTCCACCAGAACCGCCCCAACTATCTTCTCATAGCCTCCTCCGCCACCGCTCGCAACGTAAGCCACGAGCGCCGCCTGAACCGGCGGCAAACTGGGGTTATAGGCTGCTGATTCCATGTAAGACCCTTTATATATCTTCCCTTCAACGTCCAGCAACGCCACCCCAGATGGACATCCGCTGTAAGGTGCGTGTGACATGTTGGCCGCTTCAAGAGCCGAGCGTTTTAAGTCATCGTCATCGTTGATTTTGTCGTTGCAAAACGACAAGCCGTTTCGGTGAGGCTCGAGGAGAAGAGGGACCTCTTTTTCTAGCAAATCGTCCGGACCGAACCTGTGAGGTAAAAAATGGGACAAAGGCTTAAATTCTTGGTCTTTACCATCACAATTGTTGTTTATTTTGTTTTCTTTTTCGTCCTCGGACGAAGTAATGAGGATCTTGACATCGGGGGCGCCACGGAGCTCCTGGAGGAATTGACGGCAATGGCCGCAAGGGGCGGCGGAGACAGCGAGGTACTTAAGACGCGGTTCTGCATTGAGGGAAAGGTTGGTGATTAGGAATTGCTCGGCGTGGACGGATTGATTGAGGGGAAGACCCGGGAATTCCAGATTGACTCCGAAAAAGATACGACCGGACGACCCCAATCCGATTGCTCCGACGTGGTATTTGGAGATTGGCGGGCGGGCTAAGGTCTTGGCTGATTTGACCAACGACGGAAGGAGTTGGAGCACGGTTTGGTCTGATTGTTTGGCCATTTGTTCGGCTTCCGCGGAGTCGATCACAAATCTGGGTCGGTCCATTTTGAGAGATACCTTAACGGGTTGACCCGTTTACAGAGAGGGCAAGCGGATCTTTGGGGTGAGGATTGAGGACGACGAGCGTTCTTTAAACCGAGGGGAGGAGACGGTAAGAGGGAAGGAAGGAGTGTGAATGGAGGTTATTTATAGTTGAATCGGTTTATGATTGTCATGAAAAACAGTAATTAATTATTTCCTATGGTAAATTTTATTATACAAGTTAATCCTTATTGGCAAGGATCGGGGTTACTTAGTAATTATCTTTTTATATAAATAATTGTTTTTAATTTTTTCTCGAATAAGTTGTAACAAATCTTTCGGTCAAATAACAAAAATTAGAATCAAATTCAAACCACAAGTGGGTATGAAAAGGAAGTTGGATGTCCGTTAAAATTAATTTCTTTTTAATGTAAAGCTGTTTGATTTTAGTTCATTGATTTTGATTTAAACTTAACGACTTGTACCTAACAGTTCCATTACATGTCAGAAATATTTAAGAAATTATGCTCAACAAAAACTTATACCACTTTCCATGATGACAAATATATGATTAGCTTAGATGGTGTTTATAAACATTAAAGATAAATTTAAGTTGTTTTAAAAAATAAATATAATAAATAATTTATTTATAAATTTATCCTAATTTTTAAATAATTTAAATTCTGATTCAGTCCTATTTACATAGTTATATTCATAATAAACTTTTACGGTAATTTATCTAATTTAATTAACCAAAAATAATTCAATACTAATTCCTACTACTTGACAATTAATTTAATCCCTAAAAGCCTTTTCCTTACAATTAAGTCAACGTTCTACTACATTTAATAAGATCCATGTTAGCCCTTGCGATCCTTCATAATTAGTAACAAATTCCATATTTTATAAATTTTGCCAATTATTACTACTACTTGACAATTCATTTAATCACTAAAAGCTTTCTCCTTTTATATTTTTTGAATAATTCCCCTTGACCATGTGCAATGTTTGTCGGGACTTGGGGGAGAAGTTCGAGGAAGCAACAAATTCCGATGAATTATTTTAATCTTACAAGGAAAAAACAATTGAAAGTGAAACCAATTAATATTTATTCATCGTTATATAATTTTGAAGTAACCATAAAAGTAATAAACATTCACCTTATTAATTAAATCTATCAAATAATTTTTTAATTAATCACACAACTTTTAGACGTTACTAATTTAATCACAAAATAAAAATGGTAATTTAGTTGTCTAATTTTTTAAATGCTATTAGTTCAATTATCGCAATTAAAAAAATTAAGCATAAAATTAAAATATATATTCAATGTTTGATAGAATATTCATTTTAATATGCATATTTTAGAATAATTTAATATTTTTGATATTTTATTTTAGGTTAAAATAATTTTTATATGGATAAAAATTATTAGTTAACCGGCAATTAATAGCATAAAATGATGTGATAAATCAACATGTGAGTGCATGTTGACATGACATTATTATATAAATAAAATATATTGACTTGAAGAATATCATATCAATATAAAATATAAAATATTTTTATTGGCTTTCATGTTGTCAAATTATTTCAAACTGTTTTGTCATCAATTTTTAACAATATACTTAAAAATTAAAAATCAAATAATCATTCAATTAAACACTAAAAATATTTTTATATTATACAAAAAAATTATTACAACCCTTTAGATAAATCTCTAACATGATTTAACTCATCATATATTTTTTAATAAGACACTAATATATATTACTATGTGATTAATTTCAAATAAATTAAAATATTAAAAGTCGAAAATAGGATTTGAATAAGTCTCTCGAAAACAACCTTGATACGCATCAATTAAACCAAACTAAAATAAATTTATAAATCACTAACGATAAATTATTTTGTTGCTAAACTGACGTTAAATTGATTATATTTGTAACGTAATTTTTTTTCATGATTTAAATTTAATCTTAATCTTATGTATAAAGAAAAAAAACAACGAAGGCTTAGCAAAAAAGGAAGTGCTATTAATAAATCTATAACTAATAACTTAAGAAAATATTCAAAACTAAAAATAAATAACTTAATTAATCAGTCAAATATGTTTGATGATATATTTATTAAATATAAATTAATCTTATAATTTTAATCGAGGTTATTTTCGAGAGGTTTATTCAAATGAATCGAATTAATCGGGGTTATTTCCTTAACTAATAATTTAAATAAAATATTCAAAACCAAAAATGAATAACTCATCATATAGTTTTAAATCTGTCCCTGTGTGTTGATTTTGTAAGAAATATCAAGCTGATATACCTGGAACATGCTGGCTGCTGCTGCATTGCATACATCGTCAACAAGCCTAAGAGTTAGCAAATTGAAACCAGACTTGATGCTGCATTATTCCTTAAACTATTCATGCCACGTAATCTAACATTACTATTTCACACAATCAGATATTTATACATGTAAGAAAAAGGGTAACTAAATTCCAATGAAAAAAAACCAGAAAGTGGATGTTTTGAAAGATTTATCGAATCCAACCCTGTTTGTAGCGGCGGAAGAGGTCTTCAGTTTCAGCATTTTTCAAGGCACTGCAGCCAATGACATACACACAGATCAGTACGACTACTGACACGATGAGAATGATGTTGGCTTTCCTCCACTCACTCCTCAGGTTCCCCAACAGACCAGCTCTGCACGAGTTGCAGTTATAGCAGAGTTGGGTCTGGTCATGGCTCCACAGATTGCAGTCAGGGTCCCCAAGTGGGTTCGTTGGGTTCGTCCACAATGTTGGGTTCACAAAAGTGTAGCCACAAATAGTAGGAGGTTTACAACATCCGGACTGTCAAAACAGAAGAACCAGAAAAACAAACCTTAAACGAATCAGACAACGACTATAAACTGGAACATGATCAGTTTGTTCATGCTAATAATTAATCTAGTAGGCCATTATTACTCCATTGACACAAGCTTCTCCCATCGAAAAATGACAACTTTTTCAACTAACACTGGCTGCCCCACACAGCTCACAACATTTGAATGATTCTTTTCAGACAGATCATCAAAAGCTATGATTTGATTACTGAATTCAATGTTTAAAACACTATTCAATCAGGTGAAGTAGCAGTGAACTAATTCTGTTTATGAAACCAATGAAATTCACTAAAAGGGCACTGAATTGAGAGAAATATGGGAGGAACCTATAGAGATCTACAAACCAGAGCATGAACTTGCCTGAAGAGGAGAGAGATGAGCGGCGAAGAACTGGTCGACGGTCATATATTGTTGTTGATTTAATTTTGGACAAACATCGGTGTCAGCCAGACAAGCCCTGATCTTGCTCCAGCTCTTGGAGCCAGCTATCCGGTCCCTAAGCCAACTCGAGTACCCATCAAGCCTATACTCCTTATAACCCCGACCGGGCACATCGTAGCTCCCATCAGGTCGAGTGACTACGAAAGCAAAGACTAGCAAGACGAGGAAGAGAGCAATAAGTATAGCCATACAGCAAAGGTAGAAGGCCAAGAGAGTTTTGTTGTAGCAGCAGGCACCGACAAAACCAGCAAGGGAGACAAGGAGGATGAGGAAGCAGAGGACAGTGACAGGCCATCGGAAAATATGGATGCAAACGTTGTCGGGCTTTTGGGAGAGCCAGATGCCTGAGGCGATGACGGCGATGGAGCAAAGGAAGGCTATGAAATTGAGAACCGCTGTTATGTAATTAGATACTCCCATAATTGGATAAAGGGAGAGAGGAAAGGAGTTCGGAGGAAGGAGAGATGTCTGAACTCTAAAGATAGGGTTTTTGTGGGATGTTTAAATTAGGCCCCTTTTTTTCATTGTATGAACTTTTTATTTGACTATGATAATTTATATTTTAAATTTAATTTTAAGATAAATGAAATTATATTTTGACATGATTATATCTTATCCTTAACACATGGAAAGTTGAATTTTAATTTTCATAATTTTAAATTTTTAAAATTGAAATTATAATTTAATACACATATTTCTGACAAAACAAAGGCCCAAAAGAATTTTCAAGGCAAATTGATGGATTTTGAGGCATTACATAGTTGGGTATTCAAAATATGAAGATTTATACACCTTGGACTTGATTGTTGCTTGTAGCCCAAAATTTCTTTGAGCGGACGCAATACTTGACAATGTTAGAGTATAGTTTCTTCAAATATATATCAAACATTATATATCAAATAAAAATATTAAATATATTTAAAAATATTTAAAAATATAAATTCATATATATATATATATTATGGTAACAAAACATTGTATGATACATTTTTCATCTGTATGTTTAATAGTCTAGAAAAAGTTAATCATATCAAATACGATAGGATCACAAAAATAACAAAATTCTCTTATCGAATATTTAACGTTACTATATTTTCAAGGACTTGAACTTAAAATTTGGAAGAGTATTAATAAAGAAATAAACTTTTTCAAAAATTATTGTATGAATCACTAAGTATGAATTTTAAATTTCTTTTCTTTACATAATTTCATCATGCTGCCTCATGGAACTGAAACATTCGCTCAGTTTGAGTCGGTGGTCAAATAATTTAAGGTTCTTATCTTGTACAGTGTCTATAATTCGCAAGAAAGTAGGATAGATTAAAAGGGACCAACCAAAGCTGCTTCATTGAGCTGTCTAAAATCTAAAATGTCTTTGGATTTTGTTGACATGGTGATAGAGGTAGGTGTCTGTATCTAATTAGTAAGTACATGGTGGAGAAATAGGACACGAGTTTAGCTTTTTTATGGAGCTGAATTAAGGGTTTTTTAGAGACAGAAAGGCTACATTCCTGGAGTTTATCTATCGTTTTCATCTTGCTGCTATGAATATTATATATCTCTTCTGGTTAATGATGCTCAAGTGGGCAAGAACTCCATCAATATTACAGTGTAGCAAGAACAGATCCGTAAAACATAAACCTCTTGTCTTGTTCTTTATCGATATTGTCTGATTCGGTTCCACACGTGAAGGAAACAGATTAACGTGATTTGCATGCCTAGTGATTAATTCTGTAGTCAAAAGGGTGTTCAGTAAGTTTACTGCTAATTGTCAAGTTGGCAACGCATGTGTATGTTTCAAGTTACGAGGTGAAGTCATTCTACAACATATCATGTAGTAAATCTCAAACAACATACGATCCATATAGATTTTTAAGAGTTCCGATGTCAGTTAATGATGCACGAACGATTGTGATAGGACATATGCTAGCTACCTGCTCCCGCGGTTTGCCTGGTTGGCAAAGGGCTGGATGATAATGTTTAAGCCAATAAGAAGACGAAAAAATATCAACCCAACAAGCGAATCAGTACAAATAATTAAAGTAAACTGAAAAATGTGTAAAAATAGTAAATATTCATGTATTTTAACTGTTGAGACTCGTAATTCATTTTGTTACGATCGCATCGAAATACCCATAAATTATACTAAATTTTAATGATGTTGAGTTTTATATATTACGGGCGGAGTCGGAGGTGGTGGATGGTAATGGCGAGGAAGCACATGAAGAAAAGATATAAAAAATTCTTTCATGGAAAAAAGGCAAGTCTTGGCTCATGTGTGGGAAGTTCTTTAAAAATATATGAATCCATTTATATGGGGAATGGAAATTGTCCACTGTCAATACTTTATTATAAGCAAGTGGGAGATTTAATTATGTGTTTAGTACGTATATGAGTTTAAATTATAAAATTAAAGATATGAAATATTTATAATATATTTGTCATATATATATGTATATAAAAGTTTAGTGATGACGGTGGATCATATTTAATATATTACATGTAATATTTTATAACTATGGCAACATATTCAAAAAATATTTAACCAAAAAAGAAAAAAAAAGAAGTCAAAGAACATGTATTGCGTCGTACCATATGTAGGGCTGAACATTATGATTTTGCACGCATCAATCAACCGGAAATTTCCGATATGAAGACAATGATTAGCATGTTTGGATGACCACTGCATGCTTTTGGGGGGTTCACAAAACGTGTTCGTACAAACACGTAAAGAATTTTATATTTATAAGAAAATAATTATTTTTTATAATTATTATATGAGACAACTTTTTTAACTCAATTTGTTCTGTTTATAATGTAATGATTTAAATTTTTGATCTTTAGTAAGATTAAAAGTTCAAATAAAATAATTTGAATTGAAAGTAATACCTTCACAAGTCATTACGAATCTCTGTAGTATCTGATCTAAGTTAATAAACCGAATTGATTTGTCTGAAAGTATTATTGCTGGTATTCCTTAGATTAAGACCGAAAATATATATGAAATTTCTCCATTATTAATGTATTTATACACATATATTTTATAGTTAGATCTCTGTATATTGACACGCGGCATGTTTTTATTCGATCTATATCTTTCAATAGGATTCATGCCCTGTAATAGAGATGCAAAAGTACCCATAAACTTTGTTCGAAAAAAATATATGTACATAAACTCTCTTTTTTTTTAAATCCGCCTCATCGAGATAATTACGACACACATTTTAACTGCGTGTCGGCGGTAGCCCATGTCTCTCCAAGTTTAAGTATAGCTTCTGGTGAAGCAGCAACATCATATACAGGGATCCATAAATATGCAGAACATACTTTTGTTTCAATTTTTTGCACTTTCTAGTCTAAATTCAAAGCACAAGAGGTGACAAAACATGGCCCTTCAGTAACTATATGATGATGACAACACACTTGGTTGGTACAATACTACCATTCTGAACCCTACTTCCTCCTCTACTACACTAAATTAAATGTCCAATATATATTATGTTCATCAGTCAGTCTAGTGAGATAAGACATTAGATTTTTTATATAATGTTAAAGATTTGAATCATAATGTCGTAAATAGAGAAAATTGAATTAAAAAGACGCCCATATTAAATATTTACAAATCTTATTCGAATTAGTAAACCAATAAATTAAATACCAATAATTAAAAAAAATGTCATATATGTAATGTACATTTTGCTATTGAGGGCATGTCCAGCTGTGAGTTCCCTATGAAGCCAATTGGACCGTCATCCTTTTTTAAACTAAATCCTAAATTTAAAAAAAAAATAGTAGATGAGTTTGACTCGTTACGTTAATTATAATATCATCAAATAATATTTTGTTAAGTAAATTTTTACCTTTATCTTTTTCTCAAAATAATTTTTTATTTTTTCTCACGTGTCATTAAATAAATGAATTTTACTAAATATGACGTGATAAACTGGAACCAAATAATAATTTCTCAAAAAAATAACATGTAATAGTTATATTTTATTTTAATCAAATTGATCCATACAATCATCCTTAAAACGATATTTAACGTTACTAATTACAACTAGATTTAAATTGTTGATCTTTAAACCGAAACCCCTAACACAACAATAATCCTAATATTCCAATAACAAAGATTTAAGAGAAACACTAAAGAGATTGATTTTTGAATTTTTCCACGATCTGATAAAAACCCCATTGCTTGATCCTTGTCTCTCCCCCAGAGACCATAGCCGCACAACAGTCGTCATCAACCCCTACTAAATCTCATGTTCTCTATATTAGCATTGCTATATATGGTGGTATAACTGTGCAATCTAATTTCGAATCTCATGCTGTTGAATCCCTGCACATGATCTCAACCCATGATCATGCACCAAGAAAAAGCATATTCTTGCTGCTTGGTTTTCGTTATGAAGATGTGTGGTTTATGCTCCGGTTCAATTCTTTAATCAAAACATGATCTTGACAAAAATCTTAATTCTTACACCTACATGTTTATAACACAAAACAAAACATACAAGGGATTAGTGTTCTAATAACCCATTACGAAGTTGATTAGCTTTCAACGGATAATGTAAAGTATTTGACCTTGATTATATGCATGGACTAGATTAAATCACAAAATCCTATATTAGATTTGTAACATCCACTCCACTCTACATCCCTTCGCTAACATCCAACCAAACATAAAGTCATAGAACCTCTAGAACGTTCATGATACAACGTTATCGAGGGACCATAGTACTTGATAAGATAATTATCAAATCAATTTGATTTTTCCTAAACATTCGTTTAAACACTAAAATAAATAAGTAAACGCCCGTAAAAAATCAAACCAAGAATTGTTTATAGTTGCTGTGACTGATAAACGACATTTACCACGGCCAACACAACCACTTAAGAGACCAGAACCCGAAAAACTAACAACTGATTAATGATGCAAATCCTCACGAAACCTTTGAAGAATGAATAAATTATTGTTTTGATTGAAACTACTGCATCAGTTGAGGGGACCATATTTCAGATCTTTTCAAACCTTCTGTTTTGTCCAAACCTTGTTTGCAAATCAGAATCTTAATCTTGAGCGAATTAGGATCTTTGTCAAGTCATCAGAATTTAACTACTCTCAGTTATCTCTCAACATAATTAATTAAATCAAAAGTATAATTAATTAGTAAAAATAACATATAATCAATCATTTGGGGAGTTAAAACCTAAAACAGACACTTACCCTCCTACATCAACCACCATATTTGGTATGGATCTCGTTGAGATTGAGATAAAGTAGGATTTAACAAGTTGACAGAAGCTCAACAGTTGTCGCTTGAGTTAAACAAAACCATCTGCAAAAAGGTGACCATTGATTTTGCTTATACTATACAATCAATCATTGGTATTTTTTATTTTTGTATATTCTGAAAGAAACCAGGCAACTTGGGTTTGGATCCTATATATAAATGTAAGTTATTGACAAAGGTTTTCATTCATAAATCAGCAGTCTACAAGAAGCTATCTTCTGTTCTTTCCTTCTTTTGGAGAAACAAAGGGTTAGAACATGGCTATTGAGATTGAGAAACCCAGTGTTGGACTGTCAAGAGTTGCAGTTTCTGAAACTCATGGGGAAGACTCTCCTTATTTTGCTGGGTGGAAAGCTTATGATGAGAACCCTTACAATGAATCGAGCAACCCTTCGGGAGTTATACAGATGGGGCTGGCTGAGAATCAAGTAAGTGTTACCACTTGGCTGAGCAAAGCAAGTTGCATGTGATCATGTTCTTATTCTTACATGTTCCTCGTACAGGTTTCTTTTGATTTGTTGGAGAAATACTTGGAAGAGCATTCTGAAGCATCGAGCTGGGGGAAAGGAGCTCCTGGTTTCAGAGAAAATGCTTTGTTCCAAGATTATCATGGATTAAAATCATTCCGACAGGCTATGGCGAATTTCATGGAGCAGATTAGAGGAGGAAGAGCGAAATTCGATCCTGATAGAATCGTGTTAACTGCCGGTGCAACCGCAGCTAATGAGCTTTTAACTTTCATTTTAGCAGATCCTGGTGATGCTTTGCTGGTTCCAACTCCATACTATCCAGGGTAAGAACATGTTCAGATTGTAACAACTCCATGTTCCGAAATCTGAGCTCCATTTATTTGTGAAGAACAGTGTTGATTTAGAAAACTTTGTTTGTTTTTCAGATTCGACAGAGATCTGAGGTGGAGAACCGGTGTGAAAATTGTCCCGATCCATTGCGATAGCTCAAACAATTTCCAAGTTACACCAGAAGCCATGGAAGCTGCATATCGAAGTGCAGAAGCCATGAACATGAAAGTTCGAGGAATACTGATAACAAACCCTTCAAACCCTCTAGGTGTAACAGTCCAAAGATCAGTCCTGGAACAGATTCTCGATTTCGCAACAAACAAAAACATACACCTTGTCTCTGACGAAATCTACTCTGGGTCGACATTCACATCATCCGAGTTCATCAGCATTGCGGAAGTCCTCGAAACACGTGGCTACAAAGACTCAGAGAGAGTCCACATCGTTTACAGCCTCTCCAAAGATCTCGGTCTTCCCGGTTTCCGAGTCGGGACAATATATTCTTACAACGACAAGGTTGTCACCACGGCCAGGCGGATGTCGAGCTTCACTTTGATTTCGTCTCAAACACAACACCTCTTGGCTTGCATGTTGTCCAACAAAGAATTCAGCAAGAACTACATAAAGACGAATCGAGAGAGGTTAACCCTGAGATATGATATGATAATCAAAGGGTTGAAAAATGCCGGCATCGAGTGCTTGAAAGGTAATGCCGGGTTGTTTTGCTGGATGAATCTGAGTCCATTGTTGGAAGAACCCACGACAGAGAGCGAATTGTCTCTTTGGAAGATCATATTGAACGAAGTTAGACTAAACATATCGCCTGGATCTTCATGCCATTGCTCTGAACCAGGGTGGTTTAGGGTCTGTTTTGCGAACATGAGCGAGCAGACACTTGAAGTTGCACTCGAGAGAATACATAAATTCATGGAACAAAGAAGAAGAAGAAACTAGAATTGGTGAAACCATATGTTTATAATATCCATAATTAACCGGTTTTTGGAGCGGGTTTTCAATACCCGTCCGTTTGAAGAAATGGGTTTCGTGTCATGTATAAAAAGCAAATTAAGATCGATTTTGATATGTTCTTGTTTAGGTGGAAGTGATTATTTCCTACTTGTTTTCTTGCTTATGGTGAAGCAAGTTTCCTTCAAATTCTTCCACTTGTATAATTTGGAAGCACTTTACGATATTTGTATTTATATAACCATTCCTTATGTGTTATTATAAATATATTTTTTCATAATAACTTACATTTATTTTTTATCGTATAATAATTTTTAAAGTAGATGCTTAAAATTTTTACATAAATATAAAAAAAAATATTGTATAAATTAATTTTATCTCTTATTTTATATTTCATTTGACTTTGGTCCTTATTTAATTCAAGCAAGAAATGTGTTGTTGGCGTTGCTTTCTAATCCACAAGTTTCTCGATTTAAATACTAAAAATTACTTAACCAAATTGGATACCAAATACCAACCAATGGAAGTAAGTCAAATCAGAAGGCAATGAAATCATGATTATATGTCACATTCCCATGCATGACTTATTTTAGTAGTTTTATTGAATAAAAAATAATTATACTGATTAAATATTAATTCAAACAAAAAAGTATATTACATAGGTTCGACAATTGGATTATACACAATCCATCAGGTTAGTAGTCAATCAATAGAAAATTATTTAAATTAATTATAATTATAATAATTTTTTGACTTAAAAGTTAGGTTGGACAGCATTTAAAATAAAATAAATTTTGAATATCTTTAAAAATAAAATTTAAATATTAATACCAAATCTAATAAATAAATAAATGTAAGGGTCAAACACTTTCCTTATAATTCACACTATTCTATTAAGTATAAAACGATCATAATAAAAAAAAAGTTGTACACTCCATCTCGAAAATGGAGCAATTCTATTTTAATACTACTATTTTTATCAATTTCTCCAATATTCCCTTCTAATTTACAGATAAACATACCGAAATTTTCATTAAAAAAAATAAGTGTTACCAAAAATATAATTAGAATATTTATAGTAATTTTTAATTTGATTTAAAAAATAAAAAATAACATTATTACATGATTAAACAGATTACTATTTATTTATTTGTTCCACTAAAAAGAACATTCATATTTATGCATATGACGTGACAGCTTCAATTACATACTTATAGATAAGGGTTGATTCTTTATCTACGAAGAAAATCAGTCATCCATAATTCCCTATCCTAAATATATAAGCATTTAGATTTTTAAAGAAAAAAAATATTATTTAATTTTTTAATAAAATTTTGTTTCATTAGTTTAATTAATTAATCTATCGAATTAATTAAAGTGTTGGTTCAACCGAAAATACTTTTGGCCTTTAGAATTTAAGATTCAAAGATAAATTTTAAATATTTAAAAATAAAATTATATATAACTTAATTAAAAAATACTATAAGAAAATAAAAATTGAAAAAAAAATGATAAAAAAGAAATTTCCCTCCTACGGTCCACACAACTCTGTCATTGTTAACGGACCATCGGTATCGCTAATCATACCGTTTAGTATGTTATTTCTTTTAATAGTACAATGTTAATTATTATAAACGACCGAAATTTTCGGGAGTGGTTATATCTTACTCTTATAGTGATTAGACGCTAATTATTTTGTTGGTTATCAATATGTATTTATCAAAGCATCCCATCCCACAAATGACGTGTTATGTGCCATTTGAAATTATACGGATCCATTCTACATAAATTAAGGATCGGTTTTATAAGATTCAAGAATATTGGTGCCTTAATTACAGAAAAAAATTAAAATTTGGGGTTAGAAAATAAAATACAAATGTTTAAAAATATAAATAAACAAATTTTTAAAAAATGAAATATAAAAAAATAAAAAACGATTATCCCTTTCCATCTTATATAATAGATATAGTCATATATCATACCGTTTTCTAATTTTTCGAAAAACTATATAAACCACTAATGGATATAATGAGCACATCAATCAACTTATTTCCTATCATAAGTCCCTTCTCAAGGAGGGCACTACATTACCACCGCCTTCGATTACGGTTCTTCGTTTATTTTAAAAACAAATAAATATCTTTAATCGTTACATTATTCTTTTATTTTTTTTGTTAATGTCCGATAATTCTAGATAATAATAATAATCTTCAACTCCATTTATATCAGAACAAATAAATCATCACAAATAATTTTTAATTATTATCGTCGTTTTTTTATTATTTTTATCTGGTGTTTAATATTTTGATATCAATATATATATATATTTTGATATTAAGGACAATTATACCAATTTTAGTGTTATGTTTTTAAAAAGAATATTTGAGTTCAATATACTAGTTAAGTATTCTTTTTAGCTATTTTAAGTTTTATTTATTTATTTATTTAAGTATATTGTTTTGACAAAAAAATGCATTACTTATCCATATGTTGCCTCACGTGTGAAACATTGTTGTTAACGATTGGACAATATCCTAGGTCCAAAATCAAGCAATCACCAACAGATGATTGGATCAGGGGCGGTTGAGATCAACCCGCGTGGCCCGCAAGTCAATCAGGAACACACGATAAAAAACGTCAAATTATATAGGAGTATAGTATTTGTTGGTATTATAATATTATTGTTATATGTGATGTCCGGAAGAATAAATAAAAATATAATTTCGTTAAATTTTTGATGGGATACTTGAAGGGAAGGAGGAAGTTATGTCAAGAGAACTAATTATAGTAGCAAGTAAGAAAGATATAATAATTTATTAATTTTATTTGTATGGTGTACATATATTCTTATAATTTTTAAAAAAAATATTATTACAAAATTCGAGTAGGAAAACTAAAAAAACTATTAGAGAATGTATTATCGATTTCAAACTTAAATGATCAAAATAATAATTTAAAAATTAATTTAAATGCTAAAAATAAAATATATGTATAATTTAACGTTAATTTTTTATTTAAGCCTAAAAAAACAATTTCCTGCAAATCGTAAAATGAACCTTGTAAATTACATAGATTAAAATACCCCGAAAGCGAAAAGTAAGAAGATACCTGAAATTGCAAATATCCCTTTCAATTTACATAAAATTAAAACCTAACCTCGTTTAAAACCCAAAGGGTCCTCCGATCCCGCAAAACGCTTTATCAATCTCTCGCTCTTCTTTCTAAGATAAGCGGCGGGAGAAGCAAGACCAGTCAGGCAGTCACCTTACTTACTTGACGTCAACCGATATCTCTCCTTGCTCTAATCAAAGGTAAGATTCTATTCTTTTGCGTAGATCTGCAGTGTATTTGATTTCTAAATCTGTCAAAATTCTCTTTATATAATTAGATCTTGTAATTCTAGAGCTTGATCTCCATCCATCGTTATGCTGTTGATTTCATTCTTCATTTCTTCTGTTGATTGATTTTAATGTTTTTTTAGGATTTTGTTAATTGATTTTATGTTATTTCTACGTGCGACTTTTATACGAGTCATTTTTCGGGGAAAACCGTATTTTTTTTTAAGAACTGATTTTATGTTTTATATACGGTGCAGATTTTGATGGCGTCAAAACTGCTGCAGTTTCAATCTAAGGCCTCTGAAGCGTCGAAGATTGTAGCCAAGCATGGAACTTCTTACTACAAGCAGTTGTTAGAGCAGAATAAGCAATACATTCAGGAGCCACCTACAATTGAGAAGTGCAACGAGTTGTCTAAGCAACTCTTTTACACCCGCCTTGCTAGGTACTTTTAATGGAAGACATTTAAGTTTCTATAAATGATTACAATGTTTCATTTAGTACATGAATGTTCTTTTTCCTTGGTTGCCACAATATATCACAAATAAGTATCTAAATTATACTAATTTTTTCATTCAAGTACCTAAAATATTTTTTGGTCAATGCAAGTATCTAAAATACAACAGCCTTTTTCATATTTTTTAATCAATGCCACATGTCAACTTTTAGAAACCTATATTGAAAAGATGGTATACTTTATGTACCTAGCTGAAAAATATAGTAAGTTTAGACACTTCGACCAAAAAATAATTGAGGTGCTTAAATGAAAATTGTGGTATACTTCAGATACTATTTGTTATAAAATACTATTTTGGTTACCTTTCCTAGTTAATCAACATCCCTGAATCAGAATTGGTGTCTGAAATGTATGTTAACATGTTTATGTATTGTGCCTACATTAATCATATAAAAAGAACTTGATGTTTTCCGGCTTAATTGATTGCAAGTTTATGGTATTCTTTTCCACTGGCTAAAGTTTTTGAGCAAGGTAGAAAAAAAGTGAGACATTGACTTATACAAAGTGTTCAAACATCAGATGTAAAAACTTGTGTTTCTAGAGCTCCCAAGATTTGATTTGTTAAATAATCAAATGATAAAAGTCTAATATTGACTTGAGTTATAGAAACTGCATTGAAGGAAATATGTCTTAAGTAGTCCAAAATGTCAATCAAGTTGTTTCTGCTATATTTCTTAGGCGTGAGCCAAGTGAGTATTTGGTTTTGATATATGTGGTAACATGTGAAATTTTATATGTAGTTACAGTTGTGAAAGCGGAAGCATTCAGCTGTAATGTCTTTGGTTATTAGCAGAAATTTTGATATATTAATAGTGTTTATTGGCATGTTAGATGCTACTAGGTTTATGGCATTAGTAATCTCATGTTCATGGATGTTATTGTTTTGGACGGCCTTTGTGAGAGAAAATTTGTCAATATGACTACTTGTATATAATAAAGGAAGCCAAATTCTTGCTGTTGAAGTTGAAAGACCTTGGATGGCCTTTGGGTGGTTTATTGTTATTAACATAGGGGTTGAATTCATTTTTACTCCATGAAGAACAGATAAACCATTTTCTGGGGAAATTTTGGAAAAGTATATAATTTTGTTACTCTATTAGTATGTTGCTCATGTTTGGGATTTAGCTAGATTCATCTGCAGGACAGGGAGCGAATGCAATTATGCAAGCTTTCTCATAGCTTACTAGGAAACTATAGGGTTTACAAGAACAAAATAACAAGATGCCGTTTTCTTTAATGTTCTTGTAACTTTTGTGATTGTTTATGATGTGCTATGAATTTATGAGCAGAAGAATAAAAGGACAAAACAATGTGGTTGGGTTTCTTATGATTTTGCGTGTTACAAAGAATCAATGATTAAGTATGCTCCTTATGTATTCTTACTTTGTTTTTTTGCAACTTCCTTGTTCTATACTTGTGCCATTAGAAACAAATATCAGTTTACTCAATGGACGAGATAATACTTGCTACATCAGAATCACATTACTCTTTGTTATGCAATTTGTGCAGTATTCCTGGTCGTACTGAGTCATTCTGGAAGGAGCTTGATTACGTGAAGAATCTGTGGAAGAACAGGAAAGAACTGAAGGTTGAAGATGCAGGTATTGCAGCTTTGTTTGGAATGGAGTGCTTTGCATGGTTCTGTGCAGGTGAGATAGTGGGAAGGGGTTTTACCTTCACTGGCTACTATGTCTAAGGGTGATATTTTCGAATGGAGGGTATTTCAGGGAATTGGATGTGTATGCCTTACCACTGTTCACAGATTGGATTGTGGTAAACTCTCAATGCATAAGTTGATAGCCTAATAATTTTTTAGTTGAAGTGGCTTAGGTTGGTAAGCCATGCTGTTCTACAGAGTTAACTGTACCCAAGATTGATGATAATTGTGCAAATTACTCTCAAACTTCTCTCCATTAATCTTCTATTATGTTTCTGTCCCTATTATTAGTTAGCCAACTAGTACCAAACTTTTCTATATTGTAGAATTATACAGTCTAACCTTGAGTCACTAGACCCGATTAGTTCCAATGGTTCACATTTCCTCTCTCTCTCTTTGTACCGTTTAACTCGTTGGTCAGCGTTGGTCTATGGTTTGCCAGCATTGACCCTGATGACTTTTGCTCAACTTTTTTTACATTCATAGACGGACGTGCCAGATTAAGTGTTGTGTACTTAGAATTGGATCAAATATCTGAATGGATTGATGTAGTGGAAAAGCTAGTTCTTTGATCTATTTGTGGATGAAGTTGCTCCTAATTTTTATGCTGCAATATGCTGCCTAAAGCATGGCGATAGCTCATAGACACCCATAGCTCTCCATTTGATGTTCAATGGAAGCATCACAGTCATCTCTACCCGTATTACCATCAATCCGACAATACTGGTACCCAGGAAACATCAAATACTCTTCCAGGATATCCAGCAGCCTTGTCATCTGAATGGAATAAATTTCCACAGATACTAGACAGCTCCCAAGGCCAAGACCTCTAGAATCATGCTCCTTCAGCTTTGACGGTAGCTCGTCCAAGACAACCATTTTACTTGGAAAGAAATCAGTAAGGTCATCTTTCATTCAAAACAATTGGATTCAATATGTTCTACTTCTAGGAGGTAAATTTACCGGCGTTGGTTATACCTGTAGTACATGGAGGTCCAGGTTCAGCACCTTGGAAAAGATATGAACGTGCTTAAGGTCGAATGTTCAGAATAGTAATATCAAAAACATAAATAACAATAATAATATTTTTCTAAAATAAATGACTAAAATAAAATAAGTTTTAAACATAAGTGACTTCCGGTAAAATTAACCCTTTCTTTTAAATCGATGGATTGGGATACATTGCGTGAAAATGAAGCCAGCTTATAAGACTCTTTCACCGTTTCACGGTCACCTCGCCTAATTTTTCAAATAATACTTAAATCTTGTACAAACCTATAGAAATCTAAGTATAATTTTTTAAGATAATTTAAAAATAATTGTAAAATAATATTTATTTATATATTTTTAATTTTTAATAATATATTATATAAATAAATAATTTAAATATATATTTTAAATAACATTTATTTATTTTTATCAAAATATTTGTTGAATTAAAAAAATTATTAGCGTGTAGATTCATACAAGTAGAGGATAGATCTAGAATATCTTGGGGGTGATTTGGTAAATTCCCTTCCATTAGTGTTCAATCCGTCGTTGATTCAATGTCGCCTTTCTCTTAATCAAATGCCACATTTTCTTACTCTATTTCCAGATTTTTAGTGTTCTAACTCTTATATCTTTCCTTCTTCACCGCTAAGATCCCGGTTCCCGTTAACGACCAATCCAAGAAATATGCTTCACCGAAGCTTCAAGCCAGCCAAATGGTAAAATTCGTCTCTTAATTGTAACTGTTTTCTTAATTGAATTGTTTTTTTTTTTATGAATCGAAGTGGAAGTTCAATCGTATTTTGATTATGCAGCAAGACAGCTTTAAAGCTTGCGATACCACGAACAAAGCTAATGAAGAACAAGAGAGAAGCACAGGTTCAGCACTTGAAGAGGGAATTAGCCCAATTATTGGAGTCAGGACAAGATCAAAAGGCTAGAATTCGGGTATTAATGTTTGTTCCAAGTTTCTCAATCATGATTTTGTTGTTAATTCTGGTGGTATTAATTAATTTATTTTAAAATTTTTAGGTGGAGCATGTGGTTAGAGAAGAGAAGACTGTGGCAGCGTATAATCTTCTCGAGATATACTGTGAACTGATTGTGGCACGCATGCCGATCATCGAATCACAAAAGTGTGTAAATTTACTTTATTTACTGTTCATCATAGCCTTTTTATGGAATTAGGGTAACTTTAAGTCTTTACTGAGTTTGCTATTGTTTGAACAAGTAGAGAAAAAGAGATCTTCATTGTTAAATCAGTTAGAATTGGCCAAGTTCTCTTGATATCTGGGGAACTCTTGGGGTACTTTGTTACTTCAACTTCCGTTTTTCTTGAAATATTCGTGTCCAACACTTGTGTCAAATGCATATATGAACTTATAAAGAATTTGAACATGTGTATATGATATATCAGACACATGCATGTATCTGAACTTCCAGTATATTGACAACTTCTGCTAGAAGTTGGAGTGCTTGGTTATTTCATTGGCTTTGAATGTCTGAATAAAAATAAACATATTATGGTTAGTTTATGCAGTTGCTATTTGTGTTTATAACCGAGTTGTGTTTTTTCTGACCTGTTTTATTCAGAAACTGCCCCATCGATTTGAAGGAAGCAATATCAAGTGTTGTATTTGCATCTGCAAGGTGTGAAGAAATACCAGAACTCAAGGATGTCTCCAAACATTTTACGGCGAAATATGGAAAGGAATTTACTTCTTCTGCACTTGAGCTGCGCCCTAATTGTGGTGTTGGTCGCATGGTGAGTTTGTATGGAACATCTACTTGTGAATAAAATATAGTTGATATGTACTCAAACTTTCATGGTAGTATTATCTACCATTACAAGAATTATATTGCCCTAACATAATCCTTTTGTTTCCTTTAGTTGGTCGAGAAACTCTCTGCTAATGCACCTGATGGTCCGACCAAACTCAAAATTTTGACAGCAATTGCTGAGGAACATAAGATCGACTGGAACCCCGAATCATTTGGAGCTAAAGAATCAAAGATTTATGATGACATGCTGGTAAGACTAGTGTAGTGTAAAACAAGTTTTTTGTTATATAAACATACTTGGGAGTTGGGACCATCCATAGAGAATATTCAATTATGAAGTGGTTAATTGAATTGCTCAATAGCTAAAGCTCTCTCCGTATGAATTTGCTTCTGCAGCATGGACCAAATACTTCTATGGGGGCTACCGAAATTTTAGCCGATCCTCCAAGTATCCAAGCTTCACCCAGTCATGAGCAGAGACCTCCAGGTGTTCAACTTCCCAATAATGATACGGAGCTGCCTCATGTTCAATATTCAAAACACGTTGGAAAAAATGATGTACCAACAAGTTTCCATGAGCACAACTCAAGATCTTCTATTCATCCTAATAATTTTGATTATTCAATTACCAGTAGCAATAATTCAATGTCCTTTGTACCTTATCCACCAAATTCAAAACCTCATGGTATGTTTTATTAGATTTAAACTTGCTGTTGTTCTTTTTCTTTTTTTTTTGTATTTTTTAATCATTCGTTGTATTTTAATTGTTAGTAAATATTTGGGTACCTTGTTTTTCAGGAACTGAAAATCAAGGGATGGAATCTAGGAATTCATATTCTGGGCATGAGAGACCTTCCTCTTTACCTAGGCAACATTGGGAAATGGAATTTAAAGATGCTACTGCTGCTGCTCAGGCAGCTGCAGAATCTGCAGAGCGAGCAAGTATGGCCGCCCGAGCTGCTGCTGAACTTTCAAGCCGAGGAAATATCTCCCAGGAATATCCAATTGAGTCACACATACCGTCTTCCCATAGCATGAAAGATGAGGAACTACGAAAGTATACTGGCTCATCTTCTCAAAATGAACATCATGCCAGACAACCGATTAATAATCCCCGTCATGGAAGGAATTCTGAGGATTATGAGCAAACTAACAGACATGAACAACATAACCAGGAAGGAGAGGCTGAAAATGTTTATAGTGATGTTGCAAGGAGCGGTGATAAATCCACTCACAGTTCCTTTAAGTCGACTGCAGTTTCCTTCAATGAAAAAGAATCAGTGAATAATGGGTTGCAATTTGTGAATGAACTGCATGATATTAAGAAACCTCAGAATCTTGATCATCATGAAATCGGAGTCAGGGAACAGTCAAGCTATTCCCCTTCTCATTCTCAATCAAACACTTTTACTGATGACCATGATGTTGTCTCTAATTTGAATTGGCAGAAATCGGAAAATGATAAGAGAGAGTCGGGTGAAAGGAAGATGCAATTTGAGAATGAACTGAATGATGCAAAGAATTCTTATGATGATCATGATGTTGTATCAAATTTAAACCGTCAGAAGTCCGGAAATGATTCTGGTGAGGATTTATTTCTTCTCAATGATGAAGGAAGCTATCCGAGAAGCACGAAAGAAACAGCAGATTCTTTTGACAATGCTTCGGCAGTTTTCGATGATTATGGATCTGATACTTATGAAGATAATTTTGGTTTGGAGGAAGAGCATAAAGTACATGAATACAACATGAACTTTCCTTCTCCAGGTCAAATATTACCTACTCATCCATTTACTACTACAAATTCTTGGAGCTCTGCAGTTCCTTCTAATGTGGATGACTTGCCTGCAAATTTTGATGATTACGGCCGTAGTTCGGAAAGTGAAGAAGAGGTAGACAAATCTAAGCTTATCAGAAGTAGCAATCCTAGTGTAGATAGTGGTAAACAAAATATGGATTCCTACAAGGATGAAAACAATAGTTTCACTCCTCAGTTGGCTGAAGGCATTGAAGATACTGAACATTCTAATGAGTCTAGTCTGGAAGAAAGTAAGGAATTGAAATTTGGAAACTTGACAGGTGGCCTTCGAAATAAGGGTTATAGGCATCCACCATATTCAAAAATTCCACGAGACAATGTGTTTTCCTCTGGAGAAGCAGCCAGTGATGCATCAACTAGAATTAAGCAATCATCCTCTTCCACAGCAGTGGAAGCTTCGGTTAATTCTGGATCTTACAGTCAAGAGCCATACAGTAGGAAAGGGAAGGATGAAGTGAGTAGAAAACTCGGGATGAGAGCATCAGTTAATCAGATTGACTCTAGTGATGATGGTCCCGAGAATGAACCAAAAAAGACTTCTAGTAGCATTGAAGGCCAATCCAACAAAACTCCAAGTTTTGAAGAAAATAAAAAATCAACCTTAAGGGCCCCTGTACCTTATTTTGATTCTGGAAATAGTGATTCTGATGAAGATCTTCCTAAATCAAGTTTAAAGGCCCATTCAAAAACAATTTTATCTCGAAGGACAAACGCCTCTCTTCCAAATTCACGGAGAAGTTCCAATAACAGAACTACAGTTTTCTCTGAGCTAGCAGTAGCATCTGACCATGGCAAGGAGAAGAATTTTACCTCTAGGAGTACAGATGCTGATGAAGCTATTCCGAAGAGACAGCCTCAGAGGAACTCAGATCACCAGGAAAGTTCTCAGCATTCTCAGTTGGCACCTCAAC
This sequence comes from Abelmoschus esculentus, assembly GCA_035048815.1. Taxonomy (NCBI): domain Eukaryota; kingdom Viridiplantae; phylum Streptophyta; class Magnoliopsida; order Malvales; family Malvaceae; genus Abelmoschus; species Abelmoschus esculentus. The sequence continues at coordinate 28,655,846 of JAUCBN010000002.1, forward strand.
CAACTGCAAGGCTGGTTTCAGAGGCCAAAGGCTCCTCAGTTGGTGGAGTTCCGAAGTCATCTGAAAAGGAACGACAGTCTGCTCCTGTCTGGAGGAGTACAACATCAAGTGGTGCCAAAAGTTCGAAGGCTAAAACTTCAGTTCCTGAGGATTCATATCACCAGGAAAGTTCTCAGCATTCTTGGTTGCCAGTTTCAGAGGCCAAAGGCTCTTCAGTTGGTGGAACTTCAAAGTCATCAGAAAAGGAACAGTCTACTCCAGTCTGGAAGAGTACACCATCAGGTGGTGCCAAAAGTTCGAACACTAAAACTTCAGTCGGGGAGGTATCATCCAAGGAGAGTGCTACTCATGTTCATCCAAAGCTTCCCGATTATGATACATTGACCACACACTTGAATTCCCTCCGACGGAATCGGTAATGTATAGGTACTTCAAACATTCTGATATGCTTTTTATAGGAATGTTTATTACCAACTAGAGTTGAAATATTATTTGTTTATTATTTGATGTGATTTCATAAGTTTCTTTGATTTGAAACTTGTTGTAATGCAATAAAACAGTACCTTTGGGACTTTATCGAATTAAGAGCGCCTCTTTGAGTATTTTTGGCCATATATTAGCCTGCAACATCTTCATTTCTTGTGAAATATCTATGTTAACTAGATTCAGTCCAATGTGGTCTCTATCATTTTGCAGCCATGAGTTATGTGTACCTTTACCACAGGAGCAAACAATGTGAAATTCTAAAACTCAAATACCAACACTGGGAAAATCGAAACAAATCAACTTATTTAACCGAAAATGTTACATTGTAATTGTACTGTCTTAAATCATACCAAGTTTAGATAGATATTCATTGAAAGTTTCACACCAGAAAATGATCAGACAGATAAACAAGTCTAATGAAAATAACCCAGAACCTGCCCACCTACATTCCTTCTAATGGCTTCTTCATGATCCAAAACACCATCTGGAGTAGAAATCACGACATAACCCCACTGACGTGTTGGAAGTTTAAGTGTTTTGTATTTTTCGATATCCTTCGCTTTGATGTCCTGCCTGTAAGTGAGCGCCCGACAATCATTCACCCTACCTTGCAGTTCGACTGTTATCCTCCCCACTCTATGTGGATCATGAACCTCGAAATTCTTAATGTATCCTTTTAAAACGGAAATTACAAAGAAGTCAAAGACCCAACAAGAAGAAATAGATTCAAAAGTAACAGTTGATACAAAGTCTAAATAAACAAGACAACTAAATTTGTAGGTACTTGGTTCATAAGATTAAGACTGCAATAATGAATCAAAAAGCACAAGGTGCCTAATGTTTTTCAAAGCTTAAAAAAGAAGAAGCTAAACTTGATATGAAAAAAAGGAACAAACTTTGGATAATTCCTTTTACACCATATTGATATAACAAGCGTGAATACAGGTAATCAATCTAAACACTCGTGTTTCAAGCAAAACTGAAAATAAACCAGAACAGCAAAGGATTGATATTCATAACCATAAGAATTCATCAATACAACAAAACCAAATTAGCAAATATATATACAGATTTCAAGAAACAGTGAGCAACTTTCAAACTGTAGATGGGTTCACTTCAACCTAACCAATTCTTGAGATTAATCAACAAAAAGTTAAATTAAAGCACAAACCCATGCTCATTGACCTAAATGATAAAAAAACATAATAAAAAAGCGATGTTTAAGAGAACTGAAAACAGAAAAAAGGGGGGGTGGGGGTGTGAGAAGATCTCACCTCGATATTTCATGATATTAAGAAAGGAAGATATGACGGTGGAGATTGGTTTCAGTTCCACCGCCGCTTTGCCTCTCTTCTCCGCATTCACTATTGACCTCAACGCATCGTTCAGTATCCTCCTTCCCATGTTTCTCTCTCGCGAATCAGTTTCAGAGCTGAACGGCTAAACCCTCAATTTGATGGCCTAGGCTAAACCTCGATTCGACTAACGGAAATGCTGTGTCGTTTCAATCGCTTGTACTTTTATATTCACTCGAATCAGCAGCTAAGAAAATAAATTAAAAAAAAAAAGCTATGTCATTGGGGCGTTCCGAGAATCGAACTCGGGACCTCTCGCACCCAAAGCGAGAATCATACCACTAGACCAAATGCCCGATGCTGAAATCAGTAAGGATTCAAGTATTTGTTTGTTATTCTATCATCTATTGATTACGTCATAATTTAAATTCTTATTTTTCATAATAAATCTAATATTTTATTCTCCTGCACCAAGTAATTGTTGGTCTATCTTATTCTTATTTAATATAATTATGTTTATGTCTTAACTTTTCAAATTGCTGTCCGTGTCAATTCGTATGTTATTTTATATTTCCATTCTTTCATTTTGAAACTCCCCAAACACAGATATCATAAGATAGAATCAAAAGCTTAACAAAAGTCAAAATATAGATAGTTTTGTTTAAAGATAAAATATTAATATTTAGTATCATATAAAATATTTTTTCTATCAATAAATATACAAAACTGTATTTTCTTAATATTTGAGATTATAATTCTTATAATAATTTTAATAATCTTTAACATATAATTATTATTTTCATGATTGAGATTAAAAAACATTATTAAACATTGACTTGTACACTGAAATATACAAAAATGACCACTTTGGTTGAAGACTTGGTGAAATTATTGCAGTAAATGTAGAAGTTTGATGAACATAAAAAAATATTAATACAGGGAACTTGTTTGTTCATTACAAATATAGCACAAATTAATATCCTCGGATTTAAGGATTAAAAAAAATCTTTTATTGTGTGTACATATTCCGAGGTGATCTCACTAAATTTGACATCATGAGGAGGATTCTTCTTCTTATAGAAATTTAATCAGTGTGTGTAAATTGGACTCTTTATTTGTTTCCGCTGATTAAAGTACATTGTTTCTCTTCTACATCTTGCCCAACTGAACCCTATATTGATTATTGATGTCCATCATGTAGACCCTTGAAATGCTGGAGAAAAAGGAAAACGTACTTTTGAAGAAGGCTGCTGCAGAGGATGAGAAGGCCAAGGAATTCACCAAAGCTAAAAACAAGAGAGGTATAGTTTCAATGTATATGCAGAAATATATATCAAGTTTCAATGGAACTGGGTGATTCTTGACTTTGTGAATCATAGTAGTTTTTTATGTTTGGTTTCTTGACGTGTTAAAGGACATTAATGTCTTGCTGCAGAATGTTTTACCGCATCTTGTCCCTGTGGCCTTTCATTTCTTAATAAATGTGTTCTTAATGTTCTTTGGACATTGACAGATATCCTGATGCAGATTACATTAGTTTGGTTAGAGTAAATATTTTAGCTATGTATTTTTGTATTGATTACTTAATTTAAAACCAGGTTTACATTGCTTATTATATTTCTATTGTCTGCTCTTAGTACTTAATGATGCTACTTGTATGCAGCGGCTATACAGTGCTTGAAGAGAAAAAGACTATATGAACAGCAAATAGAACAGCTTGGAAACTTCCAGCTTCGTACGTATACATGATCAGGTGAGATTGAATTTGTATTTGTAGTGTTTAAACAGTGTCGTTTGATGCTTTTTGAACTTGCTACTGTTTCTCTTGAGGCCATAATTATTACTGTAAATCTACTTCTACAGATGATAATGTTAGAAGGTGCTAAAGCCACAACTGAGACTGTAGATGCATTAAGAACTGGGGCATTGGCAATGAAAGCAATGCAGAAAGCAACGTATGTGGTCGATGTATTTCTAATGTTAGAAAAAAAAAAAAAAAGCTTTTATGTTGCTTGAAGTTATTTTCTTAGTGACTCGTGTTCTAAAACATGAGGAATAAATAATACCCATTGTCCCCTTCCAAACGTAGCCTTAGGGTTTTGTATTTATACTTGTGTTTGGTTCAGTTCATTTCACCGTACTATTTAAGTGTGCAAACTTTATTGAAGCACATGAATTACTTCTCACTGTTTTACCGAATATGACATTCTTTACAGGAATATAGATGATGTTGACAAAACAGTGGATGAGATCAATGAACAAACCGAGAACATGAAACAGATTCAGGAAGCATTGTCAACTCCCATTGGAGCTGCCGCAGATTTCGACGAGGTTTTTACTTTCTGATGCATTCACGTATATCATTTTCTACACATCTAAAAATGGTCTCAACTTTCGATGCTGTAGGATGAATTGGAAGCGGAACTTGAAGGTGCCGATTTGGAAGAACAGCTTCTCAAGCCTGCAATAACTGCTCCTGCAGCCCCAGTTCAGGCTCCTGCTTGCAGGCAACCAGCTCGTAATGCTCCTCCAAAGCGCACAAGTGAGGAAGATGAACTCGCCGCATTGCAGGCAGAGCTGGCACTTTAAGGTAATTCGTCTAGTACAGTTTATTCTGGGGGGGAATTACAGATGGGTGTTAACTTGTTTTCTGATAAATGGAGTTAACCGTAGCCAGCCATACTAGGATATTTGTTTCTTTTTTATATAAGAATTTTGATCTGCAGGTGTCTGGTAGAGAACTGATTCTGTTCCTGTTGCAAAACATGAAAGAGACACTCCTATTGTTGTATTATTGAAATCTTGACTTTTAAAGTTGTGTTTGCATAAATTGTTATACATTCAAAGATTGCATAAACTATATAAAGGTTTGCATTTACTGTATATGTACTGTTTTGGTTTTAGTCCCAAATAAGCAATCCTGGCTGGCTGGTTGTTAAATGGTAGGGTAAACTACTTAAATGGTCCCTAGATTATGATTCAATTTTTTGTTGAGTCTTTTGACTATAAAAACTACAAACTATATATTACAAATTAAAAAAAATTAAAAATTTAACGGTTGGTATTTGGTAACATGATAGTTAATGAAGTTTAAGTTAATATCGCATAAATTATTTTGGCTATTTCATACAAAGAAAAATCCAGAAGCTACCCTAAGATGAAGCTTTTCCTTAATCGGAAAACCCCATGCTTGTGTCTTAGTTTCTGCCCATCCTAGAATTACCCGAAGGTGGAGTCGTGGCTCCACCACAAGACTATTACCCACTCAAATGTCATCAATATGAAAGATGTGGGATGGCGTGTTGGAAGGGATAATTATTAAAAGTCTTGTCTTCCCTTTCATTCATCACTCTGATATACTTCAATACTTCTCTTCCACACCTATGTCCCACATTGACTGTAAAAAAAATTCTGAAGTGACGGATGGACAGGATCCAACAGAATTGTTAAATTTAATAAGTAAATATTTTTTACATTCGAATCCGCCCCAACAACATACAAAGCTTACATAAATTTAATAAGTTTACACTGATAATTATTATAGTATAAATATTACTGCTTAAACACAAATTCAACCATTAAAATAGTGCTACCTTACACAAAAGCTTACATATTTTGTTGATTTCTGAGAATATTCCAAAGGAAAAAATCCTCCCCGCTTCGTTTGTAGGAAATAATATTTTGATTCTTGGACAGAATCTTTCATTTGGTTGCAGCAAAGAGTCTATAGGCAAGTTTTTTTCCCCCTCTTCTTAGGAGGATATTTACAGTGAGAAGACAACTTAAAAATGGTTCAAATAGATCCAATATTAACGTGAAATGAAGGTCCACCTCGATCCGGCTACCTCACTTCACCAGGTCCGAAACCCAATCCAAGTTTGGACCTTCGGAAGACTGACTCGGGTTAAACCTTTCTAAAGGGTTCTCTTTACTAAGTTTCTCAAACATCTTTGTACGTAAATCTCTTCCGGATTCAACTCTTTCCATCTGTGGTTCTTCACTCACTCTATCCCACAAATCAAAGTACCCGATCCCATGACGGGTCAAATTTTGGGTCGGAGTATTAGGCAGGCTACAGAAGGTGGGTCGGATCACTGTCCCTCTCGGAGACCCGAACGCAGGAGAGTAACAGCCTACTTGTACGTTCGAAGAAGGTAAAGACTTGACCTTCGGAAGTTGCATGTTCCTCATGACCAGCGTCTCGTTAATAGAAGCTAAACCCAGAGACCGACTCAGTGACTGAGCCATAGGCGAAAAAGGGGGCGACGACTCAGCTCGAGGACTCATCGGAGGGGAACTGGACCCAAAACTCATCGTTTTAGCACTAGAAGGTGAACCATCATACGAATCGGCGGAGATGACGACCCTTAGCTGGTCCGGAGTATGAGCAAAGAAACAAATCCGACGCCTACAACCCGTTCCGTCTTTGCATGGCTGAGTCCGGTAGCGAGCCGGGTGAAGCCAGCACTCGAAAACCCCATGAGCAAACTCGCAAGCGTCTCCTTTGCGACAGTTCCCTTTCCTGAAATCAGGACAAGCCGTACCCGAGTAATGGTACCTCCTCGGGTCCCTCCGACGAGCTTTCTCGCCGGGATGAGCGTACGGACATTCAGTCCAATCATGTGCACGGCCACTTGCACATCTCCGTACTTTAAACTCAAACATCCGGAAATAATCACAAGAGCCAACATCAACCGAAGAATCCAGGCTGCCCCCCAGACCAAAAAGTTCAGAATCAGACTCGGCATTCGGTTCGTTTGATGGCGTGTAACGTTGTAACGCACCTAGCGCTTCCCGCAAGTAAAACGGGTTACTGTTATTATTGAAGTGGTTGCAGGACTCACTGTACCTGCTAGGAGACTGAACATGATCAACCGTTTGATCATCATCAAGGTCATGCCAAGGTGGAACGTGGACCGTAGGATTTGGACTTCCGAGCATCATTCTATTGCCGGTGGTGTTTAGGTTTTGTGAGATTTGAACATAGAAACACCAGCAAGGTCTGGTTGTGTTTTATAAATAGACTGAAATCGGCCGTGTAAAGTATGGGAATTTTAACCGTGGTTTGGTTTGTGTAGTACTAAACTATGGTCAGTTAGCTAAAAATCTAGGAGCTATTTCTCTTTTTTTCTTTATTACCTTTCCGCTTTCAACTGCGTAAAAAATCATTCAAGTGCAGCAGTGTTGGAGTCACGGGCTGGTCATTTAAGGATATCTGAAACTACATGTGGCGTCGCCACGTTTGGCTATCTGACTGCAACGTGGTGTTAGCTATGGTAAAACTTGAAAACTGTGCGGTGACAGTCCTGTGTGGCGATCGAACCTATAGTTCCAAAGGCGGTGGGGGATTTCATAACTAGTAACATAAATAATTTTCAAGACAATTGATGATATAGTAAAACATGATTTTCAAAATAAGAATTCAATTCCCGTGTTACTAAAAAAATTACAATTTATGCTTGCATAAGTCTGTTTTATTTCCTATTTTTCAAATCTAAAGACCCCTCGGACACCATGCTACTTCACTCTGCTCGCCTAATACCTTTCCAAATCATGACACAACATTATTAAACATTGTGATAACCTAACCTCAACTGAAAGGAGGACTCTCTTGACCATTAATTTCATTTTCCAACAATTCGGTTGCTTCTTCTTCGTTACCTTGGTCTCCAATGGAAACTTTGGAATTCCAAAAAGTTGGTTGGTTTGTTGAAGACAGAAGCCTTGCCCACATCCTATCTGTAGTCACAACCTTATTTTGTTTCTCTATAATTCGCTGCAGAAAAAAATATTAGATTAGCCATGCAAATGAATATATAAGCTTTTTAAGTAAAAATAATCTGTTGCACTCACATTAAATGGTATATATGTCTGTCTGCCATTGACAAGACCGCTTATAAAACCGGTGTATCCGGCCATCGCTCCATGAATCGCACTTTGAGCAAGAAGTGTGCAATAAATATTATCCGATGCATTGCTCGGAACAGCACGAATCATATACGTAGGATCTGTCAGAAAACAAAGTACAATGCTCAACAACTTTTGCCATTAACTCATAAACACATATGGTTACTTAATAGTTATTCCACTAACCTATATATTTGAGGTTTATGGGCATCTTCCTTTGTTTTGAAAAGTATTCCTGAAAATGACAGGTAGCTTGAATGTTCATCAAAAATTCCATAACATACATCGCAACAAGTCAATCAATTGTTCTTGAATTGAATTCATATGGCAAACCTTGATCCTCTGGGATATCCATAGCCCAACATCCTTGAGAAGCTTGTTTCCTGAGGCATCATTCTGTGTCATGGATTGCATGCTCTCAGACAGCAGCTCCTGTCCGGCACCCTCTGCGATCACGATAACCATATGACCGTTTTCTTTAAGCCGATTTTCGATGCACTCAAAAAGTCCTCCAGGTCCTTCTAAATAAAAGGGTGACTCTGGTATCAAGCAGCAATCCACATCTCGGCTAGCAAGAGTTGCATACATTGCAATAAAACCTGCCCATATGTCGGAGTTAATTACAATAAGAGAGGAAAAGAAAACATGCACGATCTCTTGATAAAGTTGCAACACCCAAGCATGTCAAACAAAGATCGAAAGAGAAACTTACCGCTGTAGCGACCCATCAACTTTACAAGACCGATACCGTTATCGATACTTTCGGCTTCAACATGAGCAGCATTAATGGCACGTTGAGCCTCTTCAACAGCAGTGTCAAAGCCAAAGGACCTGTCAATGACCTGTCATGTAGGAAATTGAACAAAGTTTCAAATAATCAACTAATAATGGATTGCAATTCCTAACATGATTATGATACAACAACACTATATGGAGACCACTTAAAGGATTACCGGGATGTCATTGTCAATGGTCTTGGGAATTCCAACAACTGAAACTTTGAGACCACGTCTCCTAATTTCCTGCAAAGAGCAAAACATTATTTTAATATGCACAAATTCACTTAGCAGATGAGTCTAAGTATATTCTGTCAAAAAAATCACCTCAAATATAACCGATGCACCTCTCTGAGTTCCATCTCCTCCAATAATGTAAACCTGAGTTACCACAAACAATCATGTATGTTGGATTATCTTAACTCATTTGCAGCAATCAAAAACATCATAGATTTTTGTACAGACCTGATTAATGCCGCGATCTTGAATGTTGTCAACAATCTTTGCGGTATCATGTCCACCTCTTGACGTCCCTAGGATCGTTCCACCACGTTTGTGGATATCATTAACAACCTTCGGATCTAAGTGCACAGTATTTTTAGCATAAAATCCCATGTATCCTCCCTGCAACAACATATCAAGTGATGTAAATATATATTTCACACTTTGCAACAAAATATAGGTAAAGGTGATTGCTTACATCTATCCCTTCAACTTTCTTCACACCATACATGTGGTACAAGCCGCATACTATTTCTCTGATCACAGTGTTAAGTCCGGGACAGAGTCCGCCGCAAGTCACGATACAGGCATAAACTTCATCAGAGTCAAAATACACCTATCAAACACCCAACACATCATTGTAAACTATAATTCGAAGTTTCTTCGTTTCGAGTCTCATTCGTACAAGAAAAATAAAACATTAGACTTATACCCTTTGACGTGGTCCGGCTCGTCGGAAATGTATTCCTCTAGGAGTATCCTTATGAACAACAATCTATAAACAGAAAATAGAATTTAAACTAAAAATAAACAAAGTCTAAGATATAAAAGTTTTATATCATATGTAACGAGGGCTTACCTTTTGAGGAACGGTGTCGTCTGCATGGACAAAATATTGCCTAATGAAACAGGGGAATATATCCAATTAGTACTAATTTAAAAAAAAATTACCATAATTGACACCTAACAAATAAAACTTGTATAAAAGAGCAGTAAGACCAGACTTACTTAACAACAGAGTATGCCGGATGGTCTTGCAACGGGTTGGGATAACACTGTAAATGTAAAATAAAATTTAAAAACTGTTTATTTATTTATTATTTCTTACGAAATAAATATTAAATCTAATTTCTATGATGGTTGCCGACAAAAAGACAGGGAAAAATCAGTTGTCAAAAAACAATTTTTCTTCCCTTTTGAATCCTTTTTACCTGGAACGGAGCGAATCGACGACCACAGAATCAAAGGAAAAAAGCAAACATACGTAGAAGGAAGTATAAAACAAAGCTTACAGTAAGATCGGGAATATAATCCGACAAGTGAGGAACATCTTCTAGAACATAACCGCCGGGACCGGCAACGATCTTAGGGTTTGAAATCTCAGGCGAAGTAGCTGAGTTAGACGAATCCATGACTCTCCTTCTCGAACAGCAACCGCGAGGGTAATAACGGTAACCGTAACCGAAAGTAACCGTAGTGAACTTTGTCAAAGTAAAGATTCCAGCACTCGACTGCACTGAAAAGCGGGATTTATTCTCCTTGTGATAACAACAAAAATATTGTTCTTTTGTTATTATGATTCAAAAGAAAAGTGAAAGACGACGGAGCGATAACGAAACCCTTTCAAAGGAACACGAAGATGAGTTTTTTTGACAGAGAATTGAAACAAGAGAAAACCTTTTTTATCGTGAAATTCTGCTGAACAAATATGAAGTTCTGGATGAGCTTTCTTTTCTTAAGCAATTGGGTTTATATAGGAGGGGGAAGGAGGATCTAGAAATAACGGTTTATAGAGAGTTGTTAAGAATTGGGTCGAATTTAGGATTTGTGGTTTAGATAGTTTATATTGAATTATAATCACTAAATTTATTAGGTGTAATTTATTATTATTTTAATTAAATAGAGATATTATATTTTTACCTAATTTATTATTTTTTATAATTATTGTTGTATAATTTATTAGTCGATTAATTTAAATTAAATATTATAAAAGTTTATTACGATACAACTAATTTACTTTATTTATAATATTATTTTAGAACTTTGATTTTATTTAAAAAATTTAGTCTCTTAATTTTTCTTGTTAGTTCAACTGATTATTAATAAGTTATTATTAATGTTGTTATGCATGAACCTTGAAAAAAAATATTTTAATTATATATATTTTTAGCTTCCCACTAAAATATGGAAATAAATTTATTTTGCAGCCACGAAAATAGGTGTAAATCATCTGTTTTTTTATCGTGTTTTTATTTGTGTCTCCGTTTTAAATTAGTGTGTTTAAGATTTAAGGTCCTAGGTTAGGAATTTTGATTAGGGTTTAAGGAATTAGAGATAAAGTGTATTTTTTAAAGTATATGATTTAAGGATTATAATATAAAAAATAAGGGTTAGGGTTTAAATTTTAATTTATTAAAAAAATTTAATAGAATAAATAAAATAATGTACGATAAAGAGTTAGATGATTTTTACTCATAAAACTAGTGAAGAAAGTACTGGCAAAACTTATTTAATTCCATAGATTTTCAAAATTACTCCTGTGGATTCATTTCCTTTTATGTACTTTTTTTAATTAATTATTCGTTTATTTATACTTTTCAAATTACATTTTAGGATGTGTCCGTTACAGTGTCTTAATTTAGTCCTTTATGTTATTATATGAATTAGTTTAGTCCCTGTGTTATAAGTATTAGTTTAAATTAGTCCTCTTAAAGAGATTGATTTACATTAGTCTATCTATTATATTAAATAGATCAATCTAGTCTCTTGAGACACGTGGAGTGTCACTTTTCATTGTCGTGGTGTTGTCCAATTTCAGACCAAAAATAAAGATGATTCCCACAAGGGCAACGTGACTTGGGAAATTATCAAAACAACCCTAATAGAAAGAAAATTACAGCATGGAGATGGAGTCAAGAGACACGGGTTTCATGGAGCAATTCAAGAGTAGTCAAGGCCATATAGAATTGATACTCGCTTATAATACTTATTTGATCCAAGGTTAAAAAATTAATATTCTTAAATAAAAAATTTAAATTTAATTTTTATAAAAAAATAATAATTTAATATATTTGATTTTAGAGTTGTTAGAGAGTAAAAGCCTGTCTTATTTTATTGTCATCTTTTTACTTGAATTATATTTACTTGTCAAATACAACGGTGAATATTCAATCAATTTGAGTTAAGATTTATTGAACTAATTAATTTTATTTATTTTTACTCAAATTTATTATAATATTATAATATAAATTAATTTTATTTATAAAAATATGCAAATACAATATATATATATATCATTAAAAATCTTTTTTAATATACACCTAACCATCTACAAAGCTTAAGGGATCAACCCTCAAAAACAAAAGACCAACAAATCTGATAAACCTCTTAGGCCACATCACACGCACATAAGCTAACAATCACCGGCCACGAAAAACACACTATAAATCTCATCACATAGCTTGAAAAGGCGAGGCTCGAATTTTATAACTATATAATATATACTATGTATTTTTTTATTTGACTTATTTATTCATTTATTTTTAGATGGTCACTAAAAAATATATCAATGGATAAAAAGTAGTTTGTCTTTTATTTTTTACGTCTTATTTTAAAATGTGAATTTAAGGTTTAGAGTTCAAAATTAAGTTTATAATTAAAATTTAAAATTTAAGAGTAATGTATATATTTTAGGTTGTAGAGTTTAAGACGTGAAGTTTATGATTAAAGTTTAAAAATTAATTTTTATGTTTTTTTTAAAATCTATCCGAAGTGCTTCCATGGGAAGATTAAATTATTTCCATATATGTATATATGATATACTAATATGAATGATAATTTTTAGTGTATGATTTTGTATGTGTGTACTAAGAAAGGGTGAGTGGCGGTCCATCCAGTGGCAGAGTCAAAATTTTTTTTAAAGGGTATATTTTTTAATGATAGTTAAGAGAAATTAATTATTTATAAAGTGGTGTGAAATTATTTATAAATAAATATCAATTATATACATATTCTTATTTTTTATATAAATTATATAAAAAATATAATTTTTTAAAAAATTTAGGTCTCAAAAGACACCCTAATTATATATCTGCCTCCTGGGTCCATCCACTAGACTGCTCATTTGCCTTGTATATCAAGCAACCCCGTAATTCTTCTGTCCTCTTTGCATCTCTTTTTCTGCAACATTCATAGCAAAAGAACCATCCCTCTCGAAACCCATGTGAGTTCTTGTCATTTTTATTTGTTTTATTTTTCTTTCCATCTTTCTCTCCTACTCAGAAAAAGAAACCTACCCTTGCTCACATCTGTTACAAACAGGGCAAAAACTAGCAAAGAAAAACAGTAAGATTTCCCACCAGATATCGTGCTCATTACTCAAAGTTGTTCTACTGCCTTGTTCGAAATGATTGTAGTATTTTTCTGATTATCTTATAGCTCTGGGAATTTTAATTCTCAGTTCATAACTTTATATAAACCATTCAAAAACTTGCCAATATATATTCATTTCATTATTATCTTAAGCTTAAACGCCTATATATCAAATAAGTTTTTTTTATTGAAATAAAAGAAAAAGATTATATATTTAAGTATAATACAGATAGGATTGCCATGCTTTTGAATGTGTGCCTCAGCTCTGAATGCCGTTTCTTCTTTTTTACTTTAGCAGTCAAGCCTTCTAAACTTCAGAGAAGAAACAAAGGAAAGAGAGAGAAAGAAAATACAGACAACTGATAGTATTATTCTTATATATATATATAATGGATAAAAATTATTTGTCTTTTTATTATGCTTCCTGTTGAAAAATTCAAAAAAATTAAATTTTAAACCTTAATAATTATTTTTTATATCTTAAATTATAAAGTCTACACCCTAAAAAAATACATCCTACTTATAATTTTTTAAACTCTTACCACAACCTCTAACCTTGAACCCTAAACCTTTACTTCTAAACCCTTTAATTTAAAACAGAGACATGAATGAAGTCATAGGAAAGAGACGGAATATTTACACCAGTATATAATATATTCCTTTTTGCTATATTTTCTTTGTTTCTCTCTCTTAAACCGCCCCCCTCGAATTTGCAAAGGTTTTAAAGCTAGTGTGTTAAGTTTATGAAGGCCGTCTCTTTTTCCCACTTGGAGGCTTCAGTTAAAGTAAAGCAAAGTGAGAAATTTCTGGTGATTCTATATGGTTAAAGAAGGTTTATATCTGAATCCCAGTTGCCACTGTTATATTTTCCTCTTTTATTCTCTCTCTCTCTCAGTACTCCTTCAGTTTCTTGTTAGTACCAGCGCTTCTTCCTTCTCTTCTTTTGTATATATATGACATACGTATTCTTCTTCTTTCTCCTCCACCTCCTCCTACTCCTACTCCTGTTTGCTGAGTTCATTTGGAGGTTCTGATATGTTCTTCTGCTTCTTCCTCCTCTTTGATGCGTTCTTTTACTATGGATAAAATAAGATCTAAAAGTTAATGAAATTTATATGTTAGCTTATATAATTATCAAACTCATCAGTTTGTCTTTTGTTAAGGGATATCAGATCTAGAACGGGCTTACAGTTTCTTGTTATATAGAGAAGCCAACTGGGATATGAATAGTCGGCTGCTATACAAGGTTGATTATTTCATACAAGATTTCAAGAGTTTGAGGGAACGAAGATAGCATCCGCCGGCGCCGACGAAAAGGGAAGATATCATATCATAAACAATGAATAAGTGTAATCTGAGCTCCATCAGCAGCTCCGATCTCATCGATGCAAAGCTCGAAGAACACCAGTTGTGTGGATCCAAGCACTGTCCCGGTTGCGGACACAAGCTTGAAGGAAAACCGGTAATATTCTTGGCTTCAACAGCAAGAATCAAGGCAAAATACGAGAAATATACTTGTATTCTAATCAAGGGTTGTTTAACAAAAACTAAACTATATTCGAACAATATAAGATTAAAGCTTTCTTCTTTTTTCTCTTTATTCTTCCCTTTATTGTCTTTTGCTTTAATTTGAACTGAACAATGAAAAAAAAAATATTGCAGGACTGGTTAGGTCTACCAGCAGGAGTGAAATTTGATCCGACAGATCAAGAACTGATAGAACACCTGGAAGCAAAAGTGGAAGCCAAAGACATGAAGCCTCACCCTTTGATTGATGAGTTCATCTCAACAATTGAAGGAGAAGATGGGATTTGTTACACCCATCCTGAGAAACTCCCTGGTTGTCTTAAATCCTGAGTTCATCCCTTTATTCAATGCTATTAGGTCTTACTTTATTGTCAACCTACATGAATTCTGGTTTGTTGCACCTAAGTCGACCTAACTTTGATTTTTTGGCCATTGTTTTATATATATTTCTTGCAGGTGTGACCAGAGATGGGTTAAGCAGGCATTTCTTCCATAGACCGTCAAAGGCTTACACAACCGGGACAAGAAAAAGAAGGAAAATTCAAACCGAATGCGATTTGCAAGGTGGAGAAACGAGGTGGCATAAAACCGGCAAGACAAGGCCTGTCATGGTGAGTGGCGAACAAAAAGGGTGCAAGAAAATCCTGGTTCTCTACACTAATTTCGGGAAGAACCGGAAACCCGAAAAGACTAACTGGGTCATGCACCAATATCATTTGGGTCAACACGAGGAAGAGAAGGAAGGAGAGCTTGTGGTATCGAAGATATTTTATCAGACACAACCGAGACAGTGCAACTGGTCTGATCGAACTGCTGCTGCAGTTGCTGTTGAAGGAACAAACGTCGGCGGCAGCGTCCCTAATAGCCGACGAGATAGCGGCGTTCGGAATTGTTCTTCAAAGGAACAATTATTCCCTCTTAGAGAGGAAGTGTCTGGTGCCGGGATTGCCGCCGCCGTCGCTTTATCAGGTCTCGCCGGTGCCATGGATACCCAACACTTAAAACATGATCATCTTCTCAGCTTCTCCCCGTTTAGTAAAAGCTTCGAGGAGGTACGTTTTCGTTCTTTTATATTCAACGTCAATCACCTGCCTAACCATGAAACCGGAGCATAAAATGACATTGACGTTTTTACCTTGTAAATTTGACGAATAAATCCAATATTTTCAAGAAAAAAAGTCAAATTTGAACATAAAAGTTTAAAATATAAGTAAAAGGAATTAAAGCAATGGAATCTGTTTAGTGTTTGAAAATGGACTAGGCAGCGAACTGTTTCATGGTGTGGGGTTTGTCCATTGCAGGTGGGGATTGGAGAAGCTTCAGCTGCAAGGCAAACTACGACTCATGGTACAAACCAATGCCAAGAGATACCGGAGCATCATCGGGGGCCAAATCATATGGTTCACGACCATCATCTTTTTCACCTGCTTCAGCCGCAGCAGATTGCTACCACGGCGTTCCACATTAGCAGGCCTTCGCATCCCATTTCCACAGTCATCTCTCATCCTCCCCTCCACCACACCTCCATCATCCTTGATGAGGACTCCTTTCATGTCTCCAGAATAATGCTTCAAAATGAAAGTTTCCAGGTAATAGATATCATCATCATTACTCCATTAATTTAATTATCCCCATATTATAATCCACAGTTTTAACCTGGATTCTGGAACAAGCAACTGTTACTTTTCAATCCTTGTTGAAACATACGATTTTGACGGATAAACGTTTTTTGTTGTTTACTTATAACTTTTAGAATTGAATAAATGCAGCAGCAGGAGCAGCATAATCATAAACTGGGAGGGACGGCAACAGGTTTGGAAGAACTAATAATGGGTTGCACTTCAAGTGATATCAAAGAGGTGAGTATGAACTTTTTGTCCCTGAAATCTCACGAGCCTTGTTGGCCATAACACCTACTAAGCAAGGGAATTGATTAAGAAACAATAAAGTAAGGGGGAATAAAATTAATAATTTATATATTCTAAAAAACAAGGGATAAAAAGAAGAAAAAAAAGAAGAAAACCCTAAATTCTTAAGCTATATCATGCTTAAAAAGAAAGAAAGACAGAAACCAGGATTCTCTTCTTTTTCGTTTTTCATTTAAGTATGGGATTCAGCGTCCTTAAAGAGACGAAGGTAGCTACAATCCTATAAGTAAAATGGTGTTAAAGTATTTGCATAGCTTTTTGTATGTAGAAAATTAAACAAGATTATCTGCTTTTTTGACAGGAACAATAACCTTAAGTCTACTTTACCACTCTCTTAAGTTTCAGTAGAAATCTATACATATATGGTTATGATTCAGTAGAAATCTATACAAATATACGAATTATCGGATTTGGCAATAGCATTAACAGTATTGTTTTGGTTGGGGTAATGGAAAAGGTGATTTGGGAGAATGCATGCAACATGCAACACCTTTATCGTACGTTGCCTCATGAGATGAGTTGATTGTAGAGCGGACAAAAAAGGCAGCTTCTTCATTTGTTGTTTTCCCTAACCCTAAGTTCCACTTTTGTTTTGGTAGGAGTCATCAATCACGAACCCACAAGAAGCTGAATGGTTGAAGTACTCCTCTTTCTGGCCTGACCCTGACCACCATGGCTAACCAGAAAAAGGTTAAACTTTTAGACAAACCTTCCAAAACAATCACTACTTTGAACGAAGACATCTCTGGTTGAAGTCCTTTCCAAGCCAAGCCAAGACACCATTCATATATATGTATATATAGTTTAATGGGGGCATGGGGGGCGGCTGTTTGATGAGTCTCAACGTCTCGGCACAGTTACCTGTACAATATTCTTAGTTTCATGTTGCTGGAAAGAAATAGAGAATAAAATGAAAGCGAAAGAAAAAGAAAGCAGAGGAAAAGGCTGCTGTCTTCTGACAAATAGAAGGAGAGAAGAACAAAAGACCTAAAGCACCAGTATTGTTATATCATCTTTATGCTTGCTCTTTATATTATTTTATTGTTTCACACTTGTATAATTTCCTTGTTTATTTATTATATTAACATGCCACATGTGGTTAGGACAAAAATTTATTATTTTTACGATTATTTTTTTAAATATTAATCATAATTTTTATTGTGAGTATAACAAGGGACACTATAAAAGATAAAAAATTTCTATTCTGTATAATAAAAATAATTTTACAAGATTTTGGTAAAATCAAAATTTTAAAATAAATTAAATTTATTGCTTACAAGAAGAAAAAAAATAAAGATTAGCCAAATTAGTAGTAAAAATACGATAACAAAACATTGTTGTACTTTAAATACTTAAGTCTTATTATATCTATTTTTAATAAAAAAAACATATCACAAGTAATTTGTGAAGTATGTTAACTAGTGCTTTATAAAAAAAAGTTAATTTTAATATTATAATATTTCATAATAATGATATGGTTTTATGTATAATAAACGAATCAAATGATAACATTACTAAAAGAGATTTATTATTTGAAAAATTATAAAAATATTTATATTACTTTATTTTATATGAATTCAAACTCTAACAATACTTTTTGAAAATATAAATATTTCACTACTTAAAAGAATTAAAATTAAATTTATTTGACTTTATTTTCAATACCTAAGGGGAGAGCACAACAGCGCTATAATTAATAATGCATGTTGATTAAAGTCGGTGTAATATTGAGGTGACGGATGGGACATTAACACGACCAAAGTTACTTCATATGTCCATGCTCCATGACTTGTTTGTAAGTGGATGTTTGATTCTTTGTATTTAGATAATTAAATTACGTATAGAAAAAGGATGACAGAAGAGGATTTAGGGTTTCTAATTTGGAATCTTTTAGCAGAAGAAATCAAATGTTAAAAAGCAACAGTTTTTTTTTCTCTGGTTTTTTTATTGATTGGGAAACTTATTTACTGCTTGTATTGTTTACCCACCCACCCCGATTCGAGCTAGCTAGGGAGTACTATAAAGAGCTGAGTAAATTTAAAGAACTTATCTCCCAAAAACACAATTCACATTCACAAAGACAGAAATAAAGTGAGATAAAGAGGGTAACGTGAATGTCATCTTTAGGCTATAATGGGACGTGCATGAGCATGAATTAAAATAAAACTAAATGGAAGATGGAGAGCAAGGCAGCTTCATTGTAGTTTCTCAGATGGGAATAATAATTAAATGGAATTGCGGATAAGAATAATCTTTATGCATGAGTTTTTGGTATATTTCATGTCTATTTTACGGTCGATATTCGGGATCTATGACTCTCACTCTAAACAATATTATTTTTAAAGTTCAAACTTAGATTCTCTTTTCTGGAGTGTAATATATCTTACCATTACACCTACTTGAGAGTCCTAAATTAACCTGTGGCTGTGGTGTAGAGAAGCTTGAGGTTAGCATATAATACATGTTGAAATAATATCCCCCAAAGGGGGGAAAATCCTAGTAGGGAAGGTGGGTTATAAATAATAGAGTGAGGAAAGAGGAAATGTGTCTGTTTCCACATGCAAGTGCAACCAAAACAAAGCGAATGACATGTCTTGTTCAACCTAAAAAGTTGATATTCAATTTATCTTTAGCTTCATGGGAGATTTAGGGTGTTTTTAAAAGAAACCAGAAAGAAGTATATGGTCTGCAGAGATTTGGTCCCATAAAGAAGTTGCAAGGAGAAATGTGTAGTGCCATAAGGAATATCACAACATGGCACTGCCCCACCTTTGTTTGATTCTTCAACAGCAATGTCATGCCATGCCATGGCACAGCCTCTTTTTGGATATAGTAACCATCCCCATTGATCTCTGCTGATTTGAAACAAATATAGGGAATGGAAAGGGATTCATTCATTTACACAGTACAGAAGTAGCCTGTAGTTTAATTGTGATGGTTAATTCTATACTTGTTTCTTGAAGAGAGTGAAGCTCACAAAACTTACTTTCGTATTTAATCTGACATATATAGTCTATTTGCTGCACTGTCGTGGAGCTACCCGATGGGGAGGTGCAGGCGGCTGTGACTCTTCCCTGTTAAAATATACCTAATTGGTTGTAGTTATGAAAGATTGGTGCACATTTCATGTACACATGGCACACATGTCAAGTACATTATCAATGATGTAACTTATGTTTTCCTCCTGCCATTTCGTCAGCCTATCAGATTTTAAAGAAAATGTAATTGCCGCAACAAAAGGTGAAAGGAACATTATGAAATTCAGTACCCTCGGCCACCGATGAGGGTTCTCGGAGTACTGTTCAAATTCAACTTTAGTTTAGGTGAATATGTATGCAGCGTTACATGAGTAGAACTCCATGGATGAATCGAATCGGTACCAAAATGGTGCTTTGGGAACAATTCCTTAACGTGGTTTTGTACCAAATGGTTATCTTTACGGAATTAATTAAGAAATGAAGTTTGTATTTGTAGCCGGGACCGATCCATGTGTTAGGAGGTCACTTCTCAATTCACTATTTTTTTTCTAATTTATCTCCACTTTTTAAAATTTATATTTTGCCCTAATCCTAACTTTATCTCCGTCGACCCTACTTGGAGTATGATATACCCTTTGTGTAGTTTCCTAACCAGAGTCTAACCATGATGAAGTTTCCTTCTCTATGTCCCTTTCTCTCTTGTTCAATGTCCAAGCCTCTTCCAACAGGTTCCTGATCGTATAAGACAGGGAAATAGGGTTAGATACTTCAAAGGTCAATCTACTTGCAAGTCCATCTTCAATGTCCACGTATGCTCAATGATATTTTTGTGAGTGGGGCCTGCCCCCTATAAATATCGTATTATTAATCTCTTTTCAAATCCTTTTCAAACCATTGCTGCTGGTTGGACCGATTGGAGCAAGGTTCCAAAACTTCAGCCTGGAAATTTCATTTCTTTAACAAGGGGCATCACATCAAAATGAGATAAGGTTTGGCTCCTTGTAAGGTACTGAATAATGCAACATGGCACACCCTTTGGGGGACCTGTTTGGAAAGGCAGGCTAATTGTCTGGTTGGTTTCACTGAACACTGTTTACTAAACAACAAAGTTTTGCCAGTACCTAAAAACAGGGGATCAGACTATTTCTTACAATTAATGCATGATTTATAGATGGATATATAAAATAGTACAGTAGATGTATCATTGATACTCATCTTATACACGTCAATTATCATTGAAGAAGAGAACCTCTGCCAGTATTCTTCGTTTTATGGTTCTCTTTCCGTTTCATTCATACACACTTACTGGAACAGATATTTTATCAGACCTATATAATCTATACTCGTTTGCATTTTCTGTACAAGCAACGTTCATCGCTGCTGGGGAAGGAGCAGCAGACTCAGCAAGCGCGTGCTTCAGGTAGCCTCCCACTCACAGGTCCAGAAACACCTGAAACTTTTAATGATGCAAAAAGGCAGGATAGTCTAGCTATCATGGGCCTGGCTCTCACCATTCTGGGCATAACTACAAGCTCCTTGCTACTAATATTATCAAAAGCACTGTGATAGCCTTCAAGATCTGCTTTTGTAATCATAACTGCATCCACGGATGGAGAGTTTGTGGTAGCTGGCTGTCGGTGCCTGCTATACTCCAAAACTGCCTGCTCAAAACCATTTACAAGCAAGTAATAAACAAGAGGGCAGAAACACTGTTAATCCATGCTTGTGACTGATAATTAATGCTATCCAGAAGCACACAACTTATAACAGGCCACTCAATGCTCATAAAACCTTGTCCTGAGCAAGCAGTAAATGATAATGGGAGAGAAGAGCTATTATCATTTGCAATAACAGATTGGTTCAGTTCATGCATGATCTATGACTAGAACTGACCAACACACACAGAACCATTCGTGACAAAGAAAAAATTACGAAAACAAAAGTCCCGATTCTTATAGTATCATCTTCACTGCCAATCACTTCCTTTTCTTCCTAACATGTGGAGGAAGGGGGCAAGAAACATGCAGAAAATATGCAAAGTTTCTAAGAGTTACTTATTTTCAGCCCAAGAAAACACCATCAAACTTACCTTCCACTGCGAGGGGGCAAGCAAAACTCTAGGTCTTCGAGACTGAACATATTCAAGGGCGCCTGCAGGTGTCATCTGCTTATGCTCTACCTGCAGAGTTTAAAACAAATGAAATTCAAATCTGGAGCTACCATTAGATGTTTCTGACAACAGTTAGTCAACAAAGCTCTATGCAATCGACAGAAGATACCAAGTAGCAAAGCACAACGGTGGTACTTCTTCCTCGTCCAGCTTTACAATGTACATAGGTGGTTCTACCACAAGATGTATTCTCTGTGGACAAAGACGGAGGGGGAGGAGGATAAAATCGGGTGAGACAACTGACCACAGTGGATAACAGAGTTGGACTTTGGAGTTAAAAAAATCATCTACTCACTATGAATGAAGCTCACAGCTTTGCTTATATCAGAAATTGAAGGAGCAAATAAATAATCTCTTGTTGGAATAACTAGATGATCAATTCCATGAGCCTGCAACAAACCATAAAACCGAGAAAAGTAAACATCGATACCCAAGAAAATTAAGCTACTTTTGAAACATTCTGACTAATAACAAAAGTAACAAGTTTTGGAGATCATTTTCATCTCCATGTTTACTCTAGAATGGTTATGGTCAATAGAACGTAAATAACGCAATTTCTAAACTCTAATTAAACTAAAGAAAGAAAAACTTACACGATATAAAGAAGTGGAAACCAGAGTTTCAAAAGGTTCATTAAGAGTGATCACCCCACCAACGCCCAATTGCTTCAACCGTCGAACATCCTTGGGAAACGGGACCGCTCCCAGCAAAAGAAACTGAAATTTAATTAAAAAAAAAAACACTCACACCGTACATACAGAGAAGAGACTAAGGGTCTGATTTTTGCTTTTTGAAGTCGGTTCCTAATCGATCACCGAAGGGAGAAATACTGATTTGGGATTCAATTGTTATAAAAAAAATTGTCGACGAAGAAGGGAAATTAAGGATAAGATAAAAGAGAAACCTGGTCAACTTCGTCCCACCATCTGAATTCAGATTGGATTTTGTTTCTGAAAACATTGTATAAAAGCGTCGGGTAAAACAGGATCCGAGCACCTGCACCGACTAGAACTCGCTTCGCGTCGTCGGTTCTAACTACCTGCAGCTGCTTAACGCCGTCGTTTCCCCAATCATCCTTGGCGTTCTCCGATTCCTCGATCTTCATCTCACGAAAAGCAGAAACTGGAACTTGGTTAAATTTTAGTTTTGAAGACTTAGGGAAATGGAAATTAAAAATATCGAGGAGATCGCAAAAGATTGGATACGAGAGAGCGTGGATTTCACTTTGGTACGAATAATAATTAAAAATAAAAAGTAAGGAAAAAATATTACTACTTAATTTAATTATTGAAAATATACGCACATGAATTTCACTTTTTAGTTCAATTTAATATTTATTTTTTAGTCTAATTAAGTATTTAAACTTCATTTTTGTTACAATTATATTTTCTATGCCTTGAATTCTCTCTATATGTGGGCTCAAGTAATCAACCCCTCCAAATCCTTATTTAATGAGTATATTATTTACATCAAGCCTTATCCTTACAAAAACAAACAAACAGAGAGCACATCAAGTTACAGTGGACTCACATGCGTCTGATAATGATTCCCACTCCTGTCATTATTTTATTTAAACTCTTCCACGTGTATGTCTCATATTGGTTTACTTATTAAGATGGAATATTCAAGGACAATACAACTTTACACCGCATAATAAAGTTAATTCAATCTAATGAAAATATGAACAAAAACAATAAAACAATTGAATTATTTTATCTATACAGTTTCAATTTGAGTCCGTAAGGCATGTATGAACCCAACAACAAACCACAGACATGTTCTCTGTATGTCGTGTTGAAAAACAAACACAGACGATCAAAACCTGAGTGAATCATACATAAATGTTGTCAACCGAAGAAGAGCCTCTTCCAAAAGAAAGTTGAAGGACGGAAAGAAGGTAAAAATTTGTGGTGGAATGGGGTTTTGATAAGGTTTCAAGAGAATGAATCGTTGTCGTGATCACGGCAAAGCTCCTTCCTGAGTTTACACGAGAAAAGCTGGCAAGCGTCCATGCTAAGATCAATGGCGGCTGAAAGCGCAATGAACAATGCGGCATCGGCCATACATGTTACGTGTTGCACCCCGACTTGTACCACAGGCTTGCTTGTTTTTCCTTCACCTTCGACGGTTGCTCCCATTACAAATCCTTTAGCCGGTGACCTTAAACTATATGCAGAAGAGTCTCTTGATACTCTCCTATCTATGCAAAATTGGCCACCCTTTTTGACACTCATTGTAGCTTCAGCAATAGGGATACCGTTGTTAGGTCCGTTTTCAGTGACAAGTTCAAACTTGTAGCCTAAGCCATCGATAGGACCGCGTTCACGCCATGCTTCAAGACGACCCCATGGTTTCCAGCTGCTTACGGAGAAGCCATTGGGGCGGAGGATTAGCCATGCACCGGGGTTCGATCTGGAAACACGGTCCGAGCCTGGGGAAGGTACAAATGGAGTGATCATGGAAGCAGCTGCAACGGGAGAGCCTGATAGATCATGTATCATTATCATCCATCCCTTCCTCTCCCTTCCTTGCCTTTCCTTTTCTCCTGAAAATGTTCTCATCCATTCTCTATTCTTGTTGCTAAAATCCGGTGGGAGCGATCTGGTTGAACGATCAATAGAGATAACAAAAAGTAAACAATTGGTACCGAGAAAAGAAATTAAAATGGAAAAACAAAACTAATAAAACTACCATGATTCCATCAAGTAGGAATATCCAAAACAAAATCCATCAACTGTTTGTGCACATGGGAGAGTGATAGTTTGGGAGATTTGGAAAGGAAATTGTCTGTTTAACATCAACTAAGCATGAGAATAAGATATATACACCATTATTTTACATCAAGTATCAATAATAAAGATTTTATTCTCAGGCTGATCATTTTCCTCTGATTTTCATACCAAAGGAAACTTGCTTCTGCAAATATCATGTTTAGACGCTACAGGACAGGTAACTAATCCATAGATCCTTTCATTTTCATGGAATCTCATCTGTTAAAGATTCAATATTTGAAGTCAATATCTCAAAAAAGGGACAATGCCATAGCCAACCTGTACTGAAATGAAAAAGAGCAAAAGACAGAGACATTACCATCTTGAATTTGGCATTGATCTATTAATTTTCATATTAATCTGTTATGAATCCACCTAAGAGCAAAGGAGTGAACATACCTACAGAAGCGGGAAAGGTTGAGACAATTACAACAATCCGCCAGCGCAGCAAGAGAGAGAAGGCTGCCAACAGCTCTAACCGACTTTGTTTTACACTAGGCTTGAGACTATATAATAAGCAATGTAAACACTACTTTGGCATGCATGAAATCAACAGATTACTCTTTCTCAGCTTATCTTCTTCTTCCTCTTCTATTTTTCTTCTAAATTTCTTTCAACAACACAACAAATTGGTGCTTTCATTGATTCTTTCCAATGGTGAATCATACCGAATCCATTAAGGCACTTCAAGATACTTCGGCTCGTCATGAACAACTCCTCGCCGATCTTCAAGCCCATAACACGCATCAGGATAAATGGAACGCGGATGTTCAATCAACGCTGCAATCCATGTCCAAACAATTGGAGCTGATTTCTACTCACTTGGGAGTTTCAGCCTCATCTTCTAGTACTGGGGATATTACCTCCGCTAGTGTTGTGCTTAAAGGCAAGTCGAAGATGCGTGGCACCGACTCTGACGATATTTTTCCATTTGCTCCGAAGCCGGTTCAGGTGGAGCTTCCATTGTTTAATGGTAAGGATCCTGAAGATTGGATCGCAACAGCCACGGATTTCTTTGACTTTTATGGCACCGAGGACCATCATCGCGTCACCATGGCCTCGTTTCGCATGGAGGGGACAGCGAAGAAATGGTTCCGTTGGATGCAACGCCAGCGCCAATTAGCGGGTTGGTTGCACTTGGTGGAATCAATTCGGCGTAGATTTACAGTCATGGATATAGAATCTCCGGCGGGACAACTATCCAAATTGATCCAATCAACCTCGGTGGATGATTATCA
Source organism: Abelmoschus esculentus (assembly GCA_035048815.1). Lineage (NCBI taxonomy): Eukaryota > Viridiplantae > Streptophyta > Magnoliopsida > Malvales > Malvaceae > Abelmoschus > Abelmoschus esculentus. The sequence goes on from JAUCBN010000002.1 coordinate 28,681,515, forward strand.
AACCCGTTTTGAGGATTTGGCCTTGCGAACTAAGGATCTCTCCGATGAGTTTTTGAAAGATTGTTTTATATCGGGTTTACGTTCGGATATTAAAAATGAGGTGTTAGGCCATCGTTCCACGTCCATGATCGAGGTGCAAGCCCTCGCTCGGTTTCATGAGGCTCGTTTACAAGAGCGTCGTTCATGGTCTCGTGCCCCATCCACTAAACTGCCGCCCTTATTACCAACACCGTCTGCGCCTACCACACCTCCCAAATTTCAGCCTGGTCGACCACCTCCACTGGATTCACCGTCATTGTCCGTCTCTAGTTCTTTTCAACCAAGACGGATTTCTTCAGCTGAGGCTCAGGCTCGCCGCGAAAAGGGATTGTGCTACTATTGTGATGCTAAATATGTTCCCGGTCATAAGTGCACAGCTCCTCAATTCTTTCTTTTGGATGATGAACTTGCGACAGATTCCAACCTTCCAGTGGAAATTATGGTGCAAGAAGCTGACTGTGTTGTTGTGCCAGATTCTACAACAGACCATTCTTTGGTGTCCTTCAATGCTTTGGCAGGGTGTTTTGCTCCTAACACCATTCGAGTTCTTGGCGAAGTGGGTGGTCGTCAACTTCGGATTCTCATTGACGGTGGTAGTACGCACAACTTTATTCAGTCGCGTATGGCACGACATTTGGGACTTCCAATTACTCCTGCACCCAACTTTCGAGTTATGGTTGGCAATGGACAGAAACTTCCGAGTGAAGGTTGTATTCGGAATCTCTCCCTGCACATCCAAGGTACTCAGATTGTTACCGACTTTTATGTGTTACCATTAGAAGGTACGGATATGGTGTTAGGTGTTGCATGGATGGCTACGCTCGGTCCTATTACAATGGATTTTAGCAGCCTTTCTTTTCAATTTCGTTTGGGTACTGTTGAACATTGTTGGCAAGGTGAGCCGAGTTCCGGTCCTCAACCAATCAATCTACATTCCTTGCGTCGACTCACTACTACGGATGCTATGGCCTTTTGTTATTTTTTGCATCTGCAATCCGATCAACAACTTGTTAAGCCTCTGCCACTGTATGACATGTCGACTCTCTTGGACGAATTCCAATCCATTTTTGTTCCCCCTCACGGGTTGCCTCCTGTTCGCTCTACAGATCACGCCATTCATCTTGATCCCGGGGTTGCTCCGATTAATGTTCGACTGTATCAATACCCGTATTTTCAGAAAGAGGAGATTGAACGCTAGGTTCAGCACATGCTTGATCACAATCTCATCCGTCGCAGTAACAGTCCATTCTCTTCGCCTGTCCTGTTGGTTAAAAAAAAGGATGATACTTAACGTTTTTGTGTCGACTACAGAGCCTTGAATGCCGTTACCATTAAGGATAAGTTACCTATCCCCACTGTCGATGAACTATTTGATGAGTTAGGGGGTTCTCAATTCTTTTCCAAGCTTGATTTACTTGCAGGGTACCATCAAATTCGGGTTCAACCGGATGATGTTTTCAAAACGGCATTTCGAACACATGAAGGTCACTACGAGTTCCTCGTTATGCCCTTCGGTTTAACAAACGCTCCGTCTACATTTCAAGCTACCATGAATGCTTTATTTCGTCCGTATTTGCGTAAATTTGTGCTTACTTTCTTGACGACATATTGGTCTATAGTCGTTCTTGGGCAGAACATATTAAGCATGTTCGTACTGTTCTCACGACGCTGCATGAGGGTGGTTTCGTCGCAAAGCGCAGCAAATGTTCCTTTGGTCAAACATCCATCGACTACTTGGGTCATATTGTGTCCGATAAAGGTTTGGTTGTGGATTCGGCTAAAATTGATGCGATACGATCTTGGCCTATTCCTAAATCTCTCAGAGATGTTCGAAGCTTTTTAGGCCTCGCGGGGTATTATCGGTGTTTTATTAAGGGTTTTGCTACCATTGCCGCACCGCTCTCGGATTTGTTAAAGAAGGATAAACCCTTTACATGGCCTCCCGAAGCTCAGGCTGCCATGCTATGCCTTCAAGATTGTCTTTGTTCTGCGCCGGTATTAGCTCTGCCACAGTTTGATAAGGAATTTCAATTGGAGACGGATGCTTCCGGTATCGACATCGGCGCTGTTTTAACTCAGGAAGGAAAACCATTGGCGTTTTTTAGTCAGAAGTTTTGTCCTCGCATGCAACTCGCTTCTACATATTTCCGGGAAATGTTTGCCATTACTCAAGCGATTAGTAAATGGAGGCATTACTTGGTGGGTCGTAAGTTTACCATCATCACCGATCAAAGTTCTTTACATGAGCTAAATCAACAAACCATACAAACCCCCGAGCAACAACGGTGGTTATCCAAGTTATTGGGTTATGATTTTGATATTCAGTATCGTCCGGGTAAACATAATATGGCGGCAGATGCTTTGGCACGTGAAGGTAGTTTCATGGCCCTTTCTCGGCCTATTATGGGCATCATAGAAGCCATCCGAGCAGCCAACTTGACTGACCCGAATTTCCAGCACATTCGTACTACTCTTCAACACAACTCCTCGGCTTCTTCTGACTTTGTCGATCGAGAGGGTCTATTATTGTATCGCGGTCGTATTTTGGTTCCGTCTGAAACAGCTCTACGTACTCTGTTGTTACGTGAGTTTCATTGTTCAGTACTGGGGGGACATGCAGGTGTTTCACATACGTTCCATCGACTTGCGACTGGATTTCATTGGACTGGAATGCGCACGGATGTACGCTAATTTGTGCGTGATTGTCAGGTGTGTCAGCGTATGAAGACTGAGCACCTATCTCCAGCAGGTTTACTTCAGCCATTGCCTATCCCCACACAAGTTTTTGAAGACATTTTAATGGATTTTATCGTTGGATTGCCACAATCTCAAGGAAAGGAGGTCATTCTTGTGGTGGTTGATCGCCTAACCAAATACGGACATTTCTTTGCTCTACCACGCCACTTTGATGCTGCTTATGTTGCTAATGTCTTATTGCACGGGGTCATCAAATTACATGGCATTCCACGATCAATTGTTAGTGATCGCGATAGCATTTTTCTTAGCAATCTTTGGAGGAAATTGCATAAGTTGCAAGGTACTGATCTTTGTTTTACTTCGGCTTATCATCCTCAATCCGATGGCCAAACTGAAACTTTAAATCGATGTTTCGAGATGTATTTACGTTGCATGACCGGGGATGATCCTGGCCAATGGGAAAAAATTTTGGCGTGGGCCGAATACTGGTACAATACAGCTTTTCAATCCTCTGCGGGGATGACACCTTTTCGTGCCTTATACAGTCGTGACCCTCCGACCATTCTATCTTACTCAGACGGACTGTCGACCAACACACAATTGAACAAGGAATTGGTTGATCGTGATGCCTTATTACGTGTTCTAAAACTCAATCTTCAGAATGCTCAGAACCGTATGAAGATGCAAGCCGATCGCCATCGTCGGGAACTTGAAATAGAGATCGGTAGTTGGGTGTTTGTTAAGTTACAGCCTTATCGTCAACTTTCTCTCCGTCTTCAACGTCATCAGAAACTTGGTCCTCGTTATTTTGGTCCGTATCGAGTCCTTCACAAAGTCGGTGTTGTCGCTTATAAGTTGGAGTTGCCGGAGTCTACACAGATTCATTCCGTTTTTCATGTCTCTCAACTCAAACCTTGTCGTGGTCATCCGGCTCAACAGGTCACTCCACTACCGCTACTACGCGAATCTGTTTCAATGGACACTGGCAATCTGAACCTTGAGGACAAGGTTACTTCTCCAGCGGGGGGTGCTGTTATGAATCCACCTAAGAGCAAAGGAGTGAACATACCTACAAAAGCGGGAAAGGTTGAGATAATTACAACAATCCGCCAGCGCAGCAAGAGAGAGAAGGCTGCCAACAGCTCTAACCGACTTTGTTTTACACTAGGCTTGAGACTATATAATAAGCAATGTAAACACTACTTTGGCATGCATGAAATCTACAGATTACTCTTTCTCAGTTTATCTTCTTCTTCCTCTTCTATTTTTCTTCTAAATTTCTTTCAACAACACAACATAATCTTTAAACAACCCGAAAAAACAAGAAAATTGGATAAGGTGTTAAAAACCAATGGTGTTAGGAAACTTGGTCGTGTGTCTGTAAATTGTTACTACAATTACTAAAGAAAAAGCAACAATCCCAGATGCCTAACAGTGATGGAGACCCAAATTCAGTGAAAGTGTGAAACTCACTGAAATGTACTGCTTTGAAAGTAGAAAAAGGAAACATAGGAACTTACCGAGATCTTGATCGATGGGCGCTGAACTTGCAACTGAACACGGGTTGTCGAATGTTGCCTTGAATCTGAAATACGACGGGGCTACATTCCGGTTCTCCGCCGAATTGGAAAACGAAACGGGGATCTGGTTCCGCCTTGACCGTTAAGTGAAGCTTAGCTGTTGGTTTTTCCGGTTCGTTACCCAGTTTCATCCACCCATTTTGGAATACCGAAGGCCTGGTCTGTGACACACCCAAGTCCATAGTGACCTTAACACGACCCACCAGCTTTCCACAACGGACACCGCACGTGTGACCCATTCTCCCAGTGTAGACTTCGATGCGCAACGTCACGGGCTTGCCGGATAGACGCCGGAGAGTTGGTGCATCGAGATGGAAACCGGCGGCGGAAGTGGAGGATTCGGGTGGGGAGTCGCAGGAGCTGCTGGTGAGAGGTAACAAAGCCGTTTGAGACGGGAAGTTTTTGAGTCTCAACTTGCAAAAACACGGCATCGTGGTCGGGTAAACGCCTGAACCGGCTGGTTTGGTGGCTTGTGGGAGTTTCAAAGCCAATGATTCGACGATCAAATGGACAAATGGGCATGGATCCATACTCCGAATTAGCCCTTTTTCCAGCTGTTTCAAAAGAACTGTGACTGTGAGTTTTTTAAAAAGAAGGAAAGTAGCTCTAAATGAACGCCGTACACAGACACAGTGAAGAGCTTCGTAAACATCAAGGCTATGTGTTGAGCTGTGGAAATCTCGAAGTCGGATCTACAGCAGACCTCCTCTATAATGTTTCGCTTCCTTTGTCTGTCTCTTTATGAACTTCTGTGTTTTGTTATAGTGGCAAGTTTGGTGAGGGCATTGTATCGGTCTGCTTTGGTTGGTTTGTTCTCGCGGGAAAATGGATATAGAAAGGTAACAAAAAAATTAAATTTATATAAAAAAAATAAATATTTTTAATTATTAGATTAATTAATAAATTCTTTTATCTGTGTTTTCATACTATTTTTTTTTTTTGAAATTAAGGGAAAATAAAAAGAATTATTTTGCAATTCGCAAAAGCAAAACGCTAAAAGTAAATAACGATGACCCCTACCCTAGATGAGTTAAATTGTTGCAACGAATCCAAATGTCGGCAAACAAGGATGGGGGATAGTTATCACATAAAATTTTGGCATTTTCACATAATTTTTAAAGTATTTTATTTTAAACTATTAATTTTCAACATGGTTAAATTATTATTTTAAATAGGATTTACAGTTAGAAGTTTAAACTCTATTGATGTCACCTTCCATTTTAATTTATAATATTATTTTTATATAACTAATTATTTTTTTAATTAAATAAAAATATATTATATTATCAAAATAAATGTCAAGAACAAATAATATAAGTATCTTTATTAATTGGATTATGTTTCTTGTGTACTTTCATATTTTGACCAATATATTGCAACTTTTAAAAAAAATTAATTTACAAACTATCAAAATGATAACTTTGACAAATGTTTTTACAGAGGTGATAAATTGAGGAGAAAATGGAGATGAGAGAACAATGGGCCCGAATGTGGGGTCCATAACAGCTGGGCTAAGGCTGGCAAAATTGGCTGGACTTAGATTTGGTGGTCGGTCTGGGTGACCTCACGGACGGAATTTTCTTTCCCAACGGATTGTTGACGTGGCATTTACTGGCGTCTCATGATTTCTAAACTCGCCGTCTGTATGATGACGGCGTTAACAATATTTTTTTCTTCCGTTTGTTAGATTCGAGTTGGTTTAACAAAAAGCCAACGATTTTCTACTATTTTTATTTTTTTAATTCCCGAGATTTCCTTAATGGATGAACTATTAAAAAATGAAATAACTGTAAAAAATAATTTAAGTGCAGTTGAGACAACTAATAAACTGAAAAACATTTGAATTTTGAACAAGTCAAAACATTATTTTCTTTCTAGTTGTTGATCCACCAAAACCGTAATGAAAATAATTCACATTAAAGTTTATTTTAAATAATTACGAATTTTGATTTTATTAATCTCATTTGTGATAATATGTGGTTACATTATTAAATTTTATTTTCTTTAATTAAATAAAAATATTATAGTTTTATATCGATATTTGAATTTATACAAAATTAAATAAGATAAATATTTTTAATTATCTGACCGATTAATCAATTTTTATCAAAGCTTTATTTACTTAAAGTGTTTCTTTATTTTTTACGTTTTGCGAGTCTTGTTTTGGTATAAACCTTAAAAATACCAAAACATGTAATGGGACCCAACGTGTTTGCTCCACTGCCACTGCCATGCAATCTTCCCTTTTACCCTTTATCCCCCACATTTTATGGGGGGCAATCTGTTGGTAATCCCGACATGAATGTTTTATACCTATAATTTTTACCTGTCCTTTTTGCTAACCCTCTTATTTCCCCTAAATTTCGAGAACGACACACAACTATTTAGGTGTCCCCTTCAATTGTCGAGATTTGAGATTGAAATGGTGGGGTCATGCTGAAACATGGTTAGGTCAGTCAGGTGTCATGCATACGTGGCAAGGTGACATGGCGCAATAAGATTGGTTGTTTCTTGGAATTTTTGAATTGAAAGAAAATGGTAGAGAATTAAAATTTAATGAAGGTTATTATTATGGTCATGTTGACAGATATGGTCACTGTTTTTTTCCTACCATTTTATATTTCTTTTTTCTCTAGAAAAAAAATAATTAATACTCCGAGTACTACCATGGAATCATATTAAAATGGGCACACACAAAATGTATTATACATTTAAAAAAATTAAATTATTAAATCTAAAATTAAAAAAATTTATCTTAAATTCTAAATTTTAATTCTTAATCTTAAATTTTAAACTTTACGATATAAACTTACCAAAGCATCCGGAATACATTATACGCGTTACAGTATGTAACATCAACGATTTTTTAACATTGTCAAATTTCACATAAAGACAATATATAATTATTTGAGCAGGTTTATGGTATAGCACTAATCTAAAAATATTATGAAATTAAAATTATTATATTTTTATAATATTTTGGGTTGATATTTTATGATAATATTAATATTTAGAGATAAATTTTACTATTTATAAAAAATAAAATATAATCAAAAGTGATAAGTATCAATAATTTCGTTCCAATTACTTTGTTTGTTTCCCATTTTTTTATTTATTTGTCAACTACTTCGCTGTCTGGAATCTGGACCCATAGGAAGATTGGAGAGAGAAAGTTGTTTACAATTGATCTATATTTTGGGCCTATCTCAGTCCTGTTCGGTCATTCTCTTCAGTCCATGAAAATCACAAGCAATCGTGAAAAAAACAATGCTTGCCATAACAATTAGTATAAGATATTGATACCAGCTAAGAGGCAGACATAACTTGGCAGACAGGGTTGTAACGATATTCGATTATTAATTGATTAATTCGAAACGAATATTATAAAACTGCGAAACCAACGTAAACTATGTTGCTTTATTGAACAAAGAGATCAGGAGATGATCTCTGTTAAGAAACTCTGTGCTGGAGTGTTATAATCATCATTGTTTCAACGAAAATAGAATGCTTGATTGCTTCCAAATAGTCAATTCCAATTTGGGAGTAGAAAAAAAAACATACCAATATATATATATATTATATAATTAAAAAAATCGTTTAATCTTTTAAAAATCCTAATCATCTCATCTTTTTTTCCTCTTAATCGATTATTTTTTCAATTTTATCTTAATCAGTGACGGTACTAATCTTAGTTGTTGATTGTCGACCGCCTATATTTCGTATCCTCCATATATTTTATATATTTCTTTAACCGCAAATTATCTGATTATTATTGTCCAGATTTGAATTAAATATATTACACAAGAGATGTAATTCTGAAAAATTCAAATTTAAATCATACATTGATATTTGAATGAATTTAAAATCAAACTACCAAGGAGGAATTTAAATATCCGAATCTACAATATATAACTATATAATTATTTTTTAATTCGATTCTTTTTGAAGATAAAAATTATATTCGAATTCGATTCAATTTCCATTATTCTGTCCCAATGTTAACTGTATGTGTTTTGCTAGTTTTCTTTAAATATTTGGTCTCTTAGTGTTTTCTTTGCTTTGGGTTTGTTATGGGTCTAACATGTTTAAAGTCCAAGACAAAATCCTTCGACATCGATGGCACCGGCCAACACCTCTCCGCTGCAGCTATCGTCGGCAGTATTTGGGATCATTCGGAAAATTACGAATTAACAAATGACTATCTATGTTTGATCGAACAATTCTTTCCATATTTTCAGTAGAATACACTAAAAATCACAAAACTAAGCAAAATAGTAATTATTTTTTGAACGATTACTAAATAATTATTATATTTATTAAATTATTATAAAATAATTATTAAATTTAATAAAATATAATAAAATAAGGGTTATGGATTAAAGGATTATCTGGACGCAAATACATTAAATTTATGAAGCTTTGTTACCATTGCTATAATATAATAGCGGTTATTTTGTAATAATTTAATAATTTTAATAATATAACATTTTAAAAAATATATGATAAAATGATATATTTTTTGTTTAGCAGCCATATATTTACCCTAATTTCCCGTTAAATAGACTAAGTTTATATCTTTACATTTGTAAATTTATTTTATATTATTAACTTAATAACAAAATGGAATATATATAATTTACTTATATTTATCAGAAAAAAGAAATTTATGTTTAACGTAATTCAAACTCACAATAACTTGAGAAAAAAAAAGTTAAACCTTAATAGCGGTTATAAATAAATCAATTATTTTAAAAATATATATGAAAAATTCTAAAAAATCATAAAAATAATTTTATAGAAGTCATAAAAATTAAAAATATTAAACTAAAATATTTTTCTTAATTCCTTTATTTTTTCTTTTACAAAACTTAAGTTTTATTTCTTTTAAAAAAAACTTATAAATCTTTAAATCAAACGCCATCGTTTAACCTAATTATATAATATTTTTCTTTTTATTGGGATTTAAAAATTGAATTTTATAATATGTATACATCTAGTATATATTAAAGTATATTATATAGATATATACGTCTAATATATATACATATATTATTGTATACTATATACATATATACATCTAATATATATGCATATATTAATGTATATTATATGCATATACATCTAATATATAGATATATACGTCTAATATATATACATATATTATATGCATCCATATATTATATAGTACCTATTACTTAATACTAACTCATTTTATAAATTACAATACTATATATTAAATATTATTAAATAATTTAACACTTAATTAATAATAACTCATTCAATACAAAACATTTGTTTAATTTTTGATTGTATTATGTTTTATTAAGATTTGTTTAATAATAACTATTTTCATCTAAAAAAATTTAAACATTTTTAACTGAAAACGGCGCGTAATTCAAATTTCGAGAAAAGTATATGTTATTTTACGATTTAGAGAAAATCATTATCGAAATTCCTAGACGAGAACAAATCACCTTTTTATAATCAATCTATATCCTTATTTTGTTGTTGGAGATTCTTCTTCTGATTATATTCTGTTTACTTTACGACAACGTGGGATCGAAATTTCTGAACTAGGCTGAAAATCAACTCTGGTTATCGATGCAGATCCCAGTTAGCCTAAAAGATGGACCAATTCAAATGAAGAAGCTGGTTCACTGCTTTCTACTTCTAGCAACTAGCAATGCTTCAACTTCGGCCTTGCAGAATGCACCCCAGCTGGCCTAAAAGATGGACCAACTCAAATGAAAAAGCTGGTGGACTGCTTAGCAAGGCTTCGACTTTGGCCTTGCAGAGATCATTGGATCGGGTTCGCAGTCCAGGGAAAAGCTGATTGTTCTGTCCTTTAGCATGGCCTCTTGGCCAGCAATGTTTTGAACCAGATAGTCTAGTTTCTCATATTGCCTCTTATGCATTCAACAGTTACTACCTGAAGAATGGGCACAATGATGAAGCATGCATTTTTAGGAGGAACTGAGATCAAAGTTTATAGTGACCCTAGTAAGTCGAGTACTTCATACAGATTCATTGCTTAGCAAAAAACAAAAGATTAGGCGAAAAACATGGCGATTTACTTCACGAAATTCACTAGAAAATTATTTTAAATGTAGGGAGAAGTACCTCAATCCACAATCTTGACAATACCAACCATCAAACAAGTACAGAAACAAAGCAAGAGGATTACAAGCATATCATTATTACAAACATCAGGTTTATTGTTTCTGGAAGAAAAAAAAAAAGTTCCCCGTGACTTTTATACTAGCAACACTGTTATTTTCACTACGGGAGGTGGCAGATGCATTTTCGTATAGAATAAGAAGCCAATAAGAAATACAAGGATTAAGGCACATCAAAGAAATTAAAGACCCTGGTCAATGAGGTAATCACCGAGCCTTTCGACAATCATGTTGCACTGGCCGGGAGTCATTGGCTCGTCATAGATACCGATGATCAATGCTAGGCTGGTTTTTTTAACTGTAACACCTCCAGGTCCCTGAAATTAAATTGACAAAAAGCTCAGAATGCAACCACGGCAATACAACCAGGAATCCCAGGGTTAGGGAACACATGATAACAGCTGCATATAAAAATGCATCAGCAAATGCCAAGTACAAACAAAGTATACTTGAGATGTTGCAGTGCCATAAACCAAGTAGATAATAACACTTTCCTAGATGTGCTATGTGCCTATGCATTAAAATTACAAATAGGAACAAAATGTGTAAATGATAAATCTCTTTGCACTAAACACAATGTAAAACTTGGAAGAATTGGACAACATCACCTTTTTCCCGCGAATAACAGCTCCGGGTTCACCTTGGATCACCATGTATTTTGTGCCACCGAGGTACAACCCGGTGGGAGCAAGTGATCCAGGCTCAGCAAAGTCATTCATGATGGCAGTGATTTCTTCTGGCTTGAACTGGATCAACATATAACCAAGAAACATTGAGAATATGTTTAAAATCGAATAAATAAAAGGGAAAAAAAAGAACCTTATCATCATTGCTAGCATCATGGTCATTTACATTAGCAAATCTTATTCCATTGTATTCAACTGATATTAATTCTTATAAAACTAACAAATAGAAACAAACCCAGAAACCACAAGGAATCTTGTAATTTCGACGCATGAAAAAGCAAACCATTCAGCAACGAGTGCACAAAGATCAATCCTTACGGAGGAAACCAGATCAGCTAATAAATCATGCAGAAGAGAATCCAACCATAAGAATCAGATCAGCTAATAAATCACGCAAATCTCTTTACTCAACTATTTTGGAAACCGGGAAAGGTAAGAATGAAGAATAAAGAGGATGAACTTGAAAGAAGATAAGAACCTGAGGGAAATTGGAGCTCTTTGCCCAAACGCTGCCGTCTTGGCCGATGATGGCGGCGGCAGAGAGAGTATTGCCTTCGATTTCACACATCAAGTGTTCATCTACATACGTTTCCCACGACATCTTCTCCTTCCTCTACTTCTCTCGATTCTTTTTAGTTCTTCTTTGATGAAATCCTCTCTGCGGGAAAACAGATGAAGACTGAGAAAGTATTTGACTAAATGGACAAAGGCAAAGCTGAGCTTAGCGAGAGACACTAAGATATAGCGTTGAAACAACGAGATCCGTTACTCTATTTTTTCTATTTTCTTTTTTAATTATGAAAAATCCTTTTTTGTCTTAAATTTATGACATAAATTTTAAATCGAAAAAAATATTATGAAAAATTATTTTATATATTATGTGATTTTTAGAGTATATATATATATATATATTTTATCTTAAGGTTATAAATTTAATTAAAAAATTTTAAATTAAGGATATAATTTAAGTTTTAGATCATAAATTTGAAGTTTTTCTTTCCTCTTTGTAGTTATTACTATCTCCGTCCCATTTTATTTATCAATTTTTTTTGTCAAATTTTTTAAACTTTGACTCATTATAATTTTAAATTTATTATTGATAAAAATATAAAAAATATATATATTTTAGAAACCTTTAATCAAGTAGTTTAAAAACATATATTTTATAAAATTTAATAAATTAAAATATTTAAAATAACTATAGTTAAAATTTTAAAAATTTTAACTTTAAAAATTAATAATGAACTTCTTATATAGAACGGAATGAGTAATTATTTTTTATTTTTAATTTAATCCATCAAAAAGCAAGTGGAGAGAGTTGTGGCAAACAACAACAGCTAAGCTTCTTCGTACCAATCAAAATGATTAAAGGAAAATAGAGAATAATAAAATACAATAAAAAAATATTTCCATTTCAATTTAAAATATTTAAAAATAATATATATTTTAAAATTTGAAATTTTGTAGGCCATGTGATACCCAATGGAAAGATCTAGCGTCACTTTCCGAAGGATAGATCATAAGATTGGTTTTCGTTTGGTTGGATTCAATGTAGATTATATATATAATTATTAATAAAATTTAATTAATTAAACTTAATTAAAAATTATTATATAAATTTTATTTATTTACAATATAAAATTTAAATATATTTTATTTTTCCAATTTAGCATTTATTTTACTAAATTAATAACTATATATATTATTCGTAGTCATCACTCAAATTACACCGAACGCCAGGCCCATGTAGTTGTCAACTTGCTTTGCAATTCTTCTGGTTTGTGGGTCCATTCATTTCTAATTATAGAAAATGATATCCCATTTAATATTTATGGCCCACCACTTCCCCATCCAAAATCTTTAACTCTTTTTTTTTCCTCTCCACTAATCAATAAATTATTTTCTTAACATTTGAACATTTTATTTGTATAATTTTATTTTGATTTATAATGTTTTAGTTCATTCATATACATTTTATAAAGGCTTAAAAAGTTTAAATGGACCCTTGGTACAAAACAAAAAATTAATTAAACTCTTATAAAAAAAATTTAATTTAATTTTTATGATTTAAATTACGATCAATTAAATTTTTAAAAATTTAAATTATAATCAATTTAACCTTTTTATATTATCGACAGTTATATTTAATTGTTAACTCATAAATATTTGTTAAGATGGTGATACACGACACACATTAAAAATTTCTCGTCATAAAAATTATAAAAATTGTTTAAAACTTTAAAACATATTTAAAATTTAAAGAATGTAAAAAAATATTTAAATATATAAAAATTAAAATTAAAAAAAATATATATTTAAAAAATTCAGAAAAATATTTTTTAAAATTCATAGAAATTAAAATTATGTATATGAATATAAGCATTTTTACTTGAAAAAAAATTGTAATAATTTCTAATAAATATATAAATATTTATAATAAACAAATATTTAAAATTATATAATTTTAAAAAATACTTTTTAACTTATAAAATTCAATTTTTAAATCCCAACAACAAAAAAAATATTATATAATTAGGTTAAACGATGGCGTTTGATTTAAAGATTTATAAGTTTTTTTAAAAGAAATAAAACTTAAGTTTTGTAAAAGAAAAAATAAAGGAATTAAGAAAAATGTTTTAGTTTAATATTTTTAATTTTTATGACTTCTATAAAATTATTTTTATGATTTTTTAGAATTTTTCATATATATTTTTATAAATTCAAACTCACAATAATTTTTTGAAACAAGGCATCCTGCTTCCATAAACCTTAATCATAACCTCTAACCTTAAACTCAATGTTTTAAAACGAGGCACTAAAGAAAAACAATAAAGGGGTAAACGATTTACACCCTTCAAATTTGAGTAACAAAAATTTAGATGAGAAAGGAAATAGAAATCTGTCTCCTAATCATACCTACCTTCATGCTCCATCTTAAAAAATCCTTTAAAATCAAATTCTTTTATTTTACCCCTAATTTCATAAATCCTAACAATAACCCTTAATCTCGGATCTTAAACTCATTAATTACGATACGAGAAAAAATCCTTGCCTTTTAAATAGCATGATTAAAATATGAGAACAATAGATGACATATATCTTATATTCTCTTTATTCGGTATTTTATTAGTAGTGCCAAATACCAAACTAGACACCACCGGTTCAACATTCTCTGAAGTGGTGCAATTCAAACAAAAAAGAATTAAAAGTCTAAAACCATAACTGCCAATCCATTACGCCCACTTCAATCATATTTGCATTTATCATAGCCTGCACAAATAGGAGATAAATAAACATAATGGAAAGCTCTATATTTACAATCATGTAATCAGATTCTTCATAAAGTAAAATTGACTTACTAGGGTCCGAAGAAACTATTTTCGCAGTTCCACCGAAGTTGCATGCTTCGGCCTTGGCACCATTTTTCTGGTAGTAATTGTTGAAGGCAAAAGAGGCATGAGAAACTAGAGTATTTGGATCAAAACATTCGTGTCCAGGCTGAATGGGGGAACAATCTGCTTGCCCCTGACCGCAAGCATAATCTAACGCCTTTTGTAAATCCGATGGCGAAGCCTGGCTTGAAGCAACGCACCAGCTTTTTTCATTTGTATCGTAGATCCTGCTTCCCCTACTGAAATCTGCCCATGCAAATTGAGTAAGGTTTACGTGTTAGTATTATATTAGAACATCTAGATCATATTTAAAGCAAACGTTAGTCAGCTTAACATGCAGAAACAAATAACACAATGAAAAGAAGAAAAAATAAGACATACCTAGGAGCTGAAGCAACAAAAAAACTGCAAACACAAGCTTCAATATTGAACCCATTTTCTTCTTCTCTACCCTACTCTTGCTTGCTTCCAAGCTTCCTTCTTATAGAGAAAAGTCTACAGAAATTGGTTCATAACCGATGACAAGGCAAGTCAGTGTATATCATGACCATATTTCATATGGATGTAAAAACAATTAATCGGATGAGTTTCAGGTCGGGTAAAATCGGATACATGTCATTTCAGGTTGATTTGATGTTCTGACTAGATTCGGTTCGGGTGCGGGTCCATTTCAGGTTGGGTTCAAACGGTTCGGGTCCAAAACGGATAATAGATAGTTTTATTTCAGGTCGGGTAAATTTCAGGTCGAATTTATTTGGGTTTTAAATTCATATTAATTAAAATTGTTATGTTTGATTATGTACAAATCAGTAGATAAATGATAGACTTTTGGTTGAATGGTTGATCATTAATTTTAAATTAATTATTTAATATCTAACGTCTTTCACAAGCATGAATCCCATTAAAAATAAATATTATGCAGTAGACTAAACAAAAATATCATATAATGATTAATATATTATTCATGAAATAATATTATATAAAAATTATACTATATATGGATTAATACTATAAATAAAATAATACTATATATAGAAATTATACTATATATGGATTAATATTATTTTTTAAAATAGAATAATATTATATATGGATTAATACTAGACATATGGAAAAGGAATTTATACAATATAAGAAATATGTAATGTATAATACTATACCTATAAATATATTATATATCAATATATAAGTATGAATATGTATACTTATATACTATATAGATAATAGACTATAGTATACATTAATATATGTATTATGTATATAATATATAAGTATGTATATTTTGGTAATTAGATGTATACATTAATATATGTATACATAATACATTAATATATACTATAGTCTATATAATATATTAGATGTATGTATATATATTAGATGTATATATGTATATAATATACATTAGTGTACTACGTTAGTATATACATTTATAAAAATATCATAACATTAAAAACACTAGACTAAATTAAAAAACTGAATAAGGGTGAATTTAGAATACGAATAGAGTTTCTAAGACTATAATTAACAAAATATAAAATTAAAATAATAAATATCAAACTAAAATAAAAAAAATGGATTCAATTTCAACTAAAAATAACAAAATTTTCAGGGACTATAAATATTTAAATATAATATAAATGAATGTATATGGTTATATATGCATACTTTCATATATATATATATATATATATGTATATATATATATATGTATTTTAATCTCAACTCTAAAATATATTAAAATTAAAATTATAATAATTAAAAATTAAATTAAATATATGAAATATATAATTTTTAATTAAATTAATATTAATTTAAAGTTATAATGTTAAATTAAAATTTAACGGACAAAATTAGGATCTAAACATAATGTCTCAAAGCATAAAAGGATTATAAACCGTAAAATGAAAGATACTTCCCCCAAATTTGAATTACGCGTCGTTTTCAGTTAAAAATGTTTAATTTTTTAGATGAAAATAGTTAATTTCCCACCCAAATCCAAATTGTGCCGATACTTTAATTAAATGAAAATTTTAAAATTCCTTTTCAATTAGGCAATCATATGGGCAAGATAATTTTTACATTATATAAATATATTTTATTTTATTCTATCTACCAATTAAACTTAATAAAGTTTAATCCAAAAAATAAAATGCATTCGTTTAAGTTACGATGTATTTTATCCAAAAGAAAATTAAAAATAATTATATATAAAAATATAAGTATAATATAAATATAAGTATATAATTATAAATTTAAATATATGAATTTATATTAATTAGACAAATAATTTATATGAAATAAGTGTTCAAAATTTTTGAAATATCGACAGGTTTTGGATAAATTAATCAATAAATATAATTATTTTAATAAAACAAATCTTAATAAAACATAATACAATCATTAGTTAAACAAATATTTTGTATTGAATGAGTTATTATTAATTAAGTGTTAAATTATTTAATAAAATTTAATATATAGTATTGTAATTTATAAAATGAGTTAGTATTAAGTAATAGGTACTATATAATATATGGATGCATATAATATATATATATATATTAGATGTATATTAATTTTTATTAACTATTAAGTATATTAATTTTTTGTATTAAATATTAAGTGTTGTATTAGAAAATTATTTCAAATTATATCTGTAAATTAAAATATCAATTTATATCAGAAAATTAAATATTAATATTAAATGTTGTATTAGTTTCATATTATATATATTATAAGTATAATATAAATATTTCTAATATATAACTAAAAATTAATAAGTATTTATAATATAAGATTATTGAATATTAAGTGTTGTATTAGTTTCATTATAAATATAATTATGTTATAAGTATAATATAAGTATTTGTAATATAATATAACTAGAAATTAATAAATTATATGTATTATATAAGTATTTAATATATTTGATATTTAACATATTAAAATTATTAAATCAATAAATTATACATATATTCTCAATCAAATAAATATTATGTTTATATTAGTTCAGGTTAATAATAGGTCGGGTCATTTATTAGGTCAGGTTCAAAACAAGTCGGGTAAAATTAGGTCTTAGATCAATTCAGTCGGGTAATATCGCTTATATTCCAAGTCAGACTCGGGTTCAGTTTCGCTTCAATCGGATGCAGGTCGTAAGAAAAATCTCCAACGATAAAGTAAAGATATAGATTGATCATAAAAAGGTGATTTGTTCTCATCTATGAATTCCGACAAATGTTGCAAGCAACCTTTTATAAAGCTGAAACGACGTTTCTCATGGGCGCGCAGAACCAAGCTGGAGGCATTATCTGGTCATTTCATTACCTATAGTCTAAAGTAATGTGGGTGATCTTTGCGTCTTGATAGAATGGGTCAGGAATCAACGTACGGCTGAGGCCGGACTACTGGTAAGTCTGAAATATGAATGCTCACCATGAATTCTTTTTACAAAGTTAAAAGTAACAATTTTTTTTACATATTTGATAAATTTATTCAAATATTTTTAAATTACATAATTCCTATTTGTTATTTGTTACCATCATTATTTTAGTGTTTATACTTTGATAAATCTTTCAATGCAATGACTTTATTTTTAAATATTTGATGTGTTCATGTTCTTCGTTTATGTTTTATTTAAAATGTCCCCAGAATTTATATTGTTAACAAAAGTGAGGATACACATTCAAATTCGAACAAAAATTATATATATTTTTTATTATGTTTCTTTCTATGTTACAGTCTAAAAAATATTTAAAATTAAATTCTAAACTTCAACCATAATTTTATATTCAAAACCCTGATTCCATAAACCTTAATCATAACCTCTGACCTTAAAATCAATTTTTTGAAACAAGGCATCCTCCTGCTTCCATAAACCATAATCATAACCTCTAACCTTAAACTCAATGTATTAAAACAAGGCACTAAAGGAAAAACAATAAAGGGGCAAACGATTTACACCCTTCAAATTTGAGTAACAAAAATTTAGATGAGAAAGGAAATAGAAAACTTTGTCTCCTAATGATACCTACCTTCATGCTCCATCTTAAAAAATCCTTTAAAATTAAATTCTTTTATTTTACCCCCAATTTCATAAATCCTAACAATAACCCTTAATCTCGGATCTTAAACTCATTAATTACGATACGAGAAGAAAAAAACCTTGTCTTTTAAATAGCATGATTAAAATATGAGAACAATAGATGACATATATCTTATATTCTCTTTATTCGGTATCTTATTAGTAGTGCCAAATACCAAACAGAAACTAGACACCACCAGTTCAACATTCTCTGAAGTGGTGCAATTCAAACAAAAAGGAACTAAAAGTCTAAAACCACAACTGCCAATCCATTACGCCCACTTCAATCATATTTGCATTTATCATAGCCTGCACAAATAGGAGATAAATAAACATAATGGAAAGCTCTATATTTACAATCATGTAATCAGATTCTGCATAAAGTAAAATTGACTTACTAGGGTCCGAAAAAACTATTTTCGCAGTTCCACCGAAGTTGCATGCTTCGGCCTTGGCACCATTTTTCTGGTAGTAATTGTTGAAGGCAAAAGAGGCATGAGAAACTAGAGTATTTGGATCAAAACATTCGTGTCCAGGCTGAATAGGGGAACAATCTGCTTGCCCCTGACCGCAAGCATAATCTAACGCCTTTTGTAAATCCGATGGCGAAGCCTGGCTTGAAGCAACGCACCAGCTTTTTTCATTTGTATCGTAAATCCTGCTTCCCCTACTGAAATCTGCCCATGCAAATTGAGTAAGGTTTACGTGTTAGTATTATATTAGAACATCTAGATCATATTTAAAGCAAACGTTAGTCAGCTTAGCATGCAGAAACAAATAACACAATGAAAAAAAAAATAAGACATACCTAGGAGCTGAAGCAACAAAAACACTGCAAACACAAGCTTCAATATTGAACCCATTCTCTTCTTCTCTACCCTACTCTTGCTTGCTTCCAAGCTTCCTTCTTATAGAGAAAAGTCTACAAAAATTGGTTCATGACCGATGACAAGGCAAGTCAATGTATATCATGACCATATTTCATATGGATGTAAAAACAATTAATCGGATGAGTTTCAGGTCGGGTACTGTCAGATCGGGTAAAATCGGATACATGTCATTTCAGGTTGATTTGATGTTCTGACTAGATTCGGTTCGGGTGCGGGTCCATTTCAGGTTGTGTTCAAACGGTTCGGGTCCAAAACGGATAATTGATAGTTTTATTTCAGGTCGGGTAGATTTCAGGTCGAATTTATTTGGGTTTTAAATTCATATTAATTAAAATTATTATGTTTGATTATGTACAAATCAGTAGATAAATGATAGACTTTTGGTTGAATGGTTGATCATTAATTTTAAATTAATTATTTAATATCTAACGTCTTTCACAAGCATGAATCCCATTAAATTAAATATTATGCAGTAGACTAAACAAAAATATCATATAATCATTAATATATTATTCATGAAATAATATTATATAAAAATTATATTATATATGGATTAATACTATAAATAAAATAATACTATATATAGAAATTATACTATATATGGATTAATATTATTTTTAAAATAAAATAGTACTATAAATAAAATAATACTAAATATTAATATTAAATAGTACTATAAATAAAAAATCTCCAACGACAAAGTAAGGATATAGATTGATTATAAAAAGGTGATTTGTTCTCATCTATGAATTCCGACAAATGTTGCAAGCAACCTTTTATAAAGCTGTAACGACGTTTCTTATGGGCGCGCAGTGATAATTGCTCAACACACCATCACTTTATACTCCTTTTATCGGCACTTATCACCAAATATTCACCCACTTGAACCAATGTATGTGCTTAATGTGATATATTTAGAAGTTATACTTAAATAGATAATATTTATAGAAAAAGGCACGTTTTACTGTGTTTTCATATCTGTGCAGGAGAACCAGTGCCGCGGCAGAGACAAGGCCGAGGCAGGACCTGATGCCGAGGCAGCAGCAGGAAGACAGGAAGCAAGATTATAGGCGATGGAAAGATAAAAATCCAAGGAACGCGTCTAGACTTGAAGCCCATGATTCGGAGCTGGCTAGCGCAAGGAAAAGCCCAAAGGAAGACCACGCGGGAAAGCCCCCTTAGCCGAATTCAAACTTGGAAATATAATATTATTATGTACTTGACTTGTTCCCTACTCCAAGTTGTATTCTACTTAGGAAAGGTTTGCCCTAGGTCTAGCCTATATAAAGACCTAGCCACCCAATGTATCAAATATCGAAATACCTAGGGAGAGCCGACTTCTACTCTTGTTTCTTTCCTCTCCATCATGTTCTAAAACCTTCATAGGGTTTAGGTGAAGGTTGTGGAGTATTTGTGAGAGGAGATTGTACTTTATCTTTCATTCAATGCAATAAGAATTATCAAGGTTTGCTTATCCTTTGTTATTCCTTGTTCTTGCATTCAAGCCCGGGAGGGAAGTTTGTGAGTAATCCATTTATCTAAGCTTGGGAGAGTTAGATTCACGAAAGGGGTAAGTACGGTGTTTCAATCGCGAAATACTAACTCGGCCTAGGGATAGGTTAAGAGTTTCAGCGGCTAAAAGAAGTGTGAGATTGGTTGGTGAGTATAATTGGTTCACGCCGGGAGGTATCATCAAGGACTAGTCATCAACAACACTCTGACTTAGGGATAAGCGGAGTCATTCAAGGACACTTTGCCGAACTTTGGCAAGGTCTGCCCACGAGCAAGGAATTGCCGCGGCAGACAACGTTTTCGCTGCCCAGGCAGTAAACTGCAGTGCTGCCGAGGCAGAGATATACGATTGCATTGGATAAAAACAAGTCAATCAAGTCCACAATACAATACAACTGGATCCTGGCCCATTTCTCTCTAATATTTCGACCTTTTTATTTTTATTCAATTACCTTAGTTTAATAAATCACACCCATTCACTTGTGTTTTTATTTTTTTACAGAGCAAGAAGATAAAGAAGGCATATTGAGTATACCAGTCCCTGAGGAGACGATAACTCGATAAATACTTATCACTTATTACTTGCGATGTGTCCACTTGCACTAATCGCGCACTTTTGACACGCGACAAGTTTTTGGCGCCGTTGCCGGGGACTGACAACTAAATTTTGTTTTCCTTATTTTCTTGTTTCTTTTTATTTTTATTTTTATTTTACATTTGTTTTTCTTGGTGTATGACCAGGGCCAATCCAACCAACCCCTTATACGAGTTAGATCCTGAGATTGAAAGAACAGGGTTAAGGTTGAGGAGACAAATCCGAGGAGTCATGGCAGAGGTTCAGGCAGGACAAAACATACCTGCCGGCAATGAAGTTCTACCGCCGCCACCTGGGCCGCGGCAGCTGACTGTCAGAGATTTCTTGGACGAGGACTTAAATGGACTAAACCCAGGAGTCGTTACACCCGAGATTGAAGCAGCCCATTTTGAACTTAAACCTGGTATGTTCAATATGTTAAACACAATTGGACAATTTGGTGGGTCTGCAACTGAAGACGCAAGGCAGCATCTCAAGTCTTTCATGGAAATCTGCAACTCTTTCAAAATCCAAGGAGTCCATGAAGATGTCTTGCGATTGAAGCTATTCCCCTATTCACTGAGGGATAGGGCGAAAGCTTGGTTGAATAGCATTCCAGCGGGATCTATTGGATCCTGGAGTGAACTATGCCGTGATTTCATTACTCGTTTTAATCCTACTAATCTATATGACAGAATTCGTAATGAAATTACTTCTTTCCGACAGGCTGAAGACGAACCAATGTACGAGGCATGGGAACGCTACAGAGAGCTATTGCACAAGTGCCCATTACATGGATTTCCCTTATGGACACAAGTGACAATGTTTTACAACGCCACAAATGCCCCGAAAAGGATGATGTTAGATGCCTCGGCAAACGGCACACTCCTGGGTGAGGAGGAGTAAGACGCCAAGTCACGGTAAACGACTTAGATTCATCAAGTTCAGTGGCTGCACAATTGGCCTCTCTTACCAAGATGGTGCAAAACCTACAATTACAAAACAATACCCGTGAGGTCAAGGTAATTGATTTATGTTGTGATTTATGTGGAGGTAACCACAGTTTTGTTGATTGCATGAATCAAGAAACCGGTATGTATGTTGGGAACTACAACCGTAACAATGTGATGTCCAACACGTACAACTCCTCATGGAAGAGGCATCCAAACTTATCATGGAGTAACCAAAATAATGCCTTAAACCCAATCACCCAACCACCGGGATTTCAGCAGCCAATGCCGCAGCAGCAAGTCCAACAACCGATGCCGCGGCAGCAGATACAGCAACAACCGGTCAATTCATTAGAAAACACGCTAAAGGCCTTCATGATGAAAACCGAGTCATACATGGCAGAAAATAGTAATTTCATCAAAAGGACCGACGCCTTCATGAATAGGACTGAGATGAGGATACAAAATCAAGAAGCGGCCATAAAAACTCTGAAAACTCAGGTTGGGCAGTTTGCTCAATGTATAAACACTAGACCACAAGGAGGTCTACCTAGCAATACTGAGGTTGCTAAGGCACTAAGCCATGAACAGTGCAAGGCAATCACTACCAGGAGTGGTCTACAGTTGAAAGAGAAGATCCTAGAGAATCGAACCCAACCGGCGGATCAATCAAGAGAAGAGGCTGAGCAAACCGAGACTAACAACACTGCCCCGGCAGCAAGCACTGCAGCGCCTGAGCAGTCTGCCGAAGTAGCAAAAATTCCAGTGGTGCCAGGTATACGATTCCAAACTAAAGAAACCCTGGACGAGATGAGACCACCACCACCTTTCCCGCAAAGGTTGAAGAAACAAAAACAGGATCAATAGTTCAAGAAGTTCCTCGATATCTTGAAGCAAGTCCACATCAACATACCATTCGTTGAGGCCATTGAACAAATGCCCAACTATGCCAAGTTCTTAAAAGATATGGTATCAAAGAGAAAACGAATAGGTGAGTTTGAGACAGTGGCTGCCACCGAGGGATGCATGGCAATGCTGCATAACCGCATGCCACCAAAGTTAAAAGATCCTGGTTGCTTCACTATACCTTGTGCGATAGGAAAGAGTTATGAAGGAAAGGCCCTGTGCGACCTTGGAGCAAGTATAAACCTTATGCCTAAATCAGTCTTCCAAAAGCTTGGAATTGGAAGGCCGAAGCTTACAACAATGATGCTCCAACTCGCGGATAAATCCTATGTGCAACCTGAAGGAAAAATCGATGACATACTAGTAAGAGTTGACAAGTTTATTTTTCCTGCTGACTTCCTTGTCCTTGATTGTGAAGCAGATGACAACGCACCGATTATCCTTGGGAGACCCTTCCTAGCAACTGGACGTACATTGATTGACGTGGAAAAAGGAGAGTTGACTATGCGGGTCAATGACCAACAAGTCAAACTCAACGCATTCCACAACTTAAAGAGGTATGACGATCCAGAGGAATGCAAGGCCATCCACACAGTAGACAATACGATATCCTGCCTGGGCAGTCTGCTCGGCAGGATATTCGGCAAGAAAATCAAGCCCAAGATGGATGGACAGACAACACTAAGGAGCGGCCCACAACCGATACACAATTTGGGCCTAAGGGAGAAAATAATTTTGGGAGATGCATTCGCATGCTCTCCACCAGTAACCTAACCTCTCCCTTTTTCTTTTCTTTATTATATTAGGGTTAGTAGTTTATTTTTATTTTTCTAATTATTTTCGTTTTCAGTATTTTTCTTTTGTGTGTTTAAATTTTTATTTAGGAATAAAAAGCAAAGATAAGGGAAAAATAGTTCACAGCAGGAACTCTGCCGAGGCAATACAACAGTGTCAGAGATGCAGCAGTTCTAACGGGCAGAAAAGTGTAACGGCTACTGCCGAGATTCCTGCCGTGGCAAAAAAGGAAACGGCAGCAGAAGGAAACGGTTACAACGGCTAGTAGAAGGAAACGGTTACAACGGCTAGTGATCTCAACGGTCACAAGGCCGAGGCCTATATAAGACACTCCTTCCTCTTGAACTATTCACTCTTACTTTCTTGTTTTCTTTAGTATTCTTAACAATCACTCTCTCAATTACTTTCTGCCTACTAATCCCTTATAATTCTCCAGTTTCTCTTCAAGAAAACCTCCAAGAACTCAATTTTCTCTTTCTTGATGGCAACTTACAAAAGATTCGCCCCAGCCAACGTTGAAGAATGATTCAATCGATCTTTCATCGCAAGGCAACTATGGGAAGAACAAGGGTTCCAGCACGCGGATGAAGAGAATTACGGCATTGAACACTACTTGTTCGATAGAATAAAGTACCAGAAATGGGAAATATTCTGTTTGCAACCTGCCCAGGCAAACGCCACAATCGTGCGGGAGTTCTACTCTCATGGGCCCAGCAAAGACTCCCTCTTTGTTCATTGTCGCGGCAGGCCTGTACAACTTGATGCCGAGACAATCAACAGCTTCTACGGCCTCACACCAGACAGTGATCTCCATGCTGACTTCTTGGATGATATCACTGCCGAGGACTATCAAAGACGATCTTTGTTACGCGAACACTCCATGGGAAACCGGTACCCATCGGAGTTCCGTAACAAGACAAAGTTTGAAGTCAGAGGCCAAGATGTGGAACACCTTCGTCAAACGACACCTCATCCCAACATCACACAATAGCACGGTGGATCGCAAGAGATTGGTGCTTATCCAATCCATCATCAATAAAAGGACCATCAACGTTGGAGAAATTATCCTACGGGAGATTCACGAGTGTGGTAAGAAAGATCGAGGACCATTGTATTTCCCTTGCTTGATTACGGGTTTATGTGTTTCTGTAGGTGTACCCATTGAAGAAACCGATGAATACACACCCCCAAGAAGAGGATGGATCAGGGAA
Organism: Abelmoschus esculentus; assembly: GCA_035048815.1. Taxonomy (NCBI): domain Eukaryota; kingdom Viridiplantae; phylum Streptophyta; class Magnoliopsida; order Malvales; family Malvaceae; genus Abelmoschus; species Abelmoschus esculentus. Next base: position 28,707,004 of record JAUCBN010000002.1, read on the forward strand.
TTCTGCCACAAAGTCATGCAGATCACACAAGCAGAACCTGTCCAGGCAACACCGCAGCAGTTCACTGTCGATACTGCTGTCAGGGCCTAGTACACGGTAGATATGCCTGGTACTGCCCACACCTCTGCCGCAGCAGACCCGTATCAAGAAATCTTGCAGCGCATGGCCGCGATGGATCTTCGACAACAACGGTACATGGAGTACCAACGGGACTTTAATGGAACGCTCGCCCAAATGATGATGCACGCATTCCCGGACCAAGGCGTCCAATTCCCGGAGTTCCCAAGCAATATGTTCGTTACTGCCACACCCTACACCGAGACTACACCAGTCCCAGGAGGACCGCGACTGTTCTTTCATCCGGACCCTCAGCGCCAATACCAGGCTGCTGGACCATCTAGGCCAGCAGATTCTGCCGCGGCCTCATCTGTCAGCCGAAGGCCATCCAAGCGGAGAGCCGTTTTCAGCACTCCACTAAGATCGCCAATTATCATGGGCAATCTATCTGCCGAGATAGATGCTTATGTACACCAAGGCTCCACTGCCGTCGGCCCAAGCACACACCACACTGGAGGAGCAACTGCGATGGGAGGAGGAACGGACGTGATGATAACCGAAGAGATGGCGGATGTTGAAGAAGGAGAAGAAGTAGAAGCCCCAATGCATAGGACTCCACCCACTCGAGTTCAGCCACCGAGGCAAGCAAAGGTGCAACCATCGCCCTCCCCAAGGACAAAGCACATGGCATCTAGGCAACGAAGAAAAATTGTTACGAGCAGCTCTTCGGAGTCGCTCTAAAATTCTTTGTCCTTTATTTCTATATTCAATTGCTTTTACTATCTTTCATTGATGCATATAATTCATATTCTGTTTTGCCGCTTATTCCTTCCAAATATAAAAGCATTGAGGACAATGCTTGGTTTGAGTTTGGGGGTGCAGATTCACTGCCAAGGCAACAATCTACTGCCGCGGCCTTGCCAAAAAGGGAGTATTCCAGTGATTTTTTTATTTTTATGCTCCCCGCCTTACTTGAATTAACTGCATACACTCTTGCACTGCCCATCATCAGTATTGCCTTAGTTTATTCTTTAAGGCTATAGAAATCTTTCTCCTTACCATGTTTAGGTTCTGTTAAGAGGGCTTAACCTTAGGATACTTAAGGATAAAAATTTAGAAGCTTACTATAAGAAAAATTTTAAACACTTTTGGGACTTGTGGATTATAGGAATTCTTTTAATGAACTTAGGTGATAAAGACTTAGATTTTTGGAAAAGTAACTAGAGGTGCCTACCACCGGCTCTAGAAAATCTCTTCTTCATACTAGAGGTGCCCGGAATTGGCTCTAGTATGTATTAAGGAATATCAAAAAAAGAAAAGACAAAAAGGTTTTTAGTGAAAAGAAAAACACAAGTCTTTGAGGTGCCCGAAACCGGCTCAAGATTTGGGGTTTGGAAAAGAAGAGAAGACTTAACCAATGTCTATTTGTCTTGAACTTAGAGTTTATCTAAGAAAGCCTTTAATCAACTTGTCCACAAAAACATACACACTCACATCCTATAGTTTGTTTCTAGGTAAACTCTTAGGTAGCCGAATGGTTAAGGCTTAAAAGATAGGTCTAGCAATGGTGGGGAGAATAGATGGACATGTAAGACCGAGAGAGAATAGAGTTCGGCAAATTGATGGTTTGCATTGCTTGAGGACAAGCAATAGTTCGAGTTTGGGGGTGTGATAAGTGCTCAACACACCATCACTTAATACTCCTTTTATCGGCACTTATCACCAAATATTCACCCACTTGAACCAATGTATGTGCTTAATGTGATATATTTAGAAGTTATACTTAAATAGATAATATTTATAGAAAAAGGCACGTTTTACTGTGTTTTCATATCTGTGCAGGAGAACCAGTGCCGCGGCAGAGACAAGGCCGAGGCAGGACCTGATGCCGAGGCAACAGCAGGAAGACAGGAAGCAAGATTATAGGCGATGGAAAGACAAAAATCCAAGGAACGCGTCTGGACTTGAAGCCCATGATTCGGAGCTGGCTAGCGCAAGGAAAAGCCCAAAGGAAGACCACGCGGGAAAGCCCCCTTAGCCGAATTCAAACTTGGAAATATAATATTATTATGTACTTGACTTGTTCCCTACTCCAAGTTGTATTCTATTTAGGAAAGGTTTGCCCTAGGTCTAGCCTATATAAAGACCTAGCCACCCAATGTATCAAATATCGAAATACCTAGGGAGAGCCGACTTCTACTCTTGTTTCTTTCCTCTCCATCATGTTCTAAAACCTTCATAGGGTTTAGGTGAAGGTTGTGGAGTATTTGTGAGAGGAGATTGTACTTTATCTTTCATTCAATGCAATAAGGATTATCAAGGTTTGCTTATCCTTTGTTATTCCTTGTTCTTGCATTCAAACCCGGGAGGGAAGTTTGTGAGTAATCCATTTATCTAAGCTCGGGAGAGTTAGATTCACGAAAGGGGTAAGTACGGTGTTTCAATCGCGAAATACTAACTCGGCCTAGGGATAGGTTAAGAGTTTCAGCGGCTAAAAGAAGTGTGAGATTGGTTGGTGAGTATAATTGGTTCACGCCGGGAGGTATCATCAAGGACTAGTCATCAACAACACTCTGACTTAGGGATAAGCGGAGTCATTCAAGGACACTTTGCCGAACTTTGGTAAGGTCTGCCCACGAGCAAGGAATTGCCGCGGCAGACAACGTTATCGCTGCCCAGGCAGTAAACTGCAGTGCTGCCGAGGCAGAGATATACGATTGCATTGGATAAAGATAAGTCAATCAAGTCCACAATACAATACAACTGGATCCTGGCCCATCTCTCTCTAATGTTTCGACCTTTTTATTTTTATTCAATTACCTTAGTTTAATAAATCACACCCATTCACTTGTGTTTTTATTTTTTTACAGAGCAAGAAGATAAAGAAGGCATATTGAGTATACCAATCCCTGAGGAGACGATAACTCGATAAATACTTATCACTTATTACTTGCGATGTGTCCACTTGCACTAAACGCGCACTTTTGACACGCAGAACCAAGCTGGAGGCATTATCTGGTCATTTCATTACCTATAGTCTAAAGTAATGTGGGTGATCTTTGCGTCTTGATAGAATGGGTTAGGAATCAACGTACGACTGAGGCCGGACTGCTGGTAAGTCTGAAATATGAATGCTCACCATGAATTCTTTTTACAAAGTTAAAGTAACAATTTTTTTTACATATTTGATAAATTTATTCAAATATTTTTAAATTACATAATTCCTATTTGTTATTTGTTACCATCATTATTTTAGTGTTTATACTTTGATAAATCTTTCAATGCAATGACTTTATTTTTAAATATTTGATGTGTTCATGTTCTTCGTTTATGTTTTATTTAAAATGTCCCCAAAATTTATATTGTTAACAAAAGTGAGGATACACATTCAAATTCAAACAAAAATTATATATATTTTTTATTATGTTTCTTTCTATGTTACAGTCTAAAAAATATTTAAAATTAAATTCTAAACTTCAACCATAATTTTATATTCAAAACCCTGATTCCATAAACCTTAATCATAACCTCTAACCTTAAAATCAATTTTTTGAAACAAGACATCCTGCTTCTATAAACCTTAATCATAACCTCTAACCTTAAACTCAATGTATTAAAACAAGGCACTAAAGGAAAAACAATAAAGGGGCAAACGATTTACACCCTTCAAATTTGAGTAACAAAAATTTAGATGAGAAAGGAAATAGAAAACTTTGTCTCCTAATGATACCTACCTTCATGCTCCATCTTAAAAAATCCTTTAAAATTAAATTCTTTTATTTTACCCCCAATTTCATAATTCCTAACAATAACCCTTAATCTCGGATCTTAAACTCATTAATTACGATACGAGAAGAAAAAAACCTTGTCTTTTAAATAGCATGATTAAAATATGAGAACAATAGATGACATATATCTTATATTCTCTTTATTCGGTATCTTATTAGTAGTGCCAAATACCAAACAGAAACTAGACACCACCAGTTCAACATTCTCTGAAGTGGTGCAATTCAAACAAAAAGGAACTAAAAGTCTAAAACCACAACTGCCAATCCATTACGCCCACTTCAATCATATTTGCATTTATCATAGCCTGCACAAATAGGAGATAAATAAACATAATGGAAAGCTCTATATTTACAATCATGTAATCAGATTCTGCATAAAGTAAAATTGACTTACTAGGGTCCGAAGAAACTATTTTCGCAGTTCCACCGAAGTTGCATGCTTCGGCCTTGGCACCATTTTTCTGGTAGTAATTGTTGAAGGCAAAAGAGGCATGAGAAACTAGAGTATTTGGATCAAAACATTCGTGTCCAGGCTGAATGGGGGAACAATCTGCTTGCCCCTGACCGCAAGCATAATCTAACGCCTTTTGTAAATCCGATGGCGAAGCCTGGCTTGAAGCAACGCACCAGCTTTTTTCATTTGTATCGTAAATCCTGCTTCCCCTACTGAAATCTGCCCATGCAAATTGAGTAAGGTTTACGTGTTAGTATTATATTAGAACATCTAGATCATATTTAAAGCAAACGTTAGTCAGCTTAGCATGCAGAAACAAATAACACAATGAAAAAAAAAATAAGACATACCTAGGAGCTGAAGCAACAAAAAAACTGCAAACACAAGCTTCAATATTGAACCCATTCTCTTCTTCTCTACCCTACTCTTGCTTGCTTCCAAGCTTCCTTCTTATAGAGAAAAGTCTACAAAAATTGGTTCATGACCGATGACAAGGCAAGTCAATGTATATCATGACCATATTTCATATGGATGTAAAAACAATTAATCGGATGAGTTTCAGGTCGGGTACTGTCAGATCGGGTAAAATCGGATACATGTCATTTCAGGTTGATTTGATGTTCTGACTAGATTCGGTTCGGGTGCGGGTCCATTTCAGGTTGTGTTCAAACGGTTCGGGTCCAAAACGGATAATTGATAGTTTTATTTCAGGTCGGGTAGATTTCAGGTCGAATTTATTTGGGTTTTGAATTCATATTAATTAAAATTATTATGTTTGATTATGTACAAATCAGTAGATAAATGATAGACTTTTGGTTGAATGGTTGATCATTAATTTTAAATTAATTATTTAATATCTAACGTCTTTCACAAGCATGAATCCCATTAAATTAAATATTATGCGGTAGACTAAACAAAAATATCATATAATCATTAATATATTATTCATGAAATAATATTATATAAAAATTATACTATATATGGATTAATACTATAAATAAAATAATACTATATATAGAAATTATACTATATATGGATTAATATTATTTTTAAAATAAAATAGTACTATAAATAAAATAATACTAAATATTAATATTAAATGTTGTATTAGTTTCATATTATATATATTATAAGTATAATATAAATATTTATAATATATAACTAAAAATTAATAAGTATTTATAATATAAGATTATTGAATATTAAGTGTTGTATTAGTTTCATTATAAATATAATTATGTTATAAGTATAATATAAGTATTTGTAATATAATATAACTAGAAATTAATAAATTATATGTATTATATAAGTATTTAATATATTTGATATTTAACGTATTAAAATTATTAAATCAATAAATTATACATATATTCTCAATCAGATAAATATTATGTTTATATTAGTTCAGGTTAATAATAGGTCGGGTCATTTATTAGGTCAGGTTCAAAACAAGTCGGGTAAAATTAGGTCTCAGATTAATTCAGTCGGGTAATATCGGTTATATTCCAAATCAGACTCGGGTTCAAGTTCGCTTCAGTCGGATGCAGGTCGTAAGAAAAATCTCCAACAACAAAGTAAGGATATAGATTGATTGTAAAAAGGTGATTTGTAGAATTCCAACAAATGTTGCAAACAACCTTTTATAAAGCTGGAACGACGTTTCTCATGGGCGGGCAGAACCAAGTTGGAAGCATTATCTGGGCTTTCGGTTATTTCATTACCTACAGGCTAAAGTAATGTGGGTGATCTTTGTTTCTTGGTAGAATGGGTCAGGAATATACGTATGACTGAGGCTGGACCGCTGGTAAGTTTGAAGTATGAATGCTCACCATGAATTCCTTTTACAAAGTTAAAGTAACATTTTTTTTACATATTCGATAAATTTATTCAAATATTTTTAAATTACATAACTCCTATTTGTTATTTGTTACCATCATTATTTTAGTGTTTATACTTTGATAAATCTTTCAATGCAGTGACTTTATTTTTAAATATTTGATGTGTTCATGTTCTTCGTTTATGTTTTATTTAAAATATCTTCAGAATTTACATTGTTAACAAAAGTGAGGAAACACATTCAAATTCGAACAAAAATTAGATATTTTTTTATTATGTTTCTTTCTATGTCAAAATCTAAAAAATATTTAAAATTAAATTCTAAACTTCAACCATAATTTTATATTCAAAACCCTGATTCCATAAACCTTAATCATAACCTCTAATCTTAAAATCAATTTTTTAAAACAAGGCATCCTGATTCCATAAACCTTAATCATAACCTCTAACCTTAAACTCAATGTTTTAAAACGAGGCACTAAATGAAAAACAATAAAGGGACAAACTATTTACACCCTTCAAATTTGAGTAAAAAAATTTAGATGAGAAAGGAAATAGAAATCTTTGTCTCCTAATCGTACCTACCTTCATGCTCCATCTTAAAAAAATCCTTTAAAATCAAATTCTCTTATTTTACCCCTAATTTCATAAATCTTAACAATAACCCTTAATCTCGGATCTTAAACTCATTAATCACGATACGAAAAAAAAACCTTCCCTTTTAAATAGCATGAATAATATATTAAAATTATTAAATCAATAAATTATACATATATTCTTGATCAGATAAATATTATGTTTATATTAGTTCAGGTTAATAATATGCCGGTCATTTATTAGGTCGGGTTCAAAACAAGTCTAGTAAAATTAGGTCTCAGGTTAATTCAGTCGGATAATATCGATTATCTTCCAGGTCAAACTCGAGTTCGGGTTCACTTCAATCGGATGCAGGTCGAGTTTTAAGTCTACAGTAATAAATTAAAATCGAGTTTGAGTCATTCTTGATTGGATACAGTTCAAGTTTAGTTACTACAGTAATAAGTCTGCCGATAATAAAGAATTTATTACTGATCACATCGATGATAATTAGTATGACGTGTTTAAAATTGTTTGGGGTTGTGTAGATGAATGATTGTCGTGTACCTAAAGTGATTGCAAAATATTTTTTAAATTTATAAGACGACGCGAATGAAGAAATAAATAAAGTAAAAATAAAATTCTAAAATTACGTGAAAAATATTTTTTTTCTTCAATAATTTTATTGAGAGTAAAATTTTAAATAATTTCAAATTTCCTAAAAATATTCCGATAAATCTCCCTGGTATTGGACCTTAAACCCTGTACCACTTGAAACCTGCCTAATTTTGTTTTGTTTCCGACTTTGGTTCTCAAATGTTCTGTTGCTGAGGGCAGTCCCCTTAAAAGAAAAGTCAGTAGTCTACAACCGGTCCAAAATGGTGTACTCATCTAAATTATGATTAGTAACTTTTGGAATTAAAACACGTGTGTTATTCGATTCATAAAGATCAAACCAAACGGTGAAAATTATTATGTTGGGGTGTAGAAGGGGGGAAATTATTATGTTGGTCTCAACTCACCATGTTATTTATTGTCTTGTCTAACGAAATTCATTCATTTAATAATACGTAAAAAAAGTTAAATATTCACCTTAAAAAATAAAATAAAAATTATTATTAGATAAGATCATAAATAACGTAATAAATCAAACTCGTCTAATAATATTTAGTCTACAATACTTAAGCATTACATTAAACATTAATCTTATTTCATTTTTGAAGTCTCAAACTCATATAAGTAGATTCAAACATTTGATTATTTCATTTAATATACATATAACTAGTAAAATTTAATATATGAAATTAGGGATGTAAAAAATTGACTCGAGCTGAAACTCGACTAAAACCTATTCGAGTCAGAATTTGGTTTGATCTGAGAATATAAAATGACTCAAACATGATCTGCATCAGACTGTTGTTGACCAAAAATATAAGAGACATCCTTCAAGGTCATTATCTCACCACATAAAAAATAAAATATGTGTATTTTCGATTTTTACTTCTCTAAAAAAATATTGATCAAATCAAGTTCTAATTTTGTACCTTCAATAATTTTATATACTTGATAAAAATCTAATTTACTTGATATACTCTTCTATAATCAAATTAGGTACATTCGTCATCCAAATAATAAAAATTTTCAGTCGATATTTAATTTTATTCTAAAAATATAAAGTAAAAATTATAAATTAAAATTACCATATATAAAACATTTAAACTATTTTTAATTTAAATATCAAAATGAAAATACCAACTTAGATATACCTTATCATTATTACGATATATCAAAATTCAAACTCAGTAAATTAACGATTTTTTAAATATCTAAGAGAATGATAGTAAATTGAAACGTGGCGTGAGGAAGAAGGGTGCAAGAAAGATGTATTTATAGTACCAATTTAAGAGCGATTATCGAATAAAACTCCTTAATGAATTACTAATACACAGCCTTACCACACGTAGGTCTAAATTCATAGTTAAAACAAATCGGCATAATCAAAACTCTCCAAATAAACAAGTAACGAGATTCGAATACAAATGTCAATTTATATGAATTTATGTATAACCCTTCTAAAGAATAGGCTGACAAAGTATTATCATATCTTGTAAATGGGTGTGATTCCCAGGAGGTTGAAGCATTTTCTCATAACCACAGCAGTCGCTTCACATAAGAGTAGTCGACTAGTTTCCTTCTCCGATCCAATGACCTACACAATTCATCAATAATATATATAACATGTTATCTAAGTTCCAGAATTCACTTTGCCATCAATATTTTCCTAGTTTCAAAAGTAGGTTGTATGTCTATAGAAAACTGCCATCTTCCGAGCTAGTTAGTTCAGCCATCTTAAGGGCAGGGGATATGCAATGACAGTTTATATTACCAGGAAACTATATAATTAAGATCATGGATCGTACCTTGCACTCGGGGTTGCTATAAAATTTTGAGAAGATTTCAGATAAATTGTAGAGATAGTCACACAAAACATTTGGTAACAAATTGGCACATGCCTCTTCAACAACCTGAAAGCGACAAAAATATTGTCAAACAAAATCTGGGTCAAGAAGCAACAAACACTACGATTTTTATAAGTTCTTACCTCAGCAAACTGTAACAAATGAATCCCCAAATCACGCTCATCCTTGTGCTCCAATGCTAATGTCCCATTCTGTTAAAAACAAACAAATCAGCAAATAAGTTGTGGGCATTGAATCTGGCTACAAAATAGTACTGCTACCAACTTTATGTGAGCATATAAAAATAGAGATAGTTGTCCCTCCACTTTTTAAGCATAAGTTCAAGATTTAGAAACCACATGCAGATACATTGCAAAGCATATTCCGCAACATCTAAAGAAACCAAACTACGGAAAGATTCAGTTCTATCTGGAAAAGGAATTGATTGTTTCCTTTCTTGACAATGGATGCTCCCTGGCCAAGTGCAAAGGCAACAAAAGATTGAGGAAGCTACAGCTACATTTGAGTGGGAATGTACCTTCATCAGTTCCTCTATGTCTTTACCAGATCTCCTGATGATTGAACATATTCAAGCATGGGCATACAGCAAATAAACAGCAGTGTTCCCCTGTGATAAAAAAAATATTAGAAGGCTGGAATCAGATGATAATAGTAATAACAACAGAAATGACATAGGTAGGAGCAGAAAATGACAATTAGAATTGGAAGAACCACAATAAACCTTCATAAAAATGTTCATTAGAAACCAAAATGATGAATCGGTTAGATTCACAAAATATGTGGTCTAAAAGCAAGAGAACAGTTTAGGCACCTTATCGTTAAGCATCTGGTCAAAATTAAATGTGTAATTGGTCAATCTGTTGTTCTTCAAGTCAGCATACCTGTAATCACAATTCAAGGATATAAAAAAATAACATGGCACAAGAACTGCTGAGAAGATCATAGCAATAGCAATTAGATTACATAAATAACATGATATCGTAATAGTAGCTTACTTTACAGCACCATAACCAACAGCATCAGCCGTACTCTCAATCTCCTCCTCAGACCATTGTTCACCCTTACCTGATCAGCACACAAATAATTTCAGATTAGAGAAGTTTGAAAAGTTGATAGGCTACAAATCAGAAACAACAAGAACTTTTAACAAATAAATCACAACTAGTTTACAAACATAAGGTAGTAAAAAGAGCAAAGAAGCATTTGTACAACAGATAAAGTTAGATATCATACCACGCTCAATAAGTGCTGCTTTACTTCGGCTCTTGGCTTCATCAAGTAGATCAACTAAGCGAACTACGTCAGTGTTACGGGTTCGAAAACGCTTGCCATCTTCTCCAAGAACAAGTCCAAAACCAACATGGCTAGTTTTGGGATATGAATTATCACCTTGAGGAAGCCACCCTGCACGTTTCGCAGCCTGAAATATAAACCAAAATAATTTCAGATACATACAGCTAGAGACTAGACGTCAAAAGTTGGAACAACTCTTCTTCATCCGTATAATGATATTCACAGGCATCAATCTAGTCCAGGAAAATTGACTAAGAACTAGAGGAATAGATGTTCCACTTCATTAATAAAGGATTTTAAAAGACTACTCAACAACATGATTCAGGAAATAACTTAGAGAACCTACTTTGAACACCATATCAAAATGTTGCTGTTGGCCTACATCGGTAACATATATAATCCACTCAGCTTTCTCTTCATTGAGACGGTACCTACAAAATGCAACAGAAAAGATTGATAAAAAAAAAGTTAATTAATCCATACCCCTAAACTATCACGTTCCAAATTAACGCAGAAGAGTACCCAACGAAATCAACATGCAAAAGGAAGATCACATTAATCTGACATTCAGCAGGGGATGTGAAACAACATACAGGCTCATAGCATCATATTTAGTAAAACTTACCAAAGAGCAGCCAGATCCGTTGACGCATAATTGAAACCACCATCACTTTTCACCACGATGAGAGGTATATTAACACCTTCAATAAAGATCACACGAGCTCCCTGACTTTCCTCAACTAATCCTTGTTTAGTCAACCCCTCTATAACCCCAGGAATGTAAGGATTATAAGCTCTCCCCCTGTGAACAAGGATCAAGGAAATGGTCAATAATATGTAAATCTAGAGCACCATTTACACTAGAGACAAACCTTGTTACAATGAGGTCGTAGAAACTTACAATCAGCCAAAAGATACAATTCATCCACTATAACTAGTTCAGTAGAAAATCATTATAGTATAATCATGTATGATTGAATTTGTGTGACACACTGACACTATGATCGATTATACAAATGTTAAAAAAAACATGATATTTTCAGTGTGTTCAAGAATCAAGATTGAATGTTATTGGCTATTTCCGTATAGAGGTGCATCTGAAAAATTATATAAGCTGACCCAAATATCAACAATATCTAGAGATTGACATTACTTACTTTTTCCTCTAAATGAACTCCAAGTCGTTGATAGACCTTGTGAAATTCAGTCCGGCTGATTTCACATATTTGTGCCCATGCCCTACGATACTTTTCTTCTCCACCCTTAAATGAATACAAAGAGAAATAAGGTAGAACTGAATAGAAGTGCGTTAAGAGAAACAACTTTCAAATACTGGATAAGATAAAATTTACCTGAAGCCGCACCACTGCCTGTTGAGCTCTCTCTTTAAATTCCGGATCAGAATCAAATCTCAGCTTCGAAGCTTTGTAAAATGCCTAAGAGAACCACCAAGTTAGGATTACAACAATCGCTTGATTTTGATAATCAATATGATATCAACCGATTAGTAAATTAACTAAAGGACAAGATCCATCAAATATAAAGATTATAGAAATGACAATTAATCACATGGTAATAAAAAATACAAAATTAAGCTTCTCAATGCCACAAAATCAACCTATTAGTAACACACATAATGTACTTCGTTAACATCAGCCTCTAAAGAAAAGTAGATCAGTGAATATTTAACGTGTCAATGCAACCAGTACTTAGTATATTTCTGCTAAGCTTCAAATTCAAAGGAATGTGACACTATTCATTAACCTGTAGATCTCCAATTGCAGTTTCAGTTGCATTTTCAAAGTCTGGAAACTTTTCAAAGAGGAACTCAATCAGCATGCCAAACTGCAAACAAATAGAAAAGTTAATAAAAAAAACGGTACAGCTGGGGTCATGCTGAAAAGTATAAAATCTTCTGCTTTCACAGTGGCAGAGCTCAAATGGAAAAGGAAGACAAATTAAGAGCCAACGTATATGGCAAGAATTTACAATAAGATAAAAGACTACAGCTCATTTCAATCATGGACAGCAACCTAGATGAATACAAACTTCACAATAAGATGGATGCTTGAGCCTTTTCTGAGCACAAAGAATAATGCAAGCCACTATGCACAATTAGAAACAAAACCAACCTGTGTACCCCAGTCACCAACATGGTTCCGTCGAAGAACTTTAACTTTGGAAAATTCAAGCATACGAGCAAGGGTGTCACCAATAATTGTAGATCTCAAGTGACCAACATGCATTTCTTTTGCAATATTAGGGGACGAAAAGTCAACAACTGCTGTTTTGACTGGCGGCATAGGTGCCCATGTGTCAATACCTTCAATTAGCATCTTTTGAATGCTCTGCCAAACAACAAAATAACCAAGCTCTAATGTAAGATCAATGCAACAGCTACAACAATCAAGTTGAATGAAGAAAAAAACTAAACCTACTCATGGAAGAAGTGAATGACATAAAACCAAAACAGAGGAACATGTGAACCACCTTAGACATCCAATTCTTAGATAGTACGACATTTACAAACCCAGGACCAGCTACAGAGCACGATTCTATCATTTCAGAGGTTGGAAGATTATTCTTGATTGCCTAACAAAAGAAACAAAGAAATGAAATGAATAAAGCAATGATTCTCTATCGACTCAAAGTATGATACTGGAAACATGATGCTATGGAATCAAATCATCCCACCTCTCCAACCGCCGGAGGTCCACGAAATTGAGTACCCTTCCCTTTTATTCTAGACCAAAGGCCCATTGCATTGTTACTGCACCAAAATAATTCCAAGGAATTAGACAAGAAAAAGTATTACATACAAAAGGTTTAAATTAAATTAAACTTCTAATAACAAATGATTACAGTTCCATAACACTAAAACACCTTATAATGCAGATAGTATTTTTTAAGCAAACAAAGAACTTATGTCATACCATTGGTAATCACCAAATTTTCCAGTGCAGGCAGCTATCAATGGCTCTACATCTGGCTCATTCGGAACTGTTACTTTTAGTGAAGCTTCAAATAATTTCGCTAACTGGGCCTTCACACTCCCCATACACTCTTCCTCTTGCTAAACACAATTTATAATAAACAAACCAGACACCCTTTTCTCCAGAAAATACAATTAATGGATGAATATTCAGTAGAATGAACTTACAGTGGTCATGGTCGTTAATGACTGCGACTTGGCTGCTAAAACAAGTCTTCTAGATACCACTCTCAATAAATCTGTCTAATTTTGGGGTTTATAAAAGTGAAGTATTACCGATGCGCAATGAATAGCGAATTTAAATAAAAATACCAATATACCAAAGCAAATAGATAAACATAGAAATTCTAATGCACTGTGACAAATATTACTTGGACGATAGCAGTAGACCAATCTAACACCTTCCTTGATGCACTGTGACAAGACATTCTGAAAATCATACTTAGGCTTTCTTTTTAATATAGAAATGAATTTATTTTCAAGACATTTAAAAAAATAAAGCGTGAAATCGAACCTTCCATCTTAAAACGCGGTACATAAGAAAATCCACCAAAATAGAACGGAAAACAAATTATAGAGTTGTACATGGAGTGTGAGAATAAACAGACAAGCTCAGAACAAAGTTGAAAGAAGTGCAACCAGCTAAAAAAAGCAGAATGAAAGAGGACTGACCAGAAGCGGAGGTGGAAGGAGATGAAGGGAAATGAGAGAGGCGATTAAAGGAAAGCAATGGAGAAGGATGAAACGTCGGGACTAAAAGGGTTAAGGATGTCAACATATCTTTTCTTTTCTCTTTTTATATTTTCAATATCTTTTTTACTTTAGCTAACCCTAAAAAACCTTCGATGTCGATCTCTTCCCTCGTTTCTTTTGCTGCTTCCTTCAATGCTTTTCTTTTTAGTTTTTTTGGCTATTCTTATGATATTTCCAAAAAAAAAAATACCAATGACACCATGACACATTAAATACGCACATATCAATAAATATTTATTTATTTAGGGTCATTATAATAACGGTAAAAATGAAAATTTTTGGGTTATTAAAGAATTTAAAATTTAGAGGTTAGAAATTTAAGTTATGGTATTTATAATTTAATATTTATATTTATAATTTAAGGTTTATATTTTAAAGTTGGGGTTAGACTTTTAAAGTTTTATGGTTATAAATTTAGGTTTTTGATTTAGACTTAAATATATATTTGTGTATATTTTTTATACGGATAATGTATCAAATATTAATTATATAAATTGTATAAAAATTTGGGTAAACTACTTGGGTGATGGCCTATTATAAAATGTGTCCTATTTTAATCATCTAACCAAAAAAAACTCACACCATCAATTTTTTTAACTAGTCATAATCAAACCATTGTCCATCAATTTTAATAAAAATGATGACACATGCATTAAAAAATAGTATAATTATATATTAATTCTTTTATATATATACATGCAATTAATTTAGTTATAATTTTAATAAAAATTAATAATTCAATGATATGTCTTATCTTTTATTTTAATTATATTATTTTTAATATAGTAAAATTAATTAATTAATAAAATAATCATTAAATCAACTAATTATTGATTGTACGTATAATAATATTTGACCATCTAAATAATACATTATTTTTAATAGGTCAGAAGTGTTTAAAAGTATTGGATTTTAAAATTAATATAATTAAACATTTAGGTTTATTTTGTGTTAAATTAAGTTGTTGAACCAAATAATTATATATTTTACTAAATTTATTCATTGAATTTCGTCAGTTTTTTAAAATATAAAAATCTCACACAATAATATAATAACATGATATAACAAAAAATATTATTGAAAATAATCGTTGAATTTGATGATTATCATTGATTAAAAGAATTAATTATCTTAATTTTAAAAGAAATAATTGATAAATTTTGGTCATAAAAACTTAATTAGATAAAAAATACACCAAAGTTTTAAGTCATCAAAAGTTTGAGGTATTTCTCACCTTGATCCATTTTTAATAATGCTAGATTTCCATTCCTTCCATGAAATGCATACGGTGAACCCGGATGTACTAGATCTACATGTCGAAGATGATTGGATCCGTTGCTGTATTAATGGACCCGAGATGGTTATTCATCTTCACACGCCACGTTGCCTACAAAGTAGAAACTCCGAATCATACACAACGTCCAAATCATAGTAACCCGAACCCGAAACCCGAAGCAAAACTTTTCGACAAAGGGAAATGCTGCAGACTCCATATCTCTCCTGGAGACGTTGCTCCCATAGAAATTAAATAACAAATAGTATATAAATTTCGCAAAATCGCAGCGAAAACTCAGATGCTCAATGGGGAACAAGATCGCGCGAACGACGCAGGTCTCGGCGACGGAGTATTACCTGCACGACTTGCCGTCTTCGTACAATTTGGTGCTGAAGGAGGTGCTCGGTAGAGGCCGATTCTTCAAGTCGATCCTCTGTAAGCACGATGAAGGGCTTGTCCTCGTTAAGGTATACTTCAAACGAGGCGATTCCATCGATCTCCGCGAGTACGAGCGCCGTTTAGTTCACATCAAGGAAATATTCCGCGCACTTGAGCACCCCCATGTTTGGCCCTTCCAGGTCACCGTTTCTCTCTTAATTACGTATTTCCTTTTTTAACAATTCTGGATTCCGAGTGTTTGATTTGGATTTAGCTTAGACTTACTTAAATTCAATGATATGATTTTTTATTGCCAGAGCTATCTGCATAGCACTAATTCCTAAGTAGATTAAACGATTGATTTTATTTTAATTTTATATCCGGCGCTTTTTTATGATTGAAATGGTTGGTTTTCGTACAGTTTTGGCAAGAAACAGATAAGGCAGCATATTTACTAAGGCAATATTTTTTCAATAATTTACATGATCGATTGAGTACTCGTCCTTTTCTGAATCTCGTTGAAAAGAAGTGGTTGGCGTTTCAGGTCTGTCTACATTACTTCCTCTTTGCATCTTACTCTCTTAAGTTTTGAAGAGTAAAATTCGTCTCAGTTTTTGTTGTTGGTGCTGTAGTTGCTTCTCGCGGCAAAGCAATGTCACGAGAAGGGGATATGCCATGGTCAGTTCTGTTAGTTACAAAGGGTTTATTTGTTTTTTCTTTCGATTTCATATGTATATGTTGTGTTTAATTGTTGTACTTTCAAAATTATTTTAGGTGATATTAAGTGTGAGAATGTGTTGGTTACCTCATGGAACTGGGTCTATCTTGCTGATTTTGCCTCATTCAAGCCTACATATATTCCTTATGATGACCCTTCAGATTTTTCCTTCTTCTTTGACACTGGGGGAAGAAGGCTGTGTTATCTTGCACCGGAGGTTGGTTCTTGTTTCACTTATTTTATTGATGCAGCTTTTTTTTTTTTTTCCTGTGATAAATGTTTGGATGAACAGCCTCATGTTCTCGATGCATCATACAACCATGATTTAACATCTAAATTAATGACATATGAGTTCTCATTTTCACACCTTTCACTTTTGGCTAGCAATTTGGGTCTATTCTTTTAGAAATGGAACTATTCAAACACACTAAATTGATCTTCCGAAAATTACTGCTCACAAATAATGAAGTTTGGATAGCTACTTTGATACACGTTGTCAATTAGAATCATGGATTATGAAATCTCATAATACACGTTGTCAATTACGTTTGCAGTTTACTTCTATGTTACTCTGGTTTAGATGTGAGTGTTGGACATGGGTGTGTGTCTAATCTGGGTACGTTTAACTTTTTCTAAGATTTTCATGTATTTGGAGGGTTCTCAGAGTAGCATATATCCTTATCTATCTTCGATTATGTGTTGAACACAAGTGCTAGACACATATACATCAAGAAAAGGTAAGGTAGGTTTGATAAGGGCTGACAGTTAATTGTACAAAATTGGCGATTGGATTCTTTTCTGATTTTGTTGAGCTCAGAAAAAGAATTGATGTAATGTTTTGCTTGTTTATGTGATTTTTAATTTGATTCAGGAAATGGTTTATGACTATCTCTCATAAAAGAACCATTTTGTTCTTTTCTTCCCTGAAGACTACATTTATTTAGTAGTTAAAAGTTTTGGGATAAAAATTGCTCAATTAGGCTGTTCCTTCTGAATTTGGTCTATTTGGATATAGTAGTCTAGCTGAAGATGTGATAATTGCTACATGTGAATCACGTGTTGAAGTGTCTGGTTTTGGACATGTTTTGGAGTTTTTGGTATTTCATATTACTATAATATGTTAATTATATGGGGTTAACGAATATATGTAACATATCTTATTTAAATTTCAGCGCTACACTTGTAGAGAGATTGATTATATTATATGTGTATGACATATGCTTCTATTTTTAATGGTGGTGGTCAATAAATTCTTTGAAATATAATGATCATGCTTTCTCTGTTTTAATACTGAATTCCCCCCATTTTTATATAGAGATTTTATGAGCATGGAGGTGAAATGCAAGTTTCCCAAGATGCACCTTTGAAGCCATCTATGGACATCTTTGCTATCGGGTGAGCTTTCTCAATATTGTACTTTTTTTGGATTGTTTTTATTTTTCAAAGACATCCCATTCTCTTATCTAGAACCATATTACTAGATAAATGATTGATGAGATTTTGCTACATTGTAAACTAGTGGACATAATATCTAGGTACTTTTATCTGTACCATGCCTTCTAAATATATTATCTTACTAACTGATAAGATTGAACATCTTCAAATGTTTTGAGTAGTATTGCCTGATTGTTCCGTCCTCTAGTGAAGTAATAATAATCTCTCAGATGTGGTTGCTGTGAAATTTTGTTACTTCTGGGTTGCTATGTCCTCTTGGTATAGTTTGATCTTTCGTGTGGAAGTAGTGGTTTCAATCCACTTGCTAACAAAATGTAAATTTCATTTCATTTTTGTCTGACAATATAATAATATGTGCTTTCTATGCAACTGTTTAGATGTGTAATTGCAGAACTTTTCCTTGAGGGCCAGCCACTGTTCGAACTTTCTCAGCTTCTTGCATATCGCAGAGGGCAATACGATCCTAGTCAACATCTTGAAAAGGTGATAATTTCTTTCTCTGCCTTTCTACTTGGTGCACTTGCTATCCCTTTCCGCATATTTGCCTGCACAGGACTTCTGTCAGTGCTATTCTCGTTAGTCATAAGATGTTATTCTTTCACCTTCTTCATGTTAAAATCATTACTATTGTTTTTCTAATCATTTGCTTTGCTTGTGCAGATCCCAGATATTGGAGTACGAAAGATGATACTTCATATGATCCAGCTTGAACCAGAGTCCCGCCTCTCTGCTGAAAGTTATCTACAGAATTATGTAGCTGCTGTATTTCCTGGCTACTTCTCACCGTTTCTGCATGGTTTTTATTGTTGCTGGAATCCTCTTCATTCTGATATGAGGGTAAACATATTTTTAATGTATTACTTGGAAAATTAATCCCTCTTGCATCTAATACATGTCATTGCTCTGTAATTTCTACTGTAGATTGCAATGTGCCAGAGGGTTTTCCCTGAGATATTGAAGCAAATGATGAGCAAGAGGTCAAGTGATGAGATGGGAAGAGGTCTTGGTAAGTCCCATACCTTAAGTGATAAACAGTTGCAAGATAGTGATTCAAAACAACAGTCACAAGATAATGCTGCAAAACAAAACTTGATCTCAACAAATCACTTGTTGACCAAAAGAGAAAAGATGGATAATGGTTCTGTTAGGGATCGGTTCATGCTGCCTGCAAACATCGATACCCTACTTGGGGATGTTGAACAGAGCAATCATTACCTTGGGGAGAATCCAGCAGCTGGGGATACGCCCAAATATGCACTTTCCCAAGATTTTAAGCATCATGGCATGCAATCTTCCACCTTCCTTCATCAAAATATTTCTGATTTGTTTAGGAAAAATGATCACCCTTTTCTGAAAAAGATTACAATGGAAGATTTGAACTCATTGATGTCTGACTATGACAGTCAATCTGACACCTTTGGAATGCCTTTTCTGCCATTACCCGAAGATAGTATAAAATGTGAAGGGATGGTTTTAATCACCTCTCTGCTTTGCTCCTGCATACGTAATGTTAAGTTACCTCATTTAAGGAGAGGGGCTATACTTTTGCTGAAGACTTCACTATACATTGATGACGAAGATCGCTTGCAGCGAGTACTTCCATATGTAATTGCAATGCTTTCTGACTCAGCGGCAATTGTGCGGTGTGCTGCTCTTGAGACTTTGTGTGACATTCTACCCTTGGTTAGAGATTTTCCTCCAAGTGATGCAAAAATTTTTCCAGAGTATATTCTTCCGATGCTTTCCATGCTTCCTGATGATCCAGAAGAAAGTGTGAGAATTTGTTATGCAAGCAATATAGCTAAACTAGCCCTAACAGCTTATGGATTCTTGATTCATTCAATAAGGCTTAGTGAGGCTGGGGTTCTTAATGAATTGAATTTGTCACCAAAGTCATTAGCATCATCCGGTGAGTCATCTGGACGCATTCAGAGGTCAAATAGTGATGCACAGCTAGGGCAATTAAGGAAGTCCATTGCTGAGGTAGTTCAGGAACTTGTAATGGGTCAAAAGCAAACTCCAAATATTAGAAGAGCACTTCTTCAGGATATTGGAAACTTATGCTGTTTTTTTGGCCAGAGACAGAGTAATGATTTTTTGTTACCCATACTCCCAGCTTTTTTGAATGATAGAGATGAACAGCTAAGGGCAGTCTTCTATGGGCAAATTGTGTTTGTCTGCTTCTTTGTGGGACAAAGAAGTGTGGAGGAATATCTTTTACCTTATATCGAACAGGCTTTAGGTGATGCAATAGAGGCTGTTATTGTGAATGCACTGGATTGTTTGGCTGTTCTGTGCAAAAGTGGTTTCTTACGGAAAAAAATATTGCTTGAAATGATAGAGCGTTCCTTCCCACTGCTATGTTTTCCTAGTCAATGGGTAAGGAGGTCGGTTGTCTCTTTCCTTGCATCTAGCAGTGAGTGCTTGGGTGCTGTAGATTCTTATGTTTTCCTTGCTCCAGTTATACAGCCTTTCCTACGTCGACAACCGGCATCTCTGGACTCTGAAAAGGCTCTTCTCACTTGTTTAAAACCACCTGTCTCAAGGGAAGTATTTTATGAAGTCTTAGAAAATGCTAGGAGTTCAGACATGTTGGAGAGACAGAGAAAAATATGGTACAACTCATCAGCGCAATCAAAACAATGGGAAATTTCTGATTTACTCAAGAGAGGGGCTGGGGAATTAGACTCAATGAAGTACTGGCCTGAGAAACAGCAGTCTATTGGAGGTCATAGACCCATTGATAGTGCATTGCAGCAATCTGGGCTAACAGAAGTTGATGATGACGATACAAAGTTGAGAGTTCTGGGGGGTTATACACGAAATGCTTCTAGCGTAATTGACATGCGTGATCCATTATGCTCAGAGAAGCTACAGTTTTCAGGTTTAACATCCCCACAGCTCAATGGTTTAAACAGTTTCATGTGCGATAAGTCTTCAGAAGGTATACCTTTGTACTCTTTTAGCATGGACAAGCGAGCTATGGTAGCTCCTCCAGCAGCTTCTGATACTCCTTTGCGTTGGATGGATCCAGTTAGTAAATCATTTAGCATGGCTAATTCGGTTCCAGCACCTAAGCTTGTTTCAGGCTCTTTTGGTATCACTAGTGGTTCTAAACAGTTCTACAGAGTTGTTCATGAACCAGAAAGTCGTGAAAATGATCAAATAGCCTATGTTAATAGTAAATTTCAAGACATGGGATTATCTGGTACAGCGAAAGGAACTTCTGTTCCTATGGAAGATGCTTCTGCTTCAACTGATTTTACAGGACTACCCTCGTTTGCTCGGTCTTCATCAGTTCCAGATTCAGGTTGGAGGCCTCGTGGGGTGTTGGTTGCACACCTGCAGGAGCACCGATCTGCTGTCAATGATATTGCAGTTTCAAATGATCACAGTTTCTTTGTGAGTGCGTCTGATGATTCCACTGTCAAAGTGTGGGATTCAAGAAAGTTGGAGAAAGATATATCATTTAGGTCAAGGCTGACTTATCACTTGGAAGGAAGCCGAGCTCTATGCGCTGCAATGCTACGAAATTCTGCTCAAGTTGTTGTTGGAGCATGTGATGGGACAATACATATGTTTTCTGTTGATCACATCTCTAGAGGTCTTGGAAATGTTGTTGAAAAATATTCGGGTATAGCTGATATAAAAAAGAAGGATGTGAAGGAAGGTGCAATCCTTACCCTTTTGAACTACCCCATGGATAACAGTGGCATTCAGACATTTATGTACAGCACCCAAAATTGTGGTATTCATCTCTGGGATACAAGGTCTAGTTCAAATGCATGGACGTTGAAAGCAGTTCCAGAGGAAGGCTTTATATCATGTCTGGTAGCAGGCCCTTGCGGGAACTGGTTTGTTTCAGGGTCTTCTAGGGGTGTGCTTACCCTTTGGGATTTGAGGTTCCGTATTCCCGTGAACTCATGGCAGTATTCTCCTGTATGCCCTGTAGAAAAGATGAGTCTCTTTGTTCCTCCTTCGAGTGTCTCGGTTTCTACAACTGCTAGGCCACTTATTTATGTTGCTGCTGGCTGCAATGAAGTCTCGCTTTGGAATGCAGAGAATGGGAGCTGCCACCAGGTAAAGAGGCAATTGCTTCTGTTAATCACACTTAGGCTTTGTTCAGAGAGGTTTGGAAGGGATTTTAAGACGAGTGGTGAGAACGGTGGTTTGGGGAAAAGCTGAAATTTTCTGTGTTTCCAAAGCTTGGTTTGGAGACAAATTCCGGCACAAAAGCTGGTTGAAACCACGAGAGTTTTGGGTCGTTCGGTGCAGCTTTTCCCCAAACAACCATTGGGCAACCAAAAGCTGATTTCAACCTCGTTCTTGAACAGGGCCTTATACTCTATGCAGTTATTGAAATAACGGATTTTGGTATTTGGAACCGTAATTAGAGAATTTTAAATACCCTTATAGTGAAACTGTGCTTGGTAGGAGAAAACATTTGATGACTTAGAAGGGGTGGGTGGTAAAAAAGGAAAGAAAGGATTTTATCATTCTTGGTGTGATAGAAAAGTGAGGGTTTTTCAAATTGCATCAGGAAGAGAGAAAATGGAAGAGATGTTGTAGTTATATATTTTGATTTTTTTTTTTTTTTTTAGATTATGTACAACAGAAACTGATTTGATGGGACATTAAAGGGCCTGGATTTGGCTCTCTATTAATTACTATTGTTCATTGTGATTTAAATTTTTTTCCTTCCAACTTTTATCTCCAGGTATTTAGGGCTGCAAATTATGACAGCGATGCAGAAGTATCTGATTTACCATGGGCCTTGGCAAAGCCATCCACTAAAACAAGCTCTAAATCTGATCCAAGGAGGAATGCAAATCCAAAGTATCGAGTGGATGAACTTAATGAACCACCACCTCGTCTTCCGGGTATCCGTGCATTACTTCCTTTACCTGGTGGTGACCTATTGACTGGGGGCACTGACTTAAGAATTCGCCGCTGGGACCATTGCAGGTTTTTGTTGAATTTCTTTTTTATCCCTGTTCAGTGATCTTATGGAAATTTTATGCATTATTTTCATTGTTTTATCGCAGCCCTGATAGAAGTTACTGTATCTGTGGCCCAAATTTTAAGGGAGTTGGAAATGATGATTTCTATGAAGCAAGATCAAGTTTTGGCGCACAAGTTGTACAGGTATCTTTTAATGATAGATTTACATAAAACTTCATTCTTGTGTTTTAGCTTTCAGGATTTTATTGCATTACTATGTATAATGGTTTTCCAAATATCTATCAAACTAGTGACAGCCAGTAGTAACGAGTATATAATTGTCAGCTTCAACATCAGATATAAACTTGCTACTCCCTATTTTGAACAATAGCTTATTTTGGTGGCAGAAGATATCCTTGTGACTTGTCCTGGGAAGCCTTAGTTCCTTGCTTTACTACTTAATCTTTGCAGGGTATATGTTGTTTAATTACCTTCCCTTTCTTTAAATGTTCATGTTCCTACCGACTTTTTTGTTAATGTTAATGACAACTAGTCAAATTACTAATCTAAAGTTGTCAACCATGTCATTTCTGAATCACTCATCTTCTATCATTTTTTTTTGTGCAAATTTTCTCGACTTACTTTTCGCGTGAATGCAAGTGTGCCTTCTGGAACTGTTGCTTCAGGTCTCCTGCTTTTAATATTTAAGTTGTTTTTCAAACAGGAGACGAAGAGACGTCCTCTGACAACAAAGTTAACGTCAAAAGCGATGCTTGCTGCTGCTGCTACCGACTCTGCTGGATGCCACCATGATTCCATCCTGTCTTTAGCTTCAGTGAAATTGAACCAGAGACTGTTGATATCAAGTAGTAGAGATGGGGCTATTAAGGTTTTGAAGTGAATAACTCAAAAGTTTGTGTCTTAATATACGTATTTAGGTACAGAAGTAGTAAAATTGTACATGATATACATTCAGATTCAGGTCTTAAATTCTACAGCTTAACCGCTTACCTCTTTGGTTTGTAGTTTTGTACAGTTCGTAAGCCTGCAGGTTAATATGGTATTTTTCTTATTTATTTTAATTAATGAAAAGGATAAAATACCATGCTCTTATTCTTGTTTAACAGAAAAGAACTTGTATCTCCACACATGTACTTGCTTTTATGTGCAATTGATATTAAATCGAATTATGTAAAAATCAATTATAAAACGACCATGCTAATTCAAATACTTTATTTATAACTTCTATTCGAACTTTTAACATTACTTAAAAGATTTAATATCTCATTTTACTAAATTATTTCTCAGGCTCTAAAATCTGGACACTGTTTTTTTTTTTTTTGAGAATATGGGCTTAGCCCAGAGTTTGACTTCAACTGTTTGAACTCTTATGAATTCCATGGTCCATGGAATCCAATGTGATAGCAGACTTAACAGCCCAAGTTTAGTTGGGTCATTTTGGTGGAGGCCATCGACTTTAACCCATTTCCCAAGTTATAATATTGGCAATCTTTTAAATTGTTGACATGATTATAATATATTATTTATTTTAATTTTTTAATATCATATATATAATATTATTTGAACTCAAATTTTATAAAAATAATAACTTTGATTTTTATCGATTTCCGATATTTGCATCTTTGTAATTTTTGATTTTTCAAGGTCTGGTCTTTTGCATGTGCCTTGACCCTATTCCCATTGCTTTCGGGGACAGAATTTGATAACCCCAAATAGTCTAAACCTAAATTGGTCCCTATATATGATCCCTCAAATAATGATTGTCTCCCCCACAAGATTTCAACACACACCTTCCAAATAATTCAACCTAACTAACTAGAGAGCATATGCATATGTCATGCATCCTCAACATAACCCTAGCTGTATGATTCTTTTCCCTCTAAATCCAAGTTGCAGCCAAATAAATAACTTTGATAAAACACAAGCACATGTTTGCATGCTTTTTGTTTAATGAAGTATGTAGCAGCTAAATATACATATTTCTAAGTGGACCCAACTTGTCAGGTCGTGAGAATATGGGTGAGGAAATGGTCTAGAAAAACTTGAGAAACAAGACATTTCATGGCAAACTGAGAAATGTAGAAGAACAAGGGATAGTTGAGCAGATCATGGGAAAACCAAACCCTACTAAATGCTGTAGCAGAGGAAGAATATTCAAAAGGTATGCCAGTTGTTGCTTTACAGGAGAACAAAAGGCCAGCCCCCCACCCTTACTCGCTTTTGCCCTGAACATAATCCGGCCTTACTACAATGCTTGTTTCATGTGTGTCCTAACGTAACATAGCAGGTACAAAGATAAAAAGAGAGACAACCATGATGGGGTTGATGTAATTCAGATAAGGGTTGGGGGGACAAAGAGAGAGATGTGTGAAGTTGAAGGGGTAATGGGAAATGGAGTGGTTGCCAAAAAGAGTAGCCATGTGAGAAGCATGATGGTCTAGAATGATGCTGTCGCTCTTTCTAGCACATGAATCTTTTTACCCTATTAGAAAAGGCATGGAAACCATCCCATGATCCTATGTATGGACCATAATTTCATGTAAAGAGGTGCGAAATTAGATTATCAATAAAAAAAACATAAAAACATCTCACTATAAATAAATCAAAGTTTTAGGGTGCAACTGCGCACTAACACACCTCGATGTATCTCTTTAGTTATAACCAGTTCTCCTTTTGCTGATCTAAGACACCAAGGGAAGCTGTAGCTTTCTATCTATGCCATTTTCAACATGGAAATGAATGTGCTTCTCAAATGAGGGGTGTGAGAGAATTGACAGAGGTACATGATTCATAAAATTTACTAAAAAAAGCGAACCAGACACTGAAATTGAGACAAACGTCTTTTACTTTATGGAGACTACACATCCCTTTTCATTTCAACCTGTTGAATGCTTTCCCTCCTTGCAGCATAGAAAAAAAGAAGTGAGAAATGGAGAAAGTAACAAAAGCGATGGTTGTGATTGATGGGAAGTAGTGAAAATCTGAACTCTTTCTTGCAACCAGACAACAGTCTCTATTGTTTTGCACTTTCATAGGAATTCCTGTTTCTTTTCTCATGTACTCATCTGAGGGGAAACTCCTCAATTATTTGCCTTTTCACTTTTAGAAAGGAAAAATCAATAAAGTGGCATTGCAAGTTGACCCCTTAATTGCAATCTATTTTGACAATTTCTAATCACATGAACTTGAATTGCTGATAATGATATAATATAATTGTACTAATTGTATTATTATTAATATATGAGAACAAGATGGAGTGTTAACAGAGAGTACTCAATATGTTTGTGCACAACAATCGTGATTTTGTTGATAATAGACTTTTTTTAGACAAATAAATAATATTTTTTCGATTCGAGTAAAATCATAATTTTAGAAAACTCAATATTATAACCGTCAAATTTCAATCGCAATTTAAATTCTTACCTCAGTTTTCAACGGAAAGACCGATCCCTCGTCCTTGTCTCAATCTTTGAGACATTTACAAATTACATGTATGAACATTTATTTCAGAAGCTCGTTTTAATTTGTTTTTACGTCCATGTCATGATAATGCGTTTGTGCTTCATGCAGATCAATCTAAAATAGAGAATTATTTTGCAATCAAATTCAAAACTTCTTTTTTATAATTAAATAATAATAATAACACAGCTAAGTAGGTCAACCTCCTCACAAAAATATATAAAACTGGAAAATTTTTACTATATTCAACATGGGTAAATTAAGCAGACGAAGCCACCATAATGCAAATCAACGGCTGATGTTCCTCAACCTTATTATTATTATCACTCTCATCGGGTAGCCTTGTATCGAAACACGTCAGCATCCGGGCCCTCTTAGCTTGTAGGTCCCAGTCAGTGGATCCCACCACATACAACATGAGCAAAGCGCAACACACCTGCGCTGAAAACAATCCCAACCAAAGCCCAGAAAACCCGATTCCGAGATAGAACCCGAGCCCAACTGCTACGGGCATGCCGATCAGGTAGAATGCACCGAGGTTCACATTAGCTGCGGTGGAAGGGCGTGCACTCCCCCTCAGGACCCCACATCCCACCGTTTGAGGGCAGTTCCCGAGTTCGCATAGACCTAGGATGGGAAGGGAGATGGATGTGAGACGTAGGATCTCGGAATCAGAAGTGAACATCCTGGCCCACTTATCCCTCATCGATGAAGCAAACGTTGAAGCTGATAGGCCCATCATGGTGGATACGAGCACCGCCACCACAGCGGATAATCTCGCTCTATTAGGACGGCTCGCACCTAATTCGTTCCCAACGCGGGTCGAAACCGCGAAACCCAGCGAAGAAGGGAAAACGTATATCAGCGACGTCGTTTGGATCAATATCCCCATGGAAGCGACCGGCGCCTTTGGGTTCCCCAAAAGCCCACACAAAACGATCATAATCTCATACCACCACCACTCCAAACAAACCGAAACGCAGCTAGGCACGGCTAGCTTTAACAGCGGCTTCCACCCTGTTAAACACTCAAAACTCGGCTTCTCCCACGTGGGTTCGTGGAGCCCCGAGACCCAAACGTTAACAACCAAGGAAATGAGAGCAAAGAAGTTAGAGATGGAAGAGGAAGCTGCGACGCCGGCGACGCCGAAGTTGTAGTAGGAGACGAGTAAGAAGTTGATGGGTAAATGGCAAACGGTGGCGATGAGGGTTGCTAAAGTTACTGGGAAGGTGATGCCTTGAGCACGAAGGTAAATGCGGATTGGGTGAACCAAAGAGTTAGTGAAAAGGTCAGGGAGGGAAAAGAGTAAGTATCTCTGCGCAATGCGGGTGATATCAGGATCTTGATGGAAATAGACTAAAATGTTGAACATGTTTATCCAAAGGAAAGATATTAATATGGAAGTGAACAAGAGGAAAACAACGTAGCGGTGAAGGGTTAGAGATAAAAGCTTAGGTCTTTGAGAACCAAAGGCTTGGGAACAAAGTGGTTCCATACCTAAAGCAAGGCCAGAGAGAACCGAGTAGCCTGTGATGTTTGCAAAGGCTATGGCTAGAGAGCCAGCGGCCAGTTGGATATCTCCTAGATGTCCTAGGAAGAACATGGAAATGATGGAACGGGAGTAGAGAATGAGACCGGTGAGGGCTATGGGGAAGGCTAAACTGAAGAGTGATTTAACTTCTGCTGTGATCTCTGAGATTGAAAGGTATATGAATCCATTACTGTTTTGGGCTTGCTGTTGATGCTTTTCAGGATCTTTCACGGAGTTTGAAAATGGTAAGAGATTGAAATAAAGGTGGGGCTGTGATGATTTCTCAGTTACGTTTGGGAGGGTAGAGGCGACGGTGCTTTGATTACACATGACGACGGCAACAAGGACAACGAAGACGAGATAAGCAAGATGATGAAGAAGAAGAATCAAAGATGAGGCGAATCCTGTTTGTTGTTTTGCACTTCAAAGTTCAAACTCACTAGAGACACTCTCGTATAAGCTCTCTCTCAAAGATGGGTAGATCGAATGGTTTGCTTTGCAACTGAGATAGGTATATTAATAGATGAGTTGAAGGCGTGTTTTCCTTGAACAATTCATTTTTCTGTTTACTTTCTCTATTTTTGTCATCGTATAAGAGATAAAAATTTTAAAATTTAAGTTTTAAACATAAACCTTTTACTTTTAAACTTTAAATCATAATTTTAAACACTAATCACTTTATAAAAAAATTAAGAAAATTTACATGCATTGAATATTTTTTACATAATGAATGGGAGTTGTTTTTGTAAATAATTCTGAAATAATATTTGTTTAATTTTGCTGAGAAAACATTGGGAAATTAAAAGATAGGAAAAAGTACAAGAACTACAGAGATGGTAATGACACGTGACAGGTCATACACGTGCAGTTAGGGACATGGTTTTGTGCCTTTCTGGCAGTGCTTTAAGGGGCCGTGGTGCAGAGACAGAGGCAGCAGGTAAGAAAAAGGAAGACGAAGACGAAAAATTGAAACTTAAAACAGAGGTGGGATAAAACTCATAAAAGTCTCTCAGTTTCTCACTCTCTTAATCAGAGTTGACAGTTTTTCCCATTATTACTATCATTTATTATTTCTGATTGGACGGCTGGAATCTACCTGCAAAAAGTTCGGACCCCGCGCTCATGCATGCATGCATGCACCAAAGGCCATTCAAGGACCCCTCCTCTGCTAAAACCCTAAACTAAACTGGGATTTTACTGACATTGTTACCTTCACTGGGTTTGATAACGGGTGGCTGTAATAACTGGGTGGTTCACATGAAAAAAATTAAAAAAACAGGTGGATATGTTAGAAAAGTACAGACGGCTGGGATTTACCAAACAGATGGTTGAAAGGAGACATCTTTGCTTTACTTCATTTTGTTGAGTTGGGTTTAAAGATATTTAATATCGTATTCGTATTTTTCATTTATTTTGAAAGTATTTATTAGATTAACGTTTGCAAACACATTGGTTCAAGGTTTGTATACATGTTCACCTAAGCAAATTGTAAAATTATGGTTTGTATACATGTTCACCTAAGCAAATTGTAAAATTATGGCATGAGTTTTAAAATTTTTCATGATTTTATGTTGAATTTCTCGTGTTTTACAGTTTAAATTCTAATAAACGAATTTATTTATAAACTTAAACAAATCAAATATATGTTTATTTGTATTTATTTTTATTAAATAAATATAAAAATTATTTATATCATTTATTTAACTTAACGAATTATATCGAAAATGCTCTGTTTTGTCATCCAACCGAGCTTTTAGTGAATATGACCCACACACATCCCGTCTGAGGCCGATACTGGGAAAGTGGACCCTCCTCCCCTCTGCTTTGCTGCTGCACCACTGCTTGTGTTTCTATAACGGGAGCCAGCGGCTTTCTGGACTGTGCTGTGCCGTGCCGTTTCTGTGCGCTCCTCTGTTTTCTATCCATTCTCTTCGAAATCTTGATGGTTTATTCATTTTATTTTTTTTATAATCATGATGGTTATTTTAAATTAACCAAATTACTCTCATATCTCCTATAAATATAGAATATAAAATTCAAGCATTATATCCACGTATCTCCGAACATGAATTAAAACTAAACCATCCTTCATATATATATTAAACAATATTGTGGAGGCTAACCCTCTTCAATCATTCAAGCCAACTTGACATGTTTTAACATTTTCTATCTTTTTAACTTATTTTACGAGTTTATTAGACCGCTAGATACCTATTGAATCGGTTTTATATACTTACCGTTGACCTTTTGTCAAACAAACATTTACTTTTAAATTAAATATTTGACGAAACTTTAAAAACTGAATGGTGAAACAACGCCGAACGAAACCTAAAACAAAATAAGGCATGAAGCCCATAACCTAAAGGGTGAAAGTCAACACCCATTCAATTTTGTACGGTTCTTTTGGGCCCAAAAAGTTGGGTCATAGGGATATAGTAAAGTTTGTCTCATTATGTATCAAATATTTTTTATTTCCCAGCCCACCCCATAGGGTTAGTGATTTCTTGCATAATGACCTGTATTCCCCCATCTTCTTCGAAGTTAATCTTTGATGTGATGGCCTATTGGCCTCAATTTCACTCAAGAAAATGATTTCTATTTGATAAATAGTGGGAGAAATATGCTTCCGGCGTTCAAGGTAAAGTTAAAGAATAGTTATTTTTATCGGGACAATAGAGTATAAACTTGATCGATAGAGTAAAATACATCAATAATCACTAAATTATAAAAAATATTTTTTTATTATAAAACTTTAGTAAGTTATAAAACCATTGTTAAATTAATAAAATAAACCATATTATCAGTGACCCAAACAGGAGTAACTCAAAATTTGAGTGATTAAAATTAAAACAAATTTAATTTCAGTGACTAAAATAGGAATATGAATAAAATTGAGCAATGAATGGTATAATTTACCCTAATAATAAAAATATTAATTGTACTTGTACATAGCAAAACGTCTAACGGTCTCTCCCTCTTTCTTCTGTTTGGATTTTATTTATAATTTTGTTGTTTTGTGTTTTATTTTCCAATATGTGAGTCGGTTTTGTAAATTTTCCTTAAAAACGGGAAAGGGAAGAACAAATGTATGTGTTTGGTCAATCACCTTTCTTCCTCACACAAAATTCAAATCAAGAAGTAAAAAGATTACGCACTTCGTCTTCTTCATTGTCTGTTTCTTTGTCTCAGAAACCCAGCGGACGCCCTTCATCCAAAGAGAGAGAAGAGGAAGAGAAGAAACTTCCATTGCTAAATTCTTGGCCTTCTTTTCTTTCTTTTTTTTCATTTTCTTGTTTTTTTCTATGATCGATTGAATTTCTTTTTGGATTCTTGGACAATCGTTTCCGTCGACGAGGATTGCGGGGAGGGAAGAGGGAAAAAGAAAAGAAATCCACGGTAGAATGTCGGCATTTCACCCTGACGATTCTTTCCTCTTATCTCTCAGCAGAGCATTTTGTAGCCCTCTTGCTGTTTTTATTCAGATCCAGGTGTGTTTTCTAGTTCACAATTGTACGCAAATAGAGCCTAATAATATATGATTCCGGTTCTCGTTTGGATAGGTTTAACGTGTGGAAATAAGTTTCTTGAACTATTTTTCAATCATCCTAAACCTTATTTTCTGTCTTTTCTCGGAAATTAATTGGATATTGAATTAGGTCTTAGCTTTTAATCATCTTTATAGATCTATTTTTTTAGAGAAATAATGGATATAGGTGTTTCATTGCCATCGGATCTTGATACTTAAGATTAGAACAAAAAATATGCCCGTTTCTTAATTATAATAAAAAAAAGAAAGAAAGAATAGTGTTGTGATGTAGTGGAGATCAGATATTTGGTATTCGCTCGCAAAGCTGACTGTTATTGCTATATCCAGTAATGTATATTCAATTTCATTGTAATGGTTATGATGATTGTAGAGCAAATTCCTTAATGTTGCTTCAGTTCCATTGGTTGGTGGGGTATTGGGTTATAAGGTTTTAATATCGAGCTCTGAGATGAGCTTTATTGAAACCAAATGGAATAGAAGGGAAAGCTGGTATGTCACTTAATTTGAACAAAGCTTGTCTCATTGAAGGGAATATAAGGGAAGGCTGGTATGGAATAAAAGATTTTAATAATAGTAACTATATTCGAGTTTATCCATTTCTTGAAGGGAAGGTTGGTATGTGGCTTAATTTGAAGAAAGCTTGTCTTATTGAAAGGCAGATGAAATCATCTTCCAACTAATGGTTTATCTAAAAGAAAAGCTATTGAAACATTCTCTTTCAGATTAATTACCAATTACAATTTTTGGAAGAACTACAACATTTGATCAAACATGTCATCTGTTTGACTACCTGATATTCTTCTGCTATTGACTAAAGGCTTCCTTCTTTTACTACTTTGCAATCGCTTCAGTTATCTATTTGTGAATGCAATGTTTCATTATCTAAAATCAGTCACCTCTCTCCCTTTCCCTCTGCCAGTTATCTATTTGTGAATGCAATGTTTCATTATCTAAAATCAGTCACCTCTCTCCCTCTCCCTCTGCCAGTTACTTTTAAAAGAAAGTTACCAATCTGAATATTTTGTATATAATGTAGGGATGTGTAATCTGCTTGACTCTTGCTATTGGGTGGGCTTTTGCTGCCTATATCAGGTACATGGCTTCAAATATGAGAATTTAAACAGCCGGATGCCAAGAATGTTCCATGTCGGCAACGTTACCTTGAAAACTCAGCTATATTCATATATACCTACATATTTTTCCCTTCACAGGAAAAGAGAGATCAATAGAATAAAAGATGGCATGAAGGGTGGCAATAGTTTTGCTTTTCTATGCCACGATATTAATGAACTTGAGCACTCTAATCAGGTCAATCTACCAAGAGTTTCGATAGTGATGCCTTTAAAGGGTTTCGGAGAACATAATCTACACAATTGGAAGAGTCAGGTGAGTTGTTTATGGTAGGAATTCTATCAAACTCTTGTGGTGTCTTCTCTGGTTTGTACAAAACCCTTGCATTTATCTTTTCCTTTTCCACGTTTTTAACATTGCCAACGGGGAGTTGATTATTTCAAAATATTCATGTTTGCAATATATAATTTTCTGAAGTATCTATTTATTACTGATGGAGACAGATCACGTCTCTTTATGGTGGTCCTATGGAATTCTTTTTTGTGGTGGAAAGTACTGAAGACCCCGCTTACCATTCTGTAATTAAGTTATTAGCAGATTCTAAGGTATTCTGCCTATTTACTTTTATTGTGCATTCTGCTAATATTAAGAAAAAAACTGACAAAAGAATCCAGTAGGATTGTTAATTACTTATAATCCTTTATTCTAAATCTTCCAAAAACTACAAGCTTGCTCTTGGTTTTATGAAAGTATTTGAGGGCTGCACTTCATGCCTTCTTGATTTCACTGCATGTTCCTTTGAGCAGGATGACGTTGATGCAAAAGTCATTGTAGCTGGTTTATCAACAACCTGTAGTCAGAAAATACATAACCAGCTGGTATATAACACCAACTTTAGTCCTCTTATATATAATAAAAAAAAAATATTAATTGACATTAGTCCTTATATGTTGATATAAAATCCCTCTGCTAGACGTGCATTCAGTATAATGCTTAACAATAAACTTTTTTGGTATATTTTTTGAAGGTTGGAGTGGAGAAAATGCATAAAGATTCCAAGTACGTATTATTTTTGGATGATGATGTTAGGCTCCACCCAGGATCAATCGGGGTCCTCACTACTGAGATGGAAAAGAATCCTGAAGTATGTTTGTTCACGTCCTTAACCTAATCGAAATGATTAGGTTTTTAACTATTGATTTGTTTTGAAGTTCTCATTTTTTTGGCAATATGTGCAGATATTTATTCAAACTGGATACCCTCTCGATTTACCATCTGGAACTTTAGGGAGTTACTGCATCTATGAATATCACATGGTATGGTGCCATCTGTAATTCTTCTTCCTGATATATTTGCATAGACCTGAGCATATATTTATTATTATTACTTGGACACGCATTGTTTTTATCCAAGAGAGCTGGGGAAAACCTGTTAACAGAACAACAATGTGACCAGAATAAAAGATATTGGTGGCTGTGCTGCATTCCATATATTAATGGTTAAATTATTACATAAAATCTGATTTATACTGGCGTCAGGCTCTCTAATATCTCATTTGTTTACGGCTTACTGTTTTATTCATGTCATACTACCCAATCTGCCATCATACCGTTTTTAAGATGAAACCTTTGATTACTCGACAAACATTATGCTAGCTAAACGACCCTGTGGCCCCTCTCACAAGATTAAACAGATACACATCAAGTGGAATTGAGCACTATACATATAGATGGTCAGTTTGGCGCATAGGGGCAGGATGATGAATCGAAAAACTGTTGTTGCTAGCATATTATGCTCTAGCGGTTGATATTGCATGTGCTATTTTGGTCTTTCTTAAATAAGTTGATTGTTGTATTCTTTAATTCATGTACTCATTGAATATGTCTCTTCTACAGCCTTGCTCAATGGGATTTGCTACTGGTGGGAAAACATTTTTTCTTTGGGGAGGGTGCATGATGGTAATTAGCTCTTCTAATCCTTCCCAATGCTCCCTGTGCAAAGTTGAAAGATTATTTCTGAGTCTTCTAGATTGTTTTTAGATGCATGCTGATGATTTTAGACACGACAACTATGGTGTTGTTTCGGGACTTCGAGATGGTGGATACTCTGATGATATGACTCTAGCTGCTATAGCTGGTAATATAGTCTCTACTAAATCTCACTGATAAGAAATTAGATATTTCTGTTGATATTGAATTACTTCTTTGTACCAACCTTTTACTGCTTATGTATTGTCTCTTCTCAGGAGCCCACAAGAGGCTTATTACGTCTCCCCCGGTTGCTGTTTTCCCTCATCCTCTTGCAAGTGATCTTACTTTCTCAAGGTTTGTGAATGTTACCATTCAGCTTTTCTATTACATTTATATCCATGTTGACGTTGACTTCTTGAGTAGGTACTGGAATTACTTGAGGAAGCAGACATTTGTTTTGGAATCATATATAAGCAGGGTTAATTGGATAATGAATAGAGCACTGTTTTCTACCCATTGCTATCTGTCATGGGGATTTGTTGCACCGTACTTCATGGCTATGGTTCATGTTGCAGCAGCACTACAAATCTATATGAAGGGTTATTCATATGGGAAAACAACCTGTACTACCGGTGGTGAGCACACTATTTTTCCTTTTTAGGTAGGTCATAACACTAGTACTTCAGATGAATCCAATGTCTCATGTCCTTATCTTGATGGATCAATTAGTCTAGTTGTCAGCTTTGAGTAACAAGAGTTTGTTCTTTTTGTTTTTGGCTGAAACAGTATTGAATTATGCAGATAATTTACAAGTTCCCCTTGGCACTTAACAGATTTGTTTTGTAGTAATTTAGACATACTTGTATACCGTTGTTGCATAGCAGTTTACCCTTCTGCAACTAGAAATGCTGGCAGTAACCTTTTAACACAATAGAAATTCGTTTCATTTCATCTGGTAAATTATTCAGTTTGGTACAATGGAAGCTAGAGAAGTAGACTTTGGTATTAAAGATGGATTTAGCTTCTGCCATTAAGCGAACTGTGTTTTCACAGGTTTGTTAGCGAGTTGGCTAGCTATTTGTACCTTTACGGAGCTACTTTCTATGTGGAACTTAACAAGGATTGAAGTTCAACTATGCAACCTGTTATCTCCAGAGGCACCTAAGCTCTCACTTGACTATTACAACTGGAGCATGGTAAATCACTTTTGTTATCTCTTTAATATGGGTTTAGGGTGATGAAAAAACTCGACTTTTTTTTATTCATTTCAATCGTTTTCAACATTCTGTATCTGAAATGGTCGAAAAAACTTCATGTTTTTGGTTGAGCAGATCTTTGTTGCCATGCTGGTTGATAACTTTTTATACCCGATCTCTGCTTTTCAGTCACATTTCTCTCAATCTATCAATTGGTCTGGTATTCGGTATCGTTTGAAGAATGGAAAGATAGACAAGGTAAGTTTGAGGGTTCATAATGAGCTTGTATTTATTTGTTCAAAGCTTAGAAGTATATTTGCCTTCCCTGTACAGATTGTACGGAACAAAGAGAAGGGTCCAAAGTTCACAGACCTTGGGGGAAAGCATTTATATGGTAAGAAAGTAGCCACCCCCAAATCCTCACTCCTTGGCTCATTGGGGAGAAGTTTTGCTCACTGGCATCAAACCCAAAAAATATGATGTGTAGACTCTAGAGGTTAGATTATTTGCTGATTCTCTTATTTGTTGACTTCTGGTGGTTATTTTATTATTTGTCTCATTTTTCGGTCATAAAGTTGGATCGTTTTATTATTTATTTATCAACTCTTCGCTGGTCTTTATAATTTAAATTGATTTTTTCCCTATAATTTGAAAAATTATATCATCAGTAAGTCTCACCACGTCATCTATGGGACCAACCACTAAAATCTATCAATCTGTCATTTTTTTTCATGTCATATTTTTCTAAGTGAATCTTCACTCATATTTATTATTAATTCATTTTAAAACAATTTTTTCAAGTAAAAATTTACTGGGAAAAGTATAACAAAAAATTGATAAGATTGATAATTTTTAATAATTGGTTCTATGAACATGTGGTGAGACTTACCCACCATAATTTTATACGAAAAATAAATTTCGTTCTATATTTAATAAGATTTTCTTTACTTTTATACTAACATATATAAAATATTATGATGGTGTTGTAGGACAAGGCCTGGCTTTTAATGATCCTTATGCGGAGGTCCATGGTCAATTCACTATACTAACACTTCATGGATTATCTTCCTACAGTGATTGGTGTAGCATTGGATCCATATTTCATAATCAGTTTCACGAGATTTATGTTGTAAAGGCTTCATCGGCTTGTCAACTATTGAGCATAAAATGATAAAAGTAATAGTTTAATACTTTTTTGATAAAAAAATTATAGACTAAAAGAAGAAAAAAATATAATTTGGAGGCTAATTTTTCATCTAAGCCTAAAAATATACATTATAAAGCGGCTAATATCACATTTAGCACTCGTTTTAGTCTCTTTATTAGGCCCAATCGAAGCGGTCCAACATTCTTACGTTTGGTCTTGGCTTCGCAATATATGTAACCAACCGACAATAGTTTCAGAATTTTCAGTTACCGGCTGCTGTCACTTATCGGTTGCATTGCATCAGCAAGGTCTCTATAAAGTACAAAGCACATACAGATACGGTACATTTAAATCTAATAACGAAATCTTGTCCTGTCTGAAAACCCTAAACCCTAAAAAGCCCCCAAGAAACCATAGGAAAGTAGGCAAACGGAACCTTAACAATGGAAAACGGAGCACAGCTAAGCATATACAGAGCAGCAAGGACGATAAAACGCAAAGACAACACGCTCTACAACGCACTTAGATCAATTTACGAAGATTCAATCTTTGTCGGCGAGATCGCCCAGCTATGGCCTCAACTTCCTCTCGTCACCAACCTCCGTTGCGGTCTCTGGTATTCTCCCAAATTTCACTCCTCTTGTTACTTTAAATCCACTGATGGTCATACCAATAATTGGTCTTTCAATACCTCCCGTCTCAACTTCCACATCGCCCTTCTCGCGGGTAAAATCCTAAGTTTTTTTCTTTTCTTTTCCTCTTTTTTTATTTGAAATATGATTTGAAAACGGATTTTTATTTATTTTTGGTTTCTTTTTCATTGGTAGGACAGAAGGGAGGGTGCTTTGTAGTTGATTCAACACGGAGGGGGAAGCGGTTTCCTGATAGTATGTCGAAAACTATACCCATTTGGACGTGTGTTTTGAATCGCGCCATCTTTAATTATTTGAACAAATTGTCTAATAAGGATGGCTTATTGGTGAAGCAGGTGACTACTGCTAATATTCTCTGTTTAAAGTTTTTAATTTTTTCATAATTACCAAGATCAGTTTGTCAATTCGCCTCAATTTGTGTACTCACTTGGTTTTTCTCTGCAGGATTCAGATGCAGGGCGCAATTCTGTTGATTGGGATTATTCATTGCACCTTCCCCTTTGGGTTTCCGAAACGGAGAAGGCAGCAATCGAGGACCGATTAGAAGGATGGACCAAAGATTTGGAAGCAAGTGGAGCTGATATTGCAACTCTTGCATCGTGCTTGAAGAAGCCTTTGCGTCCTCTATGGATTTCTCAGAAAACTGTCATCTGGATAAATGAAGTGCCGGATTATGATTCTTGGGATTTCACACCGATAATTCTTGTTTCCGCCTCTTCCTCGAGTGGAGTAACTCAACATAGGACGACCTCAGAGTTTAGCTGGAATTATATACCAGGAGCTGGAGATGATGAAGAAAGTTGGTCGAGGGGTTTGTCTCCTAATCTTTTCTGGAACCATGCCTATGATCTTATTAGTTCTGGACCAGATTTCTGTAACCAGAAAGTTGCTGATATAGTTGAGAAGGATAGAGTATATCGTGCACAAAGAGGGCAGAATGCCCCTCAGATATCTGTCAAACCCCCAATCTCTGGAGGCTCACCTAATCTTCCTTTTTTAGAGCCCGTTTTGTGTTCTGATCTTACAAGCCCCACGATTAGTTCTTCGGATGAAGATCGTGGAATATTTTGGCTAGGATCTACTAATCTTGCTATTGGTGCATCTCAAGTTGGTATGATGTATTAGCAATGTATTGCTTCTTTCATTTTGTTTTTCTATTTTTTCTTTTATATTGTTGGCCGCTTACCTGCTAGTTTGTTCCTTTGGTTAAATTTGTGAAAAGAAACACTCAAAGAAACCATCATAAATACTAAAATCAAACAGCATAGGTGATTTATTTTTGGTAAGCACTTGTTTGTCTTTACGCTATATATGATTATGTTCATATTTCTGTCTATTTCATTGGTGAACTATTGGCAAATTTTCATTAGAGATTCTAAGCATGTCGAGGGATGTTATCTGGATTCTGGGAACTTGGTGTCTACAGTAAAATTTCTCCTGATTGAACCTGTAGGACTAAATCTTAACTAGTGGAGGAATTGATTGTATGTAATGATAGTGATGATGGTGGTGTGCCAAAGTTGAGGCAATGGTGATCATGGTGTGTATGTGAGAATCATATCTTCGTTACTTGTTTGTTTCTCTTTCTAACCTTTATTTTTGGCAATTAGACAGTAGCTGTTTGTGTGATTTTCATGTGCCTTATACATTGTTTTGATTATGTGGTGCAGCTGAACATGCATCTAACATTGATTGCATATTGAATTGTGATCAATGGCCAATCTCTGTCCATCATCAAGATGCTGAAGCGTATCTGCATCTTCCTATTGTGGTATATATGCAAGTGAACTGAAACATGAGTTTGCTGATGATCAATTTTGTAAATTTCCTTCTTACATTCTTCCCTTTTTATGTTTTGGTTTGCTGACCAGAATTCAAAGATGGACCGGTTTTCCTTGCTTAATAACCTTTCTTCTGCGATTACCTTTGCAAAATCAAATCTTACGAAAGGAAGAACACTTATATGTTGCCGCGATGGTAAACCCCACGTTTGTCTGGTAAATCATTTATCTTCTCCATCTTAGGGGTTTTAATAGCACTGAATATATGTGTTTGTTATCAGGGAAGATATCAGTGTATGCGTATGCCTTGCAATCCTGATATCATTGTTTGATGATGAAGGTATGCAATCTTAAGACTAACTTCACATGACCATACTTTTATCAAACTCTTCCTTTAGGTTTAAGTCAATCTTCTTGCTTAGTTATGTTTGATGCCTGAGAAAATAGATGAAATCTCTCTCTGATAAGATGCTATATAAGTTTGTTTCCTGTAATGATTTGTTGCATCATTCTTTTGCTTTCTGACTGGTTGTATAGTTTCTCAAGTGTCTTTCACCCTATGTTAGGTTCCTTTGATGGTGGCAAATCCTTCGGAGATACCGGTATCACGAAATGTGAGATGCGGCGACGACTTGTGTATATTTGTAAATTTGCAATAAAGGCCCGACCATCCAGAGGAAACCTTAAACAAGTTTTCAGTTTCCTTAATAGTGGATAAGTCACCTAATTTGGAGATATTCTATAATCTACCTTCATATGTTTTGCAGTGAAATGGTGCTGGCCTGCAGAATTATTATTTTTCAAATGTAGTGTTCTGATTTTTAGTATTAAGTTGATTATCTGTTTTTATATTGATTTAACAATAAGTCATGAAATGTGGTGATGGGACTAGAATTAAAATGAATTTATGAGCCAACACTTGATTTTGATGTTACCTCAGTGTATTGTTTAATCAAATTACAAATACAAACAAGTAGAAACTATGAAGATAATGATACAATCCCTTGTTCTCAGCATGATAATACAAGTATTGGATACAAGTGTGGTAGCTTTCAGTAATCATCAATATTTGAATCACCCACAAAGCTGGGGTCACTTTCACAATATCTGCCTATCAGCTCTGTCTGCACGAAGTAATTGGCCTTTGGAAATTTGTTGCCATTTTATTCAGCACCAATCGAAAGCGCAAGCAA
Source organism: Abelmoschus esculentus (assembly GCA_035048815.1). NCBI lineage: Eukaryota > Viridiplantae > Streptophyta > Magnoliopsida > Malvales > Malvaceae > Abelmoschus > Abelmoschus esculentus. Next base: position 28,747,570 of record JAUCBN010000002.1, read on the forward strand.
GGCCAGTCACTCTGGGCAAACATGTTCTTAGCCAGAAACTTTACAGGAGGTCCCCTTCCACATTGCTTTATTCAAACTGCCGTGGGTTTAAAGGTTGTCGTCTAATTCGTCCGGTACATGTAGCTTCTCAATAGCAGCCTGTTTACAAGATCAAAGGAGGCCATCTATGTAAATTTCTTCATTGTGGTTCCTCATTTGTGACAATGGGTCTACATGTTATCTCAACTCGAAGCTGGAAATAGACTATGTAAAGGAACGAAAAGATGAAAGACAAGTCAATACCTTAATTGTAGCAACATCGGTTCCGGATGGTTTCAAATCCAAAGCAATGCCAAAATGAAGCATGGCCTTTTCATGCATGTTGCGGCGCTTATAGATTTTACCCATCAAAGCATACACACTGCTTTCACGTGGGGCACACTCTTTAAGTTCCTCCAGAACTTCTAAAGCATCATCAAATTTCTCCAAGCTCATCAGTATATTAGCCTTTTGATACATGGGAAGAGGGTTTTTTCTGTCTGCTAGAATGGCCCTGTCCATTATCTTGATAGCATCCTCACTTTTCTGTAAAATGATTGTGATAAAAGTTCAAAGAAATACTCGAGGCGATATTGTTCAAGTCAAGATGTAATGAAAGTACAGAAAGTAGTCTGACCTTTAATGCATGAAGAGCAGTTCCAAGAAAAGACATTATAACAGAAGAGCGTGGATTTATTTGGAAAGCCATTCCAAAATGTTGCTCTGAAAACTCAAACTTCTCTTGACGAAGATAGATCATTCCTAGACCATACCACGCATTATAATGCCTATAATCAATACGAAGTGCATTCTGGTAGCTCTTGATTCCATTCTCAAAATCCTCTAAAGCAATATACCTGCATATAGTAATGAAATGGCAGAACTTTTAGTAAGATGTTGTCAGCGTGTTTAACAAAGCAGGGAAAAGGTCCATGGAAACATACTCATGACCACAAAGAGTGTGTGCATATGCAAATCTTGGATTCAATTGAACAGCTCGTTGGAAATTTTTCAGAGCAGTTTCATGGTGTTTCTGCAAGCTGTAGCAGTTTCCCATCGCACACCTGTAATTTAATTCAAATGTAAACAATAGAACAATAATAATAATTGATTATAAGAACTCATAAAATGGAAGCCTCTAAACCCTCAACAATTGCTAAGAAGCACACACCCAGACTCTATTAAACAAGGCAGGCAGGTAGAATTTAATCTCAGGCAAATAACAAGCTTTGAGAAACGCAGGGTAGTGGAATTAGTAAGATATACAAATTATTCCAGAAAAAACAGAGTTGACCTTTTTTACTACTTAACAAAAAGTTTGATAAATCTACCATGATTGAGGAGCTAAGCGGTCAGTTGATATCAGTTCTTGGGCCAAGTAACTCAATTTCATGTCTTCCTTTAAATGCTGCAAGAAAATAACAGCCATCAGCAAAGAAATTTACCATAAAATCAGGAGGTTTGATCAGCTAGAGGACATCCAGAGTGGTAAGGCAACAATATTTCAAGCAATACAATTTTTTAAGGATCAAGGGAACTCACATATAGAACAGTAGAGTAAACATCCATTCCTTCTAAACTGTAAGGAGACACCCGGCGGGCAAGACTAAATGCTTGATCAGCTTCTAAGTAATCCACAAATTCGAAATGTGCTTTTCCGATCTGCATTAGAAATATTTTTAGCATACTTTGTAGAGACTATGGAACAAGTTGGTACTCATTATCTCTTGCTCACAAACATGCATGCAACTTTCAAGCACCCAAGTCCTTCAGCTGGTAAAGCATTTCAAATCAACATGCATAAAATGTGACAAATTATAAGTGCAGAAATACAGTAGGCAAGACTCTTTTTAAGATTTCATTATTGAAAAGATGCAAATGAAGACTGCTTGTTCAACCTGGCATTAGACAATCGGACATAATAGAGGAAGAAAACAGTGTGTTGCACCAGAGGTATTACCTGGGACAGCACCCAGCCTGTATTATAATGCTTGTGTGGAAGTCTCAAATAGGTATCCAATGCATCCTGTAGCCAGAGGAGTTACTAAGATCATTGAACATGACCCAGAGATATGAATTCAAATTCTCTTTCTTTCAGATAAATAACCGTACGATTACCTGACACCTGTACAAGCAAGAAAGTCTGTAGCCTTCCCCAAGGGTTCTTAAAAGGCCTAATACTTCTGAAACACCACTTACAACTTTTGAGCCACTAATAACAACCCCGCCAACCAGTACATTTGCCCCATCTTGGTCAAGGGATCTACCATCACCAGAAGGTAATGAACTAGAAGTCACTGATTGCATATTTGCATGAGCATCATCAAATGCCACATTCCTTAACCTAAATAAGATCAGAATTCAAAGTTTCTAAGCATCAAAACAGTTACAATTTAGAAGCAAGTAGTTAATTGGAAGAAGGATTTCTGTTCCTATTCATCAGAATAGAAACTAAAATTTTAATCCAGTTCAATCAAATAACTGTTACAATTAGGTTCCCCAAAATGAACACATGAACAAACTGACGTTATTACCATTGTGCCCATCATTCATAAATCAACAACTATCAATTGCAAACAGAAATGAAGTGCAGATATCAGAGAACTAGTGAAGAATAATAAGATTCTAACCTTCTTCAATATTTTCATTTCCTCGTGACTGTCCTTTGCGAAGTGTCACGGTACGAAGAGCGACAGAACTCAACTTAGAACTTCCAAGGAACTTAGTAGAACTATTAGTCCCATTTCCAGCAACCACGGAGGTATTTGCATTCGTGTTGGCCCCAGAATCTCCAGAGAGTCTCGTACTTCGACGAGGACCAGAATCAGAGAATAGCCTCCCAGAAATCTGACAACAGAAAAGGATCAACAAAATGCTCCAACTGCGTGATGGGGGTGGGGTGAGCTTCATACTGTATAACATGCAAGAACCAGGATAATAGTACAAAACTGCCAGTTCCACTGGCAGGAAATAGATGCATCATATCACAAGTAATTAAAGAGAACATCTGACAAGTGACACCTATTTGAATAGTTCCATGTATGAAGCAAATAAAAATAATGCCATCCAAGCCAAGTACTTCCAGAAAAGAACCATATGTCACAGCCAACTATTATGATATTGTTAATTTACAGAATAGGATGCATGTAAATTTACAGAATAGAATGCATGTATGAATGTGCTCTATAACTTAAATTAAACAGTTCTTGCTGGTTAGAAACATTCAAAGCATGTAGCACTATAGACGCGCGTGCACACACACACACACACACACACATACATACATCATATATATTGATGATTAAGAAATACAAAAGCCATGCATTCAAATTTACCAATTCACCAAAGCTCTTAACTCAAACAAGGCATTAGAAAAGAATACAAAATTTACAGCCACCTTTACCTTTCGTAATTTTCCTTCATCAACAAACTTTCTTCGAGGTGCTTGAATTGTAGTGTTCACAACTGACCTTGGAGAACCATCAGTATTACCGGTGCTGAGATTGGAACCATTTGGCTGCACATTTCTACACAAAGGTGGAGGAGCTACACCTGACAACTACAAGAAATAGACGAATTCAGGCTGGTTGCCCTTTAATCCACAAGAAATTCTGATTCAATACGTTGCATTCCACATCTTACCTGTGAAACCATTGGTGAAGGAGTATTATAAAATGGTGAAGGACCACCATTTGGGGGCAGAGAAGCAGCTCCACTCGACACAGGTGCTCCATGATAATTTCCAGGAACATCTCCATGGTTATTGCCTTGCGTGAGTTTGACTTGCCTAGGACAGACGTCTTCAGAAGCAAAGTTCCGGGAAGAAACCAAATTATAATCCTCACTAGAAGTTTGCAAATTTGGGGTAGCAGAACCTTGATGTAAGTACTGCTTTTGAATACAAAGAGAAGCCACCTCACCAAAAACTGCAGTTGCTTCTTCAGCAGCACCTAAAATAATCAGACACAAAAGAACATGCATACGAATGAATATATGAGAACAAGCACTAAATGGTACTACAACAGGAGTACATGAAAGGAGGAATATTGAGTGAAACAAGATCAAGCCGAATCTAAAACAATCTGCTGAGCCATTTAAGTGACGTGGTATTCTAAGTCTAATTGCAGATTCAAAATTGAACTAAACTTATTTTACTAAAAATTAGTGAGATCAAAGATCTGACCTGCCTAGCATGGTAGCATAGTATTAAAAAAGAATACAGAACAATAAGAGTAATTTGTTAGACAAACCTAATACACTCAACTCCTCGTATGCAGCCCAAAGTAAAGGATCTATAGATAAAGCCAGCCTAAAATGATGAATGGCACTTTTCTTTCTATCTGTGTACCTGAAAAGGAGACAAGTCCGAATTTGGATATCAGAACTGTTAGAAAATTGAAAAATATTCCCACTGTAGTAGTGATTAGAAAAGGACAAGTCAAAGCATTGAGTATTAGATTCCTTCATTATAGAAGATCAACTTAAGATTGTGCATCTCTTGTCCACCAAGCCGTGAATTAAGCAACATTACATAAAAGAAAAGGAGAAGAGATGCACGTCAACCCAAACCATCTCAGGTGAATATTCTAGGCAATGTCAAAGCAAATATCAGGAAACGGCTGGAAAAAAAATTCTCCTTAAATTCTGTCATATATTCCACGGTTAAAGAAAAAAATAACTCAGCTGACCTGTAAATAAGCCCAAGAACATAATGACCTGCTGCACCATTTGGGATCTATTCAGAAAGAAAATGGAATTAACTAGATTTGCAATCCCAATAATAATGTGAAAGCCTCAAAAAACTCATATGTCCCATCACCCAATACCTCTCCACCAGGTTCATTAGCATGACATAAAGCTGCTTCAGCTTCACTAAGTAGATCCATCTGAAAGCATGATATTGCAAACAAGTAGCGGGATTGGGCGGTTTGTGTTCCTTCACATAAAGGAAAAAACTTTAGTTTAACAACAGGATAACAAACTAGTCATGATAATTTGGAAAAACCTATGACTAAATACACCAAAACAACTTCAAACACTTCAAACAAGATGATACGAATACTCATGCAGAGTAAGCTTGATTGTTCTGCAAGTAGCAAGCAGCTAACAACTGCAAGTTCACCTACATATAAGCCAAACGATTATATTTTAGTTAGTTGCGCACAGCAAAAGAACCCCGCTTAAAAATATAAATAAATGATCCAATTTAGAACCCTAATGTTATTACTTTATCAAATTTCACGACCACAAATATATATTCTCTAAAAAAAAGAGCACTGAACCCCAAATCAAAACTAATGCATCCTGAAATAGTTGCCAAATTCAAATAGAAATTTGAAAAATAAACCAAATCAGAAAGTAAAGATTAATACCGTTAACTAACACTAAAACAAGTATAATCCAAAGGGGAAAAGAAACAAAATTAAAAAATCGACTAATCGCTAAGAAATTATAGAAACAACATGCAAAGTCGATCTCGAAAATCCCACGAACAGATTTATTTATTTATTTCTCATTGAAACCGATTTTAGAAACCCAGAAGCGTTGAAGTTCTTATTAGAAGACCGAACGGAGAAAATTTTGAAAAAAAGGAAAGGAAACAGGTCAAATCTTCATTCTGTTGTGGGGGAGAGTGAGCGAGTTACCTCGGAAGGGAACTCAGCGCAGAGACGTTCGCAAAGGAAAATGGCGTTTTTGAACATGAAATGGCGGAGACTGTTCTGAACACGTTCTGTGAGTATCGCTTCCATGGCTTCCAAATTCGGTTACCCAAAAAACATAGAAACAGTAGGAAATATGGAGAGATGTTCTGGTTCTGGTTCTGGTTTTGGGGTTCTCTTTGCTTTAGGTTTCAAAAATTGAGGGTGGCACGTGCTTTCTTCTCTCTCAAATTCAGCACTCACGTGACTCACCTTTCTATTCTACGATGGAAACCGGGAATAAATTTGTATTCCAAATTCAAATCCAAAATTTTACACATTCCTTCTTTTAGTTTTTAAGTAATATTTACTTAGGGAGTGGTCCCAACGGCCAACGTTGTTATCTTTAGATATGAATTCGAATAATTTATTTGTACATTTTATATATTGTTAAAAATTTAAAATTAATAAACAATATTACCCTTTAATCGAGTAATTTTTTTATTTTTTATTGTGCTTTTTTTACACATCTTACTTAAAAAATCTTAAAAAATTGAATTTTAAACTCTAACCTTTATTTTTTAAATTTTAAATCATACTCCATACACCCTAAAAGATACATCATACCCTAATTTCCTAGAACCTACTACAACGCTTAACCTATAACCTTAAACCCTAAACTCACTAATTTAAAATAGAGGTACTAATTTAAAATAGAAACACCAATAGAAGCACGATTAAGAGGTAGATGATTTATACCCTTTAATCTAATATTTGTTTTGGGTAAAAATCATCTACCACTTTTTCATGTCTTCTTTCATGCCTTATTAAAAGAAATTAAAAAATTCAATTTTTAACCCTAACTCTTATTTTCAATATCCTAAAACTTACATCATAAAAAATACACCCTATCCCTAATTCTCAAAACCCTGACTACAAACCTTAACCTTGAATCCTAAACTCTAACCTTCTAATTTGAAACAGAAGCATAGGAGGCATGAGAAAGAATCTTAACCTTAAATCCTAAACTCTAACCTTCTAATTTAAAACAGAAGCATAGGAGGCATGAGAAAGAATCAGATGATTTTCACCCATTTGTTTTTCACCAAATACATTACTTTCTTCACAGGAAAGCAAGGACGGATCAACAATTTTAAATAAAAGGTGTAAACTATTAATAAGTATATTAAAAATATAGAGAGATAAAAAAAAATGAATTGTAAAATTAAATTATTAAAAAAATTTAAGTGGCATGGCTAGAAAGAATTATCAATTTGGTTGAGAATTCTAGATAAATACAACCATCATATTTACAGCACCAAGAGTTAGAGCAAAATCTCATGGATGACAAGCGGTCACTGCGTTTCCATGGTTCTCTCGAGTGTTTCAATGGAACTTTCAATTATATCAGCAATTCAACCATGGTTTCTATCTCTTTTCTTTATTTCCCAGTTCGAAGAACATAAAGAATGAAAGCCTCTTCATCTGGCCTTTAAGTGAAGAACTCTGCTGTACCAGACTGACAGAAGGATCATATGGAATAAGTCGTATTTCACTGGCTTTTTGTGCCAAAGGAAATGCTGTTGCACCAGCAGTACTCTTGTGTGCATCTCCAAATACTTCTCCTCGGGATAGAGAGTAGAGAGTAGAATGTTTCTCAAATCCGGGATATCTTCCTCCTGAACAAAAGCAGCAATTTCTCCAAATAGTTTTGGGTAGATTTTGAGGCTACCGCTTCGCGATCTGATTAGGTTGAAAACCAAAAAAATGAATCTGCCGTTTCATGAACGTTTAGATTTAGTGCTTGGTGTAAATTCCCAAGTAAAAAACAAAAATTAATGAAACAAAAGAATATATACATAAACCCTAATTTTCTACCTAGGGTTTTATGATAAAGTCATCAATTTATGTATAGCTTTATGTAATCATTAGGATTAAAGAGATTAGTTGTCTTTCATACACGTGGAAAGAAACCCACCGAGGCTGCTCCATTAACGGTTGATCCAATGATTACGTTAATTGAACTAAAACCAAAGCATATATAATTCCTGGAAACATGTTTTCTCTGAATTAATCGCCTAAAAATGTTAGGGTTTATACATGGCTGAGTGGCACACGAAACGTGCATCTATAGACATTGCAGCTTTGGGACTCAATAGCAGTGAAATAATCTGATCATGAGATTTAGATAAAATGATAAGAATTTTTTCTGTATCTTAACCGGTAACCAGAGGTTTAATTTACTTGATGAATTAGTTATTGAACACGTTGCGATGGATATCATACGGAAATAATAAAAAAACTACTGGCACTTCTCTCTGTCATGAGTAATGTTCCTTGATATTCTTTTCGAATGAAATTCAATTAAAGGCCGATTGCTCGATTATCTTGAAGTTGAAATTCTAAGGTGGGAAAGCAGAATGCAGTTCTAATCATTAAAATAATAATACTTGATTACAATGACAGTCTGAGCTCCAAATCAAGCTCTTGTGTGTCACTTGATACAGAATTCTGACTGCTGGATCCCAATGAGTTGCTCCATTTTGGTAAAGAATCCTACATATTCAAATAGAGAAAAAAGGAATTAGAACAGATCTTGAAGTATAGACCAAAGAGACATTCACAAATTTCAATAATTTGATGTAAAAGACAACCTCAGCATGATGTAGGTTTAGAAGTTGTCTGGTCTGGTTCGGTTGAGCAAAATTCCGAGTACTGTGTAAGATGCCATTGCCGGGGTTCCAACTGTTGCAAATGATTGGAAACATTAAACCCCAAACATAAATGGAACAAGAAAATAAGCTTAGATCTGCTTCAAAGGGAGGGAAAAAGACAGGAAAGCTTAATGCATGCACCTTGATGTGGTACTAGCTTGGAAGTCACCATATCTGATGTTTGGTCTTGTTTCATATTCCTCAAGCCCCATCTGAAAACATGTATATATATCAGGTAAATTTGACTGTACTTCATATGCAACCAATCCAGTAGGTGTAGATTTTAGTGCTTGGGGAAAATTATTATCTAGGGTTAGCATCAAAACTCGGATGCTGTGATCATATTCATGATGGTGAAGATGGAGAACATACATACACATATATTTCAATATACACCTAAATTCTTTATATATACCACGAAGGTTTCACCTACCATCATTCTGTGGTGGAAACCATGCGAAGTTGATGAAGATAATGCCATAGATGAATAAGCTGGTTGAACTCTCATCTCTTCCTGCATGTACACAACCAGTTTTTTCATCAAAATTTTCGCACCAACTCGAACATAGACGAATACAAAATTTTATGTAAATGGATAAAGCTATTAAGAAAGTATATTTAAAACTAAAGAGTGTGTGAAATTAAATTATCAATAAAAAAATATAAAAAATATCTAAATTATATATTAAAAAAAAAACACTAAAATTTATAGGGGGGCTACCACCCCTAGAGCACTACTCGGTGGTCCATCACTGACCTCAAGTAGAAGGAAAGAGTGGAATATATACCGGGTTGAAATTTGCAGGGAAAGGTCCGTGAAGAGAAGGATGGTAACTAGAACCGGCCATTTGCTCATATAATATGATCCTCTCCAATTGAGCAACACCAAGCCCTCTCTGTGGTTTCTTGGTCTTGTCTGAATTACTCTTCTTCCCTTTCTTCGATGATGACGACGAAGAAGAAGAAGAAGATGCTCCCTTCTCGTTTCCAATGTTTGGTTCTCCAAAATGGCTGCTACCCATCTTCCCTTGTTTACTGATCTTAATATTATGTGGAAGAAAGATACAAAAACAGAAACAAAGAGAATAAGACGACAAGATTTGATATATAGTTTAGGTTTTCAAATCCCAAGCTTTGTATTGCAGCAAACTTTCTGGCGAAAGATTGATAGACATAGAGAGAAGAGAACTGCTCCCTTCTTAAGCAGAGTGCACATATGTGATTTTTGCACCGCTGGATCAGATTTTGTAAAGATTTACAAGAGATACAGTATATCTTGATATATTTACATAGATTTTGTATTCCTTATTTTCCACAACCTCACTTGTGCCTCAACAACTTTTTATTATTTATTAGAAAGATTAAATAATAATTACTATATGTTTAAAAAACAAAATAATAGTATATAAAGAACAATTTTAATTATAATAAAAATAATTTGAAAAGGCTATCATATTTTTAAAAAAAAACTATTATCATATATATCACGATTTTTATAAATAAGTTAAAATTAATGTATCATAAATACATATTTAAAAAATCATATTACCCCATCTCACTTAAGATATCTATTATTGGCTTTTTAAAAAAATATTTTTTTTTTAAAATTTGATTCTATTTATACTAAATATTTTAAATAATTAATTTTTATAAGATATATATTTAAAAAAAATGATAATTTTTTTAATATTTTTTATATTTTTATCAATAATAATTTAAAGAATTACTACGTAATTTTAATATTTATATTTATATTTGAAATCAAAACTCCATTGTCATTTAGTTAAAAAACTACGAAATAAACCATATAAAGTATTTATTGTTTTGGATTAAACAATAAATTGGAACTTATATCATTGGGATTTGGTGTGATATTATGAGTGTACTGGGGTCGGAGCAATGGTAAAAAAAATAAGATATAGGAGATGTGAGAAGTAAAACATTTTTTTAATTTATAATTATTCCTTAATTATTTAAATTTATTATACTAAATTAAAATAAATCTTATTTTATATGGGTTAGTGTTATAAATACACCCGTCTCTTTGGGCACGTGCAACCCCCCAACAGTGTTGCATGCAAAGACGATTTGTCAACCAAATATAATCCCTTGGAAATCGATTTGTCTGAAATTATTTTGAATAAGGAAATCCGTCGAGTTTGTAAGGAAAAAAAATCTTATACAAAGATTGATGGTAATATACCAAATTAAGAAATGCTTGGATTAATTATACAAGTTGAGCATAAATATTGTAATTAGGGATAAAATTAAAATTTGAGATTAAGTACAAAACATAATTATTTAAAAAAAATAAAAAGAATACATTTATAAATAAAAATAATTTTAATTTTTTTTATAAATTATAAGAAACGTCAAAAAGTTCATGGTGTTTTTAATAATTAAATTATTGTTATTTTTAATTTTTAATTTTTTTTCGAACTATGTAAAGTAAAATTACTGAAATCAACCCTTAATCTTTCAGTTTTTTATTAATTATTTTTGAAATCTTTTACTTTTAACTTTAATGAATCCTTAATTTTATGGTTTAATTACTTCTGAAATTTTATTTGCTTCAAAATGATTTCTAAATTCTAACCCATATAATTCCATCCAACTGATCCGTGGCATGAAAATCAAAAGTTCAGATTTTGTTAATTATATTTTATAAATACAATTGTTAGGTACCAATCAGACCATTCTGATTTCCACGCATGGGAGGAAGGTGCTGCAAAAATCCAACACCTGGCTTCTCAAGATACGGCGGCAAATCATCCACCTAGGGAAGAGTAAAAAGTCTGGGAAATTCATAATCAATGATTTTTAGTTAAAACCGATCATGTTAGTTAAAGTTTACTTTGAAATTACTTTTAAAACGTAAATGAAAAGGACGAGTCGTTTAGTTTAGTTGGTTAAAAAAGATTATTATTTTTAAAAGTTACGGATTTGAACAGTATTATAATCATTATTAATTAATTTAAAAAATATATCAAAATAATAACGTACATATAGTTTTATGTTAAAGACAAAATAAAATAATAAAATATTTAAATTATGTAAAATTATTTTTTAGAGGGGGCGATCGTCACCTCTACACCCTTCGGTCCATCTTGGAAGGAACTCTCAATATCGAATTTAAACTCTAATAGATCAATACTTAGACAATGTCTATTATTAGTATAACATAACTCATGTTAATCTCATTCATTCATTTCACCCATCAAATAATAAAAAAAATTATAAAATTAACAATTCTTATATCATGTAATTGGGTCCTAACCTCATTTAGTTTTATATTAATTTATAGTTATTGACGAGTGAAATGAGTATATAAGATGACAAGTTGAAAATAAGGACATTTCTAACACAAAAAATATAAATATTTAATCACGTCTATTCATTATATTCATATTTTAATATAAAATTATATATTTTATATTATATAAGTGAATTTCATCCGTCTCGATATAAACTAAGTCTTTAATTAAGAAGCCCAATAACTAGGCGAGCATACAGTGTGAAATTGAACTAAGGACCCAATTCAGGCGAACATGCCATGTGAAATTGTAAAAAGGACCCAATTCAGTATCTCATCAATATATACGCCTTTGGTGTATTACCACTTAATCAGATAACAACTCGACTGATAAATATTAATATTATATGTTGATATCTTTATTTTTCATACTTTTTATAATCTTTAAATAAAACTATATAAAAAAAAAACTGAGAGTCTGTTCGAGGACTACATAGTTATTACAGGACAATTTAAACAAAAGTATTGTGTTACCATACCACATGACCGGTTGATTAGGTAAGTTTTTTTAGTTGGGTTCAACGATCAGAAAATATAATTCGATTCACATGATTTATAATGGATGTGAGTTTAAAGGGACTCTAGATAGGTTAATGGTTGTAGAAAATTTTCCAAATGAAGATTATCATAAAATTGTCCTTATTATATTGAAAGACGGATTATAAACAGTTCGACAACCAATTTATATAAGAAACAAACTAGGCTTAAGCAGAGACACCAAAATACTTAGACAGAGAACAACAAACCCGGAAATTAATGTCTTAAAATAGTCTATCTTGCCTACTGGCAGTAGCAGTCCCTTAAACGTTACATGAAACATACTTTAGCAGCAAATAGAAGACCCAGTTCTGATAAACAGTCAAAGGATTTTGACATTCAGATTTCAGATCTATGGTAGCAAACTTCCATCATCTGCTGCAGTAGTTACAGCGATATTGAATCGTCTAGGTACGATTTTTGCACTTCTCCATAGCCCTCGGGGCTGTACAATGAAATAAAATGAAGAGTGTAAACGAGTGTTTGTTTCGACTTAAACACTGCCTTGTAACCAAAGGAACAGGGTTTTCGACAACCAGAACTAAACCGAATATAAATTAGAAAAGATGACTGTTTAGAATTTGAATGAATCGGCAATCAAAAAACAAGTTCCTAGTCTTACTATAGCATACCTAGACCGATAGCCTCGGTACTCTTCATGATCCTCAACCTCTTACAACAGTTGGTAAACATCCTGCAATGGAATGGGGCACTTAAATTAGTGGGATATTCTTGCATCTCATGAAACATTTACAAGGTTAATGTTTGGATAAATCTTAACTAGACTAAAAATGTATCCCTAATCAATAAACTCGAACGAAAAATTCTGATTAAGAATAATCATCCTGTGAATGCTCCTTCACAGAAGGTATTTAACAGAAGTTGCAAATTAACTTACTCCCAAGGAACATCACCGACCAGCATCCAGTCACCGTCTTTATCTTCATAGGTAAGTACATACTCGGAGCCGTGAAGGAGATCATTTAATCGACTCTCACTTAGCCCATCCCGGCTAGAAACGCCATGAGAGCCACACTGACCTGAACCAGCCAATTAGAAACCACAAATTAAATACTTTCAGAAGCCCATACTACTTCAATCTAATGCATCGATCATTACATCGCATGCAGACCCCTTTTGAGCAAGCAGCCAAGCATGTTGATTTTTCACACAACTAGGACAAACTGGTTAGAATTTTTTAAGGAAACATTATTACCAATTGTGAAGCAGCTGAACATCTTTTCGAGTGCCGAGGAGAACTCTTTGTAGCCGCCATAGATCTTGAGATCAACTTTCCTCAAGTATGGAGCACCATCCATACTAACTTTGACATACAGACATTGCGATCCTAACTTGGCTTCGCCGTTATTGTCGTTCTTTGGGGGATGGGAAACCATTGTATTCTTCCGGAATGATCGAATTGGTGGCCATCCGACTACCTGTGCCCTGCTAAAACATAAAGAGAAAAGGTGAAGGACTAGATTTTTCCTACACTGAAAGCCAAAGAGTTGAATGATTTGTAATTGAGACCAAGACAACATGATAGCAACAGAGAAGACAAGTTCAAACACCAGAAAGTCATGAGAACCAACATGAAGTTCAATTTGCAAGAAAATTTGCCCTGTTAATCAAAAGTTTCAAACTTGATAAAGCATGTAGATGAATGAAAGAATAAATTCTTCTGAATTTACAGTTTTTAAAAGCTTAATTCAACTGCTAGTAAAATGTTATCAACATTTCTCTATTGAAATATATCAAAACTGAAAAAAAAAATATGAAGGAAATGAAGCAATATAAATTTACTTTGAAGCTGGAGCAGTATTCCCATTTCCAGCAGCTCCCTGGGACTTCTCCTGAACCACCAATGGCTTCTGAGCTACTCCCTCCTTCAAAACTGGACCACCCAAACCCGATTCCGACCCAGAAAGATCATTTCCTCCATTATTATTACCACCACGTGTAGGAGAAAACAACCCTTCAGATCCTCTTCCACTGCCACCGGAAAAACCCCACTTCCCGCCACTGTCAAGTGCATCGGAAAACCCCCTTTTCGCTCCCGACACAAAACTCTTCAGTGAAAGCACGTTTTGGTCATGATCTTCCCTCTCCGGTGACTCCGACCCGGGTAAACCGAGTCGCAACTCAGTATCTTTTAAGCGTAAACCGCTCTTTTCAGTATCATCAGAGCTTTTCTCCATTGAAGGAAGCGGCTGCTCTGACAAACCTATGTAATCATGCTCTATGGGCTTAGACATCAACAAGTAAAAGAAAATATCAACCACAAAACAAAAACAAAAAGGAGAATTTTTTTTTTTTTTCCCTTCTTTAAGATCGAATATTGCTAGTTTGATCACCAATCAAAGAGAAAGGTGGTTCTTCTTTTAAGCTTTCGGCCATGGGGTAGTCGCTTTTGTTTGTATATAAAAGAAAAAGTCTATATTCACTCTCGACAGTCCGCACCGTAAATCGTAATAATGTTAATATGTAGTGAAAATCCAGTTAAATTATAGTTTAATTGTACTTTTTTCACCAGAAAAGGGATTCCTTTATTCTTTTTTAAGTAGAATTTTAAATTTTAATACAAACGGTTATTTTGTGGGGGAACCACTTCCGACACAGTCACGGGAAAGTCTTTTTCCTGGCAAAGTTCCCCTTTTTCTTTTAAACCGTAAAGTTGATGAAAATACGCCGGGTGTATTAATATACACCGTCATTAATTTGACATGTCAATGGATTTAGCTAAAGTGCGCCTTATTTCAGACAGCATATGGACGACACGAGGGGGAAAACTACAGGGAATCGGAAGAAAAGGAAAGGACGATCGCTGTTTGCTGCTTTTGTTGTAAAAGACCTTACTCTTTAATCGCCCAAAACTGCTCACATTTTTAAGCGAAATAAATAAATAAATAAATAAATAAACTATATAAATGATCACTAAACTTTTAAATAAATTCATTTCGGTCATCATATTTTTAAAAAGTATCATAAACACCCCGAAACGAAATCAAACTCTCCTAACCTTAGGCTTTGATTTGATTAGTTCCCCTTCGTATAACGGTGTGCTCGAGATATGATATCATTCTCGATGAACAAAGTCTCCTCATTATTGAAATTGTTCATTCAATCATTAAATTGTCGTCATCGGAATAAAAAGATAAAAACTCTTTTTTTCTCTTTAAATTTTAAATTCGTTTTTCTTTCTTTCAACTCTCGAATATTTTCTCCTTTTGATTTTCGATAATGATGGTTGTCTGCTTGTTCTTGCTTTGGGTATAGACGGTAGTTGTGCTGTCACCCAACCAAACATTTTCACTCCCCTGTTTCTTTCTCTGTCTTTTTTTCTTATGATTAAACCTTAAGCTTTTACAAATTCTTCTGTATTTATTTTAGTTTCTTTATTCATATCATTAAAATCTTTTCCTTCTATATCAATCAGTCAAATGTATTTGTTTAAATTATGATTTTTAAGAACAACAAAATTAATCTATGTTTATACGTAAAAATTAAAAAATTCTATGCCGATAAATATAAAATATTTTTGATAACATTAATGATTGATTTATAATTTTCATAATTCAAATAATCTATGCATAAATTATTACTAATAGGATGGTCTGTAGACTGTAGTTATTTTTATTCTTATGAATGTAAGTGGTCCCTTCTATATTACCTTTGCAAATTGTTTTTTGCTTTTTGCTCATTATTGATTTTGCTTTAATTATGTGCTAACCACCATGGATTTATTATTGTTATTATTATTATTTGATCGAAACCGCCGTGGATTAATTACATCTAAATATTGATAAATGATTAATAATGTTGTCGGAGATAATATCATAATATATTATGCATTGTATGATAAAAGTATACCAAAATCTTAATTGTTTTTTATGAAAACAAGGAGAGATGATGATGTAGAAAATAAAAATAAAAAATTGTCAAGTTTATTATTCGGGAATAATTTTGAAAAATATTGTTATTTGAAATTAATTTTAGGATTTTAAGGAGTTTGAGAAATAATTGAGGAAATAGGCCAATTGTTACAGTAATAAAAGGATCTCGCCCCCTTCTCTT
Organism: Abelmoschus esculentus; assembly: GCA_035048815.1. Taxonomy (NCBI): domain Eukaryota; kingdom Viridiplantae; phylum Streptophyta; class Magnoliopsida; order Malvales; family Malvaceae; genus Abelmoschus; species Abelmoschus esculentus. Next base: position 28,763,865 of record JAUCBN010000002.1, read on the forward strand.
GGCGAGGTTTTCTCTCTCTTCCTTAGTCAACCGAATAAATTAAATGGATCAACAGTACCTCATCATCTCTTCTTGGCGTGGTTCAGGAAGAGAGAAGACCTCGTCAAGAGAAGGTGACGAGGTACTTTTATTTTTATTACTGTAGCAATTAGCCTACTTCCCTAATTATTTTCTAAACGTCTCTATAATACTAAAAATAAACTTAAACACCTATATTTTAAAAAATTAGCCGTCATTCGGTTAGGTTTTTAACGCAGGATGAAAAAAAATGATTTTGATAAGAATGGTAGTTTGATGACCACTTGCATAATTTTCCTTAAAATAAAATAACCTAATTTAAATGTACAACACAAAATATAAAAAAATATATAAAATTCAAAATTAATGTACTATGTTAAAAAATATATAAATAAAAAATAAAAAAGTTAATGTACTATGATAATATATATATATATAAAAGAAAAAACAAAGATATGAACGGGCAAGAATTTAACTGATTAATTAAATTCTAAATTTTAATATATTATAAGTATTTTTGTAATGTACATGGATCTTCTTTAAATTCACCCACTGTGTCCTGGTTTGTCAACATCTTGGACTTGAATAAATGAAGTTCCCGACATAAAATGTAGAGTTATTTTTCTTATGGTACTGTCTGATTTTTATGTATATATTTTATGACAAAGTAAAAACAAAATAAAGAAATTAACATATATTTTTTTAACAAATCTGCATGTGTCATGTCGAAAGCAACGTAGAAACACAACAACGACAAGAAAAACTTTAGAGCTGTTCAGCATATGAAGAACAACACAAGCTTTACAATTGCAATTAATTACCCATGGGAATGATAAATGTAGGGTTTTGTTATATTTGGAGTACTATAAGTTTTGTTTTATGATAAATAACGTAATATTTTTCTTAATAACTACAATAGAATAGAATGATAACATTTAAGATTAATTTATGCTTTCTAGGATAAGGATGAGTAAAAATATTAGCATGGTGTAGTAACTTTTAATTTTGAGTCGTTATTGTTTAATAGTATTAATTTTTAATATTACGGTACGATTAAATTATAATATTTTTAAAAATAAATAAATATTATATAAATACGTTATTCGAATTTATACTTCAGATAAGGGTACATGGTTAAGAAAATAATGGTCTAAGCTACTACTAAATACTAGTCTTCTTATCAGCGTGCCACACAAGTCCACTAACATTTTGCTTTTGTATCATTCAGTCCACTCACTTCAGGTTTTCGTTGTAAATTGTAATCCAGATTATGACCAACCATAGTGTTTGACAGAAAGACTTGAACTTGAAAGAGATGAAGGTAGGGATTTCGAGTTTTTTTAAAATTTTAATGGTTTAAAAATTAGGTTTATATTCAATTATTTTTAAAAATAAAATTAGGTTTAAGAATGAACTTAAAAACTTAAAATGACAGTTTTAACTTTTTTTTTAGAAAATATAGAATTAAAAACATTTTAAAAATTAAAATTTTAAGCTCCTCTCACCCATTAGCACGAAAAATTATTAGGTGAACCTTGTTCACCACGTCATTCATGGTCCCAATTAATCAGGACCGTTGATCTCAATTTTTTTCAGGTGAATCATCACCTCATTCCTACATGTACTTAGTGGACGGGTAGTTATTAAGTGGTTATTTAAAGATCAACGATCCTGATTACTTGGACCATGAATGACGTGGTAAACAGGGCTCACCTAATAATCTCTCCATTAGCACCGCTCACTCGTGTATGTTTTAGGGTTTAATTGTCGTTATTTTCCACTTAATTTTTGGCGAAGTTTCATCGAACAACATCCAATTGATATTTATAAACCCGACTCAAGAGTTTGATAGTGACGTCAAACTGACCCTTAATCTTTTTAACTTTAAGTTTTTGTTATATATTTTTAAATAATTTTTAATGTGAGATTCTAAAATAAAATCATTCTATTATTTAAAATGTACAAAAATACTTTTTTTTAAATACAATTAAAATTTTCAATTCAACAATTAATATAGAACTAAACAACACTAAATAATGTGATTGGTCAATGGTCATGTCCAATTCTGATCGAATGTCTGTCTCATTGTTGCTGAACCGACACCTCAATGTCCAAGAAGACTAATAAACCCACTAAACATGGTGTGTTAATTTGATTTCAAGTTTAACCATGGGGTAAATTCCACCGAAAGGGGGTAAAATAAGACCTTTAAACCAATGTCTAAACTCCAAATATATAAAAAATAATAAACAATGGCTGTCATAATCGGACCAAAGACTTTCTGGTCAGAGATGGGGGACAAGATGAATCTTGAAAGCAGTAGGGTTGGACCCCATGCAGGATTTGATTATACATACATATGAGATAGAATCACAAACACTTCCCTTAGTCTCGAATAAACCATCGTACGGCTGCAAATATCCGACACTTGAGCTTTTAACATCGCTGCAAATCAAGTCCATCAACCATGGAACTGCAACCCTACCACCATATATATGACCACACATCAAAGATTCTCCGGCTAAAACAAACTCATCAAACCATGAAAATGGTTTCAGAAGCCTCTGTAAAAATTAGTTTCAAATCCCATGAACTGTGGGGAATAAAACTTGCAGGGTTAAGTAGCATTTCATATCCATGCACAGTCACATCTAAGTGGCGCCATACGTACCATTTACTGAAACCAGTAGCAGTAGCAGATAGTAACGGATCCAAAAATATTTTTGAGGGCGAGGGGTCTTGAAAGTTGAATCCTATCCTTCATCTTCACAGCTTTTGTTATGTGATTGAAAACTCATATACATTGGTTTATTTAGGTTATTTAAGTTGATTAATTATAGCAAATGACCCTTTATGTCAGTGGCAGCTTTCATGTGTAAATCATGAAGCAATAATTGGTCGGAACGTTGACAAAAAGAGCGCGCAGTAAGAATTCAGCAGAATGTAAATACAATACATAGAGAAAGTTGTAAAAAAAGTGGAATTCCCCACAGTGCAAAATGATCCTAGTTTGAGTATTCATTAGTCATTACTGTACTTTGTTACTTGTAATGTGTGTCTCCACTCTCCAGAAGTCTGAGAGAGTCAAGTAGTTTATGATAACAACGTTTAATGCATTATAAGGTCTCTTTTGAAGAGGTACAGACAGGGAAATCTGTAATCAGATTATATATATAAATGCTCAGAAACTGGGTTGACATTTGAACTGCAAACTCTCGGAGATGAGATGACTCACCAACCCTATGCTTGTGAGGTGTCTCTGCATGCAAAGTGTCATGTCTCATTCAGGTGATCTTTTGATATTGTTGAATTTGCAGGAGGTTGTGTTAGGGTTTGATGCATTATGGTACTCTTGTTAGTGGAAGTTATAGTTGGAATCCTTTTGTGTGTAATGAGTGATGTGACATTTGAGGGTTGTGGCATTTCAATCTCATGATAAGATTCATATGTTGGAAGACTTTGAGCAGATAATCACAGGGATAGATGATAGATTTTATGGCAAAGGGCAAGTGGAATTGACATTGAAAAACATGAGTGGGTTCCCAATTCCTTTACTTTTTTTTAAATAAAATAAATTCATATAAACCCTTAAATTCTAAATTAAATCTTTATATTATTATTTTCTAAATTAAACTATCATAAAATTGAATGAAGTCCATTTGAGTTATTGGGGCCAATCATATAGATTGGACATGGGTACATCAACATGGTCCAACAGAGTCCCTGGATCAAACTGTAAGAGAATCATCATAATTCATAGATCGAGTTAATGACAGGGAGGTAATCGGTAAAATGTACCATAGGACCATTTGTTTAGTCATAAGATAAGAACCTAAACCAGTAAGTCAGTAATAAAATGTAAGAAAAATTATATATTTGATATCTTAATTATTCATATGATTATGTTTTGGTATCTCAAGTATTATTTTAGTAAAATAATATGCAACGTTACGTTTTTGTTTTATTTTAATATTTTAATTTTTAAAACTAACAAAGACGATAATATAATTTGATATAATCACAGTTTTAATCAAAAATACTTTTATACATTATAAATTTATTATAAAATTCATTAATTTAAAACATAATCATAGTTTTGATAAAGTTTTGTTTCATCTCTCATATTCTCGTCAATATCCTAATTGTAAAGTTTTAATCATTCAATAAACTCCGTATTAACCTTATTGATCTGTAAAATCTAAAAATTAAAATAATATTTAAATTGATTTAATTTTAGACTAAAAATATTATCAATCTAAAACACATCATTATTTCCATTAATTTTAAATGATAAAAATATTAAAACAAAAATATATAATATTTGATATTATTTTATAAAAATAATAACTGAGTAGCAAAATAGCAACATAATCATAATTATGGCACTAAATAAAAAATTTTCAATAGTAATGAAAAAAACACATGCCGAAAATCAAGGACGAAGTCACGTTATAGTTGGATGAAATAATTTTCAACCTTCGAAGATTTTTTTCCTATTTTTGTTATTTTATTTGAATTTTTTAAAAATTATTTTTTTAAAAATTTGTTTTTATACTTTTAAATATTTGTATTTTGCTCTCAACACCTGACTTCGTCCCCGAAAACCAAAACAATAAAAGAAACGGGATAAACACGAAGTACCCGTTCGAAAGAGGGCCCCATGTTTTTTCCCCTGCATTTAAAAAAAAAAAAAACTTTTAGATGTTTGAACTTCGAAATTTATCGATATGGCTGATAAAGTGCTGTAACACCATTGACCACAGATGAAGATGATTACTTCTCTCGCAAGCCTAATGTTCTCTTCTTTTTTTGTTTTTTAATAGATTTTTTCTTGAAATTACAACACCTATATCATTTTCACAGTCCTCAACTCATCTAGAAATAACCCTTTCTTCTCTCTGTTCTTGTTTAACTTCTCTGAACTCTGAACCAGCTTGCTTACTTTGCCTCAACTTTCTGTATATTGCTCTGTTCAAGTTGGGGAAGCTTTTAAGTTTTAACAACACCATGAGTGCTTCAAAGTTCATTAAATGTGTTACTGTAGGAGATGGAGCTGTTGGCAAAACATGTATGCTCATTTGTTACACCAGCAACAGGTTCCCAACTGTAAGTTACCCCATTTGCTTAAAACACTTGCTTCACTTTCATTTTCGCTTGCTTGTTTTTGCTTTTGAGTTACTTAAATACTAGGGTTTTTGAAGCTCAGAAAAGGGTTTAAACACCTCTTTTTTCAGGATTATATACCAACTGTGTTCGACAATTTTAGTGCCAATGTGGCTGTGGATGGGAGTATTGTTAATTTGGGCTTGTGGGATACTGCAGGTATATAAATCTCAGTTCTTCTTTGGCTGCTTGCTGAGATTTTTTTTAAGATTTCATGATGGGTTTTCTTTGATGTTCTATTTCTGATTTTTTGCCTCTTTTTTTTTTTTTTTTTCTTTCTTTTCATCTGGTTTAAAAAAGGCCAAGAGGATTATAGCAGGCTAAGGCCACTGAGTTACCGAGGTGCAGACATATTTATTTTGGCTTTCTCGTTAATTAGTAGAGCGAGCTATGAAAATGTTCTCAAGAAGGTACTTTCTTCAATGCCAATGGTTTCCACTTTTAGCTTTTCAAACAAACAAAAAAAGAAGGTAAATTTAGATTATGTTTGAAAAAAGGTGGACTCTTTTCAGTGTCCTAACCTTTCCATTTCATCTGTTCACAGTGGATGCCGGAATTGCGTAGATTTGCACCGGACGTTCCGATTGTGTTGGTTGGAACAAAGTTAGGTATGCAGCTATTTTGAAAGTTTGATCATATGATGCTTGTGAATTTTGTTTGAATGTCGAATTTCATGAATAACATCGAATTGTGTTTCTTTCTATGTAAATCAGATCTTCGGGACAATAGAGCATATCTTGCTGATCAAATGGTGTCTAATATTATAACATCTGCTCAGGTATGCATTTCTTAAGTTCAACCTTGTTCGAAATTCATTTGCCGGTACTATTTGCCTCTTTGGCATGAACACAAGTAGCTCATGTGGATCATGCTGCTTAGGGAGAGGAACTGAGGAGACAAATTGGTGCAGCAGCTTATATAGAATGCAGTTCCAAGACTCAGCAGGTGAATTCTTTGTCATTATATTAAGGCTTGCACCGTTGCCTTTTCCATCTTCGATCTTTCCACTTTTGAATGTTGTTACGTAAATGTTTTAACGAGTGCAACTTTGTTGATTGTTTCAGAATGTCAAGGCTGTTTTTGATACTGCAATCAAGGTTGTTCTTCAACCCCCAAGGAGGAAGTGGCAAGGAAGAAAATGCGCCGAAGGTCTGGCTGTTCAATCATGTAAGTAGCTCATTTCTTCTCTTATAATACTTTTGGTTTCCATTATCTAAAAGAAGCATTGCCATTCAGTTAAAGTTACAGAATCCAGACGGTTTTTAGATTTTGGAAACGAAGTTGATTGGATTAGAGGGACTGTGCCCCATAATATGTTCTTCAACACCCTATTTGAATGTGTTCTTCTATCGGATCAATCCAGTAAAAGTTTTCCATGAATTAAGATCGTTCTTCACTATTATACTCGTACAAGGCACCCCTGTTTGTCAGTTTTGTAGCATTCAAGCAGAAAAACAAACAAAACATCGATGAATATGATCATTCTTCACTATTTACTTATTTGCTATGTATTGCAGGAGTTTGGTATGTGGAGGATGTGATGCCTGAACTAGGACATGGAATTTGTGGATTGCTAATCATCGACAGCTGATGAGCATCGTTTTCGGTTACGACAAATTCTGCTTCCTGACAGGGAATTTCATAACATGTTTTTGATGTTTTTTCACGGACCTGATGACATGTTGTAGGCCATGAAACTGACTGCAAGGAGGATAGAGGGAATTGTTCACTCTCTCATGAATTATTATGTTAGTATCACTCTTTCTTTTTGTGGTTTCTGCTGAAATATTACTGGAAATATGTTGTTAAAAGTCATCTACTGGTTAGTTTTTTAACCCTTGAATTCAGCTTCTACTCTCATAAATAGTTCAGACAAGAATATTACTGATTATCCATTTTTCTGTGAAGAAATCAACTGATCCATAGCTTCAAACCGTGGGGGTTTTGTTTGTAATCTGTGTTGAAATGTCCTGTAACTTAGAAATCATTTGTAGGTGAATCACATGCGATTTAAAATCAGATATCAGCTAAATCAAACATGAATTAATCAGTAATCTCAGGTGGATAAACGCTGCCAGGTAGATCATAAGTTCTGTTACTGCACATGGAACATTTTGCTTCTGCTAGGAATAGGACGCATTTTATATCAATTTATCTTGTCTTTTTTCTCCGATGTTAATGAGGGTCGGTAAAGACAAATGGATTACACCAAGCTAGTGATTGATCTGCATAAATAAAAGATTTGAATATTCATATTAAACGGAGTTAAATGAGTTGAGTTAAATTTAAATATTGTTAAGTTTGATTTAAATTTAAAATATTTAAGATTAAATTTGATTTATTCGAAAATTTGTGAGTTTAAAATTATTAAGTTTATGATTTTTAATTGAGTTTAAAATTATTAAGTTTATGATTTTTAATTAAACTTTAATTAAATCGAATTAATGATACGTCATCTCACTTACATCCCTGATTATTACATTAATATAAAGTGTAGGGCAATTTGGCAGTGCCTGATTTTGTCAGTAGGTGACTACTATTTTTCCCGGTAAAAAGTGAATAAAAAGGTAAGAAACATAAGATCACGGGACTGCAATGCTTTTTTGTTACTTTCCCTCTTCTTCCCGTCCGTGCCCAGGGAGATTTATTTACTAAACAGATTCTTTCTTTAATAAATTTATATTGTTTCTTTATGCAGCTACTTGTCCTTTCTGAATCAACAGAAAAAACACAAAACTCTATCTGGAGGAGGAACTTAAATTGTGGGTTCATAACAAGAATATCGATACGGATAAAACAGGAAAAAAATGGTTCCTTTCCTCCTAATCTTAACGAGTTTTTAAATTTGACTCAGCTACCCTATGCTACTAACCAGTGAGTCAGTAGGAAACTAAAAATATGCATATTACAGAAATAATCTCTCCTCTGAAGAAAGAAGATGATTAGGGCCATGGCTTTCGTTTTGACAAATCTCTTCAGGTTTACTTCAAAATTTCTTGTTTTTGCAGGTTGGGGGTGGGGGTGTTTTCATTGAACAAAACTGCCATATTAATGCTTCTTTTTAATGGTAATAGGAACTGAGAGATTTACGGTCTCAGCTTCATTACGCTGCAGATTACTGTGAAACGACGTTTTTCAACTCTAAAGAGAAGGAAATGTAAGTTTTTCTTTATTTCTACGCATTCTCAGAATCTGAAGCCAAGCTCTTTCATGCTTGATTTCGTTTGTTTGGTAATTTTCAGTGTGCTGGAAAACACGAAAGAGTACCTCTGCAAGGCACTCGTCACCTTTGTTGATCATCTGGGAAACGTTTCTGCTAATCTGAATCACTACGTTTCCCAGACTGATTCATTTTCTGAGGCTGAGCTCCGCATCAGTTGTCTCCAACAAGTAAGTGCCTATTTGATATTTCATGTACTACGAACAAGGATTTAAATAGCGGTCGTACACATTGTTTCATGTTCTACCAGAGACTTCTCTCGTGCGAGCAATTTGCTCTCAAGCTTGCTCTAACCAGAGTCCAATGGAACCCAGTTTTGCCGAGACATCACCGGCGATACTTATTTCCACGTAGTTATCTGAATCACCTCTTTTAATCATGTTTATTATAAGCTAATTCTTCATGTTAACCATTTCTTGTTTCTGTTTTTTTCTAAATACTGATAGCAACAGTAGAAGCTATGGAGAAATCAAATGAAAACATAAGGTACCATCAACACTGATTCAACCTTTCATATTTATAAACATTGGGTTTATGGGTTTTAGCCATTTTCAGGGTTTCCATTGCTGCTAGTCCTAGTCCTGCAGAGTTCATAAACAAGCATGAACTTGACACGGATGGAGTTCCCCTTTTCTTCTTCACTTGTACAGACAAGCCTTCACTATCTAAGAATCCATCCGTCAGATCTAATTTTGACGAAAATGACTCTGATTCAACATTGGGTAAAAAAAAGAAGAAGAAAAAACATTTTTTTTTTATCGAATTTCATTTAATTTCCTTCAAGTCTCTGATAGATTGTTGGTCTGTTTTTTCATGGCGGGTTTCTTTTCCCAGTGCCTGTTCGTGATGGCCTCTCGATACTATCAAAGGGTTCAACTTCAAATCCTTCATTCCATTTCCAGGTGATTTTCAACTTTAAACAACATGATAATGAACAATTTCCACAACTCCATCTGCATCAAATTAGTTTAAATTTAGATTTGGTCTGGTCGATGGTATGTTTTGCAGCAAGGAAATAAAAGACACGGACGCAAAGGCTTGTACAGGAAAGCATTGCCAAGTAGTGATATCTTAGCTTTCTTTCGACGGGCAAGAAGATCAGCTGCTTGATAAAAATCCTCAAAGGCAACCTTCCGCAACTGGGTTTCGTTTTAGATTATCATTTGATTTGATGTGCTAAACAACTCGTATGGGCTAGTTGGGATTAGAGTAGAGGGACGTTATGGAAGATTTCTTGTAATATATACATGCTTTTACTTAATAAAAATATTTTTGTTTGAGTTCGAGTTTAAAATTATTTTTTTTAATATTTTAAAAATATTATTCTCTTTTCTATCGTGATTATTCATCATATTCAAATTAACTGTTTTTAAAATATTGATCGAAATTATAGTAAATAGAGATTAAAAATTAATTTTTAAGAAATGTTACGGATGCTGTGTTTGAATGAAAATCACAGATTAAAACAAATTAAACAATCTTGTTTGTTGTCTGTTATTCTTATAATCTTATTATCATGAAATGATTGCCTTTCTTCTTCTCGGCTGATAAACAGTGAGTTGAGAGAAAGGCTCGAACCGAATTTGGGTTCTTTTGGTATTCTCAAGGGGACTAGCAGCGGGGGATTTTTTTATCCAGCAATGGGAGATGACAAATCGCCGATCCCGATGGCTAGTAGAGACCGAGAGCTTCTGATCCCGGTCGTTGATTCCGCTCATGATGATTCCCCTAAACCTTTTCCTTCTTCCATTCCTACGCATCACACCGGACGCGAGGTCTCTCTTTCTTTCTCATTTTTTGAGAAAGATCTTTTTGGTTGTTAAATGGCGTTACATTTGTGATGGAATTGGATGTTTCAGATTGATATTGAGAAATGATTCACTTCGGAACAGGCAGGACATTGAAATTTCTTGTGGTGTAATGGGATTGCAGAATAATTTACTGTACCTGTTGTTTTAGATCTCTATTTAAAAAAAAAAATCGTTACAGGACGATAAGACCATTTACGGTGACAGATCCAGAAATCTCATTTGAGAGTTCAATTTTTTTCTTCTCAAATGAGTATGTAGATTTTCATTTTTATTCGATGCACACTAAATTAGTTTTTTTTAGAAAAAAAAATTAACATTAAACTACCTCCCAAATGGGGCGCAAATTCTCTCCTTCATGGCCATTTGCGTCCTCCATTGACCGTTTGGGAGATATACTAAAGATTGATGGTTGATAGGGTTCTGTCTGAGATTTGTGATAATGGTTTCCTAATTCCTTCTCTCTAAGAGGATTCGAATTCAAATGCATTGGGTATTTTTTTCGCCCTGAACATCTAAAGATTATTGTAGAGACTATATTTTTTATATATTTGTATCAATACCTGTTACAAATGCCCTTGGATAACTATATGATATTGAATTGTAGAAACCGCTCTTGAGACTTGTTACCACTATTTTAGATGGCTAAGAAAATTATTATGGTTCCTAATGACAAGCTTTGTTTGATCCAGACCTTTTACAAAGTTTTCCAGAGCTGGGCTTCAAAGAAATTCATGAGCGGATGGTATGCAGCCTTCTTTTTCTTGTTGCTTATGGTTTATTTACTCATGAGATGTTTGTGAAATTATCATTTGTATGATATTAAATGATTTGCGTATTTTATTCTTCTATTTAACTTTTCTTTGGTCCTTCATCTTGAGTGAAAATGCTTTCACTAATGCAGTGAGCCTAAATATCTTTGTTTAGCTTTTCACTTTTAGTAATGATTACAGCGACTTTTAGAACTGAGTTAGCTGTTAAATCATGGAATAAGAGATAAATGTACTCGTAGATGCCTTGAAATAGTTTCCAAAATATCCTGCTATTCTAGACACAAAGTGCTTGGTGAAAAATAATCATTTCAGTGGAATAATTTGGATGCAATATGCCATTCTTTCCCTGCCATTATTCAATAAAATAAGTTTCTTTGTTCACAATGGTTTTTTGGAAAAGGTATGTTGGAATCTTCATTTGAGAAGTGAAAAGAAGTGAAATTGGTGTAACATATTTAATTTTGTATCCAGACTGATACCATCATTTATTTTTTATCCTTGTTTCTTCCTTTTCTCATAAATTTGGTTGGTTGTCTTGAAATTCCTCTGCTACTTGTATATCATCTTACAAAATCACAGTTCTTGGCTTCGTGCCTTAATGGATTTGTGCTAATCTATTATTTGATGAACTCAGAAACCTCAAAGATATATTTCTAACACCGAATGTATTCTCATGGCATTTTGTCTTATCAAATCTGTATTGTCATTCATGATTCTGTTATTAGTAGCAGCAGCTAATTCATAATTGTTTTGCAGTGTCATTCTGTTTCCTATTGCAATCACTTTCTACATAACATGGTGGTTGTTTCAAGTTGTTGATGGCTTTTTCTCTCCAATTTATGATCATCTTGGCATTGATGTATTTGGTGAGCATTTCACTTAGCAGCTAAAAGTATATTTTTTTGGCTTTCCCATCTGGACCTGTGAACTTGTTTCATGATACTTTTTAAATATTTTACACTTTTCCCCTTTAATTGGGATCTTGGAGTTTGTTGACTTATTTTATCTATCCTTAAGGCTTCTGAATAATGTCGACAACTTTGCCCCACAATTTTTATTGAGAGAGATGGTGGAAATAACCGTAAGAGCTTGGATGGTATTTTTATAAGACTGGAAGATTCCCTTTTTTATATCTATCATTCTTTTAGAAGTTCTTCTTTTGGCTACTGCATGCATAATACTTTTTAGCATGTTTCATATGGAATTTCTTTTAACCAGGCTGATAGTATTGGAAATAAATACAAACACATAAATGCAAGACATTTTAGCATAAGAGAAGTGCTTATTAGATTGTCGATTTACACATTTTAAATGTGAGATCTTACCAAATATGGTATCTACTGCAATAAAGCTGAATTGTCTTTTCACAAGGTGGCCTTTGCATATAAATGATCTACCCTTATCTCCTGTATCTAAATATTGGTCATTTTAAGGTCTCCTTATGTTTTCTCCTCCTTTTACTTCCTGATAGGTCTTGGATTTGTAACTTCTATTACATTCATTTTCTTGATTGGGATATTCATGTCATCATGGTTGGGAGCATCTGTCCTGGGCCTTGGTGAGTGGTTTATCAAGCGGATGCCGTTTATTCGCCATATCTATAATGCCTCCAAGCAGATTAGTTCTGCTATTTCACCAGGTGTGTATTCTGCTGGTTTTCTTCCTCGTGAAATAAATTAGTTTAGTTAATCATTATTAAAATTGGCTTTAGGTAGCAACAATGTATATGCTACATCACTGTTATGCTTTACATCTTTATTGCAATTCAGATCAGAACACACAGGCCTTCAAGGAAGTAGCGATTATAAGGCATCCACGTGTTGGTGCATATGCATTTGGGTTCATCACTTCATCCGTTACTCTGCAGGTGAAAAGTGAAGCTTTTGTTCCCAAACTATCATTTTGGCATTCCCCCCCTCGTTTTACATGATTCCCTGTTTCATAATCATCATGCTTCACAATTCATATGGTCTCATTAGCATACTGCCTGCAGAATTTCTCCGGGGAAGAAGAGCTATGCTGTGTCTATGTTCCAACGAATCATCTTTACATTGGTGATATATTCCTCATTGATACGAAGGATGTTATCAGACCGAATCTATCAGTTCGTGAGGGAATTGGTGAGGGTTCCTCTTCTTTTGTTGTTTGGTGTAATTGGTTTGAAATTGCCACTTAAGATGAGGATTGTTTCTTTATTTCTAAGTGCTGGAGTAGTATGAAAAAGGGAAGAAAACAGAATGAAGCGAAGGCTTCACTATAACTTCCCCTGCTTCAGATTATGCTTCTATCTTACTCATTCATCTATTGCAGAAATCGTTGTGTCCGGAGGAATGTCAATGCCGCAGACCCTATCAACACTATATTCACGATTGCCACTGGAAAGAAGTATGTCGACATAAGCTGAGATTTAATGTGACAGTTGTAGAGTTCTTTATTTATTGGTCCCCCCCTTCCTGGTTTGTGATTGGAGTCATCAGAGTTCCCCACGCAAACAATGTCTCGGTAATGCCGGATTCATAACAGGATTGCAAGTTTTATATAAACTTAATGCCTAACTCAATTGATTCATTCAAGCTCTGTGGTTAAAAAAATTATGTTTGCTATTTGTGACTTCTGTATGTTTGCTTGCATATGTAGTTGAGTTAAAATCACGGGGCAGATGCCAGCGAGGTAGGTAGTTTTTCTTGGTCTCTAAATCTAAGAGGATAGATGAATTCTTCATTCCGTACAACCCCATTAACAATAAGCTTGCCAATTGCCATTATGAACCTGCATCAGAACAAATTTTAAAATTTCAATATAATGAAACCAAAGTATAGATAATAATACGTCAAAGCAAAAGAAAATATAAAGCATCCGGGGAATTGTAAAAGAATGGCCTAAATTTCAATTAATACGTTGGTTTGTATGCAGTATTATTACTAAAAGTGTTAAATGAAGTACTCTTACCAGACTCCCGAGAAAACAAATAACAAACGGACTCTACAAGCCTGTTAGTAAACTGACTGTAGTGAAGGCCAGTGTCTCTGAGTTTGACATTATCCTAGAATTGAAAAAGCTGCACCCAACGACTTCGAAAGGAGTGTTTGTTAGCCCTTGTCCTGGCATTTCAAACAATTACAAGGAGGGAACTGGGAAGTGAAGATCTTTGATGTATGTTGTTTTGTTGCTTGGAAGCTTCCCCCACGCTCAGATACTCTGGAATTTCACAATCTTAACTTGGGGGGATGAGGCCAGAGGGACACAGTTATCGGACATGATAGACAGAGAAGAGGACTGACCCCTGGCTCTGGCTCTGGCTCTGGTGTTTATTTGCCCTATTCTCTTAGGCACAGGACAGGACCCTACCATTTTTTTCAATCAGGAGGAGTTTGAATTTTTGATACATTGAATTTAAATGGCTTTACTTTCAGGGTTAGATTTTTTTTGAATAATACTAATTAACTAATGTAATATAATACCATCTTACTCGTGTTTAAATGTAATTCAATTTTAAAACCATTCATCCATAAACTTATAGTCGGAACAATTTAAAAAATTAAAGCTCCTGGAAAGAGTTGACGACCCGTGAGCTTCATCCTTATCCTATAAATATAATAATATTAGTACAAAAAGAAGCCCAAAAGATAAAATCTTTGTCAACTTTAACACAAATGTACATAATCAAAGACGAAGAAAGAATTAACCGTATTATATTTTAATACATAAATCATATAATAAAATAATTTTCTTTATAAAATTTTAATCTAAAATTAAAAAAATTTCGTTTCTCGCTTATTTATATACAAGTTTCTGCATTCGTCTATTGCCACTCTCATTGAAAAAAAAAATTTCTCTCGGTCGATCGATCCATGGAAAATCGTTTCAAGCTAAGAATTCCTCGCATGTTTCGATCCTCGTTTAGCTCTTGTCGGACCCGGAACATCTCCGATGTCATTGAAAAACCCGTTTTTCAACCTCAAAACAACCACAGCTTCTACTTGGTCGAGCCATTTTCGTCGTCGCCACTACCCACACCTTCCATTTCAAAGGTCCGAGGCTCCATTAATACTCCTACAGAAGCTCTTCCCAGACGTAAATCATCAGCGCGTTACCCTCCTTTTATAGTCTCTGACGCTGATTTTTACGGCCGAAAGTGCCCGCCGCTAGCTGCCCCTGTGATGCCTTTGAATATATTCTCCGACTGTAAAGACTTTGATTTCTATGAGAAGAAGAAGAAGAGCCCACCCAGAAACAAAAACAAGAAGAAAAAGAAGAATAACCAAAGCAGGGTTCATGTTAAAAGCAGTCCATATTCACAAGAAAGTGCTAATCGTAATAATGATTATTATGATGCCCGGTGGTTTAGCAGTGAAGATGAAACCGAGACTCTATTCTCTTCACGGACTCGCTCATCGGATTCAACGGAGTCATTCCGGCAACATTTCAATTGCCGGAAAATGTGCAAAACTCGTCGGCGGAGAGCTAAGAAAAACATCAGTGAAATGCGTATGGGGGTTCTACCTTGGGAAGGAACCGGTAAAGTGAAAGACAGCTTCGCCGTGGCCAAAAGTTCTAGCGATCCCTACAATGATTTCAGGACATCAATGGTGGAAATGATCGTTGAGAGACAACTATTTTCAGCTAAAGATCTGGAGCAACTGTTGCAGTGTTTTCTGTCTCTGAACTCTCATCGCCATCACAACATAATTGTCGAGATCTTTACAGAGATTTGGGAGACATTGTTCTCTTAACTGCTCTTCAAATGCAGATGAACAAAAGCTGAGAACTTCTCTCTTTCCCTTGGTTTAGTTTAGTTATATTTTAGTGTTGTAACTCAGAATTAACGTTGTTAATTAATGTAAAATCCTTCTGAAATGAATTCGATCCACATTATTATTATCCAAACCAAACCATTTCGTGTCCTGTTCTGTTGGTTTTACATCAGCTCAGCGATCAAAGTACATGACTTGTTTCTGTATGATTTAAAGTTTTGAAGAGTGAATTTGATTGTTTCGATGAGCACCCGACAGTGGGATTCTTGGATTCAAACGAAGCAGGGATAGTGTTTGTTTGTTCTCGTGTTTGTTTGCCTTGCCAGTTGCCATGGACATATGACTGCTGGCAATGGCAAACAACAGTGACTGAAGATTGGGCAGTGGAAGAGAAATGGAAAATTTTGTTTCATTTGAAATCGATCGTATTGATATAATGATATTAATATAATATAAGAAGGGACTATATGATATAATTTTAAGTATTATTTTAATATAAATAATAAATTTGGAAGTTTATCCAAATATACTTATTTCATCCGTGACTGTGAGTGTATTTGTATATAAGAATAATTGAATTAGATTTATCTCATCCGTCACTGTGAGGGTATAAAATGATAACATGGATGTATAAGAATAATTGAAATGGTTGGACGATAATCTCACATCAAATATTAAAATTCGGTTTAAATTTGTTTTGGATTGAATCAGATTAATTTAGTTTTGATTTTGGGTTTACAGTGATTTCGGATCGAGTATTAAGCTAGATAGGTTGAGTTTCGGTTTAGTTTATACAGAAATGATTATTTTTTGATCGGATCAATTTCGGGTTAACGAGAGATCGATCGATTTTAATCAGGTGTTTGATGTATATATGACCTTATATAACTCATATATTTATATTTTTGATGAGTTATGCGACAATTCACTTCTTTTCTCTTCTTTCTTTTAATATATATTTTTTATTTTTATTCGGTTTCATCTATTTTTTAAAACCATTCATGATGTATATTTAAAGGTATTGGTATTTATTATTTAAAATTGTCTACAACTATTGTTGGGAACAAGACAAAAACAATCCAAATTCATGATTTGAACATTATTGGTTTCCATAAAGAAGACAATATTTGCCACTAAAATTGTAAGGTTACGTCTCCCTCTAATATTGACTTTTGATGTGTTCTTAAAAGCCAATAAAACCAACGCATACACAACACCCTAACATGAAAACAAATACAGTGTAGACTGTATTTGTATTTATAACTAAACAATTTTAACTCGAATCTTAAAAATATTATCGTTGTTATAATAACTACGAATCCAGAACATAAACATTAAAATTGACATGACCAGTTGACCACCCAAAAGAAATTCTAATTTTAAATTTATAGTATAAAGTTTGTGTTTTGAAATAGCTTCAGATTATGTTTGAGAAGGTGAGCCTGATAAGTCTCGTATTTCCCTGAACCAGGAAACGTCTGTTTCAGGTTTCAAAGATTGACAAACAGACAGACAGGTGATGGATGAAGGAAGAGAAACCCTGTGACTGGGACAAAATAAAGACAAAAGGGAGAGAATGAGAGCTCTGCAGGCTGCAGGCAGATGATAGGAGGTTTTCCATACGTGGGGGACTACTGGAACTGCTATTCTGCTTTGTTTTATATTTAGGAAAAATTACATAATAGTAGCTGATATATTCACCCGTTATTAATTTAATATACTAACCAGTATTTTTTATAAAATGGTACTTAATATTACGTTAACTTTTGATACTTTCATCGTTTAAAGTTAATAAAAATGATGACGTAATTTAAGTTAATAACAGATTTAGTTCAAACACTTATAGAATCTATTAATTTAATCTAAAATTTTATTATAAATTTAAACATTATTTTAATTTTTGGATTAAAATTATAAATTCTTTATTTTTTCTTCTTCCAGTCAAATATTTTTTTGACTTTGGGTTTAAAAAATACACTAATTAAAGACAATCAAAATTTTAAGATTTTGGTATCATTGAGAGGTTAATACCGAAGCTTAGCAAATCTCTCGACGAGAATATATATAAGTGATTTGGAAGAATTGATACTCTATGTATAAGTGTGTTGAACTAAAACTGTGATTACATCAAATCATATCATTATCTTTGTTAATCTTTAATAATCAGAGTACTAAAATATAACAAAAATATCCAAAATATAGCAAAAATATAATGTTAAATATTTTTCACTAAAAATAATAATTAGAGTATCAAAACCATAATATGAGAATAGGTGAGATACTACTCATATAATTTTCTCTTTTATTTTTCCCATTCTTCTGTCCTTGAACACTTGAAAGCTATGTTTCATAACTGATCAGCACACAAGAAAAGAAAATGGAAATGGAAATGGGTTTTGGAAGGGTTGCTTTCTCTTCACTTTCTCCTATGGCTATATATCAAATTATCAATGCCATTAATGAGCACATGGATTCTTGCAAATCCATCATCTTCTTTCTCAGGACATTTCCCAAGCAGTAATTGCAGTAGGCATTTCCCTAATCAAAGAATGTCTGGATTTGGCAGTTAGTAGAATTGCTTACTTACCCCCCATCTTCATTAATGGTCGTTTTTTCCTCTGGGTTTTTGAGCATCTCTCCCATTCGTCGGCTGGTGTCAATGCTTAAGCTAAAAGCTTTAGGGTAGGATGTATGATGTTTTGGGACCCATGGATGAATTTGAATGAGACTTTCAACTTAGCTGAAAGCCCATCCTGTGTGTTATGTCTGCTTTTGGAATCCTTTCTATTGGGTTGAGCAAAACGGAGAAATTAGAGGCTCCGTAGAAATATGTTGTGGTTGTGGGGGTTGTTTTTGACCCATAACGCAATGGCAAATGGGTATTGAGGCCCAGCACGGTGATGTTTAATGCAACTTAAATTTTCATTTTTAATCATATTTCATTCGGTGAATGTTTGATGCGTCGATTTTATATATTATTAGTGGACTAAATGATGATATAACATTAAAAAGTAATAAAAAATAATTTCAGATGATCCAAAGGGGTTGGTATATTAGAAATAAGACGGTTAGTATTGGCTTAAATTTATAGGACCACGAGCAATAAAGTCAGTAAATCCATCATTATAGTAATTAGTTTCAGATGGTCCAAATACACGGGTCTGCATGTGCACCATGGGTAAAGGCTCGGTAGAGCCGTACCCGACCGGCTGCTACTTGTCCGTCCTCGTGGCTATCACATGTCCACTGGAATCTGAAACATGCCAAGCCACTACCCTCATCTCGACCAGTACCATGTCACTGTCCTCCATCATCTTCCAACTCCAAACAGTTACCTAGCCAGCTGCAATAATACACAGGTTCATCATATTCTGTCTAAACCCTTGTCAGAGGCCTTCACCAATATCGGTCAATATATTAGTGGGAGAGGAAGGCAATTGCCAAAGGAGAAAGCCAGAGAAAAAAGATGCAGCTTTTCATTTGGAAACAGCACTTAGGACTTAGGAGGGTATATTAATTATTAAAAGAACCCACGGGAAAACAGAAGAGTCGGCAGAGGAGAATGGGGTTTAATTTTGCATGGGGCAGACAATAATTAGTAGGCCAGTGTTGATGGTCCTAATCTGGATTTTACAGTAAGTAGAATAGAAGCCATTGATGTTGATACTTGATGATGTTCTCTCATTCTTTTTGCTTCTCACATGGTTTAACCTCGTCTACTTTTTTTTAATAATTATTTGGAAGAAAAGAAAAATATCTTTAAATTCATCAGAGACCCCAGCCAAGAGTTTGACAGGGAACAAGTTCTGGTGGAGTCTGCTCGGGCTGTGCATTAGATAATGGGGATGGCCCTGCATTTTTATTATTATATTTTACACCAAATCTCGCCAATAACAAATTAATTAGCTCTAAACTAATGGAAATGGGTTATCATCTGCTCAGATTGACACCTGAGTCTCCACTTCCCATCTACATGGGACCTTTACACCATTTTAAAAGAAAACATTGAACTTTTTTTTTTTAGCTTTTTAATTCATTTTGTTTTCAGCTAAAGAAGATATAGTACTATATTAATATAACAGTGCATGTAAAGTGGTCCATTTTTAGCAGAAAGATGACCATTCGTTCCCTTATTGTATTCATTTAGTACAAATCATTGATGGGGAGCCCAAAATCATGATAAATGTGGGATTTTCAGTCTATTTTAATGGAAAACATGTCTATGAATCCTAAAACTTGAATTAAATCACTGGATTCATAGACATGTTTTCAATCTTCATTTTGTCTTTTTCTGGGGATTCACAATGAGTTAATAGAAGAGGGAAAAAATGAAGGGACTAAACAATTTTGGAAACTGGATTGGTGCATGCATATGAACAGGAACTAGGCAAAGCATCAGTGTTGTATGAACAGAAATGGTGATCTTGTCATCGGCAAATCATATGATCAGGAGCGAGCGGCTGAATATATGGCAATAGATTTGTGGTTTCTGGTTGCCATTGAAGCTCAATATCTTCAGCTATCATTTTGGCATCAAAGGAAGAACCGAGCAAACCACGCTTTGTAAACCCTACAGAGTACAGCCCACGTTCACCTTTCCACCCTCTCGGGAATGCCTCCCGAGGCATTCCGTCTTCTTCTGAAAACAAATCTCCTTCCTAATCAATGCAAAAAGTTCAAGTCAAAACAGTCTAAATATGTAAAATATTAATTCCATAAAGTTTGAAAATCAAATCTGGAATACCTTCAACCATTTGGGTACATTGCTTTTGAAACCAGTTGCAAGGATAATGGCATCAAAATCCTCCTTTCTCCCATCTACAAACTCCACGGCCCGGTGTGTTATTCGCTTTATTCCCGGACAGACCTAAACATTGAGCAAATTAAATTAAATTCGACTGTAGCTTCAAATGCAAGATTGGTCTGTCTAGTAGGGTTGAAGATTGCACTCAACCTTAATATCCCCATTCTTGATCTTTGCCAGTGTCCCAACGTCCAAAACCGGTGTCTTGCCGCATCGGCTCTTGAGCTCGAGAGGACCGAGTTTGGGACGACGGATGCCAAGTTTTCCGGTGTCCCCCAGAATGAAGCGGGACATCAGAAGTAAAAACCAATCCACGAGGCTTACCGGGAACCATTTGAGCAACCACATGGATAAACCAAAAGTTGATTTGCCTAGCATCTCTTGAGGAAGGACGTGCACCTGCAATATAACAGGCCATTTTATGAAGAAAGATTGTACTGCTACTAAATATGAGCCACAAGCCCACAACCAACTCACATACGATAAGAGTTTGTATTTTTCTGGGGGCATTTCACCCATTTCACTCGTCCTTATATTCAGAATCCGGATCTCAATAGTACTTTGCAAAGGTGAAAATGGAGTTTTATGCATAAAATTTAGAGCTACCTACTCTTGTATGCGCATGCAGACAGTTTCCAAGAAAGTTAAAAGGTTTACCCTTGTACTTTAATAACAGAACTTGTAAGTAAATAAATTCTAAAGGTGAAGTGATCGCAATCTTCCTAATTATTGGAGACTTGAACCTAATTGAAGAACATATGAAGGGACCAAAAACTGGAAAATTGCATTTAGGTTTGCTGAAAAGGATGAAGCAGGCTCACCGAATCTCGAACTACGAGGGATGGGCGGGCACTGCAGTTGCAGAGATCCAAAGAGACTTCCATGCCTGAATTCCCACAACCAACCACCAAAACATCCTTTCCTCGAAACAATCGGCCACTTTTGTACAAACTTGTGTGCATTATAGGCCCGCCAAAACCATCCATTCCTTCAATTTTTGGCACCACTTCATCAGCATTCTCCCCGGTAGCAACAACCAGCCACTGAGACATATACTCAGTCCCCTCTTGTTTCAGCCCCAGTGTCTTAATCCGCCAATACCCACAATGATCGTCGAATTCTGCACTCACTACGGTTTTATTGAAAACTGGGTCTAAACCAAAACGGTTCTTGTACGACTCCAAGTAAGCCATAAACTGTTTTTTTGTTGGGTAGGTCGGGAAATAAGCCGGGAACGGCATGAAGGGTAATTCACAGAATTGCTTCGGAAGATGAAGACGAAGGCGATCATATGTTTTGAGCTTCCACATGGAGGCGATGCAATTAGCCTTCTCAAGGATCAAACTAGGGATACCTTTTTGTTTGAGACAAGCTGCGACGGCAAGCCCTGAAGGTCCAGCGCCGATGATAACCGGACATGACACCCACCCACACCTTGCAAACGTGGTCATGATCATATTCTTGTTGAAACGATCATGGAGTCTTTTCCCTTGAACTTCCTCGGAGAAGTCCATGAACAGCAACAGAAGCAATAAAGCAAACAGTTTCAAGGATCAAGGCTTGACCTTTGAGGTGTTCAATTGGTCTAATTTAGGCAAATGGAGAATTAAAAAACAAGGTTAGAAGAGAAGCCCGACTAACGGTTTTTAACTAAAAACTCATCATTTATATGGTTATAATATACTACTCGAGTCACAGTTGAAACTCTCCCCTTTGCCTCCGGCTATCCGCTCAGCTGACATGGTAGTTTAATCTTATCTACAAACGGAATATTATCGGAAAAATTGAATTTATGTTCGGAATTCCGGCTCTCTCAATTTTCTGGAAGTAAGATTTGAAAGGAACCATGGTTCACCCTGGAAACATGGCTCACTCCATGCATACATATACATAAAGAGGTGGAATTTAAATGTAAAATTAGGTTTATATATTTTAAAATTTTCGGTGAATAAAAAATTAAAATATCGAAAGTTAAAAGTGAAATATTAACGGTATATTTATTTTTTATATAAAAATAGAAATTAATTCTGATTCAGTTTAATTTGTGTAATTATAATTTTTTTAGTTCAATTTGAATAATTATGATTTTTAAACTTGCATTGCATAATCTATTAATCATCTAAACACTTTTATTCTGGGAATGTTTTATTAATTACTGTGATTAAGATTAGATGCAAATTAATCTGGGAAATGAGTAAGACTAAAGACACGAGATTCCTAGGTTTTCCTAATTAAAACATAATTAATGAGTTTTAAAGTGAGTGTATGTGGGAGAAAAGGAATTATAAATTAATGATTTCAAAGGGAAATGTAAACGCTGGCATAAAACAAATGAAAAAGGAAAGGGATATTGTTAGGGGCTTTGAGGCCCAACATGTTTGAGAAAGGAGATGAAATTTGTTGGAAAATAGACACATCATCATATTCATTACTTAGTAAATTAATAGTGAATAACTTTTATTCTATAAGAGGAACTAAAATATTTTTTAAATGATAGCTTATTAAATTATAGAGTAATATTTTAACTCATTTATGGAATTAAAAATGTATCATATCAAATGATAATTCAAAAACAAATGAAAATTTAAAATATGTATTTTTTTCGTAAGACATTTTGTTTAGATAGAAATAAAAGATTTGATTTTATTTTATAAATTTTGACGGTATATTAATTTTTATAAAAATATTATTTTTATACTTTTAATTTTTTTATGAAATTTTAATAAATGAATCTCTATTAATTTTTCTTTTAAATATATTATATTTATAATCTTTTATATTTTTTTAATAAAATTTAATTATCGTCGTCAAAAAAGAATTTCTCATTAGAATTTTGCTAGCACAATCATGTCCCCTTTTGATTTTATACGTATTTGTTATCGGCCCGTATTTTATTGTCACGCCAAGACTCTTCTTTGGGTCGCAAAATCATTAACATTTTTCTATCATTTTGATTTAACTATGAAATAATACTTTAGTAAATTTTAAATTTAAACACACACACATATGTGGTAAATTATATTGTTAATATCAAATCACTTGAATTTAATAGGTTATTATTTATCATTGAAACTACTTGATAAGTTTTACGAATACTTATTTTGTGTAGTAGTATCTAATAAATTCAGATTAAATTTTGTAAAAATATATTATCTCCCAATCTACTAATCAGTAAATTTATTTTATATAGTATATATATAAGTTACAAATATAACTGACAATGCAATTATAAATATATAACATATCCAGAAAATTATATTAAAATCAATCATATAAAACCAATTAATATTGGATGTATTAGTAAGACAAAAGTAAAATGAGAAAGAAGGGCCCGGTCCAAGACAATCTTGAAAACACAAAAACAAGGTGTTTTTACTATTTATCATTAAACAAATAATATGACTCAGCTGCATAAATTTTACACATTTTATTTATAGCTGAAGGCCGAAGGGGAAGCAATGCATATAGTACTTACCAAGTATTAGAAGAAACCTTCAACATCAAATCAAAGGCATATCTGAATCCGAACCAGGCTGAATGAAAACTCCAGTTCCATTCTGTGTGTTAAATCAATTGCCTGATGATACTAAAACGTTGTACTCCTTTAAATGTTTTTGGAATTGAGCCAAGCGCGCCTGCAGTTGTACGATTCCTGCAGCCTTCTGTGAAAGAATGGTATTTAACTTAGAGATGTAATCATCAAGCTGATTGCCTGGTTGGTCAGCTTCAACTAGCAGATTCATTTCCTGCCACCAGAATAACATTCAGAATAAATGTAATCGGAGCCAGTAATGGAATGAGATACAGGCAAAGTGTACATATATACCTCCCTAACAAGCTCCATTGTGTCCTCAACTTGACTTCGATGAGCAGATACAAGATCTTCCTCTTCCTAGTAACAGAAGTGGCAAACTTCGTTATATGAGTAAATACAAAGCACGGAAGAAAAATCAGATGTCGAAATTTTGAATGATGGTACCTTTAACAAGGCACTTAAATCATCATCTGAATTGTTATAATCGAAGGTTGAAGGATCCACATGCTTCGTTACATCATCTTTTGTTTTCTGCAACATCTTTGGTTGCTCGTATGTCTCCTCGGAGTAATCAAAATCATCCTGGACCATGCTGTTTAGTCCACCTCTCTGACCCTTCACATAATCTGTATCCCTTCCACTAGGAACAGAATCCAGTTTAACAGATGTATCTCTTTCGGTCGGTTTGGACCACCCAAATCTGTTCTTTTCAAAAGGAATATCAGTTATGCTATCTGCAAATGCATCGATCGGTAAACATGAAGACAAGGGCAATGGGGTTGACTCCCTAAGATTTGATGACGAAGATAGCATATCCTTCTTGGAGTTGTTCCCTTTCGATAGGCTCTTCACCCTGGAATGCATGTACCACAGTATCGTTCAATCAACTGCACAAGTCACTTTTTACAATGTAATTCTAATTGCATAACCACATACCTATCAGCATATCTGAGTGTATTCAGGGTATGCTCACATGACCCTGAGCTCGGTGAAATACACGATATCATAACAGTACGCGAGTCACCAACAAATGAATCTCTAAGAACTTCAGTCAGCTTACTTCCTCTGAACGGAATGTGACCCTGGTCATTGTCAAGAGCTCTGATACATTCTTTTAAAGCAAGTAAACTTTTATTAATTTCAGCACCTTCCATTCTGCAGAAATATGAAATCAGCTTGTTAGGATATCAAGTAATCTAGGAGACTAGAGCTCTATTTTATAGAGATTCTGCTGGCACTTTTTTTTTATATTTTGAGTACAATTGCTTTCAAGAAGTATAATCCCAGACTGCATGGATTCAAAGTTTTTTTACCTCGTTTGTTTGTCATTGTCAGTTGTATCAGCACCACGCTCACTTCCAGCAAGATCAATGAAAGAAAGCTTCCCAACAGGTCTAGCAGGCTTCGGTTCACTGCCATCAGCTGATCTCTTGATGGCAAGCTGAAGAATAGCATGTGACCTTGAAGACTCCTCATTTGCTCCAGTAGTGCCGGTGCTTCTTGTTGCATTTCCTCTCTCAATTAACTCCTTTATTGTCTGAACATCCAACACCTTGTACTCTTGCAGACCCACAATACATACTTGTTGTTTACCGTCTTCTCTCATGCAAAGCTTTCTGCGAAAGGTAGAAATCCAATCACAAAATTATCTGCAATACGAGACTTGGTTTCCATATGGATATAACTTACTTCCGATCATTAAGGAGGTCAAAGACTTTTCCCCCATATATCTCAAAAAAACTGACAAAGAGTTGGAACCCTTGGTTCCGATATGTATGGTACATTAATCTTAATATATCTTGAGATGCTTTTAGAGGCAGTGGCTGCATTGTATACGTCTTTCCACTTCCTGTACAGAAAACATAGGACCAAATAAATGTAATTTGCAAGAATATAAACAGAAAAATAATAAGACATGGAAAGTGGAACCATATGATGATATGAATGTTATAAAAAGAAATTTCCGTCATACAGAATGCCAAGCAAAACTAACCTATACAAGATGTTATTAGAGTACACAAAAAGCACATTTGAAAGTTGTAAATCTTAGATATTTAAGAAATGGACTTCTTCTATCACGAATATGCAAAACAAGTTACCTGTTTGCCCATATGCAAAACAAGTTGCTTTTGTTCGATTGAAAATTAGTGGGACTATTGGCTCCACGGTCTCTGAGTACACCTGCCATAAAAGAAAATGAAATCTAGTGAATTTAGCTGAATAACACTTCAAAGGATATTCACTTCTCGTCATGTACTCACC
The DNA here is from genome assembly GCA_035048815.1 of Abelmoschus esculentus. Classification (NCBI taxonomy): domain Eukaryota; kingdom Viridiplantae; phylum Streptophyta; class Magnoliopsida; order Malvales; family Malvaceae; genus Abelmoschus; species Abelmoschus esculentus. The sequence continues at coordinate 28,790,202 of JAUCBN010000002.1, forward strand.
TCCTCATTGCTAACATCTTCATTCAGCACTGCATCAAAAAAAAAATCATGCTTCTCAACATATTCTGTCAGGTCAACCTGCATGTATGAATTATTACACCTCATGCGACAGGGTCAAAGACTACGTCTTGATCATTTATGATTAACCATGGAAGATGTAAACTGTTGCAGCGGGTGGAGATTATTATGAGTTTCTTAGGCTTTCAAATAACAAGTCAATTTGGATTATCATGAAAATTCAGGGCAAAGAATATTTATCCGTCGTTCAATTAAGAGAAATCTATTGAAAATGCTATAGCATGACACAATTGATCCATCAAGAGCTCAAGTTGACCAGATAATAAATCCAAATATCTGAACCATAACACAAGTATAGGGAAAAAAAAGCCCTGCTAACTCCTCACCTTTAGCTTTTTTTCATGAACCGTTAGTGCATTGGAATCTATAGTGATTATATCTTCTTCTTTCTTTGCTATTTCCTTTTTGTTCAATGGTCTCTTGCGAACCTGCATTGGAAGTAAATATCAGCCATTTTAACAATGACAAAAACAAAAGCTAGCAAGACATGGTTTCTTTACCAATATCAACTATCTATAATTAGTCTTGTTAGGTGATGATAGCTCACATCTATTTACTTTTCCTGGGGTCTCACATTCAGGTTTACTCATCACCAATTACCAGTAGGTTTCAGCTTGTAAGCTTAATAAGTCTAGTGTTCCTATATTCAAGTTGATGTCCATTGACTACCAAACGGTTTTAGGCTGGATGTTTAATAAGAAATTTTTTGCTGTAGCAAGAAAATTGCATGTCTCTCTGTGTCACATTGAATTGTATATAATACTCGTTCAGATCATGAATTCATCACCCAGATGAGCATTAAAGTTCCTAAACAACACAACTTCATCATATCTCGTGGCCCAACTGATGGATCAAATTGGGTACTGCAAACACTCAACACATTGAATTGATATTTTCAGTAAGATGTTAGACACAAACGAAAGGAGTGATTCAAGCAGCATACCACAACTTTAATCTTGGCAACATTGTTAGCTCTATCTTTGTCTACTGACATGCTTTTAAGAAGGCTATTCTCAGACATTCCTCGTGGCCTGTTTGGAAGCTTATTTGTAGGTAGATATGGTTCAGAATCATCAAAACTTTTACCACGAGGAGGTTTCTGAAGTCCGTATCCTTCATACAGATTAGGAACCTGCAATTATAAAAAGGACTAATACATTTATTATCCACGTAAAAAAACAAAGTAATTACTAATTAGGATAACGAATTTTTAAAGCCGTTATATTAATATAAACAATTTTTAATGATTTAAGGAAAATATAATGAAGCTATCTAATTATTAAGTACTCACTTGATCAACCAGAGGATCAAACCCAAGTACCAGACCTTATGTATTGATTAGCAGATAATATTTTATTAAAACAAAGTTAAATAATTAATCATTTATGCGTGAGAATGAAACCGGAAGCTATAATCTAATAGAAGAAATAGAGTAAAACCTCGGAAAGCAGCTCAGTATCAAATGAATGTAGATCCAGTAAGCCGGGGCTGAGCTCACTAGGCGACACGTATTCATCGTTGTTCTTCCTCAAGCTCGATGACCTCGAAGAAAGCGGCGGCGTCCCCGGCTCCGGTGACTTCCTGCTCATTCTTCCTCCGCCGTAGAGCCCGAACTCCTAACCAAAAAGCAAAAAATAAAACACATACGACGTCGTCATAAGAAATGCAAATGTAAATGTGAAGAGATAGAGATAGTGAAAGATCGAAGACCTGAGATGAAGGGAGATTGGATGACTGAAGCCATTTGGCGTTGAACGACGCGTCGATGAAGTTATCGGAGTATTGTCGTTGATGATGCGCGGTCGAATTAGATCTCGCCATCTGTCTCCCTACTACGCTCATTTTCTCTCGCCGGCCTACGATAACTTGGCAGAGTTTGTTCCACTGAAATTTCACAATCGAAACCAATAAAGAAAACGAAGAGAGAAGGGAAAGGTAACTAGAGAAGAGAAATGAACTCCAAGTGGTGGTTGGTGTGTTGTTTTGAAGCTTTCTTTCTTTGCTTTTTCTCTTTAAATTTTATTCAAACTACTAGTACTAAATTTGAATTAGAGAGAGAATGTGCATAATCATAGTTCATAATGTACTGGTTTTCGAAATTAAAGGGGACGGTATCGAGGAGAAGCAGCGCGTGCGTAACACGAGATAATACAGTCAATATATAAATATAAACCTTTACTTAGGTAACAGATTAATTTATTTGAAAATAATTTTCTTAGTTCGTAAAATTTATGTATTTAAAATAAATATAATAAATATAATTATTTAAATTTAAAATCTTTTAATTTAATTATAAATATATTTTAATTTAATTATAAATATATTATCAAATTAAATGACTCCATCAAATTAAATTGATAGTTCAATAACACATTCTACAATAAAATATGAACATGTTATTGTTAGATTTTAATTATATTAAAAAATAACAAGAAAAATATAACATTTATAAGATGAGAAAAGTTATTTAAGAGAAAAATGGTGATATTTTTTAATATTAAGAATTGAATTATTAAATTTTTAATTAGGATTAAATTGATAGATTATATAATTTTTAAGGGTTAACTATTTAGGAGTGGAAGAGGAGATTTTATGAGAAGGAAAGAAATACACATATGAGTATAAAACTCATCACCTAATAAAACATGAAAGAATAAAGATGAAAATTTTAACTAATCAGATAAATATAGTTAACTACCATTGAATATGGTTTAAGAAGCAAAGTGGCTTGTTTTTGTTATTAAACTCGTATTGAATGCATTTACCCATATAAAAATGATCTAAAATTATATTAGAGGTTAATTATTAATGAAGTTTTAATGGGATCATTTAATTATTAAAAATAATTAAACTGATTGATTAAACATTTAGATATAATTGTGTTATTCTTAGGTTAAAGATATAAAGGAACATTAAACTAAATCGGGATGGCAAAACAGGGTGAGGCGAGTTAGTTTTTAGTTTTAGGATCACCTTAAATTTGTTTTAAAAATTTAAAGTTTTAACCTGATTCGAGTTTAATATATTTTAATTTTGGATTTAACTTGATATAATAAAAGTATATTTTTTATCTGATTTCAAAATTTTAATAAAAGATTTAATTAAACTTCATTCACCATAAAAATTAATAAAAATATTAATATAATATATAAAATATATTATATATATTTATAAGTAAAACCAGTCGATAATTTTTTATTCAAATACTAAACTCGATTCAAACTTTTAAAAAGTTCGGCCCAATTCAAAAATTAAAATTAAAATGAACTCTATTAAATCATATCGTATCGTAACTCCTCGAGTTAGGATTTTTCCATCCGTAAGGCTAACACTAGAATTATCGTGTTATCCCTCAAAGTCAAAAGGGATATTTTGAAAGGAATTGGTGCCGGTAGAGTGGACCACGCTCACGGAACCGCGCGTGAAGGTGTCGTGAATTACTTTTAATAATTAAAAAATTCGTGCTGGCAGGCAGGCAAGGGTGATTTTGCGGGAGAGAATAGGGATATGCCAAAACGGCTTTGTTGGATTGGTAAAAAGCCTAAAATAGTGGGAGGTGGGGTCGATGTGGACTACGTTTGTCTGTCTGATACAGATTTCATATATTGGATAGGGGTGGATAAAAAATTCAGTTACCATCTCGAATTCAATTAAATTCAGTGAATTTTTACTTGAAATTAGTTTGAGTAAGACTGGGTTAGATCCGAAATTTAGGTCCCATTAATAATTAAAATCGAGATTCAATATTAAATTTTTAAAATCGTTATTCAGTGGGTACTCATTAGGATGAAAACTAATATCAAGTATCCGATATTAGTTTGTTAGATAATGTTTTTTTTTTGTTTATTTTTCTCATCAAACTTTTTCTTTATGTATGAAAATTATGAGTATGACTCGTTTCAAAACTTTAAACTTTAAGTTACAATATTTTAATTTTATTATTTAATATTATTATTGATAATTAAAAAAAACTCTTGTTATTTAAATTTTCTTAATATTAAACCAATTGATCTGATAATCAATATTGATACCAGCTCTTACTAAAAACGAAATCAATTCTTAAAATTTAAGACTTGATGTGATTAAGATCAAGATTGATTTTAATTTTCAAGAATCGATGACTATTAAAATCAATTAATCTTGATCAAATTAGTTGTATACTCAATTTTATCAAGTTCACCCTAATATTAAGGTCATTTGATGTTGTGGACAGACTCTTGTAGGTTGCATAGGTTAGGATTGACGGTGGACGATGTGGAGTAGCAGTCTGCTTCAATTTGGTTGGTCCAACCGTCCATGACCATTAAGGAAATGCAATGACCCTTTTGGGGAATAAAGAAACCTAAATTCAATGATAGAAATAGGAAAAGGAATAGGAGGGAGGGAAAGAGACTTTTGAATTTAATTTGTTGATTAAATTAAAGATTAAGTTAATGGGAGCATTACTATTTACTACAAATGGGATTAGGGAGGGAAGATTTTAATTTGAATTGAATCTGTCGGTGGATCACGCAGAGGATTTCCATGTCCAGACGTTGTCTATAGGACAAGGATGTCGGTTGATTTTATTAATCAAATCAACACTAGTCAAAATCACATCTTTTAATCCAGGTGTTACTTCAAGTAGTAAATAATTGATTATTATTATTTATTATATAAATTTTATTAAAATTTTATTTATTAAAAATAAAATGCATGACACAAATTATTTCAAATTAATTAAAATAAAATTTAAAAAACAAAAAAATAACAAAAAACACTCTACTTTTATAATCATATAAAAATTTATACATCAACTCTTACAATACAAAAATTAAAAAAAAAACGTGTTGTATATATTCAACAGTAAGCTATAAAATATCATTATTTACGTAATCGTTATATGATTTTTCTATTAAAAATTTGATTATCAAATATCAAACACATTAGAAAAAACAGGTTATTAAAATATTAATGTTTAATTAACTAGTTTATTCAATAATTATATAAATCTAAAACAAATAATATTTATCTTTTCTAACACTTTCAATAATAATATTTAATATTTTTTATTAATCAAATATATCTATATTTCTAAGACAGATATAGAATTTTTAAGACAATTTTTTTATTAAAATAGCTTTCACAATAATCTTTAACAACAATAAATAATTGTCATTTAACGTATGTTTTTTTAAAGATTTAATTTAATTCGACTCTAAATTTAACTACAGTTTGATATAATAACCAAGCAGACCCAACAAAGAACTATGAATAAGTCCTATTTGGGACAATTGATGATCTAAAATGGCACTAAATGCTAAACGAAGCTTGGGAAAGAACTATAAATAAGCAAGTGGATTGAGCCACCTACAAGTAATATAAACCCATAATCGCTTAAGAGGCTGAGCCACAACATGTTAGAATTATGGGCCATTGGGGATTTAGGGTCGAGAGCACACAGACAGAACCGAGACGAGCACGAGTCGCAGATAAGGCGGTTAACTCGGTACTCCATTTTAACTTCTGTTTTTTATGTTCTTCTCTAGGGAAACTGTTGCACTTGCCACCAAGAAACCAACCATGGCATCGTCCATCTGCCTATCAGTATTTCCACCTTCCAAAAACATAGCTTCGGCACCATCCACTTCCAAGAGCCGCGGTTGCAGATGCTTCCTCGTCGTCTCCGTCTCTAAGGGTCATCAACGGGTGATTAAAAAGAGGCTTCAGGTGGTCTGTATGGCTCCCGAGGAGGAGAAATTGACGCGTCGCAATCCCCTCGATTTTCCCATTGTAAGTTCATTCTCTTTTTATTCAGATATTAGTTTCATATTTTTTGAAGAAACATGTTTTTTTGATAAATAGGTTATGTATTTCTGGTTTGGTAATTGATTTTCTAAGAAAGTGTGATCAAACATGACGACCTCGGTTTACACTTTACATGGTAGGAGTGGGAGAGGCCAAAACCTGGGCGTAGAACTGACATATTCCCTCAGTTCAGCCCTATGAAAACACCTTTACCACTACCAATGCCATATGATCCTCCTGAAGAAGAGGAAGAAGAGGAAGAAAAGAAAGAGGAAGAGGAAGAACCCGAAAAGGAAGAAGAGCCCGAGAATCCCGAAAAGAAGTCCTGATACTTCAATTTTGGTGTATAAAATTTCCAATGATGGTTGCCACTTCTTATGTGCTACTGCTTCAGATATGGAGTAGATAAGTTGACATAGTCATATATTTTAGAACATGGTGTTGAGTGTTATCTCCATATTCGAGTTGAGGGGATTGTGCAGGCACCTTATTAGGATTTTATTTTCTTCTTTAGGTTAATGTAGGGAAATTAAGTCCATCTTACTGATGTAGGGTATTATAGTTCACAAGCCTTTCTGAATTCTGATATTAATATACCTTTTGAATAATTTGTTCTTTGTTTTTATGTTCTTGTTCATTTGTTGGGAAATGAGATTCAATGTGCCATGTCATGGTCATGAGTTTTATGCTCTATGTATCAAACTATGCTATGTCATCTGTTATTAAAATGACCTCTATGAACTTGAATGTTGAAAGAGAACAGACAACAAAGAAAGCATCCAACAATCTAATCTAAGAACCAAAGATTTGCTTTGGTTACACATTCCCGGTTCCCCATTCCGAAGTCTCACGAGAATTCCCCGCCTACAGTTTCCCGCCAAAAAGAAAAAGCTTTCCTACTCTTTAAGTACTGTCCATTCTCTCTAAAAGAAAGTAACAAAAAGCCCAGAGAAAGTAGAACAATGAAGGAGGCAACCAAGGTAATCATGGGGGCAACGCTGATAACGGTATTGAGCCTGGCCATTGTATTAGCTCTAATCCTAGTTCTGCTAGCCGAGCTCTATTGCTCTCTCTTACTCCGCTGGCGGCATCAGCTTAAAAACACCACCTCTGTCTCTGGCCCTGCCGTTACCAACACCACAGCAGCAGCTACTGTCCCTACAAACACTACTCATTCCTCTCAATATAACCAAAACCAATCAACTAGCCCCCTTAGGAGCTTCTATGCACAAGGAGTTCTTCATGCACCGAGGAACCTCCTTTTCTCTTGCAATCAAAACAAACTTGAAAACCATTCCAGTTTACAACATCGAGTTCTCGAAACTCAAACCCAAGAATCAAACACAAGCTCTCTTCGTGTTGGTGTCTTATCTCCTACATCCCCATCGACTTCTTTTGCTACCTCCCCTAATCCTGTTCAAGAAATCTCAGTTCAAGTTGGCATCGTAAGCACTACTGATTGTAAAGTGAATGGTGAGGACAGTCTTGTTTACATATCGAATCCCATTTACGACAATGATGCTAGCTGCAGCAAGCCAGATACTCCGTTTGAGACGCCAAATTCATCACCTTCGCATTTAGAAAACAGCGGTTCTTCAGGGGACGACGAGAAGGCTGAGTCTTCTCATCATGTTAAGATACTCTACTCACCTCCAATGAGTCCAATTAAGAAGCTCCCAGCTCGAGCTTATTCTGTGTCTCTTAGAGATGCTAGTTCATTAGTCACTTCGGGAAGTGATTCTAATAGCAACAATGGTGTTTCCTCATCTTCAATCGGTTCTCCATGCACTTCTCCTTCATGGTGATCAGGGTTCCTGTCAAAACTAGCCAGGGCATAACCAAAACCTGTACTTCAATCCTTTTGTATCAATTACCATTTTCTCTGAGCTTTGAACGTTTTTTGGGTGTGATTATAGTAAATTAGACGGTAGGTAGGTAGCTGTAGGATGTACCAGAGAAAAGATAAACATCCAGTCTACTAATGTTTTCTACATTCTAACTTCCTCGAGTTTTTTGTTTACTTTGCAGAAATGCTTTTTTGGATTCATATGCTTGTTGGCTATGCTGCTGCTGTGTTTGTTGACAGCAGAAAACAAAGCTTTATGGGTTTATTTTATATTTTTATTTCTTGTGAGTATACTAGTAATGCATGTGACATTGGAAAAAGAACTTGGAAAAAAACAAGTCTTTCAATTTTCGAGGGACCTGGAACGATGATTCCTATGCCATAAAAGGCCAAAACACAAAATTGTCAGCAGCGAGGCTCTGTCCACATTATTTAATGACATGTTTTGTTGGTTTCCATGAGCTTCATATGGTAAAGAAGCTTCAGTTTATGGAAGTCTGAACTCACTGTGTTCATACTACAAGGGAAAACAACCCTCCTCAAGCTGAGAAAAAAATATTAAATGTAAAAGAAAACAACCCAGAAAAATCAACAATCAAAGTCGTTTCTTTGCATTGAACATTCATTCATAGTTTCATGATCATCCTTTAACACAACACAACCGCTCTTGAAATTGACAACAAACTTGTGTTTCAATAATGTAAACACAGCCGAAATTCATTGAAGCAAATTCCACCAGATAACAACATAATCTTCAGTTTCAGTGACCTGCAATGATTTCTCAACATGTTAATTAATGAAGCCTAAAACAAAATTGTTTGTAATTGAAGGGAAGTGCATAGATCTTAATAGTAGGCATATAACAGACATGATTCTATCAATGTGGTAATCTTGTTCAGAACTCGGATGCAAAACGATACGAACCACATACATGTACGCAGCTAACCGTCATAGCATCAGGAGCAACAGAAGAGCCTTCTTCCGCTTTCTTGTTGTCGAATATGCAATTTCATTCCAGTCATCCGAGATGGAGCAGCTTTTGCCAACCTCTTTGCTGCAACAGATTGTGTGATCATAGGAAACTTCAGAGGATGCCTGCCAATTGACATTATATACAAAGGAGACAGCTTATGAAACACGGTATCATACCTATTTCATAAAAGAGTTCGTTGACATTCTGTGCAGACTTTGCGGATGTTTCGAAGAAGCCCATGCCATTTTCTTTGGCATATAGTTCACCTTCCTGCACAAAACATCAAAACTGATTTAAGCACACACACAGGGATCACAGTCATTTGGAAAAAGTAAAATCGAAACGAATATCAGATTGCAGATACCTCATTTCCTACTTCTCTCTTTTCTTCCAAGTCAACCTTGTTCGCTACCAAGAACGTTATCAGATTCAGATTTCCTGAACCAGTTTAATACAAATCAAACAACATGTTAAGAATATCTAAAGGTTTATAGTATCAACATAATGTATGTTATCCTTTTGGTCAAGTTCAATTACCTCGTCTCTGCAGTTCCTGAACCCATTTTTTTGCACGCTCAAAGGACTCCTGAAATACCAACCATCGTTTGATCGTAAGGACATCCGTTTACAAAGAGTTTAGTATAAGCTATAGTAAGTTTCGTATAACTAGATACAGAGTATGTAGACCATATACAAAGAATTGCAGGTTAAATTCGTATAAGTAATGAATCAATGATATAGAAAAGCTTGACAAGACAGCTACCGAGCTTGTAATGTCATAGACCACGATGGCGGCTGCAGCACCACGATAGTACATAGGAGCCAAGCTATGATATCTCTCCTGTCCCGCTGTGTCCCATATATCAAACTTAATGGTGGCTTCGTTCAGAGACAAAACCTGAGTGAAGAAGGCAGCTCCAATAGTGGATTCCTACATTGCTTTGACACTTGCATTAGATGTATTATGCATATAACTTGATTATACCACCAAAAATAAGAAGAAAAAAGAGAAAGTAAAATGGAAATAAACCTGATAATCAGAAAACTGTCCTTTGACAAATCTCAAAACCAAGCTTGTTTTCCCAGTTCCCATGTCCCCAAGAAGTACCTGCAAAAACAAAATGATTTCTCCATTGATCTCCATTATCTTCCATGTTTACTAGTACTTGACTACTTGGTTTTGGAAGAATATACTATTTTAAAGTGAACAAAGAAAAACCATTAATTTTCTGAAGAAAACCTGTCCTTTTTAGACCAAAAACAAACAAAAAAATAAAAGGAAAGACATATCCACCAGCTTGGCTTGTATGTTTTTGTTACTCCCCCTTGCCATTAACGATTTGATCAGAATTCCCAGAAAGCAAAGAGAAAACTAGAGAGCTCCAGAGGTAGACAATCTGTTGGAAGGCGAAATGAAAACCGACAAAAGCTCGTAATTAGAAGATAAGAAGAGGGGAAAATCTAGCTCCAGGGACGTTTATCATTACTTCCAGGTAAGTGTCCATGAAAGATTATAGCCAGAACTAGAAGTACAAATGTATTAGAAGCATAGAAAGGTGGTAAAACGAGAGTGGGACTAGCAGTTGCAGTTTTAAGTAAGACCGTTAGGTTTAGCAGCTGCATTTTCTTAAGTGAGACCGGTAGTTTTAGCAGTTGACTGGTAATTAAGTTGGTTTTCATTAGCAATATGATGAGTTTTCAGGCTTAGCTGGATCTTTTTTTTTAAGAAGTGCAGCAACGTTTGCGTTGGATACAAATACAAGGGTCATCGTCATCAATGTATCAGCAAAATTAAGCAAATTTGTTAGCTGTATCAAGCTAAGATTAACAGGGTCTTAACTTTCCCTTTGTTTTCCTTTCTCTGTGTTTTTCTCGGGAAAATGCTGGTATTTGCTGCAATATGGATAACATCGATGCCAATAAGATCTACATTACATGCATATAATTATCATTTCCCGTTGACAAGACGGTCTTTTTTATACATAGGGACGGAACTCAAAATTATTTGTTAAGGGATCAGTTTAAAAAATTTAAAACTTAAAAAAAAAAAACATTAAAGATAATATTTTTTAGAGGTCAAAAAACAATTCTACTATAGAATATCCCCATCATAATTATGCTATGGTGTTCAAAGTTAAAACTTCGGTTTTAACCAAATTAACAAATCAAATTGATTTTTTATATGTTGGTTAGTTTTAGGTTTCGTGGGCTAACTGTTACTAAATATTCAAATTTTAATTATCGGTTAATTTAGTTCAAAATTCATTAATCAACTAAATTTTTTTATATTTTATATTACATTTATGTAATTTTTAGTTATTAAATTTAAAAATTATAAAATAAACATTAACTTTTTATACATTATAAATAATCATTAAATCTTATTAAATTAACCTAAAATATCATTAATTTATTAAATTACTAAAAAATATTCATTAAAATTTTCAATATCAATCAATAATTTATGATGCGTAATGAATTAATAATTATTTTTTAATATTTTCATAAGTTTAAAGTTTATTTTATAAGTTCTGAAAAATTAGTGACTAAAAACATCGTGCACATAGTTTAGTGATCATTTGTATAATTTATCTAAAATTTTATTAAAAAATGATTAATTCAAAAATCAACCAAATAAATCGAATTTTTTTGTTTGGTTAAAAATTAAAAAATAATAGATTTAATACATTTTTGATAATTCGGTTTGGTCGATTAACCAAAGTGGTAGATTAAACACTCTTATTCTCTATAAAAGAAATCATATCATGTTCTTTTTCATCACATAATTTATGATTCCAACGAATAAAAATAATTTATTTCATTAATTATTTTTAATATATTTTTTTATCAAATAAATCTTTACTTAATAAAATTATTTATTAATTTAATCTAGTATAAATATAAATGAAGATTTACATAATAAAAAATATATATAAAAATAATAAAAAGTTTAATTTCACCATTTAATTTGACATGCCTGTAAACTGCTAAGCAGAACCACTTGTTTGACCTTTTAATTTTCCATGTTTAGCATGCCTTAGCTGACCATATCATAATGTTCATCTACGCAGTATTAGTAAAAAAAGTAACAAAAACTTTGAATTCACAATATAATTTTATAAACAAATTATAAATATTATTTTTATAAGGGTTGTATTTTTTTTCTATCAACGTCTACTTCTTATACAAGCTAATATAGCGTAGATAATCCTTTCAAAAAAAAAATAATAATATAGCGTAGATAATAAGTTTTTGAATATTTTTATCTAATTAAATTTATATATTTTAAATTTTATTAATTATTTTATTTATCAATATTTATTATTAAAATTAATTTTCTACGAGTAACTCATTGTAAATAACTATCATAAATATTAATATAGATTTTAGTTCTTATAATTTTAATCTCTTGTTTTAACAATTTAAATCCCGGAAACCATCCTCCAACCATCGTCAACTGTCAATATTGTATGCTTTTCGGTAGTCGCCGACGGAGTCAAAGATTCTCTCCACAACGACGACGACGTTAAAGTTCATAGAAGGCACCGCCCATCAATTTCTAGAACTAAAACTTTCCGGGAAAATGCACGTCTAACTTAACCCACAAAGTAAACGCCTCTCCCAACCAATATATAAACATAATCGAATTCCTGGCAAATTCACCACCACCCTTCTCGGTTCTCCTCTTCAAAGAATTTTCCCTGTTTAAGAATAGAAAACGAAAACCCAGAGATTGTTTTGTTGATTAAGAACACTTTTCTTATTTGAAATCGAAGATGAGTTCAATGAAGTTTCATGCTATTGCAGCCATGGGGTTGTTGTTGATGGCAGTTTTGCAGTTGAGTTTCGTGCAGAGCATGGATTTATCTCCTGCACCGTCTCCATCCAGCGATGGCATTGCCATTGATCAAGGGATTGCTTACATTCTTCTCCTCCTTGCTCTGGCAGTAACTTATCTCATTCATTGATCAGCTTATTTATTACTCCAGTATGAGATTAGAATGATTCTTTTTGACGTTCTCTACATATTCAATTAGGGACTTGCAGCAATTCTGTAATTTTCTCTTCCCAACTCTGCTATCAATAAATCCAGTTGAGATGGCAGATTCATTCTACTTTTACGTGGTGTACCTTTCTGGTTTCCGCTTGCCTTGGATGATACTAGCAAAGCCTTTTACCCAGAAACAGAGATTCCAAATTGGGTCATACATTTTTTGAAAAGCAGATGAATATAGATACTGGACCAAATGCTGTTACATATCCATCAATCAGTAAATAAGGTAGCCCATAGTTTAGTTTTATTGGGCTTTTAATGATCAATAATATAATTATTTTTATTTTGAATGTTCAAGTTATATCAAACACTTTATAATTGATAAGACTATTAATTAATAATGCTAGTGGATATTTTTTTTAAGGATTAACATTAGACTTTTGTAGTATTGACCGTAGAGAAGGATTTTAACGAGTTTTATTTTAAAAAAACTGTGATAGAAATAATATCTCAAAAAAACATGAATTTGCGTAAACAAATGTTGATTAGATTTGAAAAAAAATAAATTTTTAAATTTGATTCAACGTGGAAAAGAATCGTTTTGATTTGAATTGAATCGAAATTCCTCAACTTTACTTAATTTAAAAATTTTTGAATAAAATTTGAGGTGTAAAATGAGACTTAGAATAACTTAAATTTTTTAATAAATAGTGAATCAATTTTTATGTCCAAAACAACTATTTTAAATTTTTTTAATATATGTGTATCACGTATAAAAAATTTAAATAAATATATTTATATGTTATATATGGTTATAAAAGTAATTTAAGTTAAAACTAATTAGTATTTAACATTAATTATTGACTATAAAATTAAAAGAAAACTCATATAATTCAACTTATAATTTAGTTAATATAATTTTTGGATTTAATTCGATCCCTTTACAGAGTGTATATTTCCTAACACTTTTAGAAAACTAGAATAATGAGATAAGGTTTACAAAAATAGAGCAATTAAAATACATGAGTTGAAATTCCTACCTATCCACATTTATTTATTGCCTTTTGATAAATGAATTTAATTTGTTTGTTTTTGAGTTGATTGTGAACAACTTCAAACGACACCCTGTTAGCCTCATATTTCCAATGATGCAGTCTATATAGGCTGAGGTGGCATTGGCTATCGCAATAGGTGACATATCACAAACTCATCCAGACAGCAGATTCCTGCTGTCATGCACTAAGACCAGGTTCAACAAACACCAATTATTACAAACATTTTAATTTCGAGACACATTTCTAAATTATGACATTAATGTTTTTAATCTTTTAAATGGTTTTATTTCATTTCAATATTTTGGGGTTAATTTAGAAAGTTTAAAGAAAAATATTTAAAGATTGTGGTGTAATTATTTTTTGTAAATATGTTTCTGATAAAAAAATATAATAAAATCATTTTTTCTCAATTCCATAATTCAGGGGTCAGCATTTATATTTCATACGTTACTTTCATACAATACAGTACAAATATAGATATTTAAATTTGTACAACAACTTCTCCTCTCCGTCGGCTAAATTTATTGACCATGAAGTTGCATTGAGGAGGTATTACTAATGTTATCACAGATTCAATCAGACAGTGAGACCGACACATGGATATTATGGTATGGTGGGTACATGATTGGACTTGTCAGTCATAGAAAATCTAAATGCCATCGACATTATTTTGATTTATCATAATTCAGAAATATTTTTATTTTTTTATAAATATTTAACTTAATATTATACATAGAACCGCCTCTATTAATGTTGCTGCATGTTCCTTAATTCCCTTTTCCTTTTGGCGTATTCGTTTTGTGACAATAAACAATTATCAATTGGGCAAACATCTTTTTTATAAAGACAAACAGTGTGTCAATCATGACTAATCATTTGATATTCTCTCTGTTAACCATACTTTGTACCAATAACTAAACAATAACCGAAACAGAGTGTGGAAGATAAAGATTTCAGTCACAAGAATTCTTTGACATACTTTTTTTTTAGTTAAATATTCACCTGTCTGCTTTTGAAACCATGGTTGTCTTGAAGAGGTGGTTTAAAAGCGGTTCTGACATATTGTTATGGTTAGGTTGAATAATGAAGGGTGGATGACTTTTTGTTCTCACATGCCGACAGATTTGAAGGTAAATAGGGGGAAAATATGTATATCCTCCAGTTTCTGCCAAGCTTGGTCCATTTGAAGCTTCACAGGAAATGGTTGGATTCAAGAAGTAAAAAAAACATGTTCAGGTGTTGTAATGTGGACATATGCTGTTGCTGTTGAATCTCTAATTTACTTTGTTTTGTTGTTGTTGGTATTAAAGGATTGGATCCCATATCTTCCTACCATCCCAACAATTTTTTGGTGATATGATATTGTATTCATGGCCGTGGATCCAACTGATATTTTGGGTGTAGATATGATGGATGGATGTTATCAAAATCAGCCGAACTACTGGTTCATGCTTTTATCACCCTGTAAAGAGATAAAAATCATTAATTCTACATCAAAAAGAAAAAAAAAATTTAGGATATATATATTTTATTAGACATAGTTTTATGTTCTTTTGTGGGATTTATTTTTATTTGTACATAAAATAAGTATTAGAATTACATATCTGTCTTGTAATAATTGGCTAAAATATTTTTGATTATTAATGTCCAAAATTTTATTTTTAATTTATTTTAAAATCAATTAAGGTACCTGTATTTTAATAAAAAAATAATGTAAATAAACAATAAATAAACAGCTGTCTTATGATTGGCCAATCAATTCTTTTGTAGTATTTATATATAATTAATTATCATTTAATTTGAGAGATGAAAAATTATTACTTTTGTAATATTAAATTAGAGCTAAGTTTAGGTTCATCGGTCCTATATTGATAGGTCCGCTCATTAAGAGAATGCTTTGGATATATATTTATTTAAATTATTTATTTCTCCACCGACGAAATGTCAATAAACAAACCAAAGACTGCATAAATCCTTAATTAAAGCATATTATGACTCCGGAATTTGCGCTCTTATTCTTAACCTTAATCGATGAATCTTGATGACTATATCGAGCGTAGATTATTTTCATTTTAATTATTATCCCTCTTTTATCTTAATTGCGCCCTTACGAAGTCAAAATCTTTTTCTTTGCTCTCCCTTTTTTACCGTATTCCAAGGAGATTAATTACTCTTTATTTTATTGAAAAGTAAAAAAATATAATTTAAAAAAACTGTATAAAGTATTTTACAAACAATTATAAAAAAAGGAAACTGTTGGATCGCATTGCCAGATGGAGGTTCAATTTTGATTAGGGGTCCCACACGGGATTTTGGTTACTTATACCAGCCGTTTTTATACATCCATTTTCTATTTTTAAAATATAATTATTTTTATTAATTGTCAAGTAAGAAGTGCTTTTAACCCTCAAAACTCAATCCAAATAGTCCCTAAGTTGATTTGGATATTCCACCTTGGCCTACTATTAATGACTTTCAAATACGATGCATAATATATTTGTGCTTACTGCATTAATATTTATTTGAAAATTAATGCATTAATATTTGAAATCAATAATTCTGATATTATTTTATATTGTTCAACGCCAAGGGATCATAAGTTTTGAATAGGACTACTACTACTAGTATTATTTTTTTTTATTATACTCGTATTTACAATTATTAAATACCCGTTCGGTTCCTACCAAAATGATTCTTCCACTGACTTTAGTGAAATAAAGGAATTATTACTTCTTGTAAAATTTTTGTTCACATAAATACTGTGTCTATTGTCTTTAATTAAGGCTTGAATTTAATTCAGTTTACAAATCAACCGCGTTTTTCATAATTCACTCTGCTCGACGGGCAGTGGCGAATGCATAATGCTGTTGGCTGTTGCGTTGGTGTGAAATAATATCCAAAACGCGTGCAATAAAAAAAAAAACATTGTAATAATAAAAAAAAAGAAAGCAATGATGCAAATTAAGGGTGAATATGTCTGATCAATTCATGAATTATTCAGGTTTAATTTAATTAAAGTTTGGTGTAAGCGAGTTTGATTTGGGTTCAGATTTATTTGAGACCTTAACGAGCTGAGTTTATTTAAACTTGGTTCGAAAAACTCATGAATAAACTCAGAATAATTATATTATATATATGTTACTAAAAATAATCTCTTTAGTAAATGAAAAACAATAAAATAAAATAGGAAAAATTCAATAAAAAATTAATTAAAATAAATTTGACACTTTCTCCTTTTCTTAATATTGAATTTCGTTTTAGTGTTGATTATGAAAAGAATTTTTAACGAGTTTTTATCTTTTATAAAAAAAATATAATAAAATTGTTTATTTTGAGTCAAGTCGAGTACGACAAACTTTAAAACCGAACTGAATCTAGTAATATTATTTCTAAATCGATATCGAACCTAAAATTTCAAACTTAATGAATCTCAAACCCAAACTAATCCTAATAATACTATTTTGAAACTTTACTTGTTATCACAGCCTAGATGCGGTAGCGTAAACGTTGCAACTCTATAGCGGGAGAACGCGGGGAGGGAGGCTCCTCATCTCTGTTTCTCAAGGCCGCGCAGCAGAACGTGATGCGTAGGTCCCGTAAAAAGGGACCCAAACGCTCTTCTTGATGTCGTTTTCTTATGTGTTGAGCCACTTGATGTGGGTAAAAATGCACGGGGACCACGTAAATAAAAAGGGTAGTTAGTATTTACTAAGTTGGATGTTTAATCAATATAACATCGTCGAGAAAATTATAAAATTAGAATTAAATATCGAGGGAATAAAATAAATTTAAAAAGAAAACTTGGTGTGCTTTAGCATTTATGTCTTGTAATAAAATTATAAGTAACAAATGTTTTAAAATCTTTACTTAATTTTAATGTCATTTTTCATTATCTTTACTTATTGGATTAAATTAGATTAGTTTATATTCTCATTTTAATAAAATTAATGGATCTTTATTTAAAAATATATGAACAGGTACGTTGGACAATTTAGAATAGGAATAAATGTATTGTAAACAAAGAATAAAAGTCTATATTAAAAAAAAGAAAAAGAATAGGGCTGAAAGTGAGAGAGATTCCGGTGGGCTTTGAGCTGTGATTTAGCTGTCTTTTGGTGATTTATTTTTTTCTCACAAGCACACGCTTTTCCAAAATACCATATTAAGCTCATATCTCTCCCCTCAAACCCCAAACCCCTAATTTCCATTCTCTCTTCTTCCTTAGATCTAAAAGTGAAATCCACATTTTGAACCCAGTATTTGCTCGAAGCGAGAGTGAGTGAACAAACAAGGTGGCATTCGTTGAAGCAGATGTCTCATGTGAGATGAAGAAGAACAAGCTCTACTTTTCTCATCTCTTGGTTTTCATTTTTGTCATTGCAGTCGTTGTTGGCTTTTGTTCATGCGAGCAGCAAGTTCCCATTTCGAGCCATGGTGGTCTGACCGAGAAAGAGGTGTTGTATATCAAGCAGCGTCAGCTTCTGTATTACAGAGATGAGTTCGGTGATAGAGGGGAAGATGTTACCGTTGACCCATCTCTTGTGTTTGAAAACCCAAGGCTTAGAAATGCTTACATAGCTTTACAAGCTTGGAAACAAGCTATACTCTCTGACCCTTTTAATCACACCGGTGATTGGGTTGGATCTGGTGTTTGTGACTACAATGGGGTTTTCTGTGCTCCGGCGCCTGATAATAAGACAATCAGGACAGTTGCCGGCATTGATCTGAACCATGGTGATATTGCTGGGTACTTGCCGGAGGAGCTTGGGTTACTTACTGATCTTGCATTGTTCCACATCAACTCCAATCGCTTCTGCGGCACTGTTCCGCACAAGTTTATCAAGCTGAGGTTATTGTTCGAGCTGGATCTTAGCAACAATAGGTTTGCCGGGAAGTTCCCTCAAGTGGTTCTCAAGCTGCCTTCACTCAAGTTCTTGGATCTGAGGTTCAACGAGTTTGAAGGAACGGTGCCCAAAGAACTGTTCGACAAGGACTTGGATGCCATTTTCATTAACCACAATCGCTTCAGGTTCAACATCCCGGACAACTTCGGCAACTCTCCTGTGTCTGTTATTGTCTTGGCTAACAACAGGTTCCATGGGTGCGTGCCGTCGAGCCTTGGTAACATGACGGGTCTTGAAGAAATCATTCTCATGCACAATGGGTTGAGATCTTGTTTGCCGGAGGAAATCGGTGAGCTTAAAAATTTGACTGTTTTTGATGTTAGCTTTAACGAGTTGATGGGTCCTTTGCCGGAGAAAATTGGGCAACTGGTGAGCCTCGAGCAGCTAAATGTGGCTCATAATAAGCTGTCTGGGAAAATTCCGGCCGGTATCTGTCAGTTGCCGAAGCTGCAAAACTTCACGTTCTCGTATAATTTCTTCACTGGGGAGTCGCCGGTTTGCTTGAACTTGAGATCTTTTGATGACAGAAGAAATTGCTTGCCCGCAAGACCTTTGCAAAGAAACGCGGCTCAATGTAAGTCTTTCTTGTCTAGGCCAGTGGACTGCAGTTCGTTTAGATGCGTTCCTTTTGTGCCTTCTTTGCCTCCCCCTCCTCCGCCTTCTCCCCCAGTTGTTTTGCCGCTACCACCTCCGCCGCCACCGCCTGTATACTCTCCCCCTCCTTCACCTCCACCACCAGTTCATTTACCTTTGCCCCCACCACCGGTTTACTCACCTCCTCCCCCTCCACCACCAGTTTATTCTCCTCCACCCCCACCACCGGTTTACTCTCCACCTCCTCCAGTTTACTCACCTCCCCCTCCACCGCCCTCACCACCTCCTCCATCGCCGCCGCCCCCTTCACCTCCACCTCCGACGTATTCATCACCACCGCCGCCTTCACCTCCACCGCCTACTTATCCATCACCACCGCCCCCTTCACCTCCACCTCCGACGTATTCATCACCGCCGCCGCCTTCACCTCCACCGCCTACTTATCCATCACCACCTCCCCCTTCACCACCACCGCCTACGCCAATATATTGTGTGAGGTCCCCACCCCCGCCGCCACCAAATTCACCACCTCCACCTACACCATTGTTTTCCCCGCCGCCACCAGTTTCTTACCACTATAGTTCCCCTCCACCACCACTCTATTCACCGCCACCTCCACCTCCACATTCACCACCGCCGCCAATTTATCCATATTTATCGCCGCCGCCACCTCCTATTTATTCCCCGCCTCCTCCAGTTCACTCCCCACCACCACCATGTATAGAACCCCCTCCACCCCCTCCATGTGTAGATTACTCACCGCCACCTCCCCCAGTTCAGTACAAGCCACCCCCATCACCTTCACCACCTCCACCTGTTGTAACATATTCATCCCCACCACCACCACCACCGCCATCATCACCGTCACCACCACCTCCAATTATTTACGAAAGCCCGCCACCTCCAGCTCCTGTGTACGAGGGGCCATTACCACCGGTAATTGGAGTGTCATACGCTTCACCTCCTCCACCACCTTTCTATTGATTCATTTGAGAATTTCTGTCCTCAAATCTTCTACACAAATCACAAAAACAATGTTCATAAAATTGTATTTGGCTGTCATCAAGATTTCTTTTTCTTCTTCTCTGCCCTTCACCATGACCATAACAACTGTTCATTCTTCTTGGGAGCAATTCTCATCGCTCATTGAAGCAACTCATACAAAAAAGTCTACCATATTTAGTTGAAAGAAGAGAGAGAGAGAAATTGAAAGGGGAGAATTTTATATTTAGTTGAAATTGTTATGGATATTTGGAGTAGTGGAATAAAAATGGCAGAGAAAAAGTGATTAGGTTGCAGAGAACTTTGTATGTATAGAGATGGTTTTGAGAACATAGTTTTCCAGGCTCGCAAAGGCAGTCTCCTCTGCTTCTGCTGCTGCTAGTTTTTCTTCTTTTGTTTTCCTATCCTACTTGTTTATTGTTTTGCTATAATCCGATGAACACCTTACTTGTATTGATTATTTTACAGAATTCAGCTATTCCTTTCATGTTCACCATTTATTCTCCATTGTGATTATTGTGTTTTGGTTGATCATTTCCTTGAAAATTTCATGGCATTCTGCTGAACAAGTTCGTTCCTTGATTAGGCACTTTCGAGTTTAGAAAGAGTAAACTACCAATTCCCAGCTGTTACGCATTATCAAGAAAGTTTAGGTTGCCTGTATAGTTCTAGCATTCCAGGTAAATTTAGGATCTCTATGTTGTTGTCTGGGATTGATTTTCATCTAACTCCTGAAAATTTGATCGAGGCGGCAGGTGCTAACTGAGATCTGTCGTTAACTTAATATGGGGGATTCGAGTTCTCCCACCTAACTACTACTTTAATTGGAGGTGGCAGATTCAGTCTTTGATCAACTTGTATCATTTGATTAATGTTTATTGGGATTTAGTCCCATGTGCAGCCCCCTAATCTGGTGGGTTTCTTTTGAAATCCAGTGATATCTTCACGCTCTCACTATTTCTTTTGGAGTATGGAGTTTGAAATGTTCAACTCCTTTATACCGTGATTGGTGGCTATTGGCTATTGCTATTTCACTGTTGTCCTCGTTCTTCCTTGGACATCAGCATTTTCTTCTCAGGTTTTCCTGAGAGTCCCATGGAATGTTTTGACAACATGATCCAACACTCAAAATCAGTGCCAAGAACACGGTTTCCACCACAATCGAGTCAATTATGCCATTGCCAAGCAGAAGATAGCCTAGTTTTTAATAAACTGTACCTTATTATGCCAGGCTTCAACCATGGCATTATTGGCGCTTTTTGCATCCCACTATTACCGACACCAGTTTTCATTTTTCAGTTGTAGCACAAAATCTATCAGAATCCGAACGGACCCTACTTTGCCGAGTCTATTCCGGAAAGAAAGCGTTTTTGTCTCTGATTTTTATCAGGTTTCTCTCCAGTATTTGAGGAAAACAACACTGCTAAGCTCCTATCAGAGCTGTTGCCTTTTTCTTTTTCACCTTTAGTTTTGAGATGGGAGAGGATAGTGTCGGCCGGGGACAGTATTACTTTAATTAAAGGGGAAAGAAACCAGAACTTTCAACTCCATTGGTCTAAGTTCTTTCAACCTCTAAAAACAATCCCATTGGTCAAGCTTAAAGACAAAAATAAAAGTATTAAGTCTTAATATTACTAAAATAATACCCAAAATGTATATTTTACAATTGATATCATTATAGTAAATTCAATATAAAAATACATCGAAATTGAATAAAATATTATTTTTTTAATTTTGTATGTTTTATTTTAATTAGTTACTTAAAATGACTAGTATATCTTATTTGAAATTTGTTGTGCATGAATTTTAATTAGTTACTTAAAATGACTAGTATATCTTATTTGAAATTTGTTGTGCATGAATGGCGACGAGTTTTAATTAAAATTTTTAAAATCATTTTTTTTACTAAAGGATAATAATAAAAGATAAGTTATTAAAAACAACAAACAATTTATTTATAATATTTTTTTTCTTTAAGTTTTTACCTTAAATAATTCAGATCGACCTGTAAATGAGTCTTTTAACAAATCATATGGTATAAATTTAGTCGATAAAACTTATAAATGAATAAAATGAATGGTATTTGATACACTAATAATATTAGTTTAAAGTAACATTAGTGAAAATACTAATGTTGACCTATCATCATCTAATTTATTGATAATGCATGAAATATAAATGTACATTCAAAATAAAGTCATATCAGAAATATAACTTAAGATTAGAATTAAATTTAAGATTTATATAAATATATACATTATTGTACAAATATATTCAAATAAAATTTATACCAATTGATTAAATTATTCATCCTTCCTTTCTCGTATTCCTTAGAGCCATGAATTCCATACCTACTAAAAATACATTTCCCCCTTAAAATTACCTATTTTCTTTTACGTAGATATTAATAAATCTAAAAAAATTAAAAATAAAATAAAATCATAATATAACTTCAATTATTTATTATTGTCAAATAACTGCGGATTCTTTGACATATAGTAAAAAATGTCTGATAATTAATTTTATTTCCATTGAAAAACAAATTGGGCTGACAAAATATTTCAATTTCGGGAAAAAAAGAAATTTCTTTACTGTAATGCTTATTCTGTATGAACCGAAAATAATAATTATCCGCCAAAATTTATTTATTTATTTTCGTTAACAGCCAAAATTTATTTCGGTGAAACGGTTTGATTTAAAACTCGGAAATCCTTGAAATTCAAGGAAAGACTAAGAACAAGGTAGAAGCTTGCCGTGAATTGTACGCTACTATAATAAGATATACTTGCCGTAAATTAGAAGTTAGAAAAATCATTTCTGATTTCACATCTGAAATAATTAAGTTTTTGTTACGAGTATCTATATGTTTTCATTGTTGATTATATTGGCATTTCAAGATCAACAGTTACTTTTTATATGGCTAAGTTTCTGGAAATTTGGTAATTTATCTCACAATGACTTCAATGCCTGTTGAGACTTGAGAGGGGAAATCATTTACTTAGAGGACAAAAATTTGGTGATGTAAGCCGTTTTTCTTTGGCGTTTGAAGAAATTTTGATATCTACTCTTCAGTATGTATTTCGGTTTTAATGCTGCTAAATATATTACTTCCTTTCTGCAGCCACATCCAGGCGATGTTAATTGCTACTGCTGCATATATTATATGCATAACTGGGATCATCATGGTGTATATCTGGTATGCACCAGAACCGTCCTGCCTTCTTAACATTTTCTTCATCGTGTGGACATTGGTACTCCTGCAACTAATGACCAGTGCGATGTACTTTGCAACGCTCTTGATCGGCTGGAATACTCATCATACTATTAAGAAGAAGTATGTCCCTTCGTGCATTTGTAGCTTGATTTACACTGAAATTTGAATAAAATGTTGGTTAGTATTGCAAAAAAGATTAATAAATGGAAACATACATGCACTCCATCTTCTTGATGACATCTTAAAATGTGTCAGGATGGACAATGGATGAAGACCTAAACTTAAAAGCATCCCGTTGAAACCTGATGTTTTTACTCATGGGTCAGGATATTGAATGAAAGGTTAGCTGTCTGTGTTTATTGCAAGTACTTTAACTAGAACATGAAGTGTCCATATCTCCAATTCCAAAGATATAATATCTTGTATTCTGTTACTCGGGTTCAGGTTCAGGTGCAATATCAATATATTCATTTTTTTAACAGTAAGATGATTGTGGTTGCAGCGTGGATGCTTGTGGCTCCTGTTATATTGAGGTGGAGACGAACACCGAGGGATGCTGCTTAAAAAAAATGCTTTTGGAAGGTGCTCAAATGTCCATTAAATTAAAATCTGTCAACAATTGTTATTTGTAAATGTGCAACCGGTGAAAGGTATGAACTATCTTTTCCCAGAAAAAAAAAACAAGCTTTTAACAGTAGGGAAATTATATTTTTGTTAAGGCAAGAATGCTTTCTATTCATTTTAGAAATTAAATCACATGTTTCCACGGATCAGCTTTCCTTAACATGTGATCATTAAGGGTGTTCATGTCATGGTTAATTGTTGTAATATTTAATTGAGATGAACGAACCCATTATTTTTAAACATTATCATCAATTACGTTAAGATCAAAATATACGTGTTAACTGTTGTAGTATGTTGGCTAACCATAAACACCCCTAATTATAATCAAAATTCTTGTAACTAGTCTAATAAGAGCCAATGCTTGCCCTTTAGCTTATGCTATTAATTAACCAAGGAAACGGAACAATTTTGGCTCCCCAATTTGGTGGTTGCCACCCACATTTCTTGAATAACAAATGAAAATTTGGAATATTGCATGCCCAAAGGTCATGTGAGACTAATACACAAGAGTGCATGACTTCACCATTCATTTTTTTTTCTTCAATAATTGGTCCATTTCCTCCCACTAAAAGGAGCTATCATCACATGGACCAACCTGTTACAGAATAGTCCCATTAATCTTGTTGAAAATAAAAGATATTTAATAAATGCTACTGCCTACTGTATTATATTCAAATATTCAACCATCCAATTATTTTTAATCTCTTCTGAGCTCAGGGGGCAGCATTCAGCAATAATTCAATGCCGCCTGTCCCCATCTCTATACTGATATTGAAAGAATGGAGATGAAGACAAGTTTGCCAACAACTTCAACTCACTCACTGTTTTTGAATTATTACATCCATCCCATCTGATATCCTTCCAAGGTAAAATTAAACCGCTTAATCAAATCAATGCTATCCTTAATACACATACATGCATTTATGTATGTAGAAGAAAATAAAACTAAGGGACAAGGAAGCCAGTGATGTATGTATGTGTATTAGAGATATCATTGATTAGATAATTAAAAATTGTTTTTAATCTCTTAAAATGCATGCTTAAGGTACCTAATATGCCAGATCCATCTAGTAAATGTACTTATGTACACTGCTAAAGATGCATATCCAATCTTCTTCTTAGCTATCATCACATGCCATGTCTGGCTTAGGTTGTTCTTAGCAATTTCATGCGCTGGTGAGCATGACCCATGTTTTATAGGAGTGTATTTTTTTATATCATGTGAATGTTATAGCTTCTTTCAGTGTGTTTTAAAAGTTCCTTTCATGATGAAAAAACAACAGTTCAAATGAAAGAGTGAAGCAACTCTCACTTTCAAAACCAACTGCAAATCCCACATGAAATTTCCCTTCTTTCATGTTTCATCATTCAATCCCACTCAACCTTTAAGTGTGGGTATAAACTCTTCAGGTGTATGCTTTCTGTCTTTATCAGTACCTCACCATATGAGTATTGCTGTTTGCAGTGATTAAAGATAAAGGGTGCCCTTTGTCTAAACAAAAGTTTGGCCTTGGAGGGTTCATTTCTTCTCCAATAGCTTCATTGGGTACTGTCTAGATTTTGCTTTTCCCAAGAAGATTTGACCTTCAGCTTTCCTTCTCTGTCTCCCTGCACATATATATTAGTGTGTTGGGGATTGTAAACATAGTTTCTTTTTATTGTTTTTCTTGTTTTAACATGAACTAAGTGAGGGCCAAAGAGATTATATTTGCCTTTGTTGTGTTTGAACATCTGGGAGCAAGCAATGGGGAAACTCGGTTTTAGCAAGATGCTAGATTGTTTTTGTCTGTCTTCAGGCTCTTGTTCTTGTTTCTGCATGAACATATTGGATGACGAGTTCGAGAAAAAACCATTAATAACATCTGAAAAGACACAGTTACTGAGATTGAAAGATGGTGTTTCTGGCAATCAGACCTTGGCCTTTCAACTTAAGCCTAAGGTAATATTCTTTCACATCTCCAATTATTTGGTTTATTCTTTGAAATGAGAAGAAGAAATGGTAAATGAAAACTTGAATACCAAGAAAGCTTAAGACTTATCAGTTGAGTAACTTTTGTTTCATTTATTTGACCTTGCAGATGGTGGTACTGAGAGTTTCCATGCATTGCCATGGCTGTGCAAGAAAAGTTGAGAAACACATTTCAAAGATTGATGGTAAGCAATGGGACAACTATTTGCATTCCTTTCAGTTTTGTTTTGATTTGATTTTATCAATATTATTACTGTACTGTAATTCCATGCTCATGTTGTGCCATCGAATACAGGAGTGACCTCCTATAAAGTAGACCTTGAAAACAAAAGGGTCGTTGTTATTGGTGATGTAATCCCTTTTGAAGTGCTGGAGAGTGTTTCAAAGGTTAAAAATGCAGAGCTCTGGACTTCTTCTTGATGGATGAAATTTGTAAAGGCCAACATAAATGGAGAAAGAAACCGAAATCTCCGTTTTGATAGACATGCCATTGGCATGTGTAGAGGAGAGCAAAAGAAAGAAACCCATGCCACTCTTTATCCGGTCTCTTTCTTTAAGTATTTGTGTCTGATATCTATATCCGGTATATCTATCGATATAGATAAACGGATATAATTAAACATATATATATATATATATATAAGTGTATTTGTGTCCAATCAAGATTGTGTTAGACTGTAAGCTCGTGCAGGTTCTGTTTTGCAGTTGAATATCGCTAGTAGCAAAACAATGTTTTAATTGTTAGTATATTATTTATAAATAAAAAATATAAATCTCTCTGGTATATTTGACGTTGCAGATTTCAGTCGATTGATTTTTTTGGCTTCAGTCCTTTGAAGACTTTATGTCACGCGTTGGATTTTTATTTGCCATATCCAAATCTCAAAAATTACGTTAAAATCCGTTAGGGTTTCGTTTAGAATATATTCTTATATTTTATATATTTTTTAAATTTTTAATAGATTTATAATCTCAATTAATAAGATTTATTCATCTCATTTTTAAGATAAATCTCCAAATGTTTTTATACGTATACATAATTTCCTTCCCTCGTGGTTTACTCCTATATGAATCAACAGAATTGGGAGGAAAAATCAACCAAATTGAAGACGGTTCTAAAGAATTCAGTTAAAAAGGAAAAACGTTTTTTCCCCCCTTCCAAATCTTGAATTCCAGACCAGACCATTATGGGGTTTGGGAGTTGGGACAAGTCAGCAACTTGAAACTTTATCGTTTGGTCTACAAAGATTAGATTTTGAACCATTAATTTTATCACTCGAACAACTGAAACATGAGGCTCACAACGGCCGACCCCCAACTTCTTATGATTTCTTTTCGTTGACACTGAAAAAAAAAAGAAATCTCTTCTCAGTATTTTTAAAATGCAACTTCTTCACGCTCCATCTTGGCCTCATCTCTCTGTTCAAACTTCAAACCGAAATTCAAAAGGAGGTATTTTTGTTTTCTTACTATAACATAAACTTCATGTCGGCAACAGCTACTGAAACTAGTTTCAGTTTTTTACTTGAAATTCTCTATTTCTTTTACTGTAGGACTGCTTTCACTTGAGAGATGTCTTCAACCGTCAACTACCAACTGCTTCTTTCACTCTCAAAAACTGGAAAGGTTGATATGGGTATCACATAAACGGTCCATTTTTAGCTTCTTTGCACCCAAAGCTACCTCAGTTGATGGTAATACTCCTTATCCTATTCAAAGCTAAAACCGGGAAGGCTAAAACTTTCTCGCTCTTCCTTAATTGTAAAAAAACCCAACATGCGTAGTGCATTCCTTTCTAAGCAGGGGATGATATTGCTGTTTTGCTTAATGTTATGTTTGGAACTAGTATTTTATTTGTGTTCATATTTCTTATGATATCAGTCCTTTTACTATTCGTTTTCTGGCAACATTGCAACTTTCTCACTTGTAAAACTTGAATGTCTTCATGCTTATAAAGTGAAATAATTACTTTAATAAATAAAATATTTATGTCATCCTTTTGCGGTGAAATTCTATAATGTTAGTAGTCATCTTGTCGAAATCTTTGCTGTTATTGCTTGTAGAAATATACCTCCCAACCCCATTTTTTTGTCCCTAAAATTGGTGGATTTGGACTTGGGAGCATTGTTATTGTTTAAGATGTCTTCTGGATTTCAATTTTGCCATCTAATTTAATTTTGGTTGATGGCAGCTGGTTCTTCTGCTGTAACTACTGGAACAGCTGAGGGTGATGTATTAAAAGCCTTGTCTCAAATCGTTGATCCAGACTTTGGAACAGATATCGTCTCTTGTGGTTTTGTTAAAGATCTGCTCATCGATGAAGCTTCAGGAGAGGTCACTTCTATGTTTGAAGATTTCTGTAAAATAACCTAAAAAGTGTTGGAGAAAACACACCTGCTAAGAAGTTTCAACTTCACGTTTCAGGTTTCCTTTCGCTTGGAGCTTACAACACCGGCATGTCCAGTCAAGGACATGGTAAATCACAAAACCACCATTATTTGATCAATATATTCACTTAAAAGTGACTAGTAAAATCTATGGTACTCTTTTGAAACATAGAACTTAATTAGGCTAGTCGGTTGATGCTTTTGGTATTTTCATCCCCCCTCCCCATTCTGTTTTGCTTTCAGTTTTCTCTTTCTTGCTTGTCCATTATGCACAATTTTTTTGTGGACATGTCTACGCTTTGCAGACTATTTCCGGGTGATGCATCTTCAATGATCAATGTTGTTATGTCTACAGCCACATTTGGAACAATAGGGAAATGGCAAATCTAACAAAAATTTTTAGTGTTTGACAGTTTGAGCAGCAAGCAAATGAGGTAGTGGCTAGGCTTCCATGGGTGAAGAAGGTCAATGTGACCATGTCAGCACAACCAGCAAAACCTATTTTTGCTGGAGATCTTCCAGCTGGTCTGCAGAGAATTTCAAATATTGTTGCGGTTTCAAGTTGCAAGGTAAAATTTTCAGAACAATTTGGTTATTGTCTTTCTGAATTTATTGGTAGGTAAATGTGTTTTTGTACGTTGTGACCTAGCTAGCCATGTTA
The DNA here is from genome assembly GCA_035048815.1 of Abelmoschus esculentus. Taxonomy (NCBI): domain Eukaryota; kingdom Viridiplantae; phylum Streptophyta; class Magnoliopsida; order Malvales; family Malvaceae; genus Abelmoschus; species Abelmoschus esculentus. The sequence continues at coordinate 28,819,289 of JAUCBN010000002.1, forward strand.
TCTTTCCTCTAGCAACATAAAATAAGTAATGTTGAATGTATTGTTTTTTGGGGTCATAACTCCTGTTTGGGGAAAACTCTGTAGGGAGGTGTAGGAAAATCAACAGTTGCCGTAAATCTTGCGTATACTTTGGCCGGAATGGGAGCTAGAGTAGGTATTTTTGACGCTGATGTTTATGGACCAAGTTTACCAACGATGGTCTCCCCTGAAAACCGATTGCTAGAGATGGTAGTATTCAGAGCTTGAAATTTATTGTACTTGCACATAGCTGGTGTTCTGACTCTTTAAAATCTCACTTCAGAATCCAGAAAAGAAAACAATCATTCCAACTGATTATTTAGGAGTCAAGTTGGTATCCTTTGGCTTTGCTGGACAAGGTCGTGCAATAATGCGGGGTCCAATGGTTTCTGGTGTCATCAATCAACTTCTGACAACTTCTGAGTGGTATGATGTGCTACTAACTATGATCTTTGAGGTTGTTTAGAAGAATTTGGTGAACTTATAACTTTATGATATCTTTTTTCTTTTCACGAATTGCTTTAATGAATTTGCATATTTTTTCAGCTTTGTTTGAATTCTTAAAACCTGACTAATTCTACTTTGTAGGGGAGAGCTTGATTATCTTGTTATTGACATGCCTCCTGGAACTGGTGATATCCAGCTAACTCTATGCCAGGTTCTTTTCTATGATCATCTTTCTTTCTCCCATATACCATATCTTCTATATAATTTTTTACATTTTTCTTAAGAAATTTTAACAATTTTCTTATTATTGGCATGCTTCCTGGAACTGGTGTTTAATGTTGCTTAAAATGAATGTCAGGTAGTCCCATTAACTGCTGCTGTTATTGTTACCACCCCTCAGAAGCTAGCATTTATTGATGTTGCCAAAGGAGTTCGCATGTTTTCAAAACTTAAGGTTTCCCCTTTATCTGTACAACTTAACCATACTCGCTTTTATGTATAAAATACATTTCTGAAAATATGGTTTGAAAGTTATCAGAAGGTAAAAGCTTTCTTCTTGCCTCACATATTCAAATATTGTGCCATTGTTAATGCATGTAGGTGCCATGTGTTGCTGTGGTAGAAAATATGTGTCATTTTGATGCGGATGGCAAACGCTACTATCCATTTGGTCGAGGTTCAGGCTCTCAGGCATGCACCATGAACTTAATTTTCATTCCTAGTAGATGGTAAAATAATTTGGCGGGCTATACTTAGCTCGTTATGGTATATCTTTTGTGCACAAATAAAAGAACTGCATAACTGATTGATCATTTCATCGGCTTTGCAGGTTGTTCAGCAGTTTGGGATCCCTCATCTGTTTGATCTTCCCATTAGACCAACTGTATGTCCTATGATTTCTGTTCGTGCTTATCTAGTAGTTTGATTTTCTGTTACATACTTGAAACTGGTCCTGTTATTAATCGGTTAGAAAACATCATTACATCAGCTTTTCCTCTGCACTTACCCAATTCGTATCTAGTAAACTTTGCTAGAATATAATTATGTGTTGAAAACATTCTCTGTGGTAGACAAATTTGCATTTAATCACTTATTTTATCCTTCAAGTTTTAATTTTACTGAACAAGCATTAAGACCCTTATAATAATTATATGCAAAGTTTAAACTGAATCCTATTATTATTTACTGATAAGCAGTTAAAAAAGAATGTGTTGAATTTCCTGGAATCCTACTCAGGTTTATATTTCATTTCTTTTTTGCAGCTCTCTGCTTCTGGTGATAGTGGAACACCTGAGGTGGTGGCTGATCCTCAAGGAGAAGTTGCCGGGATGTTTCAAGACATTGGAGTATGTGTCGTGCAACAGTGTGCCAAGATTCGCCAGCAAGGTACTTACATTATCTTTTGTTTTTCCGATACTCGATCCTTATCAAGTTGCTATTATTGATGAAGATATTTGTTTTTTTTTCTTTATCCTCTTTGGTTCTAGTATCAACAGCAGTTACCTATGACAAAACCATCAAGGCCATAAGGGTTAAGGTGCCTGATTCAGAGGAAGAATTCCTTCTACATCCTGCAACAGTAAGACGGAATGACCGCTCTGCCCAAAGTGTGGTAAGAAAACTCTGCCCATGTGGAGGAACTCAGCTGTTGCCGGAAGTTTGAACTTAATAACTTTTATTTCTTCTGTTGAGTCTTCTTTTTCTTGGTTTAAACAGGATGAGTGGACAGGGGAGCAAAAGCTGCAGTACGGTGACATTCCAGAAGATATTGAACCCGAAGAAATTCGGCCTATGGGAAACTATGCTGTGTCGATTACGTGGCCAGATGGATTTAGCCAGGTGATGCTTGTTTCCTTGCATTGGATGACTGGTTTTTGTAACAAAGTGATAGATATTAATATCAGGCAAGAATGATCAACCTACTAACCTAATGCCAACATTAAGATAAACTCAAACATCATTGCATGGTTAGGATTTAAACCTGACAATGGAGTAACCAGTATTGGAGTACACTTCCATAGTTTCGGCTTAACCTTCAGTATTATCAGTTTTAAAATTAATATGGATTGGGAGTCCAACTGTGGGAAAGGGAAGTGGTGGCTAACGAGGGCTAAACTAGTGAGCAATGCATGTCTTGAGTCTTTAAGTCATCCATTATGTCTTCTACTGCATGCATCATTGTCATTTTTTCTTACAATCTCTTCATCATCATGCAGATCGCACCATATGATCAGTTGCAGATGATAGAGCGTTTAGTTGATGTTCCTCAACCGACAGCCGTCCAATCATGAACGATGATATAAGTTTCCGCCGGTCATTTGAGCTATTGTGATCGACACCTTGATTCTACCAAACAAAGCCTGTTGGAGTGGAATGAAAGTAAAGGGAGTTTAGGGCATGACTTGGAGCATGCTTACCTCAATTTCAAGGGTAGAGCTTCAATGTAATTCTAGGCATACATGTATTATATGTATGTATTGGACAGAAAGCTATACAAATGTATTTTCTCTTCAATAATTCTTTGCATGCCATTTCATTTCGCCTGCATTTCTGAACCTCGTCTTTTGCTAGAACGTTAGGCTCAAAGAAGGTTTACTTTTTCAACAAATCTTGGATTATTCAACGTACCAAACAAATATAATACACGTACTTGAAGCTTTTACGACAATAATCCCATGTCCTCGTACGATTAATCAATTTATTTATATTTGTTTTCTTAGGTTATGAGTTTTAGAATCACTATAGACAAAATCTCAGATCCTAAACCTTCGGTTCTGTGACAAATCATATGATCACTGATAGATCCAAAACGGATTTTTAAGATAGATACAAATCAAAATGTTTATAAAAATAAACACAAATTATAAAAATCTTTAAATTTTAGGATGAATAAAAATTATAAAATTTAAAATTAATTCATTAAAATTATAAAAAATAGTAAATATATAAATTTTAAAAATTTTGAAATAAACACCAACCCATTAAAACATATATGTATTATGTATATATAGCTCCGCCACCGCACGTGATAATCTACCGCAGGCTTTTATTCTGTATTATCTCTAAAAATTAAAAATAAAATTTGAGGTAACGGTAGAGTACAGGTCAGCTTTCACCTTTGTCACGACAGGAGATCCGGTCCCACATGAATTCAAAGTTCAAACAAAAAAATATAATAGCGGGCTTTTAAATTTGAATCTCGTTGCCCGTAACGGCTTAATTACCCTTTCCCCTTCTTTACTCTCCCTCTCCCCTTTCCCTTCCCTTACCAGCCCCTCACTCCTCTCTCTAGCTATGGCTTCGCTTAACCCAGGAATCCTCCTAAAGCTCCTACAATCCATGAACTCTTCCACGCGCGTTACCGGTGACCACCGCTCCCCTCTCCTCCAAGTAATCGGTATTGTACCAGCTCTGGCCGGATCCGACCTCTGGCCCAACCATGGATTCTACGTTCAACTCTCTGATTCCCTCAACTCCACCTATGTCTCTCTCTCAGAGCGCGACACTGAATTAATCCTCTCCAACCGCCTCCAGCTCGGCCAGTTTGTCTACGTAGATCGTTTCCATTTTGACTCTCCCGTGCCACGTGTCTCCGGCGTACGCCCCATTTCAGGTCGCCACCCTTTCGTTGGTTCCCCTGACCCTCTAATCGTCCGCATTTCCTCTTCCAAACGGGATTTCGTTATACAACCCGTTCCCGATTCCGAATACTCCATGGATCCGATTGCGGTTTACCTGTCTAATAGTAAATTTGATCAACAGCAAACATCAACTGAAAGCAAGGATTCAATAACTGATAAGTCCAAAGGAAGGCAGCCTCTCGCGCCTAAAGATAATGTTAGAGTTAATGAGAATTTGGAGTGCGAATCCAAGGTTTCAGAAAAGCGTCCACAGAGGTTTTCGTCGCCTGCCACTGCCAAACGTTCCGGATCGGCTGTTAAGAAGACCAATGCGGCGGTTGTGGAAAGAGATCCATCCCCAGCGGGGAAAGGTAAGAGATCTGCGTCTCCTGTACCGTCAAAATGCGTTGTACCAAGCTTGGTAGCAGCCAAGGAAGAGAACAGGAAAGTAGCGAGAGAACCGGCCATCATAGTGCCGTCGAGGTATAGACAACCTTCACCTAATGGAAGGAAACAAGCATCACCAAGTTCTCGTAGAACATCGGTTTCTCCAGGGAGGAGGTTGTCTGGGGCATTTAAGGTTTCGCCGGCTGTTGGCGATTCGAAGAAGAAGATGGCAACGATTGTTGCTGGGATTTCAAAGGTGTCCGAAGCTCTTGTGGGATCGGCAAAGAGTAGTAGAAAGGGTTGGGATGAGCAACCAGAGAAAGCTTCAGTGGAACGCAAGGAGAAGGCTTCTGTAAAGTCTAAGCCGGATCTGCAAGCAATTTTGCGGACTCAGGTAAATAAATTATCCTTCTTAGTTTGCTAGCTTTGACTGAAATATCCCACGGTTGCTCTAATAAAATTATAGAGAATCAACTAGGCTTTGAGGATGCAAGAATGAGAACACATAATTTTTATACAATGGATTTGTCATGTAGAAATAGAGTTAATTTCTGAAATTTTGACATGATTTTCTTCAGGCGGCTATTTCAAGGCGTTTAAGTGATGTACATAGTCAGAAATCCAATAATGACAGTTCTTCCAGCAATGAGAAAACAAATGACAGTCCACCTGAAGCTGGTTCCGCCCCAGAGAAACCAACACGTGAGCGTGGGGCAGCCGGAATCACCATTCATGAAAAGAAATGGACTGATGGCAGTGTTTCATGGGATATCATTTCTGCTGATCTTGCAAAATTTGGAAAGGTAAGGGGACAGTGTAGGAATTATCAAGAAGCTAATCAAACCCTTCTTTTAACATCAAATATGTAAATTTATGTGTTGTGTTTTTCTGTTTATTTCCCATTTAATTTAGTGCTTTACTGCTTTAGTTTGATCAGAATTTCTTATCTAAATTTATCTTCTAGAGTCACCATTTACAACTTATGGGTGGTTATCACCATCATTGAACTAGTGGAGCACATGAACTGTGTACTATAACTTTCATTCTAAATAATTGTTTGGTTCGTCGAATAATACAGAATGCAAAACTAATTAAGCTCGGAGATGAACAAAGCTAAAATCTTGCAAACTGAATTCGTATTTTCAATACCTTGTCTGAATGCAGGAGGCTATGCAAAGGAGAGATCTTGCCTCCAAAGCTGCAGCAGAGGCATTGGAAGAGGCCATTGCTACCGAGTCTGTTGTCAGGAATTTAAGGTTAGGATCCCTGTTAGCATGCATATGTATGAAACATCAAGTGTTGGCTGTTGCAATGTTTAACAATTAAATGAATAACTTGAGACATCATGTTTTGTTATGTGCCTAATTTTGTGCGCCTTATATTTTCCAGCATGTTTTCTGAACTCTCCTCTAAATCAAAGGCTAGCAATCCTTTGCCCACCATCGACAAATTTTTGTCGATCTATGATGATGTTCTGAAGTATACTGGGATTGCGGAGACCCTTGCAGCTAGTCACAATTCTAACCCTGAAAATGCTTCCATTGAGCAATCAAAATCCTCTTCTCGATGGGTTGAAGCTGCACTGGCTACTGATCTTAAGATAGTCTCCCTACTAACCCCGCAAAACAATGAATCTCCATCGGCTCTGCAGAGAAGTTTGTCCAAGGTGCAACCTCATCTTGCTTCACCCAAAAACCAACCCAAAGCTAGTTCATTGCCACAGCAGGAACCTACTGCTGCTACAGTGTGGACTAGTGGTCGGGGAATGAAAGAGACGGTGCGTTTTGCACTCAACTTGAAGTCCGAGATGGAAACCTGGTTTCTTCGCTTCATCGATGAGTCCCTGGATGCTGGTTTCCGGATGCTCGGAGAGTGTGTATCTGGTGGCAGTAAAGCGTTGCCGTTGGACTGTGGCTCCATTTCAGGGGTTTTATCACAGTTGAAACGTGTCAATGATTGGTTAGACCGTGCCATGTCCAACGGGGATGAACCCTTGATAGACAAGGTTGATAAGTTGAAGAGGAAAATCTATGGCTTTGTCATTCAGCACGTTGGAACCACTTTTGACAATTTCTCCCATTCTTCACCTTGATTAATCTGCCTCGTTTCGCATGTTTTTAAACTCTAATGAGCTTATTTGTTTTGTACGAAGTTATTCAGTTTGTGGATGAATTTTGATCCTTGTGATAACTGGATACAATTACAGGCATGTATTTTAAGTACATCAAATAATTCAAGATCCAACATTAAAAAGAATAACAATATATTAAACTTTCAAATCTAAAATTAAAAAAAAAATATTTTATTATTATTTAAACTAAAAAATATTAAATATAATTATACTAAATGGTTGTCTCTCTCACCGTTGTTAATATGACTCCGTCCCTGTTTTCAAACAATCCTTTTCTTGTTTGTTTTTTAGTGACAAATCCTTACCGGCTCCTATTGAATCCTTCCTCTGTTCTTTCATAAAATATTAAAGCTGACGAAATCAACAGGGACAAAGTTCTTTATGCCCGTCCCATCAACATTTCCTTATAGTACGGTGGATTTATATTTACATTTTTTTTTAAATTTTATTGTTTTAATTATTTTTATAAAAATATTTAGTTTTGAAAATATTAAATTTAATTATAAATTTTATTTTTATAAATTAAAAAATAGTCTAAATTTATAATCTTTGTATTTTAATGTTCGATATTATTATTAAATATCAAAAAAATTAATAGGTCAAAAACTTATAATAAATTCACAAAAATCAATAATTCAACAATTATAAGCAACGGATTAAGAACTTAAATTTATTAATATAACGACTGTTCAGTGAAAAAAAATAATATTTATTTTAAACAATCTAAATTCAAATGATTTTACAGATATGGTAAAATTAAAACTAAACATAAAATTAGAAGGTTTAATTTACTAAAAAGTGTCACCTATTGTTTTGAACGTAGAATTCAGTTAAAATATATTAATAGAAATTGTTCGAGACTAACACTATAGAGTTCCACTATAGGAATCATTCAATAATTATAAAAAATATATAAATTATTTTTATCCAGATTAATCAAAATAATATCTCAAAAATTGGAAAAATAATTAAAAAATTAAAAAATATATTTTAATTTTATCTTAATATAAAGACTTAATATTCAAATAAGTATTCAAATTATGCTTGTGGATCACTTTTGATGTCTAAACTATTTTTGGCTCCAAATAAGTGCCTAAAGTTTAAATTGTGGTCATTTTAAGTGCCTAACCACCGACTACTATTATTTTTATTAACTTTGTTATTTTATTTATGTATTAATATAATTTATTTTTAACTTAAATCTTTTTTAAAAAAATAAAAGTTTTAAATTTTTATAAAATAGTCTCAAATCTCTAACTCCAAACTTCAAACCTTAAATTATCATCATTATCACTGTTTACTGTATCATCAGAGATCACCACTACCGCCGTCGGATGACTAGGACCGTTTCCCCTAATCACCCGTAGTTGGTAATTGGTAATAGGTGTGTCGATCGACTTCCTAATGTCTAAAGAAACCAAAATTGCAAAAATAAATCGTCGGCATACCTATCGTCGGTTATAAGCAATAGTTGATTGGGAAATACGATCATGGTAGTCTTGCGGTAATAATGATGGTCTGTGATGAGATAGTAAATGGTGACAACGATGATAATTTGATGATTTAGAGTTTTGAATTAAGGATTTAAGACTATTTGTAAGAATTTAAAACTATCAATTTAAACAAATAAAATTTTAATTTTATTTTAAAAATAATTAAAAAAAATAAAAATTAAAACATATCACTTGTCATATTTTTATTGACAAACAAATTTTATTAATAATTAGATACTTAAAATGACTTAAACTAAAACTTTAAAAAACTAAAAATAATTTAAACATAAAAATAATCCACAAACATAATTTAAACACTTATTTAAATATTAAGCCAACCTCCTCGAAGTTTTTGATGTAACAGCTAATATTTTACTTATTGGTTGATATTTAGTAACCGACTATTACATCATGGAAAATATTTTTTTTCCTTACCAAACTCCATTCATCAGCTAAAAAAACAAAAACAAATAGAAGAATCGAAACAAAAACTTAAGAAAAGGTACACTAAATGATGAATGGTGATTACAGTTTTCAAAGTTTTACCGAAAAGTATTGGAGAAAAATTAGGAAAGTTGAACAGAATAATCAAAGAGATAAGTAACATAATCGTGATAAACAACAGGGTCCCGAGCTTAATCATTAATAATTATGATAATAATTCCATTTTGTTATGGAAAAGAAGATAATTGTACCACCTGGTGTTAGTGGGATGACTAGTGAACGCAAGTTTCTCAGAAAATGCCACATCTTTCATTCTCTTCAATCGAGGAACACAACTGTTCAACTCTCATGGAGATCAAAAAACATCAAATTACTCTATTTGTATCAGTTTCAGACTCAAAACCAGTTTCTTCCATGACCCTGAAACTACTGAAAAAGAAAAATGACGTCTTTAGTTAAAGTCTAAACCATTTTCAGATTACTTCTTTTTCCCTTCCTTCTTTGTTAAAAAAATTGGGCTTTTTTCAATCTTAAACTTTGACAGCTCAACAAGTTCAGGTTTTTATTTCTTTCTCTTTTATGGCTTTATATTGATTTAACTGCACGATAGTTAATTTGTTTGTCCTTTTGGGTCAAAATGTTTACCTAAATTTATATGCTTGATGATGACAGTTCTTGTGTTGCTACTTTCCGACTTATGGTAGCGTATGCTGTTAGTTAAACATGAATGAGATCTGGGTTCCTTTCAATTTGACACAAAGCTTGTGATTTTGTGCTGGATCTTTGGTGATTTTTCTGTGGTTCACTTTATTTTCCCAGATCTGAAGCTTATATTGCTTTTCCTGTTATGAAATAAAAGTCTCCATTTTATTTTCCACTTCATCGCATTATTGTTGCTGTTAGGCCCTGTTTCTGAAAGTTTGACTTTTTGTCTCATGGGAACTTATTTTTTCAAGTATATAGTATCAAAGGGAGTGGTTTAGTATGATTTATTTTGCTCTCTGAAGAATGATGCTGATGACAGATGTGGCACTGTGATTTGAGGGTAATTGCTTCACTGAATTGTCTTCATATATTTAAAATTTTCCCATCTATAGCTGAAAGCTGAATTCTAGAATCTGATCATTGTTAAAACTCTTGCTTATGTTGGAAATTTTCTACTACACTTTTAAAGAAATGATGTTCCAGAGATAGTCACTTTTGAGAATTAAGCTTAGTAGCAAGAATATATGTAGTTCTCTCAGAAGGATTAGTTTAATTCTAAGCCTTTTTTCCTCCAAAATTTTGGAAAACACACACATATATGTACTACTACTACTTAGTTGTCTTTGGATCATAGCCTTTCATCTTTCCTCAATTTAATATTTTCTGCATTGGATGTTAGCCTTGTTGGTATTTCGCTTTGATTTGTATGTATTCGTTGAATAAGATTATAGACTGTTAAGAATTCGAGCATGGATTCTCTTACCTTTGCCATATAAGTATGGTTGAAACATTACAAATGAATCACATTCTTGCAATGTTATTGTTATGAAACTGTTTCAATTCTTATATGTTTCTTGAGTCATAGTAAGTCTGAATCTGATGTTATGTGATTCAGGCGGTTTCCGCTGCTGGAAGTTGTTTTGTTTCCATCATGATCAAACAAATTCTAAGCAAACTCCCACGGAAATCACAAAAATCAGATTCATTAGATTCTGATGGGTTTGATTCTGGCAATCATACTCCGAACTCAGGCAATGGTGTTCAGTGTACAAATATTGGAAATAGTATAACAAGTCGACTAAGTGTTGTTAAACGGGTGTCGTCAGCTGTTTTTCCATCTAGCATCATGGCTGGAGTGGAGGCTGTGGAGCCGAGTCTGTCTTTCAAGGATGTCTCAAATCTGCAGAAGCAGAACCTGTTTATCAGTAAATTGAACCTATGCTGTGAGGTTTCTGTCAGTGAGCCTGATAAAGCTACTTCCGAGCAAGATATTAAAGGCCAAACATTGATAGAACTTGTTGATTTTGTTTCTTCGGGGTCTGCAAAGTTCAACGAACCAGCAGTCACTGCATTGTGTAAAATGTGTGCTGTTAATCTGTTCAGAGTTTTCCCACCAAAGTATCGCTCTAATACCTCCAGTGGTGAAGCAGAAGATGATGAACCAACATTTGACCCTGCGTGGTCCAATTTGCAACTCGTGTATGATCTACTTCTTCGGTTTATCAGTTACAATTCCCTTGATGTAAAGGTGGCAAAAAAGCATGTAGATCATTCTTTCATTCTGAGATTACTTGACCTCTTCGAGTCCGAGGACCCTCGGGAAAGAGACTGTTTGAAAACAATTCTGCATAGGATTTATGGGAAGTTCATGATGCATAGACCCTTTGTGCGAAAAGCTGTTAGCAATATCATCTATCGTTTTGTTCTTGAAACCCAAAGGCATAATGGTATTGCTGAGCTCTTGGAGATTTTTGGAAGTATTATTAGCGGGTTTGCTATACCATTGAAGGAGGAGCACAAAATGTTTCTCTGGAGAGCCCTTATTCCTCTACACAAACCAAAATCGGTGGGCGTTTATCATCAGCAATTAACTTACTGTGTTGTACAGTTTATCGATAAGGATCAAAAGTTAGCTAATGGTGTGATAAAGGGATTGTTAAAGTACTGGCCAATAACAAACAGCCAGAAAGAGTTGATGTTTATAAGTGAGTTAGAAGAGATTTTGGAGATGACTAGTATGGCTGAGTTCCAAAAGATCTTGGTTCCCGTGTTTCGGCGTATTGCGTGCTGCTTAAACAGCTCCCATTACCAGGTAAAATTTCCTCATTTAATCACTATGTGAACAACTGTTTGAACTTTGATGATACTTTGAGTGATGTATCTACTCATAAAGGGAAAGAATGGTGATGTATGTCATGCGCTTAAAATGGCAACTTGAAATTGTGTTCACTTTCTATTTCTAACCTTTTCAGGTGGCCGAACGAGCTCACTTGCTATGGAACAACGAGCACATCCTCAATCTCGTTACACATAACCGCCATGTCATTTTCCCTCTCATCTTTCCATCTCTCGAATGGAATTCCCAGAATCATTGGAATCAAGCAGTGCTTAACCTGACACAGAACATTCGGAAGATTTTCTGTGAGATGGATGAAGAGCTTGTGCTTGCCTGTCAGCGCAAGTTGGAGGAAGAAAACTCCCTATCCATGGAAGCAGCTGAGAAGAGGAAATTAGCGTGGGAACTCCTGGAATCAACCGCCACAGCTTTCAAACCTCCAGCTACTAACATTATCCCTCCTGTACAACCAGCCGCACCCCAAGTTGCCTGTTAACCACTCGATGAGCTGCGAATGGCAATAGATTGATGCATGCTGTATAATATATCTGCTCGGATCACAGTGTTTGATGTTGCTTTGTTGAACATGACCAAGGTGTGACTCAGTAGGGTTTGTATTTGTATCTAAATCTGAAGTTGCTGTGTTATTAGTGTTATTACAGTATCATTTCCTGGAAAGAGTCCGTCATTGAGTTGTTGGGTTGCAAGTATGTTGTACGTATCAATTCCTATGGGATATGTATTCGTGTACGTATTTTTTGTCTGTACAGTTTATAGACATGATATGCTCCCACCACTAAAATTAGGGGTCTTCAACTCTTCGTAGTTAATTACAATTTAAACCCTAAACTTTAAACCATAAATATAATTTGTAGTCTCTAAACGTACCAATGAACCATATTATAAGTTGATTAGAAGCCCTTTTGGATTGAATTTGTTTTTAAGTGTTAAACCCAATATTCCAACACTGGGTGGTCTATGGCCCAGTATAAGGCTATGTCAGGCTTCATGGTTTTGCCTAATTTCGTATAACATACTTATACTATCACTCCCTAACTGACCCAGCTAGGACAAGGGTAGATTTGAAATTCAATTATGAGTTATGGTCCAGACATCAGTCATTTTTCCAATAATTGATGATTATCGGTGCTAACTAATTAAGATGTTTTCGTCTCATATTAAACTTGAGATTGATCTTTGTTAAATCCAAGTAAACACGAATTTAATGACAGATTAAGTTCATTTTTTATATTGCTTTTAAATCCAAGTAAACACGAATTTAATGACAGATTAAGTTCATTTTTTATATTGCTTTAATGCATTGGTTTTGTATTAGAATATGGTTTGGGAATTAACCCCATGATAATTAGACACCGGCATTGAGGAATAATTTAGTCAAAGATTAAGATTTTTTTTAAATGAAATCTTGGGGTTCAGACTCAGAGGATTCCGGCCAATACCTGAGACTAGTAGTCCCCAATGAGCATTGGAGTTGCAACAGTCAAAAAACTGTACTTTTAGTGCCCAACCATTAGTCCGATTCCTATTTTTTGTGGTTTCTTAAACCCCAAGCCAAGTACTCTCTTGGCTTCTAAGTTTTATCTTTTTGAATCCATATCAAAAGCTGGGTTAACTTTTTTTTTACTCAGCATGACAGTCAAAACCATAATCATCTCTAACATGGAATTTGGGTCTCCTGTAATCTAATTTTGCTGTTAGTTGGATCAGCCAAAATGACTTTTAACTCTATCCGGGCTTATTTCATTACAGGACTTGTATAATACTAATATTCTCACCAATGTCATTCATTAGACAAACAAACATGTATTGAAATCTCTCCACCTCCAGCGGCCTCACATGTTGGATGTAAGAAAATGAATGCCAGTTGTAATACCCCGACCCGGATATCACATAGGGCCTCCGGCCCAAAACCTGTATTTCAAAATTCTTTCGAAAGTCCAACAATTAAAATCCAATTCAAGTCCAAAATACTATTTATAAAATCCATTTAAGTTAAAACGCAAGTCCAAAATAATATAAGATAATCGGAGCTCTAAAATATTACAAATCATTTAAAACATTTGACTCGAATAAATAACAGAATTACAAGATACATAGGGTCCAACCAAGTACTAGCCCACTAATCTATAAATGTACCCTGACATAGGTCGATGCTGAAATCCAAACCTCGATGGTGCTTCACGAACCGACTTCCGCTAACCTACGCACGAAAACACATTTCGAACGCTGAGCTATTAAAGTTCAGTGGGTACGCCGAACTCGGCCAACATCATGCATATCATAAGCAGTAAAGCATAACATATAAACATCGTGCATGAAATGATGATCTAGCATGCTTGCCTACCACATGGCATAAACAATGTATATTATCGCACACAGCATGTACATGTCACATCACAAAATAACACACAAGAGTGAGGCCCGCGTCTACACAGCATCGGGATCCTACACTCAGGATTGAGGCCGCCCTCAAATCCTATGCCCGGAATGTTACATCGGACATCTTCGAACGAGGCCGCCCAACGTTCGAAAAGGGGTGGAGGCCGCCCAACCAACCCCATGCTCGGAATGTTACATCGAACATCTTCGAGTGAGGCCGCCCAACACTCGGAATAAAAGTCTTCAAAATATCATCCGGCATGTTACATCGGATGGCCTTCAACGTGTTGCAACACTTATGGATATCCGGATTTCCATCACACAAGGACTCAAACCACACAAACGATCCACCTAGGATCTTAACACAACAAGATATATTAAGACTTATCATACTTTAGTCTTTCGGGATTATAAACATCAATCTTGGTTAAACAGTTCATTTCATTGATTATAAGATCCATTTTAACCTTTAATCCTTTTATCGAACCTCAAACCATACTTAACTTGTCCAATTTTCACAGGGGTATCGATACCCTTATATGGGGTATCGAACCACCATGCCTCGATACCCACCCAAAGAAGGCATCGAACCATGGGTATCGATACAGGTATCGATACCCTTTGACCATTTTCAAAGTCAACAAAAGAGGAACCTCCAACATCGATACCGGCATCGATGCCATTATGTCACTGGAGGTCCCGGTATCGAACCATGGTTCGATACACCTGGCCACTTAGCCTATTTCCACTCATGGGTATCGATACCGGTAACCCGTGTATCGATACCCCTGCACGAAATGCAGGTCTGCACTTAGAAAATTCCTAGGATTCATTCCTAAACTCGATCCAATCAGTACTAAAGTATTCCTACACATTATTTAGAGTGTTTAAGATAATTTAGTATCATTTTCAAGCCATTAAACACATAAATCCGAATTTTACCATTAAATACCTCATCAAGCAAACCAAGCCAAATCAAGCATACATACATGAATTCTATATGCTATGTGTTCTACCATGAAATGCATAAAGATTGGAAAAGTTGGGAGTACCAACCTCTTCCAGGCAACAACAAAAACGTCATCTTCTCTTCAAGCTTTATCTTTCCCAAGCTCTTTCCTTTGCCCAAACTTGATGATGGATCTCCAACTTCACCAAACCAACACATATTTACCTCTTTTAATAGATCTCTCCAAACTTTAAAACTTCCTCTCTTACACCAAAACGTGATTCACACCCCATAAGCACAAGTTAGCACCTTTACTCTCTAGTTTTGGGTTGGAAGAAAGATGAAGATAAAGATAAAAGGGTGACTTCTCTATGCTCAGATTTTTCTGCAACACAAAACCCCACAAAACCCTTCACTTTCCACTATTTAGACAATTACCAAACTATCCTCCACCTAAAAACTCATAAGCCCAACAACCAACAAGCCCAACAAGCCTCGGGTCCAAACTACACAAACTCGAGCCCAAACCCATCGGGTTAAACCGACACTCGGATCCGAATCCGGGTCGTTACACCAGTTCATTTAGATCACAACAAAATGAGTGGATTTTCACGACCCGGATTTAGATCCGAGTGTCGGGTTAACCCGGGGTGTTGGGCTTTGGCTTTGGGCCCGGGTTTGAGTGTTGGGCCTTGTTGGGCCTTAGGCTTTTAGGCTTGTTTGAGTGGTTGGGCTTGTAGGTTGTTGGGTTGGGGGTAATTTGGTAATCACCAAATTGAGATGAAAGGAGAGAGGTTTGGGGGTTTAATTTCTGCAGAGGAATGACCTCATTCCTTTCTCTCTTTACTCTCCATCTTTCCCCACCATAGGAGCAAGAAAAGTGAAAGGTAAAAGGCTTGATCTTTAGGAATTTTGTTTAGAATCCCGTTTTTGTGTTAGAGAAGATGTTATAGGGCTGTTTTGGATCTATAAAATAAGCTAAAGAAGTGTTGGTTTGGAAGAAGTTGAGGGTTTAAAGGGGGTTTAAGTTTGAGTTTGGGTTCTGATTTTTGGGAGCTCAAATCTCAGTTCTTTTAGTGTTTGAAGCTCCGAAGATCACCTCTAAGTGTTCCTAATCCGATATATGTCTTTCTCTTGTAGAGAAAGAGCTTGGAGAGCCTTCAAGAGCTTTGGGGAAGGAGAAGGCTTGAGTTTGAGCTTGGAGCTCGGGTTTGCTGCTTTGGTTGCTGTTTTTGCTTAAGGTTGGTTCTCTTCTAACTCATAATCATCATGCATATCATGTTTTAAGTTTAATGCATGTTGTTGATTGGTTTGAATGTTTTTTAAGCTTAAGGTAGGTCATTAATGGTGGATCATAGTAATGATGTTGAACCTTTGTGAAAATGATGTAAACTTAATTAGGATCACTCCTTAAAGGCCTAGGATCAGTTTGGTGTTATTTAGATCGAGTATGGATAGGTTTCTAAGTGCTCAAACTGCAAAAACTGCACTTATCGTGCAGGGGGTATCGATACCGGAAGGCCGTGTATCGATACCCCTGAGAGAAATTAGGTTACAAGAATAGGGGTATCGAACCATGGTTCGATACCGGGCTGTCCAGTAGCATAATGATATCGATGCCAGTATCGGAACAAGAGGTCTTCCTCTGTTGACCTTTGGTTTGGTCAAAGGGGTTCGGTACTGGTATCGATATAGGTGTTTCAATACTCCAAGTAGGGGTATCGATACCCCAAAGCAGTTTTAGCCCAAATACTTGTGGAAAAATGGTAAAGTCTCTCAATGCTATTTTAGATGTCCCAAGACTTGTTTAAGCCCTAAAATGAATATTAGACCGAGAATTAGACACCTAGACTTGTTAAAAAGATAATTGAATAATAATTAGAGTCTAGTGGTGTAAACCGGTATATGGAACCGTTGAGGGTTCGTGTGACCTATTCGAGTCACGCGGCTTACTAGGAACCTTGCTTAGTGTTGATAGGTTGCCTAGAGTATATATATACATTGTAATTATGAGACAATCTGGTAACCTTGCTTAGTGCTGATGGGTTACTAGAATAATTATTATATGAGATGTAAAACTGATAACCTTGCTTAGTGCTGATGGGTTATCGGTAATATTATGCGGAAGACCAGCTAGGACCTTGCTTAGTGCTGATGGGTTCCTTAGCGGATATTGTGGGTGGCATGCCACGGGCCTTGCTTAGTGCTGATGGGTCCCATACTTCTATACTACTATGAGGTGATATGGACACCGATATATATATATATATATATATATATATATATATATATATATATATATATACGAAATACAAGTACGAGTTAAGAACCTGAGATGCTGTGTGGTCTTCTCTTGTCTTGCATATGCCATGTATTGTTACATGCCATCTTGACACCATGTGTTTAGGCGGATATGGTAGCGCCATCGTAGTCATGCCATGTCATCATTCATGTTGTTATGCTTATTTTATGCTATGCATGATGTGGACCGGTTGGTCGAGTACCCACTGAGCTTTAGTAGCTCAACGTTTTGAAATCTGTTTCGTGCGTAGGTTAAAGTAACTGTTCGGAGGAGCATCAATCGTGGTGGGTTCAGCATCGACATCTGTTGTCAGAGTACTATTGTTAGGCATAGTGGGCATTCGTACTTGTAAGACCCTATATATGTAATTTGTAGCTCTGTTTTATTTATTATCGAATGTTTTAAACGGTTGTAATATTTTGGAGTTCCGTTACTTAAATTTATTTGGATTTATGTTTTAAATGGTTTTGAATTATATTTTATCACGATGGATATGGATTTGGACCCAACTTCATGGGCTTTTGGAACAAAATTTTAAAGTACAGGTTTTGGGCTGGAGGCCCGATGTGGCATCGGGTCGAGGGTGTTACATTTAGTGGTATCAGAGCCTAGGTTGAGTCGGTTCTAGGAAGTCCCCGGGGGAGTCTAGTGTGTCATATAGGTGTCAGATAAGTACATGCCCATTAGTCGAAGTTGTACTTACTTAGATGCTGAATATTCGATGATGTAACCTCGTTTATTTGTTGTGTGCAGTAAGTATGCCAAGAAGGAACAATGTTACGGAAGAGAGTTGGGGTTCTCGAGAGGACTCCGATGAGGAGTATGTGCCCGCTGTGGAGGCACCGTCTGATGATGCAGTTGGTCAAGGGGCCAACTACTTCTTGCAGCTGAATCGGGCGTTAGACCGAATCGTGAGAGCTATACCGAGGTCGTCTGCTACGCCTCGAGAGGCACCAGTGGAGAGGGTGTGTAGGCAGGGAGCTGTTGACTTTCATGGGACATGACAAGATAATCCTGTGCAAGCTGATCAGTGGTTGCATGACACTCGTTGGATCATGAGGCAGATGAGGTTGAGATCTGAGGATAAGCTATCATGTGTTCTGTTGTTGTTGAAAGGCAATGCACGTGAATGGTGGGAAACAGTAGAGCTTGGTTGGGAACCCGAGAGACCAACTTGGAATGACTTTCTTGATGAGTTTGAGAAGAAGTATGTGGGAGAAGCCCACATTGACACCTTGAGGGAGCGGTTTACCCATCTTGTGCAAGGTAACCGTTCGGTGTTCGCTTATGAGCAGGAGTTCCTACAGCTGAGTAAGTAGGCACCCGAGTTGGTGGCCACGGAGAAAATGAGATGCAAGAGGTTTTTGAAAGGTCTAAGGAAAGAGATCCAGACGTATCTCACCGCTACTCCACCTAGAGTGTTCTCAGAGTTGACTGCTAGTGCAAAGTCCTTAGAGCAGGTACAAGGTTTGACCTATGGTTCATCTTCCGGTCAGGGTGGTGCTAGTGGAGGTAATCGGAGCTACTCCAACAACTCTCAGTCCTTTTCGGGAAGGAACAAGAACCGTTGGAATCAAAGTAAAAGAGCTTCTAGTCAGGGTGCAATGTCTGACCGTAGGTCTGAGTCTGCTGGTAAGAGGAGACAATCTACGTCGTCCCCGATGATGAGCCCGGAGAGTTCTCTGAGGAGCTCAGGCGTTCCGACTTGTCAGCAGTGTGAGCGGAGCCACCGAGGAGAGTGTTGGAATATAGTCAGAGCTTGTTATCGTTGTGGGTCGTCAGGACATCTAGTGAAGAACTGCCCGGAGAAGGTCAGGGAGACATCGGATCAGGTGCAGAGAACCGGTTATCCTAGCCAGAGAAGTAGAGGTTTTACCCGTGGAGGGGCTAGTCATGGTTCGGGTGGTACCTTCCAGTCCACGGCGAGAGCACCGGCTAGGCAGTATGTTGTGAGGGCACAGGAGGACTGTGCGGCTACCGATGTTATCTCAGGTACGTTTACCTTGTTTTCAGTTCCCATAGTTGCTCTTGTGGACTCGGGGTCTACCCACTCTTATATCCGTAGTGGGATATCTCAGTGTTGGGGGTTACCAGCGGAAGAGTTAGAAATAGGAGTTCGTGTGACAAGTCCTTTGGGTTTGGTTGTTTTGGTGGATAGGGTTTATCGGAGGTGTCCGATAGAGGTCCAAGACTCGATCTTTCCCGCAGATCTTATGGTTTTACCTTTTCATGAGTTCGACGCAATCCTAAGGATGGATTGGTTGTTCGAGCATGATGCGAGTCTCGGGTGTAGGTCAAAGAGTTTAAAGCTTCGTGTTGCAGATGGGTCTAAGCTTGTTGTGAGGGGCCAGAGAAACCCCTGTTTGCCGAATCTTGTATCAGCTTGTCTGCTCAGAGGTTGATCCAGCAGGGTTGTGAGACTTTCTTAACTCACGTGGTTGATGTGAGGGTAGAGAGCCTTGAGTTAGGGAGTTTGAGGACAGTTTATGAGTATCCCGATGTGTTTCCGGAGGAGTTACCCGGTTTACCTCCCGATCATGAGTTAGAGTTCCGGATAGAGGTGTTACCAGGGACAGCATCGGTGTCCATAGCGCCGTATCGTATGGCACCGGCGGAGATGAGAGAGTTGAAGCAGCAGATCCAAGAGCTGTTAGAAAGAGGTTTTATCAGACCGAGTGTATCACCGTGGGGAGCACCGGTTTTGTTTGTTAAGAAGAAGGAAGGGTCGATGAGGATGTGTATCGACTACCGTCAGCTCAACAAAGTCACGATCAAGAACCGTTATTCGTTGCCTAGGATCGATGACTTGTTTGATCAGTTGAGAGGTGCCCGTGTGTTTTCTAAGATCGATCTGCGATCAGGGTACTATCAGTTGAAGGTAGTGGAGGAGGATGTCCAAAAGACCGCTTTTAGGACGCGGTATGGGCATTACGAGTTCCTAGTGATGCCGTTTGGGCTCACGAATGCTCCGACAGCTTTTATGGACCTGATGAACCGGATCTTTCAGCCCTATCTAGATCAGTTTGTGGTTGTGTTCATCGACGATATCTTGGTGTATTCACGCTCGGAGGAGGAGCATGACTACCACCTAAGAGTTGTTCTTCAGGTTCTAAGGGATAGGCGTCTGTACGCCAAGTTCAGTAAGTGTGAGTTCTGGTTGTCAGAGGTGACGTTTCTTGGTCACATTGTTGCAGCTGATGGCATCCGTGTAGATCCTCAGAAAATCCAAGCTGTGGTGGAATGGAAACCACCAAGGAATGTATCAAAAGTCCGCAATTTTCTTGGACTTGCCGGATACTATAGGCGGTTTGTGAAAGGCTTCTCGATCATAGCTGCACCGTTGACAAAGTTGCTTCAGAAAGGGGTTCCGTTTGTGTGAAACGAGAGAAGACAAGAAAGTTTCGAGCGGCTTAAGGCTTATCTTACCGAGGCACCGGTTTTGACGCAACCAGAATCGGGGAAGGATTATGTGGTGTTTAGTGATGCTTCCTTGAGTGGGTTAGGTTGTGTGCTCATGCAAGAGGGTAAGGTGGTTGCTTACGCCTCGAAACAGTTAAAACCCCATGAGAGGAATTATCCCACCCATGATCTCGAGTTGGCAGCAGTCATCTTCGTGTTGAAGATATAGAGGTATTATCTTTATGGGGAGAAATACTATGTTTACACCGATCACAAGAGTTTGAAGTATCTGCTCACCCAGAAGGAGTTGAATCTGAGACAGCGAAGATGGATAGAGTTGTTGAAAGATTATGACTGTGTCATAGAGTATCATCCCGGTAAGGCGAATGTGGTCGACGATGCTTTGAGTAGGAAGTCCATGTCAGACTTGAGAGCCATGTTTGCACGGTTGAGGATGATCGAGGATGGTGGTTTGTTGGCAGAGCTACGTGTGGAACCCACGCTAGTTCAGGAGATAAAGAGAGCACAAGCGTTAGACGAGGAGTTAGTGGCTCAGCTTGAGGCTTGTCAGCGAGGTGAAGCGTCAGGCTTTGAGGTACGAGATGGTGGGTTCTTGTACTTCAAGGGTCGGTTGTGTGTTTCTGCTCTTGAGGATCTGAGAGTTCGTGTCTTAAGGGAAGCTCACCGTAGTCCGTTTTCTGTACATCCGGGTAGCAACAAGATGTACCAGGATCTTCGTCCCTTCTTTTGGTGGCCTTGTATGAAAAGGGACGTGTCTGAGTTTGTGACGAGATGTTTGGCGTGTCAGCTTGTGAAAGCGGAACATCAAGTTCCTTCAGGGTTGCTTCAGCCTATCCAGATTCTACAGTGGAAGTGGGATCGTGTGACCATGGACTTTGTCACCGGGTTACCAATGACGTTGAGAAAGCATGATGCTGTGTGGGTCATTGTTGACCGGTTGACCAAGTCGGCTCACTTTTTACCAGTTAGGATGGACTTCAGTTTGGAGAAGTTGGCTCAGTTGTACATAAAGGAGATCGTCAGGTTGCATGGTGTACCTTCATCGATCATATCGGATAGGGATCCGAGGTTCACAGCGAGGTTGTGGAGGTCTATCCATAAGGCTTTGGATACCAAGTTGCACTTCAGCACAATTTTTCATCCTCAGACCGATGGACAGTCTGAGCGAGTTATCTAGATCTTGGAGGATATGCTTAGATGTTGTGTGGTTGACTTTGCCCGGAGTTGGGAAAATCAGTTACCGCTTGTGGAGTTTGCTTACAACAATAGTTATCAGTCGAGTATAAGGATGGCACCTTTTGAGGCCTTGTATGGGCGTAGGTGTAGGACACCTCTATGTTGGACCGAGCTTAATGAGAGGCGGTTTGTAGGATCTGAACTTGTTAAGGAAACCGAAGAAAAGGTTCAGATCATCAAAGAAAGGTTGCAAGCAGCGTTTGACCGACAAAAAGCTTACGCAGATCATAAGCGTAAGCACATCGAGTATGAGTTAGGAGAAAAAGTGTTTCTTAAGGTATCTCCTTGGAAAGGAATCATCCGGTTCGGTCGGAAAGGAAAGTTGAGTCCGAGGTATGTGGGACCATATGAAGTTCTTGAGAGAGTGAGACCAGTGGCTTACCGGTTAGCTTTGCCTCAAGAGTTAGCACGTATCCATGATGTGTTCCACGTGTACATGTTGAGGCGTTATCGTTCAGATCCTTCCCATGTTGTTCAACTTGAAGAAATCGAAGTCAATAAGGATTTGACTTACGAGGAGAGACCAATAGAAATCTTGGATAGAGGGGTGAAAGAGCTTCGGAACAAGAGTATACCGTTGGTAAAGGTTCTTTGGAGAAACCATGGGGTTGAAGAGGCCACGTGGGAAGTTGAGAAAGACATAAGGGCTCTGTACCCGCATCTCTTCCTAGCAGGTAAATTTCGAGGACGAAATTTTCTTTAAGGAGGGGAGAGTTGTCACGACCCGGATTCGGATCCGAGTGTCGGGTTAACCCGGGGTGTTGGGCTTTGGTTTTGGGCCCGGGTTTGAGTGTTGGGCCTTGTCTGGCCTTAGGCTTTTAGGCTTGTTTGAGTGGTTGGGCTTGTAGGTTGTTGGGTTGGGGGTAATTTGGTAATCACCAAATTGAGATGAAAGGAGAGAGGTTTGGGGGTTTAATTTCTGCAGAGGAATGACCTCATTCCTTTCTCTCTTCACTCTCCATCTTTCCCCACCATAGGAGCAAGAAAAGTGAAAGGTAAAAGGCTTGATCTTTAGGAATTTTGTTTAGAATCCCGTTTTTGTGTTAGAGAAGATGTTATAGGGCTGTTTTGGATCTATACAATAAGCTAAAGAAGTGTTGGTTTGGAAAAAGTTGAGGGTTTAAAGGGGGTTTAAGTTTGAGTTCGGGTTTTGATATTTGGGAGCTCAAATCTCAGTTTTTTTAGTGTTTGAAGCTCCGAAAATCACCTCTAAGTGTTCCTAATCCGATATATGTCTTTCTCTTGTAGAGAAAGAGCTTGGAGAGCCTTCAAGAGCTTTGGGGAAGGAGAAGGCTTGAGTTTGAGCTTGGAGCTCGGGTTTGCTGCTTTGGTTGCTGTTTTTGCTTAAGGTTGGTTCTCTTCCAACTCATAATCATCATGCATATCATGTTTTAAGTTTAATGCATGTTGTTGATTGGTTTGAATGTTGTTTAAGCTTAAGGTAGGTCATTAATGGTGGATCATAGTAATGATGTTGAACCTTTGTGAAAATAATGTAAACTTAATTAGGATCACTCCTTAAAGGCCTAGGATCAGTTTGGTGTTATTTAGATCGAGTATGGATAGGTTTCTAAGTGCTCAAACTGCAAAAACTGCACTTATTGTGCAGGGGGTATCGATACCGGAAGGCCGTGTATCGATACCCCTGAGAGAAATTAGGTTACAAGAATAGGGGTATCGAACCATGGTTCGATACCGGGCTGTCCAGTAGCATAATGACATCGATGCCAGTATCAGAACAAGAGGTCTTCCTCTGTTGACCTTTGGTTTGGTCAAAGGGGTTCGGTACTGGTATCGATACAGGTGTTTCGATACTCCAAGTAGGGGTATCGATACCCCAAAGCAGTTTTAGCCCAAATACTTGTGGAAAAATGGTAAAGTCTCTCAATGCTATTTTAGATGTCCCAAGACTTGTTTAAGCCCTAAAATGAATATTAGACCGAGAATTAGACACCTAGACTTGTTAAAAAGATAATTGAATAATAATTAGAGTCTAGTGGTGTAAACCGGTATATGGAACCGTTGAGGGTTCGTGTGACCTATTCGAGTCACGCGGCTTACTAGGAACCTTGCTTAGTGTTGATAGGTTGCCTAGAGTATATATATACATTGTAATTATGAGACAATCTGGTAACCTTGCTTAGTGCTGATGGGTTACTAGAATAATTATTATATGAGATGTAAAACTGATAACCTTGCTTAGTGCTGATGGGTTATCGGTAATATTATGCGGAAGACCAGCTAGGACCTTGCTTAGTGCTGATGGGTTCCTTAGCGGATATTGTGGGTGGCATGCCACGGGCCTTGCTTAGTGCTGATGGGTCCCATACTTCTATACTACTATGAGGTGATATGGACACCGATATATATATATATATATACGAAATACAAGTACGAGTTAAGAACCTGAGATACTGTGTGGTCTTCTCTTGTCTTGCATATGCCATGTATTGTTACATGCCATCTTGACACCATGTGTTTAGGCGGATATGGTAGCGCCATAGTAGTCATGCCATGTCATCATTCATGTTGTTATGTTTATTTTATGCTATGCATGATGTGGACCGGTTGGTCGAGTACCCATTGAGCTTTAGTAGCTCAGCGTTTCGAAATCTGTTTTCGTGCGTAGGTTAAAGTAGCTGTTCGGAGGAGCATCAATCGTGGTGGGTTCAGCATCGACATCTGTTGTTAGAGTACTATTGTTAGGCATAGTGGGCATTCATACTTGTAGGACCCTATATGTGTAATTTGTAACTCCGTTTTATTTATTGTCGAATGTTTTAAACGGTTGTAATATTTTGGAGCTCCGTTACTTAAATTTATTTGGATTTATGTTTTAAATGGTTTTGAATTATATTTTATCACGATGGATATGGATTTGGACCCAACTTCATGGGCTTTTGGAACAAAATTTTAAAGTACAGGTTTTGGGCCGGAGACCCGATGTGGCACCGGGTCGAGGGTGTTACATGGATTCATTGAATAATAATAATAAGGTGCACATTACTCCATTAAAGAAGGTAGTTGCAGAACAATCTGATTGATCATTAAGAAAAAGTTAATATAAGTCCGTATGCTTAATGATTGTTCATTTCTGTATGGGGCAGAATTTAGCTTTAGGTTGATGTGATGCCTTGTGAAAACAGCTTCCATGAATGATTAGAAAGAAATGGAAGGATATGAAAAAAATCGCTAGAAAACCTTAAAAAATTTATTTAACCATAGAATCAATTCTGTAGTCATGAAAAATGTAAAAAGAATTTGATTCGATTCTGAATATGAACGGAAACATCTTGAGTTTTTTTTTTTTTGAAAGTTTCTGTACAGAATGATCTGTGTCAAAGTGTATTCTCCATCCTTTCAACATGTTTACTGTGGCTAGCACTATCGAGCCAGGTAATCCAGATGAATCTGCATCAAAACATCAGTGACAAATTCCAGTCTGAACATTCTGTATTACCTCTGTTGAGTCTCCTTGGAGCACTTGATTTTTGCATACGAATCTGATTAGTCTTGAGAACAGATTTTAAGCACTGGAATTCATATCTGTTCCTAATAAAGCCAGTGTAGCTTGTATTTCCTCAGTGCTGGGGTGTGATCCATCACCAGCAATAAAGGAATGAAGTTTTTCACCTATTTGAATCCAGCTGCACCCAGGACTCTTCTTTAAACCTTTTTCTTTCATTAAATCCCTTATTTCGGATACTTTGTCCCACCTTCCTGCTGCAGCATATGCATTTGAAATTGCCACATAATTACCTGAATTATCCGGTTCCAATTCTAATAAATACTTTGATAACTGTTCCACAAGTTCAATCTCATCATGCTCTCTGAATTTAGCAAGAAGTGATCCGATTATTTGTGCATCTGGCTCATATGGCATTGTGAGAATAAGCCTAAAAGCTTCATCTAAACGGCCTGATCGAGAAAGAAGACTAACTAAACATCCGTAATGCTCCATGCTTGGTGAGAAATGATGTTTGGAAACCATGTCAACAAAAAATTCCAAACCTTCATTTACTAGCCCGGAGTGGGTGCATGCAGATAAGACACTTGTAAATGTTATACCATCCGGTTCTACACTAGCTTCCTCTAGATTTCTAAACACTGCAAGAGCTTCTCCGGCTCGAGCATGTAATGCATAAGCAGAAATCATTGCATTATAAACAGGCAATTCATTGCTTGCGATACTATCAAACACCATCTTTGCCTGACTTAAACATCCACATTTAGCATACATGTCAACTAAAGCTGTTGAAACAGAGATCCGTGAGCCAAAGTCGTGCCTTATAGCGTATCCATGAATTGCTCTCCCATGCTGTAACAATGCCGCATTTGTGCAAGCTGAGAGTGCACTACTGATGCTTATAGTATTGGGTTTAACCCCAGATTCTAGCTTTTCTTGAAAAAACTTTAACGCCTCATCGTGAAAACCATTATGAGCCAAACCAGTGATAAGAGTAGTCCAAGTTATAAGGTTAGGGTGGACACCAAGGGTTTGCATCTGTGAGAAGAACTCTTTAGCCTCATTTAACTGGCAATTCCTAACAAATCCTAAAATCACAGAATTCCACGATGTTACGTTTGGTGGCACACTCTCTAACTGCATCTGATAAAACAACTTCAAGGTCTCACCACTATGGCCAACACTTGCATAAGCAGCCAACAATGTATTCCATAATACGATATCTTTGTTAGTTGTGGAACAGAACACTTGTCTGGCATAATCAATTCTTCCACATTTGGCATACATATCTACAATGCTACTAGCAACAACAACATCAGACTGAAGGCTGTTCCTAATACAATAACAGTGACTCTCTTTTCCAAGCTTTATATTGCTTGAATTGGCAGCAGCAGTCAATATAGATGAAAGAGTCACACAATCGAATCTCAAATTTTCGGATCTCATCAGGTGACATGTATTGAGTGCCTTATCAATCAAACCACATTGTAAGTAACTAGAAATGATCAAATTCCAAGTTACTACATCCTTTTCAAGGATCCTGTCAAAAACTAGCTCCGCATTCTCAATCAATCCAACTTTGGAATAAAAATTTAGAACAGAACTACCCAAAATACTGTCCAATTCAAATCCACGTACGACAGCAATGGCATGTCCCTGCTTTCCCTCACTTATTGCACCCAAATTAGCCGAAGCTGATAAAAAGCTTGATATTGTTACCTGACTAGGTTCCACATCTTCCACTCTCATGTCATGGAACACCCCAAGTGCTTGCTCATCCATCCCATTTTGCACATAGCCAACAATCATCGAATTCCAAGCTATTACATTCCTCTCAATCATACCATCAAAAACTTTCCTTGCATCTTCCAAAGCCCCACACTTTCCATACATATCAATCAAACTACTAGCAACAAAGACGCACCCATCAAAACCCACCTTTACCACAAACCCGTGGACCCCTTTCCCATACCCCAGCCATAACAAAGCACCGCAAGCTTTCAATGCATTAGGGACGACAAAGTTGTCTGGCAAAAACCCATTTTCTTGCATCTCGGAAAACCCCATCAAAGCCTCTTCATTTAACCCAAATCTACATTTCAGTCCTATAATGGCAGCCCAAGAGAACACATTCTTTACTCTCAATCTACTGAACAAATCATTAGCAATATCAAAAGCACCACACTTTGCATAAAAAATAACCAATTTTGTCTCAATATACTCGTTTCTTGCAAAGAAAGCACCATTTTTGAGAACTTGAGCATGAATTTGCTGACCTGTTGAAAGATCTCGTTCATAAACGCAACCCTGAAGTATTTCCCCGTATATTTCAGGTCCGGCTGGTAGATTTCTGGAGTCCATTTCGGTGAGCAAGTCCACAGCTTGTTGAATTTGGCCATGTTTGCAAAGTGAAGAAATGGTGTGAAAGTAAGATTTATACGAAGTTTGAAGATTCGCTGTGGATTCATTTGGTTGGATGAGGTGAATTGGTTCGTTTGAATTGAGAGATTTGATTGGTTTTGCTGATCTGAAATGATAGAATTGTGGGGTTGTGAAAGAAAGGGAAGCCATTGAAGAAGCAATGAAGAAGAAGGGAGGATATGGTTCGTGTTAGGGGAAGCGGGAAGGATTGTTTCGGCATTAGAAATCAACGACTCTTTCGTTCACCAACAAAAGGAGAAGATAAGTTTATCCGGCAATCAAAATTGTGATAGAAGTCAGCCTTGGTCCCACAGGAAAATGGATATTTTTAGTAGCTCTCAAAGTCTTATCTAAATAAATACGGGAAATAAAAATAAATATATTTCAATTAAATATATTATTTAAAAAATATTTATAAATAAAAAGATATAAGTGCATGGTTTCATGCATGCCATGAAAGCACGAGCATGCAGTATTAATTAAGGAGAATAGGATTCCCAGATAGCTCAACAAATCATACAATACAACAGATATTTATAATATCATACAGACACAAAAGGATAGCTAAAAATAACTATTAATCAAGTTAAAAAATAAAATAAGTAAGAATAAAGATACTTTCGAATGAATAACTAAAAATAAAAATGAATTAGACCTCTAATTCATTTATATGAAAAAATCAATAGATCGTAAATTCGTAATTGAAATGAATTTCTTTGTTAAACTCTACATCCTCGATCATTATCCTATTTTTCTCTTACAAGTAATATCAAGTCTTTATATTTAAAGACAATAAATAATATAGATGAATTCTTTGAAATATACCAAGTAATATAATATTTTTTACAACGGTACGAATGCCAAGAAAAGTAGAGGAACGAACCAGGTCTGTTCTCCATTCCTACTTATTTTCAGTCTTATTCTTGGTCATATATTCATACTAAGGAATATATAACATACCATATATCAGTCGGCCGGCAGCTACGTTGGACAGTCTAATATTCCGACAGGACCCGTATACGTATCCGGATCCAGATCAGTGGGTAAAAGAAGGTTGTTATTAGTAGAAAAAAGAAATCATAGACAAGGAAAGTAGTAATTGTGTCGAGACTCTTGTTCCCTTGGGAGCCACTTCATTAAAGTTAGTAGCATATGAAGATTCCCTGGGGTTAAGCTCCTTTATCATTCTTTTGGGGATGGGATATTAGGCTTTTAATGGCTTGTGCTCCCTTAATTTAGAGTCGGAGAAATATTCCTTCCTTAGCCCCCCTTAGATTATATTCTTTTGCTACGAATGTTTGGTTTTTTAGATTAGAGATTCCCCTATGTGGGGATGAAAAATCAAGTATTCAATCGAGTTTTAAATCAAGTCAAATCAGATGAGGTTAGATCTGTTTCGAGTTAAGTTAAATCAAGTTAATAGTTTAACTTGAGTCGGATTGAATCCGAATTGACTCAAATTCAGGTTAATGTCGAGTTGGTCTGTAACGACCCGGATTTCGGATCCGAGTGTCGAGTTAACCGAGAGTTTGAGCTTCGGTTTTGGGCTCCGAGTGAGAGGTTTTGGGCCTTGTTGGGATTGTTGGTTGTTGGGCTTAGGAGTTTTTAGATGGAGGATGGTTTGGTAATTGTCTAAATAGATGGTAAAGAGTGAGGGGTTTTAGAGAATTGTTTCTGCAGAAAGTAAGGGGGTGAGGTCATGGGTTTCATCTTCTTCTTTCACTTTTCTTCATGAGAAAATCTTGCTAAAGGTGAGAACTTTGAAGTTTTGTTAAGGATTCACGTTTTTGAGGTGAAGAGTAAGTTTTTGAGGGGTTTAAGATCTATTCAAAGAGATAAGAATGTGTTGGTTTGGTGAGAATAAGAGTTTATGGGTATGGGTTGTGAGAAAAAACGGGAATGAGGATTCAAGGGTTTAAATCTCAGTTTCTTTAGTCTTTGATGTTCTGAGAATCTCCCTAAGTGTGGTCTAATGCTCGGTTTAACATCCCTTTGTAGAGAAAGGTTGGAGAACCTTCTACAAGCTTAAGAGGGGGAAAAGCTTGAAGAGAAGAGAAGATGACGTTTTTGTTGTTGCCTGCAAGAGGTTGGTACTCCCAACTCTGCTATTTATCTTGCATTTCATGGTAGAGTGCATAACATATAGAAATTCATGTATGAATGCTTGGTTTGAGCTTTTGGGTCTTTAATGGTGAATTTCGTAATTGTGTGTTTGATGGCTTGAAAATAATGTTAAAACACTTGAAACCTTTCTAAGAATGAGTAAGAACACTTTAGAATCGAATAGATTAATGTTTGAGAAGAATCCCTAGAAATTTCTAAGTGCAGACCTGCATTTCGTGCAGGGGTATCGATACACGGGTTACCGGTATCGATACCCATGAGTGGAAATAGGCTAAGTGGCCAGGTGTATCGAACCATGGTTCGATATCGGGACCTCCAGTGGCATAATGGCATCGATGCCGGTATCGATGCTGGAGGGTCCTCTTTTGTTGACTTTGAAAATGGTCAAAGGGTATCGATACCCGTGGTTCGATGCCTTCTTTGGGTAGGTATCGAGGCAGGTGGTTCGATACCCCATATAAGGGTATCGATACCCCTGCGAAAATTGGACAAGTTAAGTATGGTTTGAGGTTCGATAAGAGGATTAAAGGTTAAAATGGATCTTATAATCAATGAAATGAACTGTTTAACCAAGATTGATGTTTATAATGCCGAAAGACTAAAGTATGATAAGTCTTAATATATCTTGTTGTGCTAAGATCCTAGGTGGATCGTTTGTGTGGTTTGAGTCCTTGTGTGATGGAAATCCGGATATCCATAAGTGTTGCAACACGTTGAAGGCCATCTGATGTAACATGCCGGATGATGTTTTGAAGACTTTTATTCCGAGTGTTGGGCGGTCTCACTCGAAGATGTTCGATGTAACATTCCGAGCATGAGGTTGGTTGGGAGGCCTCCACCCCTTTCCGAATGTTGGGCGGCCTCGTTCGAAGATGTCCGATGTAACATTTCGGGCATAGGATTTGAGGGCGGCCTCAATCCTGAGTGTAGGATCCCGATGCTGTGTGGACGCGGGCCTCACTCTTGTGTGTTATTTTGTGATGTGACATGTACATGTTGTGTGCGATAATATACATTGTTTATGCCATGTGGTAGGCAAGCATGCTAGATCATCATTTCATGCACGATGTTTATATGTTATGCTTTACTGCTTATGATATGCATGATGTTGGCCGAGTTCGGCGTACCCACTGAGCTTTAGTAGCCCAGCGTTCGAAATGTGTTTTCGTGCGTAGGTTAGCGGAAGCCGGTTCGTGAAGCACCATCGAGGTTTGGATTTCAGCATCGACCTATGTCAGGGTACATTTATAAATTAGTGGGCTAGTACTTGGTTGGACCCTATGTATTTTGTAACTCTGTTATTTTAATTTGGGTCGAATGTTTTAATGGTTTGTAATATTTTGGAGCTCCGATGATCTTATATTATTTTGGGCTTGCGTTTTAACTTAAATAGATTTTATAAATAGTATTTTAGACTTGAATTGGATTTTAATTGTTGGGCTTTCGAAAGAATTTTGAAATACAGGTTTTGGGCCGGAGAACCTATGTGACATCCGGGTCGGGGTGTTACATTTAGTGGTATCAGAGCTTAGGTTGAGTCGATTCTAGGAATTCCCCGGGGGAAGTCTAGTGTGTTATATAGGTGTCAAACAAGTACATGCCCACGAGTCGATATAGTACTTCTAAAGCTGAAATTTCGATGGTGTAATCCTGTTTGTTGTTGTTGTTGTTGTGCATGGTATGGATGAGTTTGAGGAAGGGGTTAGGCAAGGGGCGAATTATCTCGCCCTTTTGCAACGTGCTTTGGATCGGATAGTGAAGACTATTCCGAAGCATACACCTACCCCACGTGAGGCACCTTTTGAGAGGGTTCGCAGGCAAGGTGCTACAGATTTCTTGGGTTCTAGCTAAGATAATCATGTGAGGGCGGATCAGTGGTTGAGATCCGAGGATAAGCTGTTTTGTGTTTTTCTCTCTGCTCAAGGAAAACGCAAGGGAATGGTGGGAAACAGTTGAGATGGAGTAGTTTCTCGATCAGCCGACATGGGACGACTTTTTGGATGAGTTTGAGAAAAAGTATTTGGACGAGACTCATATCGATCAGTTGAGAGATCAGTTCACCCACCTTGTGCAAGGTAACTGTACGGTTTTTGAGTACGAGCAGGAGTTCTTACAGTTGGGTAGGTATACAACCGAGTTGATAGCTACTGAGAAGATGAGGTGCGAGAGGTTTTTGAGAGGTTTGAAGAAAGAGATCCAGACTTATCTGACAGCTAATCCACCGGTAGTGTTTTCTGAGTGAGCATGCTAGGATGTTGGATATACCTTGTGAGACACTAGATATAAGTGTTAGTGTTGCTAGTTCTTCGGAGATACCGTAGTGGTCAGAAAGATGTACAGACGATGTCCATAGATGGTTCAGCGATATGTATTCCCAGTTGATATGATGGAATTGTCATTCTATGGGTTTGATGTGATTTTGGGTACGGATTGACTGGCAAAGCATAGGGCTAAGATATATCTTGAAACCAAGAGAATTTATTTGAAGCTAGCGGATGACCGTGAGATTATGGTTGTGAGTGAGGATGTGAAGTTCTTATTGAATGTTGTTTCTGCTCTAGAGGCTCATAGGTTAGTTGAGTTGGGCTGTGAGGCATACCTAGTATATATGATGAACCCGAACATGAATGAAGTTAGACTGCAAGATATCAGAATGGTGTGTGATTTTTCCGAGTGTGTTTCCAGAAGAGTTGTCTGGTTTGCCACCTGACAGAGAGGTTGAGTTTGCCATATAGATGTATGCAGATTCTGCTCCTATTTTGATTGGCTCCGTGTTGTATGGTACCGAAAGAACTAAAAGAGTTGATGACTCAATTTCAAGGACTATCAGATAGAGGTTATATCCGACTGCGTTCTTCTCTTTGTGGCGCACTGTGTTGTTTGTGAAGAAAAAAGACGGTAGTATGAGGATGTGCATTGACTATAGACAGATGAATCAGTTGACAGTGAAGAACAAGTATCCATCGTCGAAAATTGATGATATGTTGATCAGCTTAGAGGTGCTACCGTGTTTTCCAAAATAGACTTGAGATCAGGGTACTATCAGTTGAAGGTAAAAGAAGTCGATGTGCCGAAGATAGCTTTTCGTACAAGGTATGATTATTATGAGCTTTCGGTTATGCCTTTCGGGTTGACAAATGCACCAGCTGCTTTTCATGGACATGATGAATAGAATTTTCTTCGAGTACTTGGATCAGTTTGTGATTATGATCATTGATGACATATTGTTATACTCACGGACTGAGAAAGATCATGACAAACACTTGAGGTTAGTATTGCAGGCCTTGTTGGATCACCAATTGTATGCCAAATTGAGCAAGAGTGGGTTCTGGATTAAAGAAGTTGTTTTCTTAGGACATGTAGTGTCAGCTGAAGGATTAAAGTAGATTCTAAGAAGATTGAAACAAATGTTAGTTGGAAGCAATCGAAGTCTGTCATAAAGATTCGTAGTTTCCTAGGTTTAGCAAGTTACTATAAGGGGTTTGTGAATGGTTTTTCGAAGATAGCTGTCCCTTTGACTGAGTTGCGGCAGAAGAATATTCAGGTTGAGTGGTCAGATGCAAAACAACAAGCTTTTGAGAAACTGAAAGAAGCTGTGACAGATGTGCCAATCTTGATACAGCTAGTGTCAGAGGAGGAGTATGTGATCTTCAGTGACGCTTCGTATGTAGGGCTAAGTGGTGTGCTTATACAAGACGGAAGAGTGTGGCTTACGCTTCGAGATAGTTGAAGAATTATTAGCGCAGTTATTCGACCCATGATATAGAGCTAGTCGTAGTTGTGGTTGCCTTGGAAATTGGGAAGCATTAATTGTATGGTGAGAGATGCACAGTGTACACAGATCACAAGAGTTTGAAGTATCTGATGACACAGAGAGATTTGAATCTGAGACAGCGCAGATGGCTCGAGTTATTGAAAGACTATGACCTCAAAATTGAATATAATCCGGGTAAAGCCAATGTAGTGACAAATGCTTTGTGTAAGAAAGTAGCTGTTGAGTTGAGAGTTATGATTGCTAGTTTGAGTTTATCAGGTGATGGTGGCTTGGTAGCCGAGCTTCAGGTTAGACTTACTTTTGGTCAGTTGATCAGAGGGAAATAACTGTCAGATAGATTTTTGGCACCCCACTTGCAAGATGTAGTTGAAGGAAGACTTACAGAGTACAATTTCAGAAATAATGTGTATTATGCTTCAGAGACAGAATAGTTGAGCCGAATGACAGTGATTGAAGACGTATGATTTTGGGCTTGCGTTTTTAATTTGGGCTAGTACTTGGTTGGACCCTATGTATTTTGTAACTCTGTTATTTTAATTTGGGTCGAATGTTTTAATGGTTTGTAATATTTTGGAGCTCCGATTATCTTATATTATTTTGGGCTTGCGTTTTAACTTAAATGGATTTTATAAATATTATTTTGGACTTGAATTGGATTTTAATTGTTTGACTTTCGAAAGAATTTTGAAATACAAGTTTTGGGCCGGAGACCCTACGTGACATCCGGGTCGGAGTGTTACATGGTCCCAACTCAGATCCAAATAGGGTTGGAATTGAGTCAATACTAAATTTGATTCAAACGATTTAAGTCATCCAAATAACAAGTTAAGTTCAGGTTGGTCATGACGTCAGCTTCAGATAAAATTTGAATCGAATTATTTTAATTTTAAATGATCCTCGAGTCGGGTTAATTCACACAAAATTTGAATAAAGTTTAGTGAGTGTACATATATATATAATTATATAAAAAATTAAAAATTACATGAATAACAATATAATCGTGGGTAAATATTCTTTATTTTTAGTTTAGAGGAAGAATCACTTTTAACTTAATAGTTAATAGTTTTGTGTGGTTTTTTATATATTTATTTCAATATTTATTAAGTTTGTTTGTTTACTATTGTTTTTGATTGCTACTTAATGGATTTTTTTTAATTTATTGGTGGTCTGTTAATTTTTAATTTTATGTGTTCTAATTATTTTATTTACTTTTACGGGTTATTTTTAATTTGAAGAATCGAGATGATGCAGGTCAAATTTATAACAGGTCAGGTTAAATTATGTGTCAAATCATTTTAAATTGGTTTATATCAGATATTTATCATGTTTATTTTGTGTTCGAATTCATACGGTTTCAGTTACTAAATTATCATGTTTAATTCTGCTTTGAATCATTTTCAAATTGAGATTAAATCCAAAAGTATCAGGTCTAATTTAAGTTCGGGTTCACATTATATCAAACACAACAGAGTTTAGATCATCATCTCATATTACAATCAGTTTAGACTAGAGTCGATTTTAGTCGAGTTTTCAGATCGAATAAGTTTTTAAGGCCCCTACCTCTGTTCATTTTCACTCGGTATTAAGCCAATTCTCGCAACTTTTGTATCCACAGAGTTGCGTACTTGCATTTCTGTATCTATATTCCCTCTCTTCAATATGTTTGGTTAAAAAATAAAAATTATTAAAAATGTTTTTAAATAAATTATTGATGGTATATGCTTCTTTTCCATTGATTAATCATCTAGAATCATTGTATCTTTTTTCATATATTTAGTTGAAAAAAAAAGGAAGATAGAATTCGTATCTTAGGTCATTAATGATACCCTTAGCTTCTTTCTCACCATACACGTGTCCAACATCCAATTCTGTTACGTGATTAGAGAATTTTACCTAGGATCCAAGTAAAGCTCAACAACTGTCTGAATCCTAAATACCACGTAGACACTAATCCTCTGCAAAGTTCCAGTGCAAGACCTAATAGAAGCAAATTTCACCTATGGAGTTAAACCTAAACAAGATCAAAAGGGAGTTATTTTGGTCTCCTTTTATAATGTATCAAAGGTTAATAGGATTACTAAGAATAAAAAGTGACAATTTAAAGTAGACAAACAGTCTAAGAAGAATCAACTTTTGTATTGGTGATTTTGAAAATCTTACACAGGCTAAGAACATGATCCTTGTGCTGTCAGAACAACTTGATTCTATTCTCTCTATATAAGAGGGTTTTTTTTGCACCTCCTCTGCTTTATCCCTTTAACTAGCTTTTTCTAAAACCCTACTTTATTCCCCCTTGAAGTACTCATCCCTAAAAGAGACAACCCTTCGAATCCACCTTGTGTTCACAACACAACATAACTTCCCTTTCCCCCCTTCAAACCTTGAAAGACTCAAAGCAAAGTTCGGTCCTGTCTTTGTTTTGTTTTGTTTTTGCATATAAAACAAATCTTATCGTTTGTTGCTAGTATAGCATAACTGGTATCGTTCCAAACAACTTCTCCTGAGGAGAAAAAACCAGATATAATTTTCTTCTTGTTTTATAAAACCCTAAGGCCTAAGGATAAGAGAATATGGCATCACCTTCTGGACTAACCCTCGACTGCAAACCCCACAGTTATTCTATGCTGTTGAAATCATTTGGAGATCAGCAGATGGATCAAAACCAGAAGCTTGAAGATTTCCTTTCTCGTCTAGAGGAAGAACGCAATAAGATCGATGCTTTCAAGCGTGACCTTCCACTCTGCATGCAACTTCTCTCCAATGGTACGTACAAAAACATTCATTTTCCTTTTAATGGATTCATTTTCCTAGCTACCGGCGGATATTCATGTTCTTCCGGATGAGGTGTTAGTTTTCAAGCTCCTACCCTTTTGTTTTATAGAAGTTAGAGCTACTTTTTTTATTTCTGGATTTAGCTGTGGAGGCTTCAAGGCAGCAACTACATGCATGCCAGGGGAATCAAGGATCAAGGCCAGTTCTTGAAGAATTCATACCCCTAAAAAATTCAACCTCCGACAACTCAGACAAATCGCAAAACATATCTGATAAAGCAAACTGGATGACGAGTGCTCAACTATGGAGCCAAGCGGGAAACGAAACGAAACCACAGTCCACAATCACATTCCCTAAAGAAACAGATATCGGTTTCAGTGTCATCCCCAAGTTGGCTTTAGATACCAAGCAGAGAAATTCAGGAGCTTTCCTTCCATTCTCCAAACACCGGAAGTCGGGACCCGGTTCGACTTTACAACCTCTTCCGGAGCTAGTTCTTGCCTCGGTCAATAAAGATATGAAAAATAAGATATGTCCGGAGACAGAAAATGATTGTCAACGGAGAGAGAACTCCGGCAAAGGAAGCAGCTTTAACGCAACTGATGGCCAAACAACCAATAATAACGCTAGTACCAATGTCAGTCAACCTCATAGGAAGGCTAGGCGGTGCTGGTCACCTGATCTACACAGGAGATTTGTCAATGCTCTCCAGATGCTCGGTGGTTCTGAAGGTATATCATAACGTTTGCTTATTTTGACGTGATTTGATCGTTGGTGAAATTAATGCCAATAAAGAGTCAAGCTATCATTTTCAAAATCATTGATTCTGATCTGACAATATCGTGGTGATGATTACTTGCAGTTGCCACACCGAAACAGATAAGAGAGCTGATGAAGGTTGAAGGTTTGACCAATGATGAAGTGAAAAGCCATCTACAGGTAAATGAGACATGCATGCAAGAAAGAGCTTTTGTACTAAACCTGGCACTGTACAACAGTAACAACACTGGAAAAAAATGATAAGAGTCCTTTAATCTTAATCTTATAGTAGTAACAATTTTCTTTTACATTTTTTAATACAGAAATATAGGCTGCATACGAGGAGACCAAGCCCAAGTCCGCAAGCGCCGGGATCTTCAACACCGCAGCTTGTAGTCCTAGGTGGTATTTGGGTCCCATCAGAGTATGCCACTGCCGCATCAGCCGCTCACGGTGGGGCGCCCACTCTTTATGGCACTAACCATCCGGTTGCTTCCCATGCACCTCCTCACCACTATGCATCACTTGTTCCCCAAGAATTCTACACTACGACGGGGTCTGCATCGCCAGCTCTAAATCCTCCCCTGCTGCACCACCCCACCATTCAGCATCAACTCCACATGTATAAGGCCACCTCACAGTCCCATAGCCTACCGGATCAGGACGCGAGGGGATGCGGAGACCGATCCGAGAGCATTGAGGATGGGAAATCTGAGAGCAGCAGCTGTAAAGGTGAGAGCGGAGACAGCGGTGGCGGTAGTGGAGATCAAAGAAAGGGTTGGCCGCAGTGAGAGAAAAAGATGAAGAAAGCAATGGAAGCGAGATCACTCTCAAATTCTAACATTTTTAGGGTTTAGGGAAGGGTTATAGGTCTCAGGTGCGTAAACATGTGCTATTGTTTTGAAGAGAAGGGTAAAAATGGCATAAAGGAAAAGTGAAGCTTTTTGAGGCAGAGACTCGGAAGCAAATATATATTCACACTGGAACAAAGCTCTTACCTTGGATGAGAATCTGCAACACATTTGAAAGAAATGTTAAAAGAAAAAGAAAAAAAGAAAAAAATTTTAATATATAAAATGATTTCTATGCCCATCTTTGGCATGTTTTCAACCAGACATGTAAATCATGATCAACAGACTGCAGAGGCTAACCTGAAGTTCTTGTTCATAGCTTTTAAGTTTTTCCCTGGACTCCTTTACTTGCATAAAACACTTATGCAGCTGCAGGTCATTCATTTAGAGTTTAATGTTACGTACCAAAAAGAACAGGTTAATTCAACCATATTGCAGCAGTGTATCTAACTTGGTTATAAGTTATAACCATTTTGTGGCGTGAAAAAAGCTTCTTTGCAGCAACCAATGCATTTTCCGGATTCTGTATCTGTGTATGTATTAAAACAACAGGAAATATCATTAAGATACCTTAGATTTTTTCCGCAAATCCAAAACAATCTGCTGTCTCTCGTCTAACCTCCCTTCCATCAATGAAATCTGATGAGTCTTGAAGTGAAGGAGGCTAAAATTGACCCTAATGAAAGAAGGCTGGTTGGATTCTGTAAAAAGACTTGGATAATGATATTCCCACTCTAGGGATTGCCATGGTAAGTAACGCAAGCACAAGCATGCATATGCACACATAACAAATGCATTAGACTACACCTAAATGTTATAATATCCATCTTCCTACACCAGATTTCCTAGAAAAATCAATACAAAATTCCAAAAATGTAGCAGAATTGAACATTTCAATTCTTTACCTCCTACATATTTCTTAGATTGAAAGTTTGCCTTTGCTTGTTCCAGACTTTTTTCCTGAAAAATCAACTTTTACGTTTACCGTTCATCAGTTTCCCACTCGATGAGCATATGAACATGAAATCAGTTGTTGGGTACTTTCAAGAGATATGCACATGGAGGTGAATTATTTGCCCGTGGAGGAATGTATAGCCCAATTCTCTTTAAGGTTTGCATGAAGCATTCAGAGTTCCATCCAAAGTAATGTACATTGAACCGGAAGTGTCCGAAGATAGTAGCACACGATGCACGTACACAACCAACGGATCATCGGTTCGGCCTTTACCCGCGTTGAAAGAGAAGTTGAAGAACCTGATGTTTTACTTTTAGAACAAAAGGGAAGACGAAAGAGAGACATGTACATGCTTTTTCTAACTGAGTGCACCAGTTACTAGCCAGATTAACAACACATTGCTGGTCCAAACACAGTCTGTACTAACTTTTCAACATGTTAATGGAAAATGGAAACTTGGGTATTTGACTGCTCTCCTTGTACGGTGTATATACAAATACATATACGTAGATACAGTACTTTAGGAACGAGATTTGTAGGCTGAAAAATCAACCACATTTCATTTTACTAGTGTTGAGAGACTGAGGCAACTGTTGAACAAATAATGGAGCTGACAGAGAAATTAAATGTAAAAAAACGACATTTGAACAAATTTGATAATAGACAGCAATTGAATGGAGATGAAAAAAAACTGCACTGTGCATACAAAAAACATCACCACCACTACTGTCCCTGTCATCTAGTCTCCCAGTTTCTCATCAGTTTGGTTAATTTTTCGGGGTTGAATCAAGATCTGTTTAATAGGAGAATAATATATTTTAGTTGAATCTTCGGGTCAAATCAATTTTTTAAATATGAATATGACTTTATAAAATTAATATATCTGATTTTTGGTGAGTTGTGCTGTTGTTTATATCAAATCTTTTATTATTTTTTTAATTTTTGATTCAAGTTCATTTAATTTGATTGAAAATTAAATTAGATTCATATTTATTCAAATAAAAATCATATCAATTCTAATTTAATTTATTTCAGATTTTAGGTCAAATTTATATAACATATTTAGTTTAACGTCAAATCTTTTATCTTTGAATCTCAGATCAATTCGTTACCTCTATATTTACTGCGACTTACTATTGTATAGTATTGGTGTAAAGGCAGAATCCTCCTATACGTTATATAAATTTGATGGTGAAATGTTTAATTTAAGAAGCGTCAATTTCACTTTAAATTGACTTTTTTATATAAAAAAAATAAAAAAAATATTCAATAAATTTACTGCCTCTCAATCTCAAGTCTCAGCTCAGTGGCTGTGATAGTACTAGGATCGTCAGACATGTTATGCAGCTCAAAATTAATATAATGATTTAAAAATAATTGTTTTCTAAAAGATATTAATGTAAAAAAATTTGGATACTTCTTTTGATGGATAATTTCTAAAATATTTTTTTAATAAATACAACTTTATTTATTCAAATAATCTTAAAATTTTAATAAAATATAAGCTATACTTTTCTAACAAAACATAAATTTCTAAAATATTATTAGATTATAACTATATATGAAAACTGAGTAAATATGGGAACAAATAATCAATCAAATCAAATAATAAATATTTAATAATATGACAATAATTAATTATAATTTAAACTAAAATCTATAAACATAAACAATATATACCTTTATATTTATTTATATAAAATACATATGGATATATAATTACACTACTCAACTTAAATTTTAAATTATTAAATTTATCATTTTATTATTTTAATTAAAGTTTTATTTAATTAAAATTTAAAATGAGACTTGAAATGATATATATAGATATATATAAAAAATCAAATTCAAATTTAATTATATATGCGAAAGTGAAAGGTAAAAAAGATATACTGGTGATATTGATGTTGACACGTGAACATGCTGAGAAGCGACATCTGTGTGGGGCACAAATTTATGACCTTAGTTTTGTCCCACTTTGATCGGGAGATCCGTGTTATCAGGACATAAACCGCTGGGTCCTTCCGGAACGCCACCGCATGAATCAGTTTACCCTAAAACATGAACCGGCATCGTTTGTAATTAAGGGTGTGGGTGTGAGCCGGAGTGAGTAGTGAAGGCAATGAGACATCACAGTTTGCAGGGAAACACATGTGAGCAAAGTCTTGTTCCACTGTTTCCCATTTCTGGGTCTGCTCTCTGCTGCTGCTCTCATTATTTGGATAAAGGGGTCCCCTTTTTTCCTTGATTCAAAACAAAATTCTCTCGATTTGTTTCAGGAAAACCACATGCGTCGATCGCATCTCCTCTCATCACTCAGTCTATCTCCCCTGGCTAACCTTACAGTAAGAGAATTCAAATTAGACTGTAGAAGCTGTAAGCACAAACGTTGAATAAGAAGCAAGACAGTGCGGTGGGTGGGTTGACGAGAAATTGAGAAATTTTGGGTCATGAAAAAGGTGTCTGAACAAATTCCTCGGATTGGAAAGTATGAGGTACTAAGGGCCTTTATTTTTGAAGCCTAAGGCCTAAGGCTAAACCCCCAAAAGTTAGATTGCCATGAAACTGTGCTATCTTCTTCGTAACAACCAATTTGCCTGATTTAAGGGTATAGGAGAAAATAGATAAAATATATATATAGAAAATCATAGGAACAGATTTCTCCTGAAGTGAAATCTCATTGAAAATAACATCCATTACTGCTGGGGGGAAATATAATATCTTCCAAAAAGAAACTGAATTTCCCCAAATTTACAGCAAGGTCTTAGTTGTACCTATTTATTTATTATTAGCCTGGTTTTGATTAGGATGGCCGATGAGTATCCAGTGCCGGGAACTCAGCCGGTGCATCAGATACGGCTTGCCAGGCTGAAGCAGCAATGAGGGGGCGACTATGCCAACCCAGAGTCAAGCAACCGTCATTTTCTTCCACTGCATACCCTTCCGCGGAGAACAGTGTCAACAACATGCTAGCTTGCTTATACGCGTTGGACCCCAAATGTAACGGCCTGAATCCGGCGCCACTCAGCCGTGTCCTCCACTTAGCCAACGGTTCGTGTCTTTCTACTCGAGCCGACCCTTCACAGCTCACTACGTTGGTTATTTCCCTCTGAATGTATATCTCGGCTAATGCCTTGTCCGGTTGAACAGTGCAAGCTTCTAATGAATCGAACATCGTTGAGTAATAATGAAGAGCTTCAGTAAAACGGTCTAGAAAACCTGGTTGGTTGTGGTTTGCTTCTTGTTCGACGACGGTCATGATTTTGGGGTTTAAGCTCCGGATCCAGCTCAGGACCGTTTCGATAGATGAATTCAGGTTTGAATCTGACCCGAGTAAGCGATGAAGCTGCATGATTGAGTTAACTGCCACCGATTCTTGTGGATTCACCTGAAGCATCCACGGTTTAACGTCTTCGAGCCTGGAAGCCGCAACTCCGCGGAAGGCGAAACGAACGTTGACGGACCTAGCCAACTCGGCGAGTCGCAAACCGATTTCACGAAGTGAGTCACGGCCATCTGGCGATGGCGGTCCAATGCCGGTGAGACGAAGTAAAGGAGGTCCACCGGGACGTAAAGCGAGGGCTTGTATCAAAGCTGGCCATTGTAAACCGTGCATCAGATTGAAATCCACCACGTGGACGCAATCATGACCGTCAAAAGCTTCTAGAATCGCCTGATTAGCAGTGAAGTGAGCAAATTTCAAGTACGGACACGCCTCGTAAAAATGGTGATACAAAATCTCGTTTTCACAAGCGGAGCCACCGCTGATGGAATCGCCGCCAATTCCTTGGAAAATACGACGGCTCAAAGCATCGATAAAATGTCCAGCAACTTTACCGATACCGCAAACGGTGTTAACACGTGTCAGTAACCCTTGCATGTCTTCGAGAAACGATGTAGCCAGTGAGAAGTCTCCACGTTGGACGCACTCCGCACACGTCAACAACATATGGACCAGCCGTATACCGGAATCTTCTTCCATGGCCGTCACAACCGTTAACTGATTATTCAAACTCTGTTGCTCGTAAGAAATATTCTGGTGCACCTGCAACATATTTGGATTGGCGGTGGCCCATGCGTCGTTTACCCCTGTCTGATTCGTTAAAGGATCCATGATGAATTCCGAGGGGCAAGTAGGAGGCTGAGCAAACTCGGATAGCAACGAGTCAACCCAGGAGGCGAGATCGGAGGGATTATAGTGGATCGTATCGGAAGCAAGTTGAGAGATGTCAGCGGGGGAATTAACCATTGCGGTTTCGAGCCTTTCAAGTCGCTGAGCCACTTTCCTCAGCTCCGATGACCTAACTTTATATCCAGCCCCGGCAAGAAGACCGTCAATATCTTGCTGCTGCTTCAACGGCAGAGGCAGCGGCTTGGAAGCGGAAGAGGATGAGCTTCCGCTTCCGCTGC
The DNA here is from genome assembly GCA_035048815.1 of Abelmoschus esculentus. Classification (NCBI taxonomy): domain Eukaryota; kingdom Viridiplantae; phylum Streptophyta; class Magnoliopsida; order Malvales; family Malvaceae; genus Abelmoschus; species Abelmoschus esculentus. The sequence goes on from JAUCBN010000002.1 coordinate 28,862,490, forward strand.
AACTCCCCGCTACTAACCTGGCGGAGTCGTACAAGACCATGATTCAAACTCCTTCGTGTTTTGCACTAAAAAAATTGAGATTCGAAAATAGTTAAATAAGAGAGATCTATAACTACGCCCCGATTGTATCGAGAAAAGAGCAACTGAGAGTGAGCAGAGAAATGGATGAAAAATGACTATTTAAAATAATAAAAACGGAAAAGAAAAATATAGAAAGTGAGAAATTACAGTGAATGACGTGTACCTAAGAGGATGAGGTGTAACTATCTTTTAAGACAGTGATTTTTGCTGTCACCATCACTGTTTTCGTTATTAGTATTTTTTTTATTAATATTTAGTTAAACAAGTGGCATCCGTTTCTCAATAAATAATTACATATTTGTAGAAAACATGATTATGAAAAGAAATGAGTGATTTAGACATTAATAAATAAGATTTTTTTAAAGAAAATAATTGAGTGATAGTGTCCAATCATGACGATTAAATAATATTATAAATTTTAAATAATATATAATACTAATAATTACATTGAAAATGACCTTTTGACCATATTGTTAGTTAATCAATTCATTTTTCTAATACTATTTGGTTCAGATATTATTAGTTAATTAATTAGGTAATAACTATTTTTCGTCTTTCCCATAGAATTACATATCCATTCTCATCACGTCATTATTTCACCAATAAAAATAGTTTATGGTTTAAATCTTTTATTATTAATTTTATTATTATTATTTTACAAAGGAAAACACAAAGCAAAAGGAGAATATTCCAACATACGACATGTGTCCGAGCAAAACGTTAACGCTTGTCGTTGTTAATTAATTAATCTGTCATTAATCTCTAAGTGTATAACAATTTCAGATCCCATCAGCTTTGCTTTATAATTAGTGTAAATTATTTATTCAATATTGTAATTTACTTTTATAAGGAGAGCAGAGTTTTATCATTTGTAACAATATTTCATAAATTTAAAGTTTACTTAAATTAATTATTTATAAATCAATTACTAGTTTTAAAATGATGCGAGTGGATCCCATCATCCATTAATGAAATATGGCGCAGCTGTGTGGTGTGATCCAGTGGAGACCATGGGATTTGGGACCAGTTTGGGAACCCAAAAAAATATCAAATTTGAATTAGGACCGGAGGGAGAGAGAGAGAGAACGATGAGCAAGTGTCCTTTATAGGATCCTGCTGTGGGCTGTGGCTGTGGCTGAAAGAGAGGGGGATTGGGACCAGGGAAAGCATATCACAAGTGCATTTTGGTGGACATAACATGTTGTGTTCGGCTCAGACACACAAGTGGTGTGTCCCATTCCGTTCTTTGGGCTGACACCGTCACGGTATTATTCGAACACACTCGTTTGATTGCTCTCAGGGGGTTTGGATCGTTAAAAAAAAAGGTTATTATGAAAATGACTTTTTTTTTTAAAAAAAAAGTTATATCTATATTTAGTTGGAAAAATTCTTATTAGAGGTAATACTCTATTTTCAACAGTAATGTTTTTTTAGTCTTATATCAAAATTCTAATTTCCTTATTTTCGTTAATAATTACAATTCTTTGAATTTAAGACAAAATAATCCTTATAAAAAAACATTTTAACCATTTTTGGGGTGGTGTGGTTAAATTGCTACTTTAGATTATTAAATAAGATATAATTATATATAAATAAATATTAAATAATAAGATTTAAAGTTAGAATATAGGATAATAAATATATATAGATAAATCTATAAAATGAATATATAATCTTTTATAAAATAAATTATATATTTCGAACAATTTTTAAGGAATTTTGTATCATCCCTTTCTTATATGTTGATAATATCTCAATTGTATAGTTTGTGTCTTTCAATGGACCCTTCATTACTCCCCACTGATACATAAACCTTAAGTTTTTTTATTATTACTAGCATATTTTTTAAATTCTAAATCTTTAAAAAAGTATTTGACTGAAAAAAATATTTTATTTAAATTGATAAAATTTTAGACTAAATTGATAAATTATATAAATTTTTGACTAAAACTGTTATTAACCTAAATCATATCAATAAACAATTAGTCGAAAAACCACAACCTGCCAACTATTAATACAAGAAACAATAAAAAATTCTACAATATCGTTGGTTATAAATATAAAACATAATGACTTATAAATCTCCCAACAGTAATGTTAAAGGGTTAAGTGTCACACCCTCGACCCGGTGTCACATCAGGCTTTCGGCCCAAAACCTGTACTTTAAAATTTCGTTCCAAAAGCCTATGAAGTTGGGTCCAAATCCATATCCATCATGATAAAATATAATTCAAAACCATTTAAAACATAAATCCAAATAAATTTAAGTAACGGAGCTCCAAAATATTACAACCGTTTAAAACATTCGACAATAAATAAAACAGAGTTACAAATTACACATATAGGGTCCTACAAGTACGAATGCTACTCTGACAACAGATGTCGATGTTGAACCTACCACGATTGATGCTCCTCCGAACAGCTACTTTAACCTACGCACGAAAACAGATTTCGAAACGCTGAGCTACTAAAGCTCAGTGGGTACTCGACCAACCGGTCCACATCATGCATAGCATAAAATAAGCATAACAACATGAATGATGACATGGCATGAATACGATGGCGCTACCATATCCGCCTAAACACATGATGTCAAGATGGCATATAACAACACGTGGCATATGCAAGACAAGAGAAGACCACACAGCATCTCAGGTTCTTAACTCGTACTTGTATTTCGTATATATATAGTGTCCATATCACCTCATAGTAGTATAGAAGTATGGGACCCATCAGCACTAAGCAAGGCCCGTGGCATGCCACCCACAATATCCGCTAAGGAACCTATCAGCACTAAGCAAGGTCCTAGCTGGTCTTCCGCATAATATTACCGATAAACCATCAGCACTAAGCAAGGTTATCAATTTTACATCTCATATAATAATTATTCTAGTAACCCATCAGCACTAAGCAAGGTTACCAGATTGTCTCATAATTACAATGTATATATATATACTCTAGGCAACCCATCAGCACTAAGCAAGGTTCCTAGTAAGCCACGTGACTCGAATAGGTCACACGAACCCTCAACGGTTCCATATACCGGTTTACACCACTAGACTCTAATTATTATTCAATTATCTTTTTAACAGGTCTAGGTGTCTAATTCTAGGTCTAATATTCATTTTAGGGCTTAAACAAGTCTTGAGACATCTAAAATAGCATTGAGAGACTTTACCATTTTTCCACAAGTATTTGGGCTAAAACTGCTTTGGGGTATCGATACCCCTACTTGGAGTATCGAAACACCTGTATCGATACCAGTACCGAACCCCTTTGACCAAACCAAAAGTCAACAGAGGAAGACCTCTTGTTCCGGTACTGGCATCGATGCCATTATGCTACTGGACAGCCCGGTATCGAACCATGGTTCGATACCCCTATTCTTGTAACCTAATTTCTCTTAGGGGTATCGATACACGGCCTTCCGGTATCGATACCCCCTGCACGATAAGTGCAATTTTTGCAGTTTGAGCACTTAGAAACCTATCCAAACTCGATCTAAACAACACTAAACTGATCCTAGGCCTTTAAGGAATGATCCTAATTAAGTTTACATCATTTTCACAAAGGTTTAACATCATTACTATGATCCACCATTAATGACCTACCTTAAGCTTAAACAACATTCAAACCAATCAACAACATGCATTAAACTTAAAACATGATATGCATGATGATTATGAGTTGGAAGAGAACCAACCTTAAGCAAAAACAGCAACCAAAGCAGCAAACCCGAGCTCCAAGCTCAACCTCAAGCCTTCTCCTTCCCCAAAGCTCTTGAAGGCTCTCCAAGCTCTTTTCTACAAGAGAAAGACATATATCAGATTAGGAACATTTAGAGATGATTTTCGGAGCTTCAAACACTAAAAGAACTGAGATTTGAGCTCCCAAAAATCAAAACCCAAACTCAATCTTAAACCCCCTTAAACCCTCAACTTCTTCCAAACCAACACTTCTTTAGCTTATTTTATAGATCCAAAACAACCCTATAACATCTTCTCTAACACAAAAACGGGATTCTAAACAAAATTCCTAAAGATCAAGCCTTTTACCTTTTACTTTTCTTGCTCCTATAGTAGGGAAAGATGGAGAGTGAAGAGAGAAAGGAATGTGGTCATTCCTCTGCAGAAATTAAACCCCAAACCTCTCTCCTTTCATCTCAATTTGGTGATTACCAAATTACACCCAACCCAACAACCTACAAGCCCAACCACTCAAACAAGCCTAAAAGCCCAACAAGGCCCAACACTCAAACTCGGGCCCAAAACCAAAGCCCAACACCCCGGGTTAACCCGACACTCGGATCCGAATCCGGGTCGTGACAACTCTACCCTCCTTAAAGAAAATTTCGTCCTCGAAATTTATCTACTAGGAAGAGATGCGGGTACTGAGCCCTTATGTCTTTCTCAACTTCCCACGTGGCCTCTTCAACCCCATGGTTTCTCTAAAGAACCTTTACCAACGGTATACTCTTGTTCCGAAGCTCTTTCACTCCTCTATCCAAGATTTCTATTGGTCTTTCCTCGTAAGTTAAATCCTTATTGACTTCGATTTCCTCAAGTTGAACAACATGGGAAGCATCTGAACGATAACGCCTCAACATGGACACGTGGAACACATCATGGATACGTGCTAATTCTGGAGGCAAAGCTAACCGGTAAGCCACTGGTCCCACTCTCTCAAGAACTTCATACAGTCCCACATACCTCAGACTTAACTTTCCTTTCCGACCGAACCGGATGATTCCTTTCCAAGGAGATACCTTAAGAAACACTTTTTCTCCTAACTCATACTCGATGTGCTTGCGCTTACGATCCGCGTAAGCTTTTTGCCGGTCAAACGCTGCTTGCAACCTTTCTTTGATGATCTGAACCTTTTCTTCGGTTTCCTTAACAAGTTCGTATCCTACAATCCGCCTCTCATTAAGCTCGGTCCAACATAGAGGTGTCCTACAGCTACGCCCGTATAAGGCCTCAAAAGGTGCTATCCTTATACTTGACTGATAACTATTGTTGTAAGCAAACTCCACAAGCGGTAACTGATCTTCCTAACTCCGGGCAAAGTCAACCACACAACATCTAAGCATATCCTCCAAGATTTGGATAACTCGCTCAGACTGTCCATCGGTCTGAGGATGAAAAGCTGTGCTGAAGTGCAACTTGGTATCCAAAGCCTTATGGATAGACCTCCACAACCTCGCTGTGAACCTCAAATCCCTATCCGATATGATCGATAAAGGTACACCATGCAACCTGACGATCTCCTTTATGTACAACTGAGCCAACTTCTCCAAACTGAAGTCTATCCTAACTGGTAAAAAGTGAGCCGACTTGGTTAACCGGTCAACAATGACCCATACAGCATCATGCTTCCTCAACGTCATTGGTAACCCGGTGACAAAGTCCATGGTCACACGATCCCACTTCCATTGTGGAATCTGGATAGGCTGAAGCAACCCTGAAGGAACCTGATGTTCTGCTTTCACAAGTTGACACGCCAAACATCTCGTCACAAACTCAGAAACATCCCTTTTCATACAAGGCCACCAAAAGAGGGGCGAAGATCCTGGTACATCTTGTTGCTACCCGGATGCACAGAAAACGGACTACGGTGAGCTTCTCTTAAGACACGGTCTCTTAGATCCTCAAGAGCAGGAACACACAACCGGCCTTTAAAGTACAAGAACCCACCATCTCGTACCTCAAAGCCTGACGCCTCACCTCGCTGACAAGCCTCAAGCTGAGCCACTAGCTCCTCATCTAACGCTTGAGCTCTCTTTATCTCCTGAACTAGCGTGGGTTCCACATGTAGCTTTGCCAACAAACCACCATCCTCGGTCATCCTCAACCGTGCAAACAAGGCTCTCAAGTCCGACATGGACTTCCTACTCAAAGCATCGGCGACCACATTCGCCTTACCGGGATGATACTCTATGACACAGTCATAGTCTTTCAACAACTCTATCCATCTTCGCTGTCTCAGATTCAACTACTTCTGGGTGAGCAGATACTTCAAACTCTTGTGATCGGTGTAAACATAGCATTTCTCCCCATAGAGATAATGCCTCCATATCTTCAACGCGAAGATAACTACTGTCAACTCGAGATCATGGGTGGGATAATTCCTCTCATGGGGTTTTAACTGTCTCGAGGCGTAAGCAACCACCTTACCCTCCTGCATGAGCACACAACCTAACCCACTCAAGGAAGCATCACTAAACACCACATAATCCTTCCCCGATTCCGGTTGCGTCAAAACCGGTACCTCAGTAAGATAAGCCTTAAGCCGCTCGAAACTTTCTTGTCTTCTCTCGTTTCACACAAACGGAACCCCTTTCTGAAGCAACTTTGTCAACGGTGCAGCTATGATCGAGAAGCCTTTCACAAACCGCCTATAGTATCCGGCAAGTCCAAGAAAACTGCGGACTTCCGATACATTCCTTAGTTTTCCATTCCACCACAGCTTGGATTTTCTGAGGATCTACACGGATGCCATCAGCTGCAACAATGTGACCAAGAAACGCCACCTCTGACAACCAGAACTCACACTTACTGAACTTGGCGTACAGACGCCTATCCTTCAGAACCTGAAGAACAACTCTTAGGTGGTAGTCATGCTCCTTCTCCGAGCGTGAATACACCAAGATATCGTCGATGAACACAACCACAAACTGATCTAGATAGGGCTGAAAGATCCGGTTCATCAAGTCCATAAAAGATGTCGGAGCATTCGTGAGCCCAAACGGCATCACTAAGAACTCGTAATGCCCATATCGCGTCCTAAAAGCGGTCTTTTGGACATCCTCCTCTACTACCTTCAACTAATAGTACCCTGATCGTAGATCGATCTTAGAAAACACACGGGCACCTCTCAACTGATCAAACAAGTCATCGATCCTAGGCAACGGATAACGGTTCTTGATCGTGACTTTGTTGAGCTGACGGTAGTCGATACACATCCTCATCGACCTGTCCTTCTTCTTAACAAACAAAACCGGTGCTCCCCACGGTGATACACTCGGTCTGATAAAACCTCTTTCTAACAGCTCTTGGATCTGCTGCTTCAACTCTCTCATCTTCGCCGGTGCCATACGATACGGCGCTATGGACACCGGTGCTGTCCCTAGTAACACCTCTATCCGGAACTCTAACTCACGATTGGGAGGTAAACCGGGTAACTCCTCCTGAAACACATCGGGATACTCACAAACTGTCCTCAAAATCCCTAACTCAGGGCTCTCTACCCTCACATCAACCACGTGAGCTAAGAAAGCCTCACAACCCTACTGGATCAACCTCTGAGCAGACAAAGCTGATACAACATTCAGCAAACAGGGGTTTCTCTCGCCCCTCATAACAAGCTTAGACCCATCTGCAACACGGAGCTTTAAACTCTTTGACCTACACCCGAGACTCGCATCATGCTCGAACAACCAATCAATCTCTATGATTGCGTCGAACTCTTGAAAAGGTAAAACCATAAGATCAGCGGGAAAGATCGAGCCTTGGACCTCTATCGGACACCTCCGATAAACCCTATCCACCAAAACATCCAAACCCAAAGGACTTGTCACACGAACTCCTATTTCTAACTCTTCCGTTGGCAACCCCCAACACTGAGATATCCCACTACGGATATCGGAGTGGATAGACCCCGAGTCCACAAGAGCAACTATGGGAACTGAAAACAAGGTAAACGTACCTTAGATAACATCGGTAGCCGCACAGTCCTCCTGTGCCCTCACAGCATACTGTCTAGCCGGTGCTCTCGCCGTGGACTGAAAGGTACCACCCGAACCATGACTAGCCCCTCCCGGGGTAAAACCTCTACCTCTCTGGCTGGGATAACCTGTCCTCTGAACCTGATCCGATGTGTCCCTGACCTTCTCCGGGCAGTCCTTCACTAGATGTCCTGATGACCCACAACGGTAACAAGCTCTTACTACATTCCAACACTCTCCTCGGTGGCTCCGCCCACACTGTTGACAAGTCGGAACGCCTGAACTCCTCTGAGAACTCTCCGGGCTCATCATCGGGGACGACGTAGACTGCCTCCTCCTACCAGCAAACTCAAACCTACGGTCAGATCTTGCACCCTGACTAGAAGCTCCTCTACTCTGATTCCAACGGTTCCTGTTCCTTCCCGAAAAGGACTGAGAGTTGTTGGAGTAGCTCTGATTACCTCCACTAGCATCACCCTGACCGGGAGATGAACCATAGGTCAAACCTTGTACCTGCTCCAAGGACTTTGCACTAGCAGTCAACTCTAAGAACACTCTGGGTGGAGTAGCGGTGAGATACGTCTGGATCTCTTTCCTTAGACCTTTCAGAAACCTCTTGCATCTCATTTTCTCCGTGGCCACCAACTCGGGCGCATACCTACTCAGCTGTAGGAACTCCTGCTCATAAGCGAACACCGAACGGTTACCTTGCACAAGATGGGTAAAACTTCTTCCAAACCAACACTTCTTTAGCTTATTTTATAGATCCAAAACAGCCTTATAACATCTTCTCTAACACAAAAACGGGATTCTAAACAAAATTCCTAAAGATCAAGCCTTTTACCTTTTACTTTTCTTGCTCCTATGGTAGGGAAAGATGGAGAGTGAAGAGAGAAAGGAATGAGGTCATTCCTTTACAGAAATTAAACCCCCAAACCTCTCTCCTTTCATCTCAATTTGGTGATTACCAAATTACCCTCAACCCAACAACCTACAAGCCCAACCACTCAAACAAGCCTAAAAGCCCAACAAGGCCCAACACTCAAACTCGGGCCCAAAACCAAGCCCAACACCCCGGGTTAACCCGACACTCGGATCCGAATCTGAGTCGTGACATTAAGTGCGAACCATGTTTAAATTCTAGATAGTAATCGTGAGATTTTATACAGAAAAGATCTTTCCCAAATTAAGTGTACTACACAGTAATGTATTCCGATAATATTCTTAGCGGCTCAAACCATGAGACAAAAGAAAATGATACTTCTCAGACAGCAACATGTTTACCAGAGCCACTCTTAGCTTGATTCTTCTCAGCATCTTTCTCATCCGCATCGTCTGTCTGCCTAGAGGACGTTGATTCACGTGGCGGTCCAGTGACTGACTGCTGGTAGAGAACACCTCCTGCCAATGTGAAGAGGAGGCAGACTAACCCAAAGGGAGTAGCATGCTTATCCCAAAGAAGCACATTGATCACAACCGTAAGGAACTTATTCACCACACCAGTCACAGTAAATGCTGTGGCAGAGATCGCCTTCCTAGTCGCAAAGCCAAAGAAACTAATGAGCAAACCGAACAAGCACGACAAAGATACCGCTGTAAACGCCACAGGTTCAAACCAATCCCCACCATTGGCTCCCAAAGCAGCAAAAACTTCACTGTATTCTCCAGTTAAAACCCAGAATATGGGTGCCATCATCAAAGATAACAAGTTATTGTACAACACAAACCCCCAAGTGTTCAACCCAAGATTCATCACCATATGCTTAATATAAACCATCTCAGTAGTAATAGTCACCAAATATGCAAACGCCCATGAATACGCAGTCAAAGTAAATGCCAAATCAGTGGCAACATACCCAACGGCACCACCCAGAATGATCAACAGAGAAACAAAAGTTAGCTTGGAAGGCCACGGTTGCCGCCTAAAGGTTGTATCAGCTAAGGCAACCAAAAGGGGTGTCAAGGATCTAAACACAATGAAAGTATCAACATTGGCATGACGCAAAAGATTGGTATTTGTGAAGATAGCAAGGTAGAAGACAATGGCAGCAGGCAAAAACTTCTTGGCAGTAACCCAAGTGAATGCATCATGGTGTAAAAACCCAAACTTTCCTAAAACCCAAACTCCTAAAGTCGAAGTTAAGTACTGTAATGCAGTTAACAAACCTGGGTAATTGAATTTGGTGATTGCAAATTTGTTAATAACAGCAAGTAAGCTTGAACAGAGTGCATAACCAAGTACCAAACTGCTGGTAGCATAGTATTGCTTAGTGGAATCAAATCGAATAGCCGACATTTTTCTTTTCCCAGAAAAAGGATGTGATTTTATAGGAAGAAATGGGTGTGGGTGTTGAAGATAGATCTACACAGACTAAACTAAAAGGGAGAAAAACAGATCGGCTGTGAAAGAGGTGAGGTGAGTGGTGGACAGAGGCGTAGCGATGTAATAAAAAGAAGATTCGGCTTGTTTGATTGGCTGATATCGAGAGAGAAACATCGGTCAACGACTGAGGGAGCCACTTCTTCCCCTCTGTTCAATTAAACACGAAGGGAAGGACGATTTCAGATTTCAGAATTCAGACTGAGCGTGCTTGATTATTAATTATACGATAGCGTCTGCGACAGACCATCAAAATAACATGTGGATAGCTATTAATTAAATGATAAATTTATATTTTATATTGAAAATTGATTATATAAAAAAAATTAAAATCTAATTTATTTTATTTATAATATTAAAGTTTGATTTTCTTTATCTTTTATACATAAAATATTGAAATTTTTTATCGAACTTATTAAATTTGACGAAAATACCGATACTTTGGTTAAACATCTCTACTTGCTTACTTTCAAACTTAACATAGAATAAATTATTTCTCTATTTTAGATGGACCAATTTGCACAAATTATAAAACGTGAGAGGTCTAAGAGCTATTTTTTACAAAAAAATCACCTTTAGCAATTTTGTGCCAATATTTTTTTTTATAATTATGACTTTCATACTTTCACTTTATAAAATATAAAAAATAATATTCTACTTTAAGTTTCGATTGTTGACATTGATGCTTATTACAAATGGAGTTTGAGTTTAAAAATAAATATTAAAAATTATAAAAATATATATTTAAAATTATTTGATTGAATTTTTTTAAAACATAATTTATTGTTAAATAATACAAAACTAAAATTAAAAATTTTAATAAAATAAAAGAAGTAATACTAACAATAATGAGAAGATGTCAGAAATATCTTACAGGGCAAATAGGTCAAAAGCAATTTAACAATTTGAAGTGCTTTTTCCTTTTCTTTTATATATTTTTTGTATTTTGTTATTGAAGCAACAGCTGCTACTACCAATTATATATTCCAATGAATCTAAAAATTATTAAATGAGTTTCGAATCTCCAAATTCTCCCTGCAAAACATGATTAGTATTTGTCACTAATTGCTAAGTAATAACAATAGATGCCATCATCGTCGCCATCTCCTTCCCTGCATGCTGCTGGTGCATGGTCAAACCCATCATCATCTCCATCTCCATGCTTCTTGCACCAAGGAGCAACAACCTTGGATAAAGGTGACATTTTCAAAAATGAGAATGGAAGTGGAACTTTGGTTTGTTTCTAAGCTGAGTTGGTCTAATTCTCTGTCTGAGACTTGGATGCCGACATCGATGAGTGCTACTGCTTATATAGATGTTGGGGGTGGGATACGCCTATTTCTACCACAAGGCAAGCACGTGAAGAGTAGTGGACAAAAAACCAAAGTTTGTGCTGCCTTGTGCAAGACCAGAAGCAGAGCATAGGCGGGGGTACACGGTCCAGACACATAAGTTGACGATTCAGCAAATTCTCCTCTGCATCTTATCGTTGGCCTTTGATGTTTGGTAAAGTCATCTTTGGGTTTATGCATACTGCATTGCGTCAAGTTTAAGATACTTTTACGGCATGGTGGTAGCCTAGGCAGTGGAAAATGGCAATACAAATTGAAGAAAAAAATCACATGGCTGAATTTGCAGGAACTAAGCTAAAGCCAAAATCGTGGTGGCATCATTATGGCAACAGATTCGCATCTATCGTTGTATGTTTTGGGCTTAGCTTAAACACAGCCATGAGCCATGTTTTTTGGCCCAATTCAGCCCAAGCAGGATATTACCCTGAGGCATGAATCAATGGCAACCAATCATTTCCCTGGCTGGCATTAGCCGTTAGCCGTTTGCCTCGGCTTCCAATCAAAGTCTCAAGGTTGCTCCACGTAAATTAAAGCAGCAACTCTCGTTTTTAGTGAACTCTGGGAAAAAAAACTCGAAATGGCTACCGTTCACCTTTCAACTCAAGTTCTCCGGCCAACCCCTTCTGTCCGTGGCAGTTTCCGACGTGTTACCACCACCGGACTCCCTTCTACTTCTCATTCGCCTCCTACAGTAATCTTCAAGACTAGACAAGAACTCAATCCAAAGAACCAAAAATTTAAGTGGGTACGTAAATTAAGCCCGGTGGAGCAAAGCAGCCCAGCAAAACCAACTGTCGATGTTGAAGGTCTAGTTAAATTCTTGTACGATGATCTTCCCCATCTGTTTGATGATCAAGGGATTGATCGGACGGCATATGACGAGCAAGTCAAGTTCAGAGATCCCATAACAAAGCACGACACCATTAGTGGTTATTTGTTTAACATTTCTTTTTTGAAGAATATCTTTAGGCCTCTGTTTCAATTGCATTGGGTCAAACAGGTTTGATTCAATTATAACCTTTTTCTTATAGTTTCAGAACTCTTTTTAGTTTGGGTATTTGCTTATTTGACTGGTTGAGTTGGTATAGACAGGACCTTATGAGATAACAACAAGGTGGACTATGGTGATGAAGTTCATGCTTTTGCCTTGGAAGCCTGAGCTGGTCTTTACTGGAACTTCTGTCATGGGAATTAACCCAAACAATGGAAAGTTTTGCAGCCATGTGGTGAGTCTTTTACTTGCTCAAAAAAAAATCTTCATTTGGTCCAGTCTTTGTGAAATTTGATAAATGTAATACACTGTAGGATTTTTGGGATTCTATAGAGAACAATGAGTATCTTTCACTAGAAGGTTTATGGGATGTGTTTAGGCAGGTATGGCTCTTTAGTTCTGCAAAATGGTATTTTTATGGTCATAAATTTGTGGTTCTGCCTTATCTTATATGTTGTAGAGTGTTATTTCATTGGCAGTTGCGGATTTATAAGACTCCCGACTTGGAGACACCTAGATATCAAATATTGAAGAGGACTGCAAATTATGAGGTTGTATCAGTATTACAGTGTTCGTTCTTTATTTCTCAAATATTCTGCTGACAGTTGGGTAAAGGAACTCATTCTCTTCTGGTTTTATAACCACAAAAATTCGGAAAATATGAATGAAAAAGGGGTCATCGTTCAGTGAACTTGATTCGATATTCAAGTAGGATCCTTACAGAAATTTTGCATCCATGCTGTAGTATTCATATTTCATAGTGAGTAACACTTGGGTGCTATGCAGGTAAGAAAATATGCACCATTCATAGTTGTAGAAACAAATGGAGACAAGCTGGCAGGGTCAAGTGGCTTTAATACTGTTGCTGGGTAAGTGTTTTCAATTCTTCTGGAAAATCCAATTCATATGTTGGTTTCAATTCCAAGTTTTACTTTTTCCTTTATGCCTGATATGGTTGATCCATTCCTTTGGTAGGTACATCTTTGGTAAGAATTCTACAGCAGAGAAGATACCAATGACTACTCCTGTGTTCACCCAGGCACTTGATCCTGAATTATCTGATGTATCCATCCAAATTGTTCTGCCATTGGAGAAAGATATAAGCAGGTGAAGCTTCTCGGTTTTATAGGGATTCGAAGCATCAGGAGACAGTTTCGTATTTCCGAATTGGATAAAGACAACAATAACTTCTGTAGTTCTGTTTTCTACTTTCATGCTTTGTCTAAACTAAGCGCTGTAATTGTACATATGTAGTCTGCCAGATCCTAGTCAAGGAACAGTTAACTTGAGAAAGGTGGAAGGAGGGATTGCTGCAGCATTGAAGTTCAGCGGAAAACCGACAGACGATGTTGTTCGTGAGAAGGAGAAGGCACTTCGCTCTAGTCTTATTAAAGATGGTCTTAAACCAAAGGTGGGCTGTTTGCTTGCACGCTACAATGATCCAGGACGAACATGGAGCTTTACAATGGTATGGTTTCAACTTTCCTTCAACAATTATTTTATTACATGTTACTCTAAGAAGATGTGTCTAGGCACTTCCCCTTTTTTTTGAACACAAGCCACTTTCCTTTTAACATTGTTATTATTAGTTTATTACTGTATCACATGCTATTCTCATCTGAGTTACTGACTCCATCTCTACATTGGTCTATGGGTGATTGCATTGAAGAGAAATGAAGTTCTAATTTGGCTCGAAGAATTCTCTTTGGATTAGCAAGAATACTTGCCACCTATCGTTTATTCGAATCTACCATGACACCTTGAAGTGGTAATTGAAGAAATAGAATAGACTCTCTGAAAGAACATCTCTGTTACCCCTGCAACTTGCAATGTGAAGAATTATGTTCTCGCGGAAGGTCACAGATATGTAGCTAATTAATCTATCCAGGACTGAAATTTGTAAAAGCCGATCAATACTGGTGACCGGTTAAAAGACTGAACCGATCTGTATACATTCTCCAGCAGAAAAGCCTTTGCCTTATTGTAAAACATGAGATATTGTAATGCTTACTGTATGCAAACTTTGAAGGTGAAGCTATATATATCTACCGTCATTCAGCCATTGTTGTATGGATAAAAATCCTTGCTTTAAAGTTTGCAAATTGCAGTAATAAGCTGAAGACAACAGCTCGGCATGGACCCCATAAAGAATATTAGTCATGTGAGTTCCAGTTGGTATCCATGTGAGGGTAAAGTGCCATCCCTTTTGCTTTGCCGTTTGAATATATTATTAATCCATATTTGAAAAATTGAATTTTCTTTTTCTGGTCAAAAATGGATTTAATTGAAACGTTACAATTAAAATAATTTGGACCACTTAATTTACAAAATCAACAAATTCGTTCGAAAATAAACGGAAAACAATAAGTTGGTGGAAACTTCCAGCCGTCCTGATGTTTTAAACGACAACGTTGTGTCTTCTGTTTGGGCTGTCATCCCCGAGACATTCCAGAGACGGCGCTGCCTCTTCAAGAAAACACGTTTACATTACAAACGCCACCCTATTTTATTTTGGCCTTTGTTCATTGGTTTCCCCATTTCTTGTCACGTCCCTTTCTTTTTTATTTCAGCAATTTCTGGTTTTCCCTTCTTTTTAATATTTCTTCTCTTCGTTGACGCATTCAAGCTCTCGTACTTATAGTCTCTCCTATCTTTGATTCCGTGGCCGTTCTTTAATAGATTCAACTAAACTACGGTGGCATTTGGAGTTCTAGGTGAGTTTATAAATATGTAGTCTTTTTTAAATAATGAAAATCCATTAATAGTTGCTTCTGAATTCTGATTTGGGTTTCCTTTGTGTGTTCTTTTCTTTTGCCGATTGATCTGAATTACTGAAAAAAAGTTGTGTTTTTTTATGCAAATGCTGATGAGAAACATCTTTATGAAAAAGATGTGTGCTTTATCTTTCTGAATTAAGGATTTTGCCTTAAAGTTCATCACTTGAAAGCTACAGAATCAGTAACTAGACTGAGTCCTGCAGAGAGCAGACACCAGAAAAAGATAAATGTATATGAAGAAAGACATGTAAAAAGTTCTGGTTGAACTTAACTCTTTGGAAGCCTACTTCTTTGTGTTATTCTTTTGCCGGATTTGCTCATTCTTGGTTTTGAATTGTCTTTTACTTCTGATTCCTTTTCTGCACTTGATTTAATACACCGAGTTCAATCTTTGTCAGGGAAACATGTCTGACTCAAAACCAGACCAACCTTTGATCACACCACCATCGAGGAACCTACCTGATTTTAAGAAATCAGTTAAGCTAAAGTATGTGAAGCTTGGATACCATTACCTAATCACACATGGGATGTATCTCTTCCTCACACCTCTTGTGGTTGTAATCGCGGCACAACTCTCAACCTTTTCTGTCCAGGATCTTTATGATCTTTGGGAGCATCTTCAATTCAATCTCATTTCTGTCATCATCTGCTCGACGCTGCTTGTTTTCTTGTCGACCCTTTACTTTCTTACCCGCCCTCGCCCTGTTTACCTTGTCAACTTCGCTTGCTATAAACCAGAGGAATCTCGGAAAAGCACGAAAAGGATGTTTGTATATCAATCACAATTGACTGGTACATTCACAGATGATAACCTTCAGTTTCAACGTAAGATCCTTGAAAGGTCGGGGCTTGGGGATTCAACATATCTTCCAGAGGCGGTCATGAACATCCCCCCTAACCCATCAATGCATGAAGCAAGAAAAGAAGCCGAGGCTGTTATGTTTGGTGCTATTGATGAGCTTTTGGCTAAAACCTCCGTGAAACCCAAAGATATTGGAATTTTGATTGTTAACTGCAGCTTGTTTAATCCAACACCATCATTGTCTGCCATGGTTATCAACCATTACAAGCTTCGAGGGAATATTCAAAGCTACAATTTGGGAGGAATGGGCTGTAGTGCAGGTTTGATTTCAATAGATCTAGCGAAACATCTTCTTCAAGTCCATCCCAACTCGTATGCACTGGTTATCAGCATGGAGAACATCACCTTGAACTGGTACTTTGGAAATGATCGCTCGAAACTTGTATCAAACTGCTTGTTCAGGATGGGAGGAGCTGCCATACTGCTCTCTAACAAATGGTCTGACAAAAGAAGATCCAAATACCAATTGGTTCACACTGTTCGCACTCACAAGGGTGCAGATGATAAGTGCTTTTCCTGTGTTACGCAGGAAGAAGATTCTGTAGGCAAGATTGGTGTTTCATTGTCGAAGGATCTCATGGCAGTTGCTGGTGATGCTTTAAAGACCAACATTACCACATTGGGGCCTTTGGTTCTTCCAATGTCTGAGCAGCTGCTTTTCTTTGCTACATTGGTTGGCAGGAAGCTTTTGAAAATGAAGGTCAAACCATATATCCCGGATTTCAAGCTAGCATTCGAGCATTTCTGCATTCATGCAGGAGGAAGAGCTGTTTTGGATGAGCTGGAGAAGAATTTGCAGCTGTCTGAATGGCACATGGAACCATCAAGGATGACTCTGTACCGATTTGGGAATACCTCAAGTAGTTCTCTTTGGTACGAATTGGCTTATTCTGAAGCTAAGGGTAGGATCAGAAGGGGTGACAGGACGTGGCAAATAGCATTTGGTTCAGGATTCAAGTGTAACAGTGCGGTGTGGAAAGCTTTGAGGACAATAAATCCAGCAAAGGAGAAGAACCCATGGATGGATGAGATCCATAATTTCCCAGTTGATGTTCCAAGGATCTCGACCATCTAAATTGCAGAATGACTGCTGCAATTGTGATAACATTTCCTCACTTTTGATTTCCGACATGATAAGTGGTAGTTTCAGCGTGGGGTGCATTTAGTTGTCTAGTTTCAAGGTTGTAATGGGAGTAGCTTGAGTGGGATTATTATTTATTGTTGTAACAAAGCATTGATTCGAGGGTGTTATGGGAACCTTGGGGTATTCTTTTACCGAGATTATTTCGTGAGAGGCTTGGCTATCTTCTAAGATTTCATAATTTGACCACAGATTTAAACTGGGATTTGCAAGTTGTAGCTGATTTAACTTATGGATTGCATTGTTGACTGATCTCATAAATGTGTGTTATAAATGTAGCCATTCATTTTTATCGGTTGAAATGAGTCCACTTGCAAACCCTACAATCTGCTACCAAAACTGACTGTAAAACGGACAACAAATGGTCCAACACCTGAAAGAGGACCAGGATAAGTTTCAACGGATAAAGATAAAGTAGACACAGATCGTTGGATGTCTTGTCAATGAGTGGTTTGTGGATACGATCTCTTTGTTCACCGGTAAAAAAGACAATAATATTTATTTTAAAAAATTTAAATTTAAATATAGATGCAAATTATTATATCTTTTACAAAACCACTGCTCTCGGTCTACATATGTTGAATGCAAGAAGACTATATAGATAATACAAGCTACAGTTTGGTCTAGTCTCTCACAAGAAAAACTATCTTCAAGGTCTTGGATAAATACGGTCATAAATCATCACCCTTGTTAGTTATTCCTTCCCTGTTTCTCTCTTTGGTCTTGCCCCCTTCTGCAATATGGAAACCCTCGATCTTGCGTGAAACGTCTTCCGCAGTTACCTTCACTTGTCCAACCGACCCATTGGCTGCAAAAGGTTCGGTGTCATCATGAGTCAAAGGGCCTGTCATCCATATTCTAGTCGTTCCATCCTCAGATCCTGAGGCATATGATTCCCCTCCAGGTGAGAAACGTACGCAGTGTACAGGACCATGGTGACCCTTGTTGCATGCTGTACACCAGATGTAAATCAATGTGACCAACAACGTAAAAAATGACAGATCACGAACACAAGATCGTATGTGTAGGACCATTTGAATTCAACACACATGTTCTAGCATTTAAGGGATTAGTATGCTACTAAGTTATGTTTTTGAGAACATACCTATTTCATCTCCAGTAAGGAAATCAAAAACACGAACCCACATATCTTCTCCTCCGGCAATGAACTTATTTCCATACTTCGGTTCCAACGAAGCTGATTCAACCGTGCATGGCATGTTGTAGATTTTGACCAACCCATAGCTGAGTAAACACATAGCACTAATCAATAAAAGAACTTCCAGCACAAAAGACCAACCAGGCTAAAAAATCATAACTTACTGGTTTGCATCCCAGAACTTCACAGTAGATCCATCCGCAGTTGTGATATATTGACCATCTTGACTCACTTCCGCACTGGTCACAGATGACTTGGTCTCTAGCGTTTGAACTATTTTACCACTCCTTACATCCCATAATCTGTACAGTCGGTAAGAGAATCAGTAAAAAGAAAACAGAGTGAAATGCTATAGAAAACCAAGACAAGCATTTTAGGTGAACTTAAAATAGATATTATAAACAATTTAACAGAAGTCTTTTATATCAAGTATAAAGTTACCAAATCTTTTAAATCAAGCGTAGTGGTATTAGAATAGAAGGGGGGGGGGAGTGAGGCAATACTATACAGTTTCTATAATAGGACAACAGATGTCCACAGACAAAATAGTAATAAATATTAAATAATCAAAATGCATGTAAAATTCTTGCATCTAAAAACAATGAACCGTGAAATTACACAAAAGAACCAAACATGGAGGAAATGGATACCTGACACCCCCCATATCACTGCAGGAGCTTAATATTGTCTGATCACTATGCATCCAAGTGAGGGTTCTGACTGAACCAGGTGACTTGTCAACTTCGCTTGGAGGTGCATCTGGACGATTCAAATCATAAATACGGAGGACTTTCTCTACCCCTCCAGTCAATAGAAAGTGTGTGTCCTGCAACCAGATCGGAAAACCTTGAATGAGATCACCAAATTTGAACATAGGGTACAGAAATGCCAACAATTCCATACGGATGTTTTTCATAAGCAGTGGTCACTTCAAAATCCATGGTGGAGAAGGTAGGGATTGCTTCCTCAGTGTTGGGTAGAAAGTTAAAGATATAATTCAAAATCCCGTTGTAGTAGTCTTCATCTTGTAATAAATTCCTCATTTACAACAAACAAAAGGTATATATACTATATATTAGTTGTGAAACCATCTCATTTCCATCCTTCATACCAAGCATGCAAAGCCTAAGAACTAAAATACTGCAATGCTGGCTTTGATTTAGAAACAGGATTTTCTATTCCTACGAATTAATAGGATTTACCAGAAGAAATGGAAAATAAGTTTTAGACTTAGAGAACCAAAGTAACCTAGAAAGGTGTTCAACAACCTAGCTATTTTATCATATAGATATCCTTTTATCAAAAATTGATTATTCGTAAACCAAACTGTTACACATTTCAATCACCATAGTTTTTTCCCTAGCATATCCCACCATACACATGTTTCCACAATCCCCCAAAGTTAAAGCTTCAAACGAAAGTAAGAACCAACTTTACCTCTGAAAACGCACAGGCTCAAACTATATGCTTGTGCTCAAATGAGTGCAAGACATCACCAGTTAGTGCATCCCACACTTTCCTGCAAATAAAAGGCCATTTCACAAGATATGCCAACCTTTAATCAATAAATAACTCAATAAGTGCAAATATATGAAAAAAATTACACAAGCCTCTTGAGGTGTTCAAAGTCATTTGATGTTAAACACGAAATCTGCATATATCCCTAAGAAACTGACTATCAAGAACGAAATATCATACGCAGAAAAGTCAGCGGAAGCAGAAGCAGCACGCAAAGCGTTTGTGTCCAAGCAAACACTCCACACTGCACCCTTGTGTCCTTCAAATGTTCCTATCCAATCTCCAGTTTCTCCATTCCTCAGCATGGGACTGGAATCTAAACCAGACAATTAAAATTCCATTTATATATGCATAAGATCAATATCAAATTATCCCGCCAGAGAAGTGCATATCACTGCTAGATTCTATGAGAAAAGTACGGTTTCAGCATCAATATTATAGAATGAAATCTTATCAATGAAATATAGACTATAAGTAAGCTTAAAAATAGACGAGAACAAGCAATTTCAAGTTAATCGATTATAGTATAAAAATCATTTATTCTCAAAAGCAAGTTAGCTGAGAAAAAAAACCGATGGTCTTCAGCCAAATAAATAGTAATTACCCTTGCTGGCGCTGATGAGAAAAAAACCATCCGGAGTGGCAGGACTGTAAAAGAGATCCACTACAGGACGAGAATGGCCATGGCAAACAAGTGGGACAGCAACCTTTTTCTTATCCATTTTCTTCTCGTGACTCAAAAATCAAACACAAATAAGAAGAAAAAAAAAATCTTTCTTAATCTCTAGCAAATCTAAAACCCAAAGAATAAAAAACACAACTTGAACTTATTTTTTTTCTGGGTACTTTTCTGAATCAGAATATACACAGAGAAGTAATGAAGAAAAAAGGGAATGGCGGTAGTTTAATACAGGTGGGAAAGACGCTATGATTAGTGAGATTTGGGAACAGATCGCGTTAGTCCACACCTCCTAACCCTGAGCTCTGAGCAAGATGATGATTGATGATGCCCAAATAAAAAAGGAAAAGTAAGAAAAAATCAGTTGTGTTTACAGAAAATCTAAAGTCAGGCACAGAGCAACGAAAACTAAAGAGGGGCTAGGCGCAATGAAAACCTTACCATAAATTTCCATTTATAGGGAATGGCTCCCTCGATTTCATTTAAGGGGAAAAATGAGTTAGTCCAATAAAATTTGTTACATTTTCGAATCCAATAAAAGCAAAATGCTTTCAGCGTTTTGGTCATTTATCTCTAACAATAATAGTAATAACAATAAAGTTCCGGCTCATCTATCCATCCCCGCCACAATGCCCGTGAATTTCAACGAACACTCAAACATTTTGTCAAAGACAACTCCTTTCTTCCTTTAAAATCCCCGGGACTGTAGTAGAGTAGAAAAGCTTGAGTTAAAAAGCAGCAATACTCAATGGCGACGGTGGATATTGAGAGGAAGTGAACGGCGTCGGCGGAAGAGATGTGCACCGCCAAGAGGGGCGTCAAGCAAGGGGTAGGCCTCCGGCAATTCAACACATCCACGAGCTTCAGCTAATCTCCGTCAAAAGACAACCCAATCTCAACCGACTTGAAGCCCAACGCAACGAGCTCAATTCTCGAGGTCCTTTAGCCATAATATATTGTGTTTCTCTCTGTTTTTATTGTCTTAGTTTTGTTTAATTATGGGTTAATTGCGATGGTCAATTTGGTTTCATGGTGTTTTGATCTGTGAGAAAATAGTGACATTTGCATAAAGGTTAGTAAGATAAGAGGAAGATTATTGTGTACGAATTGCCAATCTGCATACTAACCTTATCCCCTTTTTTTGCCAATCTGCGCTATTGTTTACATGTTTAGAATTGTTCTGGTTGGAAGAAAACTGGTTTATTTGAACATCATTGCATTTTTAGTTTGGTAGTGCATTTGCTACATCATTGCATTTAGGGAATAAGTGTTTTTATCAGGGGGAGAGGATGCTTTTAAGAGAATATTTTATTCATTCTGGTGCCTTTTCTTGCGTAATTACTTACTATATTTTCATATTGGCCAGTGAGAATGCTTAGAGAGGAATAACATCTTATTGCTTACCAACTACATGGTATCTGCATATGATATTTAAAATTGTAATTGTTTTCTCATTTTGCAATCTGTGATGTCATTTCTGGATTTTGTGTTTCAATCTTACTCTGTTACTCCTTTTTAATTTCTTATCTAGGTTCGTCCAGAAGGAAAATATGTTGTCGATATTGATAAGAATATTGATGTCACAAAATCACACCATGCATAAGAGTTGCTCTTCGTAATGACAGCTATGTTCTCCATTTGATCTTACCAAGCAAAGCAGATCCCTTGGTTAATCTTATGAAAGTTGAAAAAGTACCAGATTCTACGTATGACATGATCGGTTGTCTGGACCAACAGATTAAAGAGATAAAAGAGGTCTGCTCTTAATTTGTTCAATTATGGCTTACTGCTTATTTGGTTCTCCCTTTATCTCTTATGGTTCTCCATTATTAATCCCATTTTTGGTTCTGAATTGGTTCAATTCTTTACACCTGCTATGTGGTAAAATTTGCTGGTTATAGAACTTCCAATTAAACATCCTGAACTGTTTGACAGTCTTGGAATAGCTCAGCCAAAGGTACTATCATACTTCCAAGTTATAACGTTTTTCAATTTGTTTCTCATGTAGTTGCATTCTAAGACTAAAACTTGCTCTTTCATAAATTATAGGGTGTCCTGCTGTATGAACCACCTGGTACAGGAAAAACTCTATTGGCTAGAGCTGTGGCCCATCATACCAATTGTACGTTTATCAAATTGCTACTTCTCCAACACCATGGGCTTATAACTTAGCAACTATCTGTTGGTTTCTGTGCTAGTTCGAGAAAACTCATGTATTTTTGCAGGCGGTACGTACGGAATCTGGAATGTTTGCTTTAAGGGAAAGGAGAGTCCATGTAACACAAGAAGATTTCGAGATGGCAGTGGCAAAGGTGATGAAGAAGGAGAGCGAGAAAATCATGTCCTTACTGAAACCATGGAAGTGATTCAGTTTTATTTACAGTGCTTTCACCATTCTGGGTCGTATTCGAACCGATTTAATATATAGATGCTGTATAGAATATTAGCACAACAAAGGCCCAACCCGATGACTTTAAGAATGTGAAAATAACATCTGCTCGCAGTTGCAGTCGAAACGAAACAGAACACAAGGAGATGTACATAAATAAAATCTGTGCGGTTTTGTATACATTATTACACAAATTATATTTTTACCTTTCAAAAGGCACTCTGGAGATTTTGTAATGATTTCAAATATCTGTTCACCACATGTTCTCTGCCATATATGATTTAAAACATTGAAAAAACGTTTACTACTTCGATTTTTGTTTGAAATCATAGTACCCTCTGAAGTTTTTCGTGTTTTTGTGCATCAATGGGTGGCCCGTACGAGTCTTTTGAACTTCATCAACATGTTCTCATCCCCAGACATGTTGATGAAGTGTAAGACCAAGCATTAAAAAAAACAAAGGCTCCTCTGCTCTGGCCCCATTCCCTCGGTTCTGGTAGTTAATAATCCCCAAAGTGATAAAGGAGTTGTCTTGGTCACTGTCGGTTCAGACCACACCCAATCGGGTTAAACTGTCGTTGCAGCGTAATGTAACAAGCAGTACCAAGCAATCCACATCATTCCAACCGAGAGTGGGGCAGATGAAAGCTGGTCTTAGCCATTGCCAGCATGGTGGGGTGGCTTCAAAACGACACTGTCCTAATTTTCAGGGGCTCATTACCCCCAACCCCACATTGGGTTAAATTCTAGCTACTGGGGGGCAGCAGGACGTGTACAATTACTGTCGATCGGATGGTCGGATTGGGCCGGCTTTCTTTCGTTTTGGTGAATTGGATTCAAAGTGTAGGATCGAAGAAGCAACATGAGCATATGAACTAGATTTTGCACGATACCAAGAAAAAGACTCGACTTACACCGTATTATGCTGTCTATGCATGTATGCAGACATGTTTTCGAATTCGGTATTGTTCATTCATAAGTCATAACCATAAAGAACATCTCCCCGCATATGTTTTCAAATGTGCGTTAAAGTAATTTCGTTTTGAAGGTTGGAGCAATTATTACAGATTACGACCCTTCATCCTAAACGAAACTCAGTTGACATGCATGAGGGAAACATGACTGTACAAAGTAGATGACTGTAGGGTAAGGCAGAAATGATAAAAGAAGAAGAAAGTAAAAATCTCAAGAAAGGGTGGTGCATGAATTAATGTAAACTCGGAACAGGACATAACATGTTGTTTGCAGTGCAAGTGCAATGGGACAATGTTGCTTCAACATAAATGGGGGAAGGCTCAGAGACATTAATACATGGGACATGTACGAACACAGAACTTTATATCAAGGGATGTGAACTGTTAGGGATATATTAAAATTTTAGAAGGTGCGAAATTATAAAATTTTAGATGTACATACTTAAAAAATATAAGAGTGAAATTTTCAAGAGTAGCGACAGACTCTTCCGATACTCGGGAAGGATAGGGATCAGGAAGCAACTGTCCTTGTCTAGTCCCCTCTTGCTTTGTTTTGTTTGATGCTATACCTTAAGAGAATCTAACCCTCTAGAAAACCCTGAATTTATTATTGATCTTTTCACTCGGATTTTGATCTAATTCTTTATTTTTTTTAATATATCTATTAATCTTTTTGAATTTAAATTGCCTCGGAAAAAAAACAGAAAATATATAATTGAATAAAAGATAAACTAAAGTAATAATCTTTAAGTTTTATCATTCATAACAAAACCTGACAAAAACTATAATAGATTTTCTTACATGAATCTAGCTCTGCCTGCACCATTGCAGTCCATGATCATTACCATATGCAGTTGAAGAATTAAGAAAAAGGGATTATTAATTGATCATCATATAACTTATCAATGTTGTTTTTTCCCTAAAGTGTGAAGATTGCAGGATCTACTGAATGGTCTGTCATTCCATGGATTGACATGCCATTTCCATGCTAGATACTGACAGCACTATGAACCAATCTGATTCCACAATGAAGGCAAGTTTTTTTAATAAAGTAACTGAAATTAAATATTATAAAAGTTTTTTTAAAACATGGACGATTCTTATAATTTAGTTTGTTATATTAATTTATAACGTCAAGATTTAAGTTTTTTATATATAATATTTTAATTTAAATATTTTATTACTAAGTCTACAAATAATTTGTAGACCAGTTGTTGTTCTAAGTACTCTAAATTATATGATTTGATTTTGAAGGGGTGAGTTGTTTAAACTTCCAGACGAGTTGAATGGAAACGACTCCTTTATGGAAAAATACAAACAGACAAAGACATGGCCGTTGGAGAGAGACATAAATAGACAAGGATGGTTTTAAAGGGACAAAACACATGGCATGAAATGTACTACGGGGTATTTTTTAATAAAATTATTTATACAGATTTTTCATATGATTCACGAATTAATTACCCCAACATTACTGATTAACCTAATCATTTTTATATTACCAAATTTAAATATATGACGATGAATGCCTCTTCGACAATTTTTTTACCAAAGAGAAAAAACAGCATGTTGGATTTTTTTCCATATTAGGACAAGATTTGACCCATTCCCAACAGCGATTATAATCTGTGAACTTTCTGCCTTTCCATGGAACTAAAGACTTTGATATGCATGGCAATTGGCAACTGATTTTTACAAACTAGTCATTTTTGTTCAGAAAAAGGGAGCATGGATGTCAAGTTCTTGTAACATTGAGAATAAATAGATAAATACATTAATTACTCTAAAAACATAAAATTGTTGTTGGGGTAAAGTATATTTGTATTAAAATATAAATATATTTTATTATAAAAATTCAAGAAAAACTTTTAAAAATAAAATAAATTAAGTTGAGGCCTTAGGTCTTCACATATAATATTCTATCTAAGTTAATTGATTATATTTTTTTATATTTTACATTTTTAAGCTAAAGTCTGGTTACTTTATACATTTTTTTTACGCTTCAATAGACAAATAATTTTCAAAATATCATGTACTAAATTTTGTTACACTCATAATTGAATGAAAATCTTTTATAAAAATATATATTTAAATAAAGTTATTTAACAAATATTATTTTTGGTAAAATTTAGTTACGACTTTTACGTAAAAAGGGAAGAAAGACTTTAAAAGAAAGAATATTATGGTGAATCTTTGGGTAATTTACATTTCAAATCACTGAACTTAACGTCCACTTTCATTTACATCAAAAACCTTCAATTTAATCAAATTACATCATTCAACTTTTATTATCAGTAAACTAAATCATTTATGCTAACACAATTAAATAATTTTAACAAAAAAAACATAAATTAATATCATTACTTAATATATTTTTCACATATCATTATTAAATAATGTTTAATTGACAATTTTAATAATTTTATGTGGAAATTTTCTATTTCGTTTAAATAAGTTTAAAAGAAAAATAAAAAAAATTCTTATAATTTAAAAAAAAAATACTAATTAAATATAATTTATTGATGATATATGAAAAATATATTAAATAAAAATATCAATTTCAATTTTTTTCATTATAGATATTTAATGATACCAATATAAGTGACTTAATTTATAAATAATGAAAGTTGAATGATATAATTTGATTAAATTAAAGGTTTATGATGTAAATGAAAATGAATGTTAAGTTTAGTGATGTAAAATGTAAATTACTCTGAATCTTTAATTAGAGATCTAAAAAGAAAAGATGAGAGTAAATGAGTAACTCTAATCAACCGAACATCAACGTTTGTTTTTTTTAATACTAAAAAGTGAAATAATTATAAATTACATGTTTGAATCCTGTACATTTTAATTATTTTATAAAAATATGAAAAAAAATATAATTACAATTGATATTAATTAAATTATAAAGAATGACGTCTTAATTATTTATCAATTAAGTTGACGGTTAATGTAGTATCATTTTGAACAATATATTTTAGCTCAAACTTTTAGCAAGAAAAATTTCATCAGATTCCTCTGCGAGGACGAAATGGGGATGTAGGTATCTGATCTTTTGACACGTGGCGAATTTTGATTTGACACATTTTTAAATGTTACTAAAACTAAAAGCGTTAATTATCAGAAAAAGAAAACTAAAAAGACAGTACAGAGTCAGAACTGCGAACGACCGACCCATCATTCCGTTGATTGCGTGGACGAAAACTCGTTATGCCTTTATAATTTTGAAACTATATTTAAATAAAATCTAATACTATATATTATAATATATTTTACTTTTCAATTACTTAAATCAATTATCCATATGTAGATAAAAAATTATATTACTGAGTTATTTTCATTATGTTATTTATAAAATTAATTAAATATATTTATTTTTTATTTTATTAAATAAATTTTTATTAATATTTACTATAATTAAATTTAAAAATAATTTTTACTAAACGAAGATTCAATTTATAAAAAAAAAAGCTAAAATCTCTTGTAGTTATCACAAAGTTGAAAACTTTTGCTCTATATGATCTAGCATGCGCATAAGCCTGCAAAATTTTTATTAGTCCCTTCATAATTTATTGATTCTGATTGCTTAACCATCTCATTAGTTCCCATTTTCAAACCTCACTTAGAAAGCTTAGACCCAATTTCACTTTCAATCTAGATTTGACATTGAGTAGCTATGGATTCTAAAAAACTTTCACCATAATATAAAGTCAAAGGGTTATTTATTTAAAGTTTGTGCCCTTTGCACACATCGTGACATAAATGGACTGACATGTGCCCAGTCTACAAAGATTACCATTTTTTAATTAGGAAGATAAGTGTAGAGATTAGGGTTAATGATACGGAAGATTTGATAGGGTCGTTGGAAAGGGATTTGCTAGCAAATCATATGTGCAAATCCCTTTTTTCACTCAACACTTTATTTTTTTTAAATCGCTTTCAAATCAATTTATTCTCGTTTCAAGCCTAACCCAAATTGACGAATTTATTTTATTTCTTAATGTCTATATTGATTCGAGAGACTTGACGAGTTTAAATTAGTTTCATTCAATATTTCTTTCAATATAAATCATAAACATGAATAAAATTACTCATTCAATAGGGTTGTACCTTAATTTTTTAATATAATAATATTTTAGATTATTTTGAGTTTAAACATTAATTATCAAATATTATATCCCTGTAATAAAACTAACTTGTAGTTGATACCATCCGTACTCTTTGTTTCTCCTTTCTTCCACAAATCATATGTAAAAAATCCATATCCATCTCTTCCCATTATTGTGAATTATTTTCTTTCCTGTCATATGAGTCCAAAATTATGATTGGTGGTTCCATTATTTCCTTCCATAAACCTTGTCTAATCATATTCCAAACTTCATGTCAGTGCATGATTTTCATAACTACAGCAGTGACAGGGGTGGAGTTATTGTGATTTTTTTTCAAAGTAATTTCATGTGCTCTTTGTAATAAAAATTTAGTAGTAACTATTTATTTTCAGTTACCAGATGACACAAGTTGGCAGCTTTAATGAAATACAAAAAGCAACTGTACTAGAGTAGAAATCATTTGCAGGGTTAATATTGGTCATTTTCGAAAAATCCACAGACTTGTTAGAGAGAGCATGTAGATTCTAACAACTTTGTCCACTAGTGTCTTTGTAATGCAGAAATGTAATAAATATATAAACAGAAGGGATATTTCTAACAACTTTGTCCAGTTGTCTAATAGCGATATCAAGTTTTTCTTTTGTCTTGTGATATGTTTTTGTTTATCGAGAAAATAAACTAAATTGATGTAATTATGTAAATTGAGATGTGAAATTTCAGAATCTTTGTGTTTTAAGTGCAATGAATAAGTGTTGATAATATAGAGACTTCAACTTCATTACAGTCCCATCTAAGCACTTTTAGACAAAAGGATGTCTTTACCAACTGTTTCCAACGAAAAGAAAGGACTTGATATGCATACAAACATCATCTCTACAAGATGGTTCAGTCAAAACCTATGAAAACTCATTGGATCAAGCTGTCTTTTAAAAAAAATCAGGGGAAAAAAATTGTTTGAGTGGTTACTTTGTGTCTGATCTCACAATGAACATGAAGTTAAAAGCCTCATAAACATTTTTTTTTGTTTTGTTGTGTTTTTAAGACAAGACACCCTTTGCCCCCCTAACCCCACCCCAGAAAAGAAAATTAAATAAACAGTGTAACTGTTGAATTATGTATGTTTATAATTTATGGGATGGCACATATGGCCCCAACATGTCATGGGTGTATTAGGAGTGGATTAGAGAAAGGGGGTTCTAGTGGGTACACAATGTTGAGTGAAGGAAAAGCATGGACATCCCCACCTGACCTGATCCAACCTTAAAAATAGACGGACATTTATTTTTATATGAACCGATTTAAGAGTAATATTACACATGAACGAGAGTAAAAGGATGATTGATATACATAGATTGTTCGAGTCAATATACCAGGGTTTATACAAAATAACTTTTTAATGGTGTAAGGGTGGGTCTGTTATTAGAGTCATGACTTTGTGGAGGTCATAGCGGATATGTAATTTGAAAGGAGCAATATGTAAGTCCTATTATGAAATAAACCGGGACACTTTTTCCCCTCCAATCCTATTATCTTTATAAAAACCCTACTCTCTTTTTGTCTTTCTTTCCTCTTCATTTTAGTTCTCTGTTGAAGAAAAATGGAGGGTGTTTTGCATTGGTTGAAGCTTGTAGTCATATCTTTCATGGTGCTAGTTTTGGTGTTAAAAGCCATGGTGTTGCTTTGGTGGAGACCAAAGAGGATCGAAGATCACTTCTCAAGGCAAGGTATACGAGGACCCCCTTACCATTTCTTCATCGGAAATGTTAAGGAACTGGTAGGCATGATGTTAAAGGCTTCGTCCCAACCCATGCCGCTCTCCCATAACATTCTCCCCAGAGTTCTCTCTTTCTACCATCACTGGAGGAAAATCTATGGTTCGATCTTCTAAACATCCTCAACACCATCCTTTCTCTCTCTCTCTTGAATGGTGGGGTGTGTCTAATTTCTAAATGTCTCAATGTGGTTTCTTTTTGTGTCCATTGTTAAAGCAAACAAGAGATCATTTTTAAACTGGTTTCTGGTTTATGTCTATGATCGGTTCTTTTAAGAGTCTTTCGTTTTGGTTTTTTGAGTTCGGGCATTTGCCCTTTACAGCCTTTTCAGAGCCTTTGATGCTTGTTGTTGAAGTTCAGACAATTTTGGACGGTTTCACTTCTGTTTTTCCTTTTCCCCCTTATTTTCGTGCACTCTCTCTCTTTTTATCTCTATCCATTTTAAAGTATCTTTACCATCTTTCTCTGTTTTTTTGTATATCTTTTGGATTTTGTTTCTGTAGGAGGTTGAGTTTCTGATAGTGAAGTTGTATTAGTAAGCACTACTGGTTTTCAGTTGTCTTCTTTTCTCTGCCCTGCCCCTCCTTATTTTCTATTATTATATATTCATGCACACTACTATGTACATACATACATACATACATACGTATATGTGTACATACATACATATACACATCATTTTGTTTTGAATCAATTAATGGTTTGTAAACTTGATACTTCCTACTTGAGCTGTTTTGTAAATGTGTGTAACGTTTTCTGATATTAATTCCCAGGTGCAACGTTTCTGGTCTGGTTTGGTCCTACGGTTCGCCTCACTGTGGCCGATCCGGATCTCATCAGGGAAATCTTCACCTCCAAGTCTGATTCCTATGAAAAGAATGAAGCACATCCTCTTATGAAACAGCTCGAAGGTGAAGGCCTCCTCAGTCTCAAAGGAGAAAAATGGGCTCATCATAGAAAAATCATCACCCCCACGTTCCATATGGAGAATCTCAAAGTAATTAATTAACCACTTACTACATTAAGTACTTCATCAACTTTTAATTAAAACGAAACTCTTTTTCCTTTTTTTTTTTTATTGTAGTTGCTAGTTCCATTGGTGGCACAAAGAGTTACCGATATGCTTGACAAATGGTCGGCTATGTCGGCCAGCTCCGGCGAGGTTGAAATCGAAGTTTACGAATGGTTTCAAACACTGACCGAAGATGTCATTACACGCACCACGTTCGGGACCAGTTACGAAGATGGAAAAGCTATTTTTCGTCTACAAGCTCAACAAATGGTGCTAGCAGCCGAGGCGTTTCAGAAAGTTTTCATCCCCGGTTATAGGTAATGTTTGAATTTATGTATCATCAATCATTACATCCATCATCCCTTGTCGTGTGGCCATATGTTTTGGTACTAAGAAATGTCTAAATTTGGGGTGTTGTAATTTCAGATTTTTTCCGACCAGGAGGAACATAAGATTTTGGAAATTGGACCGGGAGATTAAAAGGTCATTGATGAAGCTAATCGAACGACGGAGAGAGCAGTTGGGAAATATTGTGCAAGAGAAAGGACCCAAGGATTTGCTGGGATTAATGATGCAGGCCTCAAATTTGAGTCCAAACATCACAGCCCATGACATAATCGAAGAGTGCAAGAGCTTTTTCTTTGCCGGCAAGCAGACCACAGCCAATTTGCTGACATGGACCACTGTTCTTCTAGCAATGCATCCCCAGTGGCAGGTGCAAGCACGTGAGGAGGTGATAAGGTTGTGTGGATCACGTGACATACCATCCAAAGATGATGTTGTGAAGCTTAAGACGGTAAAAACAAAACTCATGCCTTTTGTTTTAAATCAGTAAAACATTCTAATTTTGGGTTTCACATGTTGCCGTGTGCAGTTGACCTTGATCTTAAATGAATCCCTGCGGTTGTACCCACCAACGATAGCTACGATCAGACGGGCCAAAGTTGATGCAGAGCTAGGGGGATACATGATCCCTCGTGGGACCGAGCTTCTGATACCGATCTTGGCCGTCCATCATGATCAAGCCATATGGGGGAACGACGCTAACGAGTTCAATCCGGCTCGGTTCTCCGAGGGTGTGGTACGTGCAGCGAAACATCCTGTTGGGTTCATCCCGTTTGGGCTTGGGGTCCGGACGTGCATCGGGCAAAACCTAGCCATTTTACAAGCCAAGTTGGCTCTTTCGATCATACTTCAACGCTTCTCCTTTAGGTTGGCCCCGACTTATCAACATGCACCGACGGTTCTGATGCTACTTTACCCACAATATGGAGCACCGATCATCTTTCAACCTCTGCCGGAATCCACCACACCCCAGAATGAAGGATCCTGATTTGATCTCATCTAGTATGTGTACCTATTTCGTGTGTGCCTGCACCTTTGCTAGTAACTTGAGTGATCCTCACAGAGATATTTGCAACGAAAACAAAAGTGTCACTAAAAATCTTGCTGATTCCTTTTGGCTTTCGCTACAACTAATGAACTGACCCCCCCTCTCCTCCAAACTCCATGGTCGTGGCTTTGGAAGCTCAATATCAGTTTCCTTAGGATTTTGGGCAAATAGCAGACTAACAAAGTATGTCTGAATGTAATATACTATCTTTGCAACACAGTTTTGTACTATTATGCAATTCATGAAATTGGTTTCTATGGTTCTACTTCTACATGAAATTAGCTGCTGGTGCTGCCCTGCAGCATGACAGAACCAGGGTCCCACTTTTTTTCGTTTCTTTAAATATTTTCCCCACATTTTGGCGATGCAAATATTACTTTTCAATGCAGTCTTCTAAATTTTAATTCAAAGTTGCAGATTACCGACCGAACATTCTTTCTAAGAGAGATATCTCCCCAAGTATGGTGTCATATTCCGAGGCATGGAAGACAACAAAAGAGAGGAAGAAAATGGCACCCAAATCGGTGATCTTTGTGTTACTACAAATATATTAAATATGAAAGAACAGTTGCAGTACCCGAAAGATTGCTTTAATCCAGCAGGCAAATGCACTTTTTTTTAAAACAATATTTGATTTCCTCTACACTACTTTATGGGGTTTAGGAATTAGGAGCTTTGAGTTCTTGTAATGGGATCTTCTCATGCTTTATGCTCTACAATCAATTAAGAATATTTATCACTTACAAAGAACAAAAACAGACAAAAGTAAAATGAAAAAGAAAAGGAGAAAAAAAGGGGTCTAATTAAGGACTTGCTGGTTCCCAGGAAGCATGTGGTTTTTCCTTCTAGGAATCAAAGCATGCTATCAGGCATGTGATCCCGTCTATGATTACATCTTGGTTAACTATCTATTCTTTACTTATCACTATGCTAAGGATTTGATTATCGAGATTAATATTATTAGTATCAAGTGAAGTAAACCTACTGTTAGTCTCATCTGTAATCCTACTAGTTAATAAACAATTACATGGACATAAATTTCTCTATATTTATATCCCTAGGTTTACTTAAATATGGAAATGGAAAAATTATATACATGATGAAAACCTGCCACATTTTAATCCCACATGTCTCCAATTAACTTGTTGCTCAGATGCCAATGCTACTTTCTTGAGCTGGCTTTTGTCTGCCACTGATTCATGCAAACTTTGTCTAATGTCTATGCCTCCATCTCACAACATCAAATGGCCAATGGCTTCTTCAATCACAACAATTGAATTGTTACACAGAATAAGAACAAAAAGAGAAGGCAAGAAAAAAAGTGGGGGGGCCAACGGATGAGATTATGAATGGGTGTCTCACCTTTGGGAAAGGGGCGGGGGGACAGTGTCACATGGGAGCACAATTGTAAAAGAGCTGCAAATAAGACAATGGAAGAGGATTCGGTAGAGCCCCGTTAATTATAGAAAACCAAATTATTATATTATGTGTATTTAAAGATTTAGTTTCGAATCGAATCAAAATGAGTAAAGATAGAAAGAGTAAAGATACAGCGTAGGCAGCTGGGAATGCCAGCGTTGGTTTTGTTGGACATGAGTCAATGCTACAGTAACATCAACATTTGGACTGTTCCCAGGTGGGGCATCATTGAAAAGGATGAACAGATGAGATTAACATTTACCTCCCACCAACTATGATCTTCAAAGCCTATGGTACTCCGATTCTAATCGTACGAATGTATCCGATATGAGTATATTCATTAATACACGAACGGAAGTGAAAAATCAACACTTCTACCTGTTAAGATGAATTCACAGGGTGGATAAAAGAACAAGGATATCGAATCTCATATCAGACAATAACATGATTGACGGCTGAACTAACTTGTATAATGTTTTGGAAGTATTAGGAAGAACCTGTTTCGGGACCCCACGGTTGTTCTTAGAACAGGATCGAGCACATAACTCGAGTAGGACTGGGATCGGCCAAGGCACTATTGTTCGTTACCCTTCCAAGAGTGAAGAGTTCTGACAAAATGATAAAATTGGTTGGGGACAAAATTATACAGTTTTTCTGGTGAATTTTAGCACTGCACTGCACCATGCAGGCTATCAGATATGTTTACTGCCAAAAAAAATCAGAAAGACATAAAAAATTGCGAAAGTACTGTAATTGTTTTCAAGTACTGTCCATCATAAAGACAGCGTGATGTATATGACATTGGCAGTTTATTACCTCCTGGCTCCTACTACCATATTATAATGCGAATACTGTTGAACCGATTGCGTCCGTCTCTAACATATAGGAGTTTTTTTTTTGTTAAAATACTTTAGCAATATAAACATGATTGGTTAAAATAATAATAAGTTTGAGACATTATATATGTAAAAAATCCTTGTTAAGAAAATTCACCTACTAAAATTAAATGAATTAAATGTGCGATGCTGATTGATCAAAATTAATCGGGATAAAACACTAAAAAGGGAAAATATGTTGATAAACAAGCCATTGTATATCAAAGTTAACAGGAAAGAATGGGTGGGGCTAGGACTTAATTTGCCTTGTTTCAAAACTGATAGAGACCTAGAAAGTAAATAAACCAAGATGGTAGGGATATAAGCACTGTTGACGATCGAGAATATTAAACACAGTAGTGGAGCGTTGGATTCAAAATCCATACAAAGAAACATAGACCACATTTCTTTGAAAGCCATGGCATCATGTTGAAGGGATATCAATAAATTAAGATGCTTACAGAAAAACTGATGCAGAAACAAGAATATATTAGTTTCCATACCTTGAAATTAAAATTTTCAACTTAGTTGAAAAGGAAGTTCAATCATTACTCCAGTGCATATCTGCTGCATACCAACATAGCAGACATGCATCCCCAAAATCAAAGTTTTAAGATGCAACTGCAGAAAGAACGCCGACTTACTACTCTCTAACACTAAATACATGACAGGACTTCTCAAAAATATTTGAACAGCCGAAATGATAAATCAAAGTTCCCCTGATAATTGTAGGCGGAATATACTCCGCAGTACAAAACATGCCAAAGTTTGTGCCCTTGCATGAAGACACTGAAAAAAAATAGGCAAAAGAAAACATGGTTAGAGACAAGACAACCATGAATAAATTTCGCAAGCAGCAACAATGAGGGTAACTTATAGAACTCCAACGGCATAATGTTAACACGATAAACTGCAAAACAGCAGTGGATTGTGGTAGGACTATCAGCAATTAACCAAATCATTTTTTGTCCTTTAAATATTTATTATTTTTAAATCTAATGAAGCAATTAGATGGATTTTGGTGACTTTCAATTTCCACCTGTAGTCCGTGCTAGAATCAAGTCCTTCCTAAAGTTGATCTGAATAACTTCAAAAGTTTCAGTACATTTAGTAGCTTTCTAGTTTCTAACAACAAGCGCATCTAGAATGAATAAAACAACAATCTATTCGGTAGAAAAGCTCTTACAAGCCAGTGCAAAAGTACACCAACTCCAGTTTTATCATCTGAAAAGTAAAAGGATCACTGATTCCATCAAGTGGAGAGATATACCTTACAAAGTGTTGAAACTGAAAGAAGAATCAGCAATTCATTGCTGTCCTCACTCTATGTAGAACTTCTTATTAATTGGAGGAAGTACTTTGTCGGAAGGTTTGCTAATCTTGACACCAAATTCAACCTCCATTAATCTATGGTTTTCCTTGGAACGGGTCATTAAGAAAGAAACATTGAGGTTGGTCTCTCCATCAACATGAAGAGGAGGATGAAAGAAAAAAACCTGTCCAGCAATAAAAAGTGATAAAAATCATTAGGAAAATGAATTGTTCCTAAACGTTTTCGCATTTGCATACTTATAGTTGAAGAATGTGTGTGGATTTGAGCAATTCAGACCTGTTGTCCCCAATGAGTGCCATTATTTGGACTAGGAGCAGTTGTTAACTCAATCTCTTGTTGAGCAGGATCCTCCCTTCTTCCCTGTTGCACAAGACAAGAACAAGAGTTATGAGTTATCTCACACGCATAAGGCCCTATCATTCAACCGGTCCAGAATAATAAGGATCAACTTACTCGGAAATGCACATCAAACCATCCTGCAAATCCACAGAAGCGAGTGGGCACCATGCTGATAGCTGATGAGAAATTTGATTTAACTTGAAGGATGTCATTTACAGAAACAGTAAGACAATCGATCTCCTTTATAATAGTTGCCGTCCCAATAACTTGATTTGGATGGAGGTTGTTCCATAATGATGTCTATAGAAACGAATAAATTTCATTAAAAAGAACAAGACAAAGAACCAAACTAGTGAACAACCTTCTCAGTTCTTAAAGATAATAAAATTATCAATAACCTTTAGAAGCTAATAGAAAAAATAAAGTTAATGAATATCAATATTCTATATATAGATCTCACTGTCTCTCACATAAAGACATCATAACAGTGAATTAGCACCTAAAGAGTCAAAAGGTCTTTCTTTACCAACCAATATTGATATTTAATAAGCAGATGAAAAGTAAGATGTTAGCTGAGCAATAAACTGAACTAACGATACCAAGGGCACCAGAAAGTTTTAAAACTCACCTGCAAATAGTATTTCTCCTGCTCTTCTGAGAAAGGTTTTGTCAAAACACTCATATCAACACCATAGTAATCCTTTGTATCTTCCAAAAACCCATACCAATCATCCATTGCTCCTTCATAATCATTTTTCTTTTGATCCACCAATCCAGATCGGATAGGTGCTACCCACATGCGTGCATGGCTAGGATACCTACATTTGTTTGCCACACACTGAGCTTGCAAAATTTGTAAAGAACGCTCAAGAGCTTAACAAATATTACAAGCAGCTCCTCAAGCAAAATACTGATAGTACATGACAGAAAAATAGTACAGTAACACAGCAAAAATGCAAAGGTCCTACTAGAGTCAAATTAAGCTACATCACATTTATACCTCATTTATATATTTTTTCAGAATTCTTAGTTGGCAAGATATCAACCCACACCTTACCATAGTATTTAGCTAAGGCCTATGTGCAGGCATTTTCAGCAGTTCAAGTCAACATCCATCAGTTTTTAATTTTTTGAAGACCATCTTGCTTGATCACTGAGCTTGTAGCCACTCTTTTGCACTTAAAAGATGCTTCATATAAAACCAAACCACTCAATCTCTCAATTTTCTTTTTGACCCAAGAATCTCAAAGTACTCTCAAATATATCAAAACACCATTCTTCTAGAGATTAAAAGGAAAAACAAAAGGCTTAAGCTTATCTAATATTATTCAGTAACTGAGCTTTTAGGTGAGTATTATCATACTGAAAAGGGGTTCACTAGCCAACAATATGGTTTTGGATGGCAGATCTGCCTCAATTTTATAGGAAGCTGCTTATGAAAAAGAACACATGTCATATACGCACAGAGAAAAAAAGTAAAAGCAAGGCTCATAAAATAGAAAAAAATCCTCAACTAACAACACATGGGACATCCAAAAGAAACTTAAAACGATAAACAGGTGAATGAACTTCTAAAGTTTTCCTTACATGACTCCAGTTGGTTTCAGCCATCGATCTCGAGCACAGATCACAGAGTCAAACATAGACTCACGCAAGAGAAAGTAACCCATCCACTCGGAGATGATCACATCCACTGCCCATTAACCAAAATCTAAGATCAGAGGGAAAAGACTAAAACAAAGCGGATGTAACTAACAAGCAAACCTGACGATACCAAGTTACCAACCTTTCTCTGGCAAAACAACATCTTCTATAGAGCCTTCAATTACTTCAACGATGTCTTGAAGATTGTTTGCCAGAACAAGAGTCCGGGCATGCTCTGACATCTTTGTTGCTTCAACAGCATAGACCTTCCTTGCACCAGCCTGGGCAGACCAGATGGCAAGAATGCCACTTCCGGTTCCTACATCTAACACCGTCTTCACCAGGATTCACCAAATTAGTTTTCTGTAGTATTTAACATAGTTGCAAAAACAACACACTCCAAAACAATATATATATAAAGTAACAAGGTAATTAATAAGAGAACTGATCACCCCTATCTAAAATTAATAATTTTCTTTGCCTTCCTACTCTATAATCGATTAATCGTTGCAGGTTACCTCATCTTCACACCTGCTGAACAAAAATGATAATCTAAAAAGCTTCTCCTTCAAATTTTTAAACTTTCATAGCTTTCTCGAGTGTTATTTCCACTAACACGTACCAATAAAACATGAAAGTGTAAAAAGAAAGTGCAAAATTTAGGCAGTCCAAATAAAAACTATAGCACTCGATTGCCTCTCGTTCATTGTATAAAGTTTTACCAACTTACTAAGTTAATACCCAAACATAAAGGCTTTCTCTTTTTATAAATTTGGATTCAAGTTCTAAACTTTAAGCCAAAAAAGAAGAAAGGGCGTTACCTTTCCTTGGAAGTGATGCTTGTTCTTAAAAACAGCATTGTAATAAGCGTCCATGCGGACTCGATCACTGAGCATCTCTTTCTGGTGGTAAAGAAAAGCATAAGTGCAGAAGTAATTGGCAAAATCGGCTCCTTTATCCACCGGTCCGTTGCTGCTACAGCCTGCGACGCCATTCGTACGGCTCCCCATTCTCCCTCTCTGTCTCGAAGCGCTCTAAGCACAAAGCTTTTTAACACGACGGGAGATTGTGAAACTAGTTTTCTAGGGCAACGTCGCCAATAAGCGGTGTTTTGGCCTTTGTCGAAAAAATAAAATGCACTAATAAGGGTTAACTACATCGTATACCACTTAATATATAAATAAAAATATATATTTTATACATTAGTAATAATACTATAAATATAATATTTTTATTAAAAAAACTAAAATATTCAAAAATAATAAAAGATTATATTATTAATAACTTATTTCTCTAATGGTCATCAAATATATGGGTGTATCTATTTTGATCACCGAATTATCAAACTTATCAATCAGGTCACTCAGCTTATTAAGTTGATTTATTTTTGTTACCATCGTTAAAATTTTAATGGAGAGGTGACGTGTCAGTTAACGAAATTTTATAAAATTATACATTTAGACTCTATTATTTATCTATTATATTAATTTGATTTTAATTTAAATAAAATAAAATAATTTATTTAGTTCTTATTATTTATTTTTCATATCAATTTGATCTTATTTTTAATTAAATTAAATAAAATTAATTATCCAATCAGATGTTGATATGTGCCATCATATAATTAGATAATTAATTTTAATTTATTTTATTTAATATTTAATATATTTATTTTTCTTCAATCAGGATGTGACAAGTGTCACAACCTAGTGAAATAAAAATTATAAAGATTTTTATATATCTTTAAAAAAATTAAAAAGATACTGACTGTTATACATATATTCTGCAGAATATATTAAAAAAATCCAAGCAGATGAGGTTTATCATCACAATAAAAAAAGGTTGGGATAGTCATTCTTTTAAGTCCTTCCATTGGTCCTGGTTTGTTTACCTGCTTTGCTAATTCTTCTATATTCTATAATAATAAAGCCTATAGGCTATAGTGAGAGCAAGCTTGCATAAATATTGTCATTGTTCTTAAGGAAATTGAATCAATTGTTTCTGCAGTGGTGGGTTGTTTATGGGCTGAAGTAGATTTACTAATTTTGTATGGTTTTGAAATGTTTAACTTTCCATCATAAATGCTCACACACAAGAAATTATCTGCATCCAAAAGTCTAATGTATAACCACTCTCACACACAGCTTCAACCACAAGCTACACTGCCAGCTCCAAATTCTTTTGCTTAAATGATGAACAGGAGAAAAATAAATCAATGAGGAAACCCAGAAATTGGAAAGAATGCTAGAAATCTAGTTACAACATTCAAATGAAAAGTCATGCAATGCAAGCTCTCCTTTTCTAAGGTGCCACGCAGTCATATGTTTGAGCGGGTTTCTTTAATAAAAGATACATCCGAAGATCCCTCTCTTGGTGACAGCAACTGCTTTTCCGGATCTGTATCGTCCATATCTGTTGAGTCTCCGGGGCTGGCTGTTGAGAGAGTTTCAGTTCCTTCTTCTGGAAGTAAGCCGGCCAAAAGAAGCAGAAGAAAGTCCAAAATATGATAGAATGAGAAATTCGAGTTGAGTAGATGAAAGATTCAACTTTTCAAATACGGCAGAAAAGATGGGAAGCATACCGATTTCGTGGTACTCAGGCAACTGCTTCACTGTGGTTACTTGAAGGCTTTCAGGAAGCAGACAGCTGCATACAGAACATACATTTTGGAAAAATCATGAACTTAATGATTTTCATGGTGTTTTTTCTTTTCTATTTCCAGTGGAAAATGCCATGTATGGATGACAAAAACCAGACTATATAACAATCTAGGCCTCGCCTTCTAATGGGATCTAGGACCAGGGTCAACTTCAATTTCCCACTACCTTGTTCAAACTTCAAACATATTAAACAAAAGTAGCTACACATGCCAATTCTTTTAGCGCTACCCCATAAAAACTCCAACGGTATTGACATAACGTAAGGAAAGCAAACCATAATATCATTAAATGTCACGGACAATTGAACAACTGGAAGGATAAGATACATTGAACGACTGTGTGTGCGAACACACACACACATCTATGCAGACACAAAATTTAATAAACAACTGGAAGGTCAACAAACCTAACCGAGCCAGCCGGTTTACCCATCCGGGGATATGTTTGCCAGTCAATCTATGCACCATGTCATCTGTGAAGTGGTTACAGTTCTTGGAGATGAGGTGGTAGGTATCTCCATGATACTCAGAAGCTACACTCTCGATGAAAGCTCTGAATTCAGAGGAAGGCATGTGTATGCATCCCAATGAGATGGAACATCGGTAGATAAAACCAGGGCAGCTCTTCGGCTCTACTTCAAAAACTCCACTAATTGGAAAATCATGGGCCCCAAACCCATACTCTTTACCATGAACTGCTTATAAATAATGAGATCAATAGTTCAGTTTCCTAAATTAGAAATGGATTACCAATATTGGAACATGAAAGTATTTAGCCTAAAGCCATCAGCAACAATGAGTCATGATTTCAGATTGAAACAACTAAATTGAACTAAGTATCTATCAATAAGCTGTTTAATTACAAGACTGCTACAAGTTCTTCAAGAATTGATGCATTTCAATCCTACCAAGTACCACCAACAAACGCCTAATCTTAAATCTAACTAAATGGAACATCAAGTCCTTTACCACATTTTATTTTCAACTTAATCTGATTAGCATATACCAGAAGTAGAATCATAGAGACTTTAAGACCAAAAGTAAAATGTTACAACTTTAAGACAAACAATCTTGGTAAAATAGAAATACACTGCTTCATGCATACACAACTTTTCAAACATCAGAGTCGGAAAAACTACTGAAAATTTTTACACACGCAAACCAACAAAAAGTATTGTAAAATTGGATGATGAATTCATCGGTTAATAAAATGATTGAAGCAAACATCAAAAGATCTCATTTTTCTCCATAATTCATACCATTATTATGATCCAAATCCCCCCCACACCCACACCAAAAAAGCCCTTTCTTTCCCAAATGAAAACCTACATATCGGAGATAATCAAGTAAAATTAAAACGAATATCAGGAAACCCTTATCCATTTTCTATCAAGAGAAACCGAATTCAACGTGTTGGAGCAACAAGAAGCTAAAACAATCAATACCCACATCCCAAATCATACAAAGAAACAGACAAATCCAATATTTAAAGAGAAAGCAGAAATGAGAACAAACCTTCAATACCGGAGTGGAAAATCCCGAAACCAACCCAATAAGAGTAATTATTAATAGGAGTTAGATCATATACATTCAAGATCACATTGGTTATGTCGCTATAGCACCCGTTCTGATTCCAAGAGCTAGAACTTGAAGCTTCTTCCCCTGCCCCCATCTTTTTTCTTCTCGTTGACACACACGCACACCCAAAAAAAGATTAACAAAAAACACAGAAATGATTTTCCTTGTTTTTCAGTACTCGCTGAGATCAAAGTATGTGTCGAGGCTAAAAGGATCTGAGTTTCCTTTTTAATTTATCTTTTTTCCGGAGGAAATTGAAGCGGAAAAGAAAGGGAACATGTCTAATAATTGGGGGAATGGAAATATGGCAAAGACAAGTTGGGTCAAATGTATGTTTTAATAATCATATTTACCTAAACTATTACAAACGGATTGTTAATAAATGAGATTCTGCAGGCCAACAAATATAATTAAATATGTTTTGAGTTAATGTCGAGTTTAACAGTCGTTTGTCATCTTTAATTTCTGGATTTAAAAAAATTATTTTATATATATATATTTAAATTATTTTTTAATTTTACAATCAAATATCTTTTTTACTATTTTATTTTTAAGTACAAATCATCTTGTCTCAGTGATTAAAGAAACAATTATTTTTAAAAATTACGAGTTCTAATACCAATAATAAATGATTAAACGATTGATTATGATTGATAAAAAATAAAACTAAAACCGAACTTCATTCAAGAGATTATCAGGATTAAAGTGATTCTCCCTTGAACCACACAATGTATTGAATTTGGGCCTTCA
This sequence comes from Abelmoschus esculentus, assembly GCA_035048815.1. Lineage (NCBI taxonomy): Eukaryota > Viridiplantae > Streptophyta > Magnoliopsida > Malvales > Malvaceae > Abelmoschus > Abelmoschus esculentus. The sequence continues at coordinate 28,905,402 of JAUCBN010000002.1, forward strand.
TTTTGACTTGTATTAGAAAATAGTATTTTAAACCTGGCAAGAATAAGTGAATAAATAGCTCTGAACATCAAGAACCAGAAACAAATATCCCTCAACAGTTGAGAAAAGTAAAAAAACCTTCGGAATATTGCAGCCATAACACAGAATATTAAATTGCTGCGAATATAATCTCCAAGATACCTTAAACTTCTCTTCACTCATTTGATAAAACTCGGAACCATCTATGTTGCACCCTGTGCGCAACAGATACAGAGATACTCGATCGATGGACTTTATGTATCATCTCCTTGTCCAGCCTAAAACACCAAAAACGGAGTCAGTCAAGATATCCATTACCTATGCCAAGAAAGCAAACGAGTAAATGTCATAGATTAATATGGAGTGGTACTTACGATTAAAATTTTAACATACAAACAAGAAACGGAGAACGATAAAGATACAAGCATAGTCATGGATGATTATCAGGAGATGTCCGACGTCTTACACGGCGCCTCCAGGGAAATGATCCACCATCTGAAGACTCATTGTCCTCATATCTAGTAGATCCAGTTTCCCCATCATAGCTTTCTCCCCAAAGTCTGGCAGATCTCCTAATACTCAGTTGACCTCTGGCCCTTGAGATGCCAGACCAACTGCTGCTCCTACGACTAAACCCTGGCTGAAACACTCGAATAAGGAAAAAGACAGTGAGCAAACTTCCATCATCAATCGGTAATGTGATATCATCAGGCCTCTCCTCCCCAAATGAGGATTGCAGTGTGCTGATCAAGTCTCCAAGGTCTCTTTGATGCTCCAACCTCCTCCAATTTCTCTGTCGCTCAGGATCAGCCTCTGACGGTCGCACAGAAGGGTGTTCAAGTCTTGCATGCTTCCTTAGGTCTTTATAGGAACCAGTAAAATTGCATGTTTCAGAGGAACAGCTTCTAGATTTGGTATTCATGAAATGTCGAGCAGGCTCTGCAACAACCCAATCTTTTACCTCACCACAACAGAGAGGGCAAACTAGTTTTGAGAGCACTTGCTTCTCACATGAGACAGTAGATGGGGTGGATGGCCCTTCCTCAATCCTTTCTTCCTGCAACTCAGAGACAGTTGATTCTGAAGTTGCAGTCGCATTTGTGGTTACAAGCTGAGCTCCTTGTTGATTATTCTGTTGTGTTGTAGCAGAAGTATCTGAAAATGACTTGCGAAACTGATCAAAACAGTTAGAGTGGCGATAACTTGTATCACACATGTATGGACGGCAACCCTTTTCATGGGAAGAACATACGAGGAGAATTGCATTGTGAGGATGTTCCATGCAGACAGGGCACCTGGCTTCTTCCCATTCCTTTAGATTTTCCTCAGTTTCTGAAGGGAATCTGGGTGATGATCGGTGACAGGAGAAGGGGGATCTCCTACACCTATCAGAAGAAAGTGAACGATCTCTTCTCTGCTTTGGCATATTTATATCTTTAATGTCCAAAAATGCCAAGTCACTGGACCTTTGAGAAGACAGAAACCGAATGATTAAAATGTACAAAACATAACATCATCACCGGTTGATACATAAAAGATACAACAATTCAGCAGAAAATGAAATGACGGCTAACAAGTGATATAAAAGAAATAACAGAGATCATCCTTACAAAGCTGACACTTCTAGAACTGGAATCTATAACAAAGATGAGAATCACTATCAACTACCAGGGTCACGAATGAATCCACCAATATTCAAGGCTGTGGTTTTGCTAAAAGGCCAGGCTACAGACAACATCAGCAACGCATCTCATAAATGGCATATGTTTTCAAAATGCAGAATTAAGGTGAATACAAATATTATTCTCTACCAGCAAATTGTTCTCTAGCGCAATTATAACTCCTTTGAAATTTAGATGCTGGTTTCCATCTGTTTGCATCATTAGGGTCTTACAAATGTTTCATGCCCCTATCTTAAACAATTTCTTCACTTTGCTCAAAATCTTCCTTCATACAACAAGCTAAAACAAGATAAGAAACATCCATAAACAAAGCTAGTGCCCAGGTAAACCCAAACTGCAGAAAATATCCACCAGTATATCTTCCCACGTATCTAACTATCTTCTTTTTTTCAGCCAAAAGGGATTAAACCGACAGTTATACGTATCCATTATCAAGACTTAAACTTAACACTAAGAAACTGTCAAGTATCCCCAACAAAAATAGCACTGAACATTGAATCGATTATTTTCACATTTTAAAGTATACGGTTTTCAATTAAAATCACTTTCCGGCACAAAATTAATTCCATGAGCGACACACAGCAGTTAAATTCAAGTGCGGAGTAAAAACATGGACACAACAAGATCGGTGGCAATAGTAGACTAAGGAATAAAGATTCATTGAACTCCATTTAAAAAAAATCAATTGACTTCGAATAAAACAATAATATTAAGTTCAAAATCCCCACAAACAAAAGTCTTTCAAAATGAAAAGAAAATGTGGAACAAAAAGAAATCGAATCAAGAACTTTAAAGAACTCAAAGAAAATCATCGGAACTGATAAGATCAGGGCAAAACCAAGCACATCGAAACTCCAATAGAATGAAAAATCAAAAGGTTTTTCGAATTAGTTAAATTCCAGTGCGGAGTAAAAACAAGGAAACACCGATGTCGAACGCAATAGTAAAATAAGCAATAAGGTTTTTTTGAGCTTCAATTATTAAAAAAACAATTGATTTCGAACATTAAGTTCAAAAATCCCCACAAACAAACAAGAAAAAAAATCTTTCGAAATGAACATGTGAAACCAAAATAAATCAAATCAAGAACTTTAAAAACTCAACGAAAATCATCGGAATCGATAAGATCAGGGCAAAACCGAGAGCATAGAAACGCGAATAGAAATGAAAAAAAAAAGGCTTTTCGAATTAGATAATTACCAGCAACTTCAACTTCATCTTAGAGGCGTCAACAGAAAAATAATCGAGATGACTTCCGATTCATTTTGATTAGAGAGATAAATAAAAGAAATCAAGAAAGAGAGCGTTTTCTTACTTCTTAGGGTTCTTTCGAGCTTCCTATTTTGTTTGAACTCCAAAATCTAAAAAATACGATGTATCAGAGAAAAAATAGGGGGAATCATGTATATATAAGCCAAGGTGGAAGCTGACGTGGTTATGCATCGATCTCGGTTCCATGATTTTTATTTTTCAAAATTTGAATTATTATTTTTAAATCGGCGCGGTTTTGGGATTCAACGAAGAATGAGGATGACTAGGGCAGTAAATAAATCAAAATGTTTAATAAATTGTTAGTAAATAGCGAATAGAAAGTAATAGCTAGACTCGTGAATAAACGATCAATCTTCGATAGAAGAAAAGGTTCTATTGAAACTATTATTTATTTCAGGGTGTTCTGTCTTTTTTTTTTAATTAAAAAAAGAGAGAGAGGAAGTATGAAGAGAAATGGCAAAAAGATATTAGAACATAAATTTAGAAGAGATGTTGAAAGCAGGAATTCATTTTAGTCATGATACTAGGAAATAGAATCCTAAAATGGCGCCATATAACTCTGCAAAACGTAAGAGTATTCATATTACAAATCTGATTAGAACTATTCATTTCTTATGAGATGCTTGTGATTTACTTTTTGATGGAGCTATAGCAGCGTCTTTACCCAATACACGAAATTGCTTTGGGATCATTTTTCAATCTTTTTAGTTATTTAATTTCTTACAGGAGTTTCTTCGAACACCCTCGGTACATAAGACTCGTCAAGTTTTGCCGCCGAGTTACACGATAAAGAGTTTTAAATGGCCAATAAGACGCGATTAGAGAATTTATTATCAAGCCCAGACCCACAGCTTTCTGGGATATTTGTATTTTTCGGTCTCCTTTAAACAGTATTAGGATGACCCTAAATTTTTTGGGCCTCTAAAACTGAACAATCCATCGCTGAATATATATATATATATATATATTAATAAAGAGTTTTTAATCTTGATATTCAATAATCAAATAAATTCGTTTATATTTTTCGAGTTTTATAGAACTTTTACATTATAAGAAAAAAATCACTCATTAAAATTGAATCAAAATTTTATTTAAAAAATATCAAATTTCTTTATCACGTATATTGACAGTAAAATTAATAATTTTTTACAAATAATCTTAATTTTAAGGTTTAAAGACCTAATTTATGATTTAAATATAAAAAATTTAAAATTTAAGGTTTATAATTAAAACTTATGATTTAGGGTTTAGATTTTAGTACTGAATGGTAACTCGGTGAAGAATCTTTTCTCTTTCATTTTCTGACTGTCCCCAACCAGACCAGTTTAGACAAACTGTTCGCTGAAATTTATCTGCAGACTTTGAGATCTGTCTGAGGATTAAAGAAAACAAAGAAACCCATAGAAGAAGCTTGACCAAGTTAAATGAATAACTTGGTTCAAGTCATGAATCATTACAAATAAACTATTGTAGTTGCAGCTATACTGTATAATATAACATGATGATATTTCTCTGGAAAAAGAATTGCTTCAGTGTTTGACTTGTAGCTAAAAAGACTGCTTAAAATTCCATAAACAATTCAATGTCTGAATGATAAATGGTTCAAATACATGATCTTTGAATGTGGGACTAATCCAAATATATACGTATCTTTGCAGACTCAAATCAACCTAGCATAAAAGAACAGAACAAAAGTCTTGGACCCCAAGGGTTGGAGCTGCCCATTATGATATGTCTCATCAAAAACAATGCCGCAGTGTAAGAATCCATATCTGATTTCTTTTCACTGAAACTGATGCTGTGCCTGTCGTGTTTAAATAACCATGGCTGATGGCACTGACAACATTGTGTTGTGGAGTTGTCAGGCTGGCCATCTTTTGCTCAGTCTCTTTTACCACAGTTGGAAGGGTAGAAAAGTTTTCCATTTAAATCAAAACACCATTTTCTTGGTCAGCAAAGTTATATCTAAAATGAGGAAAGTTTTGTTTGGAGGAGAAAAATGTCTGAGGCAAAGTTATGGAGCTCTGAATCTTCCTATATACTGCAAAATGCTGCCATTCTTGCTGGGTCTGCTGCCTGAAATGGCTACCAAAAGTGAAAATGATAAGCTTTTGCAGGCAAAAGTGAAGGGGAGCTTTCAAAAGTGTTCTGTATAAATCTGTTTGATTACTTGATTAATGTTGGATCTAAAATCTTAATTTTCAATTAAAAATAAGATCAGTAATATTTGCCTTCAAATTCTACATGGTCTTCGATTAATGTTAAATATGAAGTCAAAGTTCTTTGAACAAGAAGTCAATGCCAACATGTAAGATACTCGTATGTTGAATACAAAACATGTTACAAGAAACAAAAATTGGACAATTAATATTTAATGAATTATAATAATTTAATGATGCGTTTTTATAAATAAAACACTTATATTTTAAATTTTAAATAAAATAAAAATATTTGTATATCTGGGAGATAAATAAATTGCAATTACAAACTATTTTTTAACGGTCAATAAAATTTAATTTGATTTTTTAAAAAATTAAAATTTTTGATTTAATCTGAAATTAAAAAGTTTAATTTGTTTTAATTTATTAATTTGATTCAACTCAAAACGATTTAAAATAAAATTTAAATTATAAAATAAAAATTCAAATAACTCAAATTATTTAATAATTAGTGAATTTTTTAAATTCAAGCCAAATCTTTTAATTTTTCTTAATAAATATTAATAAAAATATGAAAAATATAATATATATTATATAATTCAACTCAACTTGAATTTTATCAACTTAATTTAATTAAAAAAATTAAATAAAATTTAAATTTAAAAATATAATACTTTAACCTTATTAACTTAATTTTTTTTAATTTGTGTTGATTCTATCAAACAATCGCCCTAATCATTTCGTTATTTAAGACTTTGATTTAGTGGGTTCTACTTTTGATATATTTATTATATGGTATTGTACTTTTTTCCAAAATCCTATACTTCGACACGTGTAAGGTCAAAGACATGAAGACATATGTCCCTCCTGTGCGTACCGGGTTCACATGCCTAACAAGAGTGTCATGAAAAAGATATTAATTCATTTTTTATAATAATAATAATTTTCAGGAATTTTAATTTATTAATAATTATTGATTCATCTTAAATTAATAAATATTGATATTTAAATTTAACTTTTTTATTTCAAATTAATATAAATTACAAGTGTTTACTTGAAGTCGAATTTATATAGTAATATTAAATATCATATAAAATATTGTTTTAAAATGTAGATTTGAAAGAACAAAAAAAGGGAACCGAAAATGAATTTAGGGGCACGGGCTCTTCGTGCAGCTTCTCAGCTTTCACCTAACATATTTAATTTTCAAAAATTTCAGGTACAAATCATTTATTTTTTATGTCTTTTTTATATTTTTTTAAATTAAAGAGTTTATATTTTAGAGTTTAAGAAATTAAGGATATAATATATTTTTAAGGTATAAGATTTAGAGTTTAAGATATAAAAAATAAGAGTTAAGATTTAAAATTTATTTTTTTTAAAAATTTCAACATAAAATAAAAAAAAGACATAAGAAAGAAAAAAATTACTCAAAGCTTCGTTACTTTATTATTTACAGAAATAAATATTTTTGAAAAAATTATATATATTATTTTTGTTTGGTTAACTACCGTTCAAAGGGCTGGGGAAAGATAAGTGCAATATTTGACCAGAAAACTTTATCATTATCTTAAAATTTGTTTTTTTATGTTAAATTTATATTATTTTCGTTGAAATAAAACAAATATTTTTACGAATATTAAATTATCCGATATCATTATTAGTTAAGACATAATCCCATGATTTAATTTAGTTGGATAATAAGATGTTTAGTTGGTTGGGAAAAAGTAGCTTGAAAATAGGTTCATATAAACTTTATAGTTTATTATACCGTGAAAAGAAGAAACCCTTTCTAAACTTTATACCAAGTAATATCATCACTGTTTCATGCTCCAATACCAAAATGGCAGCGTCCATAACCAGAGATGAATCTGACTACGACAGCAGCTCCTCATCGTTAACTGTACCCGACTCCAGCCGCAGCTGGATGAGCAACCTAAGCTTCGGCAGCCGCCGGAGCTCGGTTTCCCTTTGTTCCGTCGAAACTTCACTGTACAGCTCCCATAAGCCGCACAAGGCAAACCAGGCGGCATGGGAAGCCATGAAGCGACTCAAGAGAGACAAAGGTAAAGTCGGGCTCGATCATTTCCGGCTCCTGCGTAGACTGGGAAGCGGCGACATAGGGAATGTTTATCTTTGTCAGATAAGGAACCCTATGGTTGGGTTGCCTCAGTGTTTTTACGCCATGAAAGTGGTGGATAGAGAAGCTCTTGCTATTCGGAAGAAGTTGCAGAGGGCTGACATGGAGAAAGAGATTCTGGGTATGCTGGATCATCCATTTGTGCCCACTTTGTACGCAGAGTTCGAGGCTTCTCATTACTCTTGCTTGGTAATGGAGTATTGCGCTGGCGGGGACTTGTATGTTGCAAGGCAACGCCTACCGGGAAAGCGTTTCAGCATTTCCTCTGCTAAGTAAGTTGATCTTATAATTATTGAGTATTAATTATGGACAAATTAGTATTTAATTATATACTGGTGTGATACTAATGCAGGTTTTACGCTGCTGAGATTCTTTTAGCACTAGAGTATCTGCACATGATGGGAATTGTTTATAGGGACCTGAAACCAGAGAATGTTTTGGTTAGAGAAGATGGTCATATTATGCTTTCCGATTTCGATCTTTCCTTCAAATCCGAAGTTGTCCCAAAGCTGCTAAGGCTAAAACCCAACTCGGAAGACACTGAAAATCACGACAACTACTGCTTAACTCCTTCATGTGCTACCCCCTTGCAACCTGTGCTGTCATGTTTCTCATCTTCCAACAGGAAAAAGAAAGGTTCAAGAGTCACAACAATCACAGAACAAGCTGATGGTGGCAGCAGCCACGAAGTTGGAAATGGTCCGGAACTGGTGGCCGAACCAATCAATGCCAAGTCCAAGTCGTTCGTCGGAACCCACGAGTACTTAGCCCCAGAAGTGATCTCAGGGCAAGGCCATGGGAGTGCAGTAGACTGGTGGACGCTTGGGGTGTTTCTGTACGAAATGTTGTATGGGACAACACCTTTCAAAGGCGAAAACAACGAGAAAACATTGATTAACATCCTTAAAAGGCCATTAACGTTCCCCAGAATCAGTGTTAAAAGCGGCAAAGAGTTTGAAGAGATGGTCAAAGTTCAAAATCTCATCAGCAATCTACTGGTGAAGAATCCAAAGAAGAGAATCGGAAGCTTGAAGGGATCTGCTGAAATCAAAAGGCATGAGTTCTTCAAAGGGGTGAACTGGGCTCTTATTAGATCAGTAAAACCACCTGAAATCTCCAGTGATGTATACAAGGTTAAGAGCAGTAGGGTTCATATTCCAAAGCTGAGCAAAGAAGCAAGAGATGCCCCATATCAGATCCCTCATCATTTTGACTATTTCTAACTCTGAAAATGTAAATTAAAATAAATTTCTTTGAGTTATTTTTATGGTTTGAATTAATTAATATTTAATACATTTTTATGTATTCTGACGTGTAAATGAAGGGATCCCATAATTGTCCCAATGTGATTTCATGAGAAATCTATGAACTTCATGTAGTGACAATTATGACTCTTGTCAATGATGATAAAAATATTATTATAAAAGAGAAAATTTTGAAAATCGAGGCATTCCCCTGCAACTTTTTTTCTATCAATTCGATTACTTTTGCGTTAAAAATGAGCATTTCCGTAGTCACGCATTCACATGTTCTTTCACGGATTAAAGGTAAGAAAAACATATAAAAAAGACAAATTTTCAATCATGTTTTCCTGTCCCAAGCAAAAGCAAAAAATAGAAAGTAAATTAAAACATTTATGTTTAATATTTATTAACAATATAGCAAATGTTAAGGTGCTATGTTTTTTTTAAATAAATGGATTCAAGATAATATTCTTGCAAGATTTAATTTTATGATTATTAAAATATAATCAAATAGTAATAATATCATAAACAAGAAATTATAATAAAAATAAAAACATAAATTTAATTATAATTATAATTATTTATAAAATATATTTTATCAGTTATTAAATTGTTCGTCTCTATAATTTTTAAACTCATTAAAAATATATATTTCATAAAATGTTTTTTCTTTTTTAGATATAGTTACAATTAAAAATTACAATTATAAGAACTATACTTATATACAAATCAAACTCTAACAACATCGATAAGCGTGAGAATTTGACTCATAATTCATGATTTTGTTTCTCTAATTTATGTTATCCCCTTTGTAAATTTCGAGGTAGAACATAAGATATCATATGAAACTCACGACGGCTTATCCGAAAATATATATGAAAGCCAAATTAGTGCGACCCATTTGATATGGAATATTTGTACTGAGACCGGGACCAGTGGGTGGTCAGCTTGCATAAGCAAGCGAGGTTTCTCACCTTCCACTTCCACCCCACTCGGTCGTGTTGTTTGCATGTAGGAAGTGACAGCAGTATCTCCAGTCTCGTATTCCAAACTTCTACTGCTACCAGGGCACATGCAAGACGAGTGCCAGATGGTTCCAACTTCCAATACCCGTCGGAGTTCTCCGACCGCCGAGGCCTCTCGTGTAATCGATTTCATAGTTTCATGATCAAATAAGTAGTTTACCCATCTACTAATGGTCTCACTTGTAATTTACTAACTCATGAGTACTGCAGAAGCATAAACGAAATATGGCTAATGGCTAATGGCTAATGGCTATGGGCTTACACAAAATCATTAGGTTTTGCGGATGGGGTATTGCTTTGGGACTTCATTCATAATGACCGAATGATACAGTTGAGATGGTCATAATATGTTTATTCTTTAATCTTAAATCTAATATTACGACTTAAATTCAAAGTTGTTTTAATGCAAAACCTCACCTACAGGCTACAGGCTCTAAGGTTCGGTTACCCATGGTTTTGCTCTTTGTGAAAGGTTTTGCTTCGCTAAACCAGTGGCTCCGGCCATCTCCATCCTCCATTATGAGTGACAACAGAAAAAAGGAACTTTTGAAAAAGTTTGTGTGGATTTCTGCGTATTACCAACCATCAGGTGCAAAAATCACAAAATTCAAAGGCACACTGTTTTTAGCAAGCCCATAGACACTTATCTAACTCATAATTATGACTAATATCTGATAACTATATATAGGAGATTTAAATACTATTCGTAATTGTGTTTTTATTTATATTACATTTATTACGATTGTGGCTATAATAATTGTTTGATTGTAAAGCTTTTATTTATTATGGATTTTTTATTTTTTTAGATATTTTCAAATAATAAGACAATATAAAGAAGAATGTACCATTATTATCGTTATCGATAATTAACCATTAAAATATGCCCATTATAATTTATAATTGGGGTGATTATGATTTGACTGTTATTTATGTTATTAATAATTTTAACAGAATAAATAAATTAAAATTTATGAACAGTGCAGGAGCAACAGAGTCGAACCGACAACAGCAGAGATCCAAGTGAAAACAAGCGTCTCTGTCGCTGGAATTCAAGCGAAACCAGCAAACTCCCCCCCCCCCCCCCCCCCCCACACACACCACCACCAAAGGCACAGTACCATTTATCAAAAATTTCACTTATAAATACGCATGCAATTCTCACAATCTCTTCAACAAAGATTCAAACAAATCATACACTTTTCCTTATTTCCTCTCAAACTTGTTTCATTACAATCACCAGTCTGTTCTTCTTTCCCAATGGCTAAAAATGTTGCTCAATCCGCTACCTTGGCTTCCCTTGACCAGAAACTGGCCATGGCCAAGCGATGCTCTCATGGTAATTTCCCTTTCCCTTGTACCTTTCTCTATTTTTTTCATTTAAAAGTAACATGAATGACGATCTGTCCCTTGTTTTGCACCATCAGACGGCGTGGTTGCCGGAGCAAAGGCAGCCGTCGTTGCTACCATTGCCTCTGCAATTCCAACTGTAAGTATAATATTCTCATGGTCTATACTTTTTTTTCTTTCTGTGGGATGATTAAATGTAACCGTTGGATCCCATGCAAATGCAGCTTGCTAGTGTAAGGATGTTGCCGTGGGCAAGAGCTAATCTCAATCACACCGCACAAGCTCTCATAATCTCAACAGGTCTTCAATCTTCATCATCATCCTTTTTACCAGTTCGAAATCTTCTTTTCTGTAATAATTTCATTTTTCGTTAATAAATTTGTGTATTATTATTGCAGCGGCTGGAGCTGCTTATTTTATAGTTGCAGACAAGACTGTTTTGGCTACGGCACGGAAGAACTCCTTCAAGCATGCACCTAACATGGAAGCATGACTTTGAGTTTGGTTTATATTTTAAAACTCGACATCGATTGTAAACCATAATTATTACCATCCGTTGCTATGTTATCCACCGTCTTTGTAATATAAATAGAGATGGTGTTCCTTTACAAGATCAGAGTTTTATGCACTGAACATACAGGTTCAAAGATTGTAGCTTTAAATATTCCAAAGTTTTCATCCTAAAAACAACTTAGTACACTTATTGAAGCCATTAAAGAATATGAATTTTCATCTCAGTTTTTAATGGTATACTTTTCATTCCAGAAACACTACTCAAAGTGTGTCGATTCTTCAACCACATTTAAAGAAGACAAGATTTAATGATGTTTGATATCAATTATCTTACAAATATTTTAGACTTTCTTATAATCTACAACGAATATGGTTAACACATCCAGATTAAGGGCTTTACAGATCGAGACTTTTAATTCACGTGGGAAGGGGAAAAGGGGGAGGAGAATATACAACATTGAAAAGCTTAGTGGATGTGGATTCCCTGTAGTATTATTGAAGGGAAATGGACCCCGTGGCTGCAGTTCTAAGGTATCTTTCTACCAGGGAATATTCACCATGTCTGGTTTTAAATTCTTCCTTATCAAACCTGTAATGGCCAAACAGGAGTTTAATATGTTGGCCATGCATTTATCTGAAACAAATTCGATCTTGATTTTCCTTATTAGACCAATTATTTAAAGTAAGACTAATTAATTCGACTCAGAAATCACAAGTTAAAATATCTCTTGAATTCTATTTTATCTTGTGAATAATCTTATATTTATCTTTCATGCATAATTTTGAATTTAACTTCAAGATAATACTGTTCGTTGCTTACTTTTATATTTTATCTGATGAGTACATAAAGCCTACCAGCGTCGGTCCGCCGCGGACAATATTCATCCATAACATTCCCCCTTTTATGCAGTCGCTTTTATTTCTCGCGTCAGATATAGAAAGTTGTAAATATTCATTGATTTAGTGAGTATACCAATTTAGTAATTACTAGATAAAGTCACATCTAATTTAAATTACGAATTCATTAAATTTTGAATTAGTCAAAATATTTTTAAAATATAAAATTAAAAATATTTCAGTATATATTAGGGTTCAATATATAAACCATTATTTGCCTAGTGGAGCCTATGACCTCTCGGGCCTCTTCATGGACTTTATTTAGATTTCAGTATATTTTTTAAGTACTAATGGAACAATTAATTATATTATTTATACCGACAACCAATGTAATTTTATGGTGACTGGTCAATTAAACCCATATTGAATAGTCTAACTCTTTGTCTATAATAATAGTAAGGAAATATGATGTCTTAAAGTGCAGAAAGAAGGCAAAGAATCACTCACATTTTGAATATACATTGAAGGAGTAATTGGGAAGAACACTGAAAGCAAAACCCTCCAATTGATATGAATCTTCAAAATGGAATTTTGCAATGGATGTGCATTACAAGGAATATATTCCATTTGAAAGACAGATTATTTATGTATATGTAATTTCGCATATGTTTTTTATCTTGTTCTTTTTTTACTGTCCCAACTGCTACCGTCACTGTATAAGCCTCCTCATGGAAGGTATATCTGAGTAGTTGGACGAGACTCCCCATTTTGGTCCTTGACGTGTCCATCCACGTCAACTTTTGGATATGAAAGGAGATTGACGTGTCTATACACGTGGACATACCAAGTCAGTTTATGCATTTAGCATAGGAAAAGAAAGATGGTAAACAGCAGCCACCATATTCGAATAACAGCTTCCCCTCATAACACCTAGCTGATGGGTAAAATGATGGGAAGAGAATATATTTCCACGTTGATTTTCCATAAATAACGATAGGGAATCACATAAAGAGGAGGCTGGCATACATGTTTTTAGAATTTCAATTTTGAAAAGTATGCATGCATGCATACATGACATGCAGTGTAGTCATCTTCCCAAGAACAGTGAAAAGTCTACGAACTATGAAGAGCTAAGGCTAGGTTTTATCTAAACACTTCTCAAACCAATCCCCACCTTTTAACAAGTATATATAGCTCTTCCTCCCCAAACACCTAAATCACCAATTGAACTAACATCTTATTTATTCAGCTACTGCTTTTCTCCTACTCCAGGCCCTTTATTTCCAAGGAGGTAAGCTTCTTCAATCTAAGCTTGGTCTGAGTTTGACTAGCATAAAATCTGGGGTTTGATTTGTTTTCCTGATTCTGTTGTTTGTACTATAGTTTATCAGGGATCAAAATGAGCTGGACAGGAGGAGATTGGATGTGTGCAGCTTGCCAGCACCAGAATTTCAAAAGGAGAGAAGCATGCCAACGCTGCGCTTACCCCAAGTATGGCGGCCCTGATGTATCGACCTACTTGTACAACAGGAGTGAAGCTTTGGCCGGAGACTGGTATTGCGCTGCCATGAACTGTGGAGCTCACAATTATGCTAGCCGAACCAACTGCTATCGATGTGGCACCATGAAAAATGACTATGTTGGTTATGCTATGATGGGGTCTGAAACCAGTGTCCCTCCTGGGTGGAAAACTGGTGACTGGATGTGCAACAGGTGAGTTTGCATTGATATTTTGATTTGAATAAATGGTGTCATAAAATTCCACAAATAAGCTGCTGCATTGTCTCATTTTGCTTCTAGTTGATAACCGTTGTTTCCACAGATATGGGTGTGGAGTTCACAATTATGCCAGCAGGATCGAATGCTTCAAATGCAAGACACCAAGGGATTTTGGTAAGAAATTCTAGCAGCCATTGCAGCATTGATCTTATCATAGGATAAAAAAGGATCCATGTGCAAGTTCCTGACATTTTTTTGCTCTCTTCTTCATTTCAGGTGGTGCTTAGGAATTTAGGAAGGATATTGTCAGCAATGTCACTAATTTTCCTTCACCTCTGATTCTTCTACCATCAGTTTTTTTGAATCAAATAATACTTAGGTTAACCAAAGATGAAGCCCTTGTTTTCAAGAACATCCATATGTAAACTGCACTGATCAGCAGAAGAGATTTCTGGGTTTATGAACATGAAGCTTTAAGATCTCTTCCTGTAATTTTTCTTTTCCAAAGATTTAATGGAAATACTATCCTTCTTTCACTCCGGGTTTGTATGAATGTGAGGAAACATCCATTATTGAATAGAATACCACATTTTGGGGTGGTCCAAAACATGAGTGATTCTAGACATGTGCAAGAAGTACAACCCCATAGAGCCTTGAAAAATGAGAGTCCCAAAATGAATTATGTTAAACTGTACATGGAAATCTTTGAACCCAAAGGACCAGCAGGCTTAGCATTCAACCAATGCAGTAAAATTAATTTACACTCAAAGATGACTGAAATTTAGAAATAAAGATTCAAGGAATCTGAGGTAGCAGTTCATCTCAAAAGGCAGACTTTCTCTCAGTGCAATAATTTAGGATTCCTTTAAGCATGAGATCTTTTTTGAACTATATATATGTGTGTGTGATAATGAAGATAAGAACCAGATGCTCTTTACTTTAAAAGCATTGATTCAATTCCCCATTGCCAAATTTAAAGCAAGTAAAATCCCACTTTTCGTTTTCTTTTGCCATTGCTCGGCTCTCAAGTAATTAGCAGTAGAATTTTCACACGATGTGGGATGTGGCTTAACGAGTGTAGTTGATCAGCATGAGTCCAAAGTAATTAACCTTGAAAAATGAAACGAGTGTAGTTGATCAGCATGAGTCCAAAGTAATTAACCTTGAAAAATGAAACGCATTTTTATAAACAAACCACGGATAACGCGAACAACACCTTACAAACTATGAAATATAATACTTCAACTACCCATACCCATAATATTATATATACACGTATATATGTATGTATACTTCTTCTCCAAGCAGGTCGTCCGTGAACTTTTCGGATCACAAACTCTAACAAAAAGTACATTAATCGAGCACCCTTTTGTTTGACAAGTTTCTTATTGGGATTGGTCAGGGCCAAAGACGGTTTAAAGATTTTAGGAGGTTTATTTAACTTACAAAAACGAGCTCTTTAATATATAATTGGTGTAGATATAAAGTTTTCTTTTCAAAATAAATTATATTACAAAAGATATTATTAGATTATCTCTTAAGAAACAAAAAATTAACTTATAGACATTTAGCAATCAAAATTTTTGAGGTCTCATACGATCGCTTTATTGAAAGGGAAGCTATAGACAAAGAAGATAAAGGGAGAAGGAAGAAGATGATAAGAGCCAATGTAGGTTAAGAAGATACTTAGGCCAGTACCCTTGAAGGTTAATATATAGCCATACAGTTGGTATACCATTGTGATACCTGGCAGTCAAACGTTTAAAACCAACTTAGGCCATTCTTAACTGAATAACAACCATGAACCTGCTCAGCTGAAAAACCGAAATGCACAGCAGCTCTTTCTTGCCTTTTCAGAAAGCTCCAGTAGCTCCAATACGCTTCTATTACGTCTTTTCAAAACCCTACGGGTCAGGGCTACTTTAATGTTGCTCGTTATTCTTTAAGATGTTTAAGTGCTCCAATGTGAACCAGTTCTACGACAGCACATCCAAGGGGATCCAGAGTGAGAGGGAAAATGCGATATGCTGCCCTTTGTTTCACTTTGCATTTTAAATACTTTCGATATTGTTGCTTACTTAAATTAATTTGGACTTTAGAACGTAGCCATGCAAATTATTTATGGTGCCATTTAAATCAAGGAATATAGATTCTTGTTCCTCTGTTCCATTACAATCATAGGCAAGGAAAGCTAAGGTGAGGCATTGACAAATAAGTTTTTTTTTTTCTTCTTTCTAAAAGTTAAAAAACAAACAGAATATTCAAAGAAGCATGCATGGTGGCAATAATTAAAGTGAAGAAGCGTTTCTTTTTAATCAAATCCATACCTTTCTTTATGAATTAATTTTTTAAATGACCTTTCAGAAATTATTAGAACACTTGGGATAAACTAGCTAATTCTTTAGAATTTTGATGGGTCATGGGTGTATATTTAGGGTAATTATTTCATGTATGGTCACAGGAATTCCCATAAGTAAGAATTTTCGTCTCCTTTCTTTTTTTAAGACAATTTTTTTTTTAATTTTTTCTGTCTTTCCTACATATTATTAAAATGATAAATCTTATTGGATGGGATTATAAATGACATGTTGAGTAAGGACCATATAATAATTTCTCTTTTTAGGGTTCTAAATCTTAAATTCTAAACCATGAACTTTAAACTATAAAATCTATTCACAAATATTAGTCTCTTGAGATGAGCATTAACCACTTTTCTACCGGGATCACTTGTTGGATTATTTTGGTATGTACCTTCTTTGCAGATTTAGCCCATTTTGTAGTTGTCCTGGCTAAAGCATCCATCGGATCCATACATTTCTTCAGAAGAGGCTCCTCTCGAGGTAAAACATTCTGCAGTTCCTCTGAAGCCAGGATGACAACATTCACAGCCTTGATCAGAAGCACCTGGCTTACAATTCTTAGTAGGTTTTGAACCCCTTCCACGTCTCATTGGTTCAATGATTCTAACGCCGGTATTAGAATGTGTTCCACGGTCGCCTTGTCCGGCAAAACAACCTCAAACTCCTGCAAATTCAAGTATTAGGAGACTAGTAGATTAGCCCCCATCATCTCTTGGTAAAAAATTTGCTAACAATGAAGTTTCTCTGTTTCCTCTAATAGCATGACAAAAATACTTTCTCTAAGACATTGATTGCAGATTTCATGACCCAAAGTTTCTAGGACACAAATTTAGCTTTCTATTACCATACAATGTGTGTCAACTTGATAATCTGCAAAGAATTGAACATAAGGGCAAGAGTAAGGTATTTGGATACCTGATTCTGTAGTTTTTCTACGTATGGAACAACGGCTGTTTCACAAGCTGCAAGCACCCCAATCCGAACATTACTTCCAGCATCAAGTGGCTTCAATTTTGCTTCCTTGAGCCCCCCTGGCAACACATTCTCCAATATGAAAAAACGGCACTGTGCAGCTCTCAGATATTTCATCATACCATGCATTTGAGATATGGCATGGCATAACAATGCACTGAGCTCCGAATTTCTCAAGAAACACTCTTTTCTGCTTCAAATTATGGACCATAATATGTTCATGAATCATGGTTCACTTCATTTTCAGCTATCTCACTTAAAGATGAATGAACAGAATGACCGTTGCCATCTAGGCCTGGATCGCTGCAGACAACGAAAGGAACACATCCCTCCCCATTTATTGAGCTCCACCAAACAAGTTTCTCAATGAAAATAAGAGTGGACAAAACAGAAACCCCTCCAATTATACCTACATTATTCGCTTGGCTAAGCAGAGAACTCTTGGCCTGATTTTTTAGCTGTGCAGAACATGAACTCAATATCTTTTTGGATTCATAATGATCACCATTCTCATAGGTTTGCACAAGGGTTGAAGACATGTGCACTGCCAAAGATGGATATGGTCTTGTTCTAATTCTATACTAAGTTCTGGTTTTACTTGAATAACCAACTACTGGTGGGCAGTTTAGTATACGGAAAGATATGGTCAAGCTTCCATCAATCATCCCTAGTTACTAAAGCCACACATATACACGATGAAACAGTTCAAATCTACTTCAAAAACCCAAAAAAATCTGACCTGAAGAAACATATTCCTAGTAGAATATTTCATGCCTTTCAGGTTTCTAGATATAAAAACAAACACCTTGCTGCAAGTCTATACGAAGAGGAATCTCCATTATATGTTTATAAAAAAAGGTAAAAAGGCACATGGAGACCGCTGGAAATGAGGTAAAATCAAAATATAAAAATTTTGGTATGTACTAAAATTTTAATTGTATTTAAAGAAATTCGGTATATAACAAAATCTTTATACTTTTTATAAGAAATTCTGTATATATCAAAAAATTAATATCGAAATTTTATAATTTTTATAATAATTTCGATTTTGGTTCATTTTAATCCATATCGCAATAAAACTTCTTTACAAAGACAAGTCCATTCACTTTTGTTGTATTTGAGTATAATTTAGTGGTGGTTTTGAAAAGGTATAATAAGAATAATAGTATATTAGGCTCTTGTTCTGTCTCGGGAAATAAGCTGTTGGAATTTGCTGGATTAATTTGTCACATTTCCTATTTTATTTGTTGCGTGCATTGGGAGGTCATTCTAATGAAACAAAATTCCAAGAACCACTAGTCCATTATAGGACTAAGTATGTGATTTAGGCAGAACTAACTAAAACCAAACTCACCTGAATTAATGTTGTATTTATCTGAATGCCGAAGTGTTTTCTATTACAAGTCTTTCCATGGTTAAACAAATTTTCAGACAATAATATCATGCGATTTTGGTCTTTATAAATAGGGAAAAACCGATGTCCGGTCTCATCATCTTCATCAAATTAAGCTTCTTAACAATCTCTGCTGCACATAGAGATTGTTCGAATTCCAGGCAGAAGAGAAAAAGAAATGGAGAATCCTCTACAACTGAAGTGCTTGAATCACGTTTCACTATTGTGCAGGTCGGTTGAAAAATCTGTAGATTTTTATCAGAATATTCTAGGGTTTTCTCCCATCAAAAGACCAGGTTCCCTTGATTTCTCCGGTGCATGGTAATTTAAATTCAATTCTAATAAGAAGATTCTTAAAACCATATTTTGGGGTTAAATATTGATTCATAGTGCTGCGATTTTTTTAACATCAATAGGCTGTTCAATTATGATATTAGTATCCATCTTCTCCGGTCAGAAAATCCTGAAAGCATGCCTAAGATTAGACGTATTAATCCCAAGGACAATCATGTGTCTTTCCAGGTATGTTTCATAGATCGTACGCTAATTCAGATACTTTATATGTTCAAATTAATCTATAGGTTCTTATGGTAATTAACCAATTGCAGTGCCAGTGCGATAGCATGGCGACATTGGAGAACAAATTGAAAGAGCTGAATATAGAATACGTGAAGGCTAGTGTAGAAGAAGGTGGAATCCTCGTCGATCAACTCTTTTTTCACGATCCCGACGGTAACATGATCGAATTATGCAACTGCGACAACCTACCTGTAATTCCGTTGCCGGTGGATGCTATCAAGTCATGTTCGATGAGCAACTGCAATGTACGACCACAACAGCAGCAGCAGAAAGAATTACAGGCGCAGAAGATTGCATAATGTTAAGGTCAACGGCTTCCACCGTTTGTCTCCAAAGATAAATTAAATTAATCAGCCACACCTATATGAAATCATATAGCCATATAGTTATATTGGTTGGTAATTTGGGACCATCATTTCTTAATAGATTGCAAACTCATCATTCAGAAATAGTTGGTCCCTGCTAATCTGTCTTTTATTACCAGAATTATACCCATCATATTACCTGTAATTTTTTTGTTTAATTGTATTTGTCTTATCTAGATTATGATTTAGATTCGAATAATTTATATACGGAATGTACATCTTATTAAAAGAATAAATATTATCTTATAATCACGTCAAAAATGTATAAAAAAAAAAACAGCAATCATCACCCATTTATTTATCTTAATCACAGGCAATAACACATGGTTTGCTACTATAAATTATTCCATCCAGTTTCTAATGATTCCCAAACACCTCCCCTGCTCCCATTATATATATTTATGCACTTTCATGGCTTGACTTCATAGACTAATACAGCATTATTAGAACAAGACAGTGAGTGAGAGATAGAGAGGGAAATTAAGAGAGACTGAGAAAGATTAATGGCTTCCAAAGAGAATAAGCAGAAGAAACTCATAAGTGGTTTCCTCAGCAGTTTTTATAGGTCCAATCCTAAAAGTCAGAAGCCAAATTCCGAGCCTGCTGTGTCGAAAAATAACAAGCCGGTTTCACAGAGTTTGTTGTTTAAGAAACTTGAAAATGTCCAAAATGTTGACAAAGAAGGTATCGAAGGAAAGGTGGTTGTTGAAGGAAGAAAGTCAGTGTCCCACATCGAAACGAATTTGCCATCGGTGATTTCGTTTCTTCAGGTGAAAGTTTTAGTTTCCGACATGCCAGGGTTCATGCAAGTGCACGCCTTCCGCTGTGCTAGAGGAACGTATGATAGTTTGGATAAGTTTAGCTCCAGGCACATGGCTTATAACATCAAGAAGGTACGTTTCAAAAATCTCAACTCTTTCCCTAGCTCTGCATTTTCAACAACAGTTTCACATTGTATAGTACCTGTAGGTAGATTCTCTCTGATCTAGGTGTTAAGGGGAACATGGAATCTATTTTTTTCTTCATTTAACTAAACTTGCAAGATTAAAATAGATTTCAGTAGAATCAAAGAGTTTCAGCTCTGAAACCTCAAGTCTGGGAATCCAAACTTAGATGAAACCATGATCCAACAGGTCTTGTGTAAAAACAGCAGGTGGAACCTCAAAATTCAAATCAATTGTCAGTACAGAACAGCATCATACTGTAATAAACAAGTTTTTGAGTCATTTGCATGCGTAGAACAATGAAATAATATAATGTCAACTTGAAGTCCATTTTTTAATCACTGTAGTCTGTAGGCATTTAATTTCCCTTGTTTTTGTCCTATATGTGTGTCGTGGCTAACAGTTTGGGACTTTTTTATACAGGAGTTTGATAAAGCTTATGGACCAACCTGGCATTGCATTGTGGGATCAAATTTCGGCTCATTTGTTACTCACTCAACAGGTTGCTTTCTTTATTTCTCAATGGAGAAAATATACATTCTAATATTTAAAACAAAAAATCGTAAGGTTGCAAATTAGAGTTAATTAGAAAAGCGAAGGTTATTAATCAAATATAGATATCTGTTTACCCATCTATTTTTTTCTTCAATTTTAATTTTTTTACCCAGTGTGCTGTCTGTAAATGACAAAAATACAGTAACAGTGTAAGATTATTATAAATTCGAGTATGATAAACCGAAAATTGATATTTTGATCACTGAAATTTTAACCTATTTTCTAAAAGAATTATTTATGTTGTGTGGTTGGGTATCTAGTAGTAGTAGGTGATGAGCTGAATCAATTTTACTTGAGTTTGTATTGGTACACACTGAAACATAAAACTTTAAGAACCAATTTACAGAAAGGAATTGATGAACTCGCTCAGGGGAAACTGAAAAACAAAGCATCTCTATAACAAAAGACCATCAGACATAACAAACAAAAACACAAATGTTTCGGATTTTTTGTTCGGTTTCACGAGATGGTTTTCAAATGGAATTCTACAGGTTTATAAGAAAGACACACACGTACTTTGAAACGGAATGCCAAAAGCCGAATATCACAGTCAAAAACACACAAAACTTAATCTATATATCTCTGTATATAGTCATGACTTACGGTTGTTTGATCTTTTTTTCTTGACGGCGTCTGGTTTGCCAAAAACTCCACAAAAACCACAACCGGATACCTTTGGAGAAGGAGGGTCCACGCTGGGCGAAGCAGACTTCGTCGTACGGTACATAGGCCCACCGCTGCTTCCTTCTGATCGGTTTCGTCTCATCGTGCCATCCGTCGATCCTCGACTTTCTTTATTTTCTTGGTTGTTACCCCTCATCTGGTTCATATCCTTGTCGTCCCATACCAAACCCGACGACCCTTGTCTCCTAAACGACGTCGTAGACCTCTGCAAACCCTCCATCTGATCTTCTTCCTTCTTCTTTTCTAGTTTATGTTCTGGAATTCGGTGGAGTTGTTTCCATGTTTTTATTGGTACTAGGCTGAGTACGACTTTTTCAATGTGTTGTTGTAAATATGGAATTTGATTAAACAATGGGATTTCGTTTACTTTTACAACTAATTCCGTCCCTCAATTTTTGCAAACTTTTAGTGCACCGAATCAAAGATTTGGACCTGGAAACTGTTTATAGTCCACGGTCTACCCTTTGAAACACCCATAACTGACGGCTGCAAAAATACTAATAAATTTCATGATTTACTTCAGTTCGCGGTTACGTGTAATAAATAAACTATTACAGGTCTGAATTAAGACACCAAGTATACGTTTGAATACTTCAACTTTAATTAAAAAGCAACTCGGTCTAAAACGGCATATTTTCGTTAACTATTGACTACATAAAGAATTCATAGTCCAACAAAAGAACAGAGTTAAAAAAGGTTACGTTTTGATCATTGTACGTACCTGGTGCAAAATCTAGCCGTGGAATTATCAGGTTATTTTATAAAATATGTAAGTAAAAATGTACAAGTTTATAATATCTTAAAGTTAGGGGAAAAGGCGTAAAAGTTACATTTGTAATGTTATATTTAGGTCGTTCAATTATTAAAAGTTATATTTTAATCATTTAATTATATATAAAATTATATTTAAGTATTTTATTAATGTATATGAGTAATTTAGAAAAGAAAACGATCAAGTTGATTTATTTTTTTTAAATATGAAGTATGATACAATTATAATTTTATTCATAATCGAATGATCTAAATATAATATTTATTAATTAGGTGACCTAAATATAAACTTAATTATAATTAAATGATTTAAAAGTATTTTTTAATAATCGATAACATTCCTTATAACCGAATGAGTTTGTTATAATTCCGTAAATCTCTTACTAGTTTAATCATCATTATCTAAAAATTTAAACAAAAATTAACCCTCTGATTCATTTCTTCTAGTAGGCTCATCGCCTTCTCTCTGATCCAGCAGTCTCCCACTTTCTTCATCCTCCTTCCTCTCTGCTGCTTCTTTCTCCCTTAGCGCTTTCAGTTTAGAATGATTATAATAAGCAACACCCAGAAACGCAAGAGCATAACCAAACAAATTACCAGTGGTCACCGTATCTTTAATCACCGACCACGAAAAAGCTATCAGCAACCAGTCTTTGACAACTCCGGCGACGTTCATTGTCAACGCAGATGTCTTACCGACCAACAAAAATACCGCCAAGTTCAAGGCGAAAGCGCAAAAAGAGTTGGTCCCGAAGATGAAGAAATCGAAATGGAAAGTTGAGTTTTCTTTAAGTAAAGGTAGTTCCACCGCGACCCAGGGAACAAGCAAGAAAACGAAACAACAAGGAGCAACGTAGTAAAGTGAAGTAATCGGGTTGAGGTTGATTCCTTTCGAGGTGAGGAGTATTTCGATCAAAACCAGCCTCGTAGCTTCAAAAGCAACAGCTCCGAACTGTAACAAAACACCCCAGGTATCAAATTTGGCTTCTCCATAAGCAGCAATGGCAACACCTAAAGAAATAGCGAGCATGTTAGCCATGGTGGAAGACTTGAAAGCATTTTTACGGAAAAGAACGCCGGTGGAGTAAACGGCAACCGGCATGAGGGCTTTGAGCATTTGGATGAAGGAAACGGAGAGGTAGATGTATGCGGAGTTGGAGAGCCAAAGGGAGAGGGAGTAAAGGGCGCCGATGGGGACAACAGATGAGAGGTAGAGACTGGGAGACATGGAAGAAGGGAGGTCGACGAAATGGAAGACTCGAACGAGGAGGAAAGCTATGGAGGAACAGAATCCCATGTGGATGAGCGTTAGGGAGATGGGGTAAGGCCAGTTGTAGAGCTTTTTGTCGAGGATGAATTTATTGTAAACAATTACGGTGAATGAAAGGAAGATCCATATGGCTACGTAGGTGTAAGAAAAGATGATCTTTTTTAGGATGGAAGAGGGGCGGGAGGTGGATGAAGAGGAGGTTCCGGTGGTGTCGGGGGCGAGTCCCATGGTGATGGGTTTGGTACCTGAAATTACGGGGGGAAGGGAACAACTTTTTAGTGATGCAAGGTGGCGATTTTGATAGGGGCAATCACTAGAAAGATCGGATATAAATATGAAAATTGGGGGGGTTATTTTGTGTCCGATTGTTTCAAAGTAAACAAATGGCAAAGTGATAGCAAGTAATATTTTGAAGGTGCTATCAAAGTCATGTCGTGTTTGAAGGATAATATTTGGCAAATAGAAAATTCGTAACTTTACATTGACGAGTCTCTTACATTCCCCCACAAATCTTGTCGACACAACTACAATTCCACCGGTCGCTCAGCAGATGAGAAGTCCACATTTCCATACAGGTTTGAAAAAAAGCAAGATGAACCTTGCTTGACTGGGTCTGCAAGGTAAGAAATTTAGCGTCTGAACACCGCAATGGTTTGGGGTAAGGCCACGTTTCATGAAACATTAGGCTCAAACGAGGAGTCTTCAACCGTCGGTTTTGGACTGCTAAAAGCCGAAAGCCATGGAAATGGTAACTAAGGAGGTTGAAAACACTATTATCACGCCGACAAACGTGTAAAAAGGATTTTTTCTATTTCATGATCTTTTATTTAGGTCCAATAATTTATTCTTTGAGTTTTTGAAATTTAATTCTTA
Organism: Abelmoschus esculentus; assembly: GCA_035048815.1. Taxonomy (NCBI): domain Eukaryota; kingdom Viridiplantae; phylum Streptophyta; class Magnoliopsida; order Malvales; family Malvaceae; genus Abelmoschus; species Abelmoschus esculentus. The sequence goes on from JAUCBN010000002.1 coordinate 28,930,124, forward strand.
TCCTCTTAATTCTAATAATTTAGTATGTTTATGTTTTAAGTTTTTAATTAATTTATTTTTTAATATTTTTATCGATAAAATTTTTTTTTAGTCTTAACAAGTTTTGAACCTACAACTCAAGGAAATTGGTCGATTAATGATTTTAAATGGTTGGTTTAAAATTCAAAAAGTAAACGTAGCACAAGTCCTATGCAAATTATTAGTTCAAGCAAGATCTGGTTTTCCTCCCACTCATTCTTCTGCAATTTTAACAATTTTCTTCCCAATGTTTTGTCCTCTAAAAAGATTGATCATGGCAGAAGGGATACTCTCAACCCCATCCGAGATGTCTTCAAGCGGATGTATCTTACCGGTCCGAAGGTGATCACAAGTTGTCGAAAGGAAATCACCAAATATGTTCAAGTAATCACCGGCCAGGAACCCCTGGATTTTGATTCTCCTGTAAATAACATCGATCATGCTTGGCGCAGCACGTTTTTCACAATCCATGTACTCCGAAATCACCCAACAAACAGCTATCCGACCATTGATGTTCATGTTACTCACCGCTGCTTCTTGCATATCTCCCCCAACGTTGTCGAAATATATGTCAATCCCATCGAAGAAATACCTATAGAAATGAATGCAAGTGTTGTTAATTTTATATGAATCTATCAAATGCTTAGAACAGAGCATTCCGAACAAAGGAAATACCTTTGGAGAGTTGAGTTGAAATCAGTTTCTTCCCTGTAGTTGAAAGCATCATCAAAGCCAAGCTTTTCTTTAAGCAGTGCTACCTAAGAAATTTGGTATAAACATTTTGAAATGAACGTTTAGCGTTAAGATCTTCAAACCAACTAAGTTAAGCTAACGGCTAACCTTTGCTTTGCTTCCGGCGGAACCAACCACATAACAACCCAACGCTTTAGCAAATTGGCCAACCAAGTTCCCAACTGATCCCATAGCAGCAGAAACAAACACTTTCTCCCCTTTCTTGGCATTACATATCTCGAACAATCCTGCATAGGCTGTCAGTCCACTGAACCCTGAAACGAAGCATACGGCGTTGAACAAATGCAGAGAATAAGCCAGGATGAGCTAATGGCATAAGTAATGAAAGTGTGGTTTACCCAAAATTCCAACATGGTAAGACAAGGGAAAGCCCATGGGGTCGAGCTTGTTCAGCATGCCGCCGGGTTTTACCGCCGTGAACTCTCCCCATTTGAGGAGGCCGGCAACAATGTCACCCTTGTCAAATTTTGGGTTCCCAGAAGCCACAACTTTGCCAACACCATAAGCATCAATGTCCTGTTCCAAAACAGAAAATAAGCTTGCATGAATTCATTTAACAGAGCCAGGGGGGGGAATGTTCGAGATATATATTTACCTCACCGGGAGTAATGGCGACTGCATAGTGCATACACTGAAGTCTTGTGTGAGGAGCTGTGGCTTTTCATGCGGTTTAACTGATAAGGGTCGATTGAAACGTAGAGATTTTTGACAATGACTTCACCTGAGTCAGGGTCCAGGGAAAGAGAGAGGGGTGAAGACCTGAGCTCAAAATCAGAGTCTTGTGGCGCACCATCTATGTGGTTCTTGATTGTGATGTACCTGTTGATAACTTCCATTTTGAAGTTTTCGACAATGGAATATTTGCTGCTCAGAAACCATCTACAGCTATGCCTATGGTGGTTAAATAAGAGCAGCGCCGACACTTACGAGGGACTTCCATTGTCGAAGAAAAATTATATATTAACGGCATAGTAACAAGGGCTTAATGACAAAAATTAGTTGTCCTATTTTTACTAAATTAAGATCCAAATTTTTATATTTTTCGAACTCCTATCATTACCGTAAACTCACTTTACAAACATTATAAATTTCAAATTTTTTTTTAATTTTTGTTTAAATCTTAAATAAGGTAATTAACTGAACCCAAAATAACACTGCAATCGACGAGTTCCCTTTAGCTTATTAGGTTGTAACAATAGTTACGTAAAAATATAACGAGTTTGTTTAGGATTTTTTAAATTAGGACTTTTGATGATATTACAATATTATTGGTTATGAGTTTACAATGTTTTTTGAACATTTCAATGTGAGTGTTCGGCTTAAGAAGTAGGCTCTACATTTCTTAATTGTAATATTTTGGTGTTTTCTTGGTGATCCAACGAGGAAAACAAGCATCATAAGAAAAAAAAAAGTTTAATAAAAACATAGGTATAATACATCATGAGTTTATAATATTTATTTTGTTTTGTTTTATGTTAAAATAAATTTGAAAAAGTTATTAAAAAAAATAAAAGAATAAATAAATTCATATATCATGTTAATAATTTTGTTGTAAGTTTAAAATAATAATAAAAGAATTTTAAAATTTAGTGACTATTTATGTAGTTTATTTTTTTATTAAGTAAAAGAAATAGATACAAGAAAAACATCATCCTCTGGTGACAACACTTGATAGATATAGACAAGGAAATGGCCAACTCCTAACTAAATTAACATTAGGGTAAATTATATAGATGATTATTTAATTGTAAGATTAATGTTAATTTATTTATTATATTTTATATTTTAATAAATTGTTATATAATTTATAATTAGTTCTAATAAAACCATCAATCTTAGTTTGTATTTATACAGATACCAATAAATAATATGCATTATTGTACGGCGTTTATATTTTTGGCATCAGTAATGAAATATGCAAAATAGGTGTAGTTCAAATCTTTTATGGTTCTGGAAACGAATTTTAAGTTTATTATATTCAATTTCAGCATTCTGTCGCTTTGGCCGAGTGGTTAAGGCGTGTGCCTGCTAAGTACATGGGTTCATCCCACGAGAGTTCGAATCTCTCAGGCGACGTTAAATTATTTTTTTTCTGCCAACATCACAAGTCCATTCAAAGACGATTAAGTTACAAAATACTTTTTTTCCCTCCAATTTCCCACTTGATTTAACATCGATTTCCTCCCTTCAAATTCCTACCGATTCAACTTTTCCATTACGGCTAAATGATTAATTAATCTTTGAACACACCTTCCTAATCTCTCCATCGGAGCCTGTTTTTACCTCAATGCTACTCATCTTTATCATCGATTTACGAAACTCATAATCAAACCTGAACCCCAACAATCCTCTTATGTTCCCGGCATATTTTTCAACCACACTTCGTGTAGCAGAATCTCCCCAAAGCCTCTGGTCCGATTCAAGGACTCCTTCACCATCACGAACGTTTTTGAAGAAGCTCACATCGAACTTTCTCTGGCTATCTATATCTAATGCCACCCTTTTCGAACCGTCACCGTTTCTTGGACATAGAGCTTTGAGTTGTGCGAGGAAAGATTGGTTAATTGTTGGGTCTGCACTTCCAGTTACCGTGAAGTTGTATAGGCGGTATCGAACGAACAAGCAATCAGTTTGCCCAATGGTATGTGCCCCTGCCAATTCACATAGCATACAAAACATAACATGTAATTAAACCATACATAAAGTCGTAAACTTGGTTACTTGGTGGCAAAGAAATTGTGTGTTATAGAGTATACATACCGACTAAGGTTACAAGATCATTATCATTGAGGCCTTTTTCAGCAAATTTTTGCCTGTGAGCAGCAATGGACTCGAATGGAGACGGTAAATTTGAGGCTTGTGATGATAAAGAAACCCTACCATCCCTTCTTCCGGTTGGAACAGTCCAACTTGGTCCATCACTCTGAAACAGAATCAATATCATGAAAATCTCATGTCAATGTATGTATGTGTACACGTGCCTGCGTGCACAGGTTTATTGTTAGTAGGGAAAGAAAGAAACCTACCAAGTCAACAGCGTCGCGTGCTGCCAATGCTAGGATATCAGCACACGAGACAACACCAGGGCATAGAGATTCTAGCTGTGCTTTTGCGTCGTCAATAACTTCGAATCCTCGTAGTCCAAGGTTGGGCAATGCACTTCTCTCAGAGGAAGAGCCGGAGATCAACACCGAACCGTCACAGCCCTGCAAGGAAATCATGTGATCAGGAACATTTCCACCACTTGATCATTGACAACACGATAAATCAGTAAGAAGAGACCGACCTGCACAAAACAGTCATGGAAATGAAGCCTAAGCAAGCCAGCAGCGACGGTGGGATCATTGTTGAAGTGAGATTCAACTGCAGACCTTACAACAGCTTCAGCCTTGGGACATGAAGAAGAATAAAATCCATTCCGCAAGCCTGATCCCTGCCCCTGAACGAACGAAAACATCAGCATGTACTTCACTATAGAAACCAACCCCAAAACTCCCATTTTCAGAAATGGTGCTTAACAAAACCAAAACCAAATGAGAATTATCCAAGTGAGTTCTGGACACCAGCATATTATATGGAGTATATGGATAATGGAATTTGCTGAATGTGCAGTATCTGCCTGTCTCTTGGTCGAAATTGGATCTACATTTTGCAATCTTTGTAGTGGAACACGTGGAACCATTTGTAATCAAAGTGCTTTCTCTTTTTGAAAGTATTAATGCATTACTAAGTGGATCTAAATGTGAACGAAATCTGTAAAACTGGAGTAGTGGATCTAAGTGGGAGCACTGTGCATATAAGAAATGGAAATTGAGAACGTAAGACGCATTTCTTATCCATTGATCAACACGTTTTTGTTGTTGAAAATGGAGGGAATATATGTTTCTATCCATTACCCTTCTTTTTTACTCTCTTCACAATGTCAAAATTCAAACATATATAAGTTTATGAATGTGTTAAGTTCGCATGAGTTCATGGCTTTGAGAAAGTGTAATGCCAAATGATCCTGGTAAGATTTTAGCAGTACTATCTTGTGCTTCTGTAACCACATATTCACTGATTTGGTGAATTGCAGTAGTTCTTTTGTCCTACTTGTTCAGTATTTGACCAACCCTGTTCATAGCATCTTGAGTTACAATTTAATCAGTTTCCAGGAGCCCTTCCCAGCAGGATTCAGTACAGCTCTAATTATCTTGTCTACAACTCCTTTTACCAATAACATACCGTTTCAAAATGTTTTTTTTTCCTGAAATAACCCGAGTAAAACTCGGGATCAAAAATTAATTACTGACATATGAATCAAGTTTTTATTGATATATGTATATCATATATGAATCAAGTGCATGGCATATATAAGAGTTGATTAAGGATATAAAAGATGAATTGTCGGCCAACTGAGAGGCTTGTATATGGAAGCTCATAATAATTAATGTGATCACCTAAACCTTCATTAAAAACTTGAAAACCTACCAAATAAGTGACTGGGGCTTACCTTGCATGCTACTCCGTCATCAACTGCTCTGCTTCCATGTCGTACATAGTTATGAAAACAACAATTCATGGGGACAGACCCTTTGTAGAGATATGCAACCAAGTTAATCAATTGAAACTCCCATTATTGAGATGTGGCTGAATAAGTATCACTGCTGGGCACCTTGTAAACTTAAAGGCCTCTCTAAATAAAACGTAGTTTGCTTAATTATTCCATGTGCAACCTGTGGTCTTTCTTTCTTCTTTCCCTGGTTGTTGCCTTCTGGTTTACCAACCATGCGATTTTGAAGAACTAATATTGCATGACTGCATTCGCTACTATGCAGAGTAAATCTCTGTTTATATGGCATCAACCACTGATTGATTCGTTTTCATGATATAAGTTTGTAAATGTTTATCATAATGGAAGCATTAGTTTCCAGCATATAGAACTTGCAGAATAGATTGACCGTGATCTGCAACGCACACATCCTGAAATGATGTTCTTCTCGGAAGAGTCATCATTCAACAGGAGACGCAGGGTACATCCTTTTACTTCCTACCTCAATGGTGTATTTACTTGCGACCACAAGATTTTCATTATATTAGCAGACCAAATAGATGATCAACCATCTGTTGAAAACGTCTATGAACACTCGATATAATTTATAATTTATTAATATATTACACAAATAACCAAAGTACAAGACTTGTTGCTGCACCAAAGAACACTTGCACACACTCGTTTTTCAACTCACTGCTTTTTGTTCTCACGCACGCACTCACCGATTTGCTTCTTGTTTTCATATACATAAACTTACAACTAACTCCTATTTATGGAGGTGTAAACCGCCTTAAATTATATTTCTAGAGACTTGTAGTTGCTGCCATAATGTTCTAGCGTTGCCTCCATTACTTAATTGCTAGGGTCTTCAAGAAGATTCTAAATGCTGCAACATGTTCATGAAGTTTCTACACCATGCCTTGTTCACAACTTTCTCAATATTTTGTCATATTCTTGAACTTTCCAAATCATGCCGCCATACTCTAGATATTTCCATAATTAAGTTTGAATTCTAACATCATCAACATAGACACCAGCTTGGGTTTGAGGTCTCACTTCGTGCTGCGATGTGTTTCTGCTTACAGGAATCGATAAACTCACTCCAGCCATTCATTATGTCCAAGACATGAATGATGCCTTGGCACCGATATACTATGCATTTAGCATTGATACAGATGAACAGAATGCAGCAAGAATCACACTTTATTCCAACTTTCATTGACTTAGTGGCAACACGTTTATTTGCTAAGGTGGATCAAACCAATGACTGACAAAGAATCTTAATTACAGCAAAAGAACATGCAGTGACTGGAAATTCAAGCAACATGTTACAGAACCCATACGATCACCATGAAAGAAGATGGGCTCATCAGTTCGAATACCAAATGGCATAAACAAGAAACTATTCATCTATAGCAACATTTTGCAACCTTATAGATGGTTATGATTTAATTAGCAAGGCTATGACCACCAATCCATACATAGTAATTTGGTGCACTCTGGAAAACAAAAGCTAAACTTTTCTCTTTCTTTTAATCAGCTTCTCCTTTTTGACCAGACCTAAAGCTTCAACATATGCTGATACAACTTCCATTACTTAGGTCATCTTAGTTGGTAAACATCCAAACTCAACTCAACTTCATCCATGTGTAGTTGTTGAAGATATTTTAAAATATGATCTCCCAGCATACTAAATAATAATAATTTAATGTTCTAATTTCGAATCACTAAATGCCTAGAGCATAATTTGCCAACCCATTACTCCTAATCTGTTGACTTCCCATGTTCAATAAACTATAATCTACCCTTTCAGTTTCTTCTAAAACCAATATATGTTTCTTATGCTATCTGGAAACCCCATTTCTACTTCCACGAAGCTGCCTTGTCTCAATAAATTATTGTTGCTTGCCGACTACTAACCCCCCAAAGTTTGTCCATAGACTTTTTTGTTTATGACGTTATTAGACAAAAACAGATGGATATCTCTCAGCAATTTGCAGAAAACAAAAGCAAGTGGATTCCATACCATCAGTAACTTTAGGTCATGTCCGCCCATGATTTTCCTACAGTCATTCATAGCGGTGTTAAAGAAATAGACAGGCTATAAATCTGCTTCCACAGTTGCCACATCAAGCCTTTAACGTGTGGCTACAGATTAAGTTCCAGACATCGGATTGAAACTTGAAAGCTTGTCTTGCAACTATTTCCAGTTTTTAACTTTTGTGTAAAGAAGCTTTACCTGTTGATTTTATGAGTGTGAATTGAGTCAATGATTTGATGTAAATCATTACTTGGACAAGCCGAATGCAAACCTGAGAAAGGGATTCTCTTATCCAAATTCAATTAGTGTTACCAAGAAAACAAAAAAAAATATTGCATAAATCAAACGTTTTTTATCAGTTTCCTGTTCCCCTCCCAATCTGTAACATCTCATGATTTTGTTGTTCAGTGATCGCAAGATTTTAAAACCATCTTATTTATCTGCCATTAGAAGGAGAAGCATGTGCAAGTGAAACCCCAAAGAGCAGTCCTTTTTTCACTTTTAATCTCTGGTAAATTATTTTACCCAATTGGTGTCACTGTCGTTTTCCTATCTTGAAACCCAATACTTTGGCACGGCAGACTCTGACACATCATGGATGACATAATGCAAACGAATCTTAAAAGCTGAATTAACCCATTAATTATTCATCAGATCATGAAAACTGTTTATACGCTGGAGCGTGAAATTCACTCTCCGAATGGATAATTAAGGGAACCATTTGTGTGGAGTTTGTAAGAGTTTTGCAGACAAAAGCATGGGTTGTCTGTCATCGTACATTACACATCATTGTCCGATTCCGATTCATACCACGTTTTGTCATTTCCTTAATTAGTTAATTAGGTTCATCCTTTCCCGTGAGATTCGGACGTTGTTTGAATTTTAGCACAATTGTTGGAAAACTGGAATTTAAGAGACAAAATGAACAGGCAAACGCCTAACCTCTCGTGCATGTAGATTCAAAAAAATGTCCGCAACGTTCATTATTTAATTATATCATGGACAGTAAAATAAAATTTAATAGTATAAAAACGATAAGATTTAAAATCATATTAATAACAATCGATAACAATCGTATTTTAACAGTTAACAATTAAAACAGTAATAATGATGTATTATTTCCGTTATTATCCTACTATTTTAAAACACCCAAAAATTAAGAACATCATTCAAATTCCAATTCTAAAAGTTTAAAAAAAATCATAAATAAATTTATTATATTTATATTTTTATCTTTTATAATTTATAATAAATTGTATAATTTTAAAAAAAATCACAATTATAATATTTATATATAAACGATCAATTTTTTTTTAAAATGGACTATATCTATCTGATTTTACAGATTAAAGAGCATTGAAAGCGCCATTAATGTACATCTTATCCAAATATTCTACGTATTACAAAAAAATCAAAGAAAAAAAAAGAAAAAAAAACTTAAAATTATTACCAACAACACAAAGAAATACAGAAATAAATTCCCAAATCTCAATAATATACTAATAAAAACACCGTGTCCAACTCACGCGCTGCCAAACTTAGTAGGAAAGACATTGGTTGGCCATATAATTGATGTCAGCATCGAGGGTTTGTTTGGTTTTCTCGTCGGTCATTGCCGTGTAGTGCACGAGCAGCGGTTAATATATCCCAATCCTACAGTCTTCCCTTTAAAAGCCAACAACGCCACTCATCCCTTGGCCATTCAGCCTTTCATTACATAGATTTTTACAGAAAAAACATATAAATTTTTATTTTTAACAAAACCCCACCAATCATACCTTCATTTCTTTACCAGAGATATAAATAATTTCCCATTTGATTTGATTCCAAATATTTTATTCAAGCATTCAGACTAGTTTATGTTATAAACCATCATTCTGGTTATCCCTCTGTAAACACAACCTCTCTCCTCCCATCATCTCTTTGGTTAAAACATGGCGTCGATGTTGAGCTCGCAAGGAATGGTATTAGCAACGGCGATGGCAGTCTCAGGCACTGTAATTCTCATCGCTTTCCGCCTACAGAAATCTTTAGATCAAATCTCACAGCCTTCTCAAAAAGTCCTCCGTTCCTGCATATCTTCCGCGGGTAACGATTGCTTGCATGAATCTGTTTTGAACATACAGTTTTTACGTAATTAATTTTTTAACATGTTTTCTTTTCTGGGGTTTGTTTTGAAGAGGTGAAGAATAAGAAGGTGAAGAAGAAGAAGAAAGTACACTTTGCTGAGGATTTGATGGATCCAAGGAGTGATGGCGCGGAGTTCCGGAAACAGCTGAAGAATCGTGTTCGGATCAACAATTCAACGGCGCCGGCTTTGAATTCAGCGCCGAAGTTAAATAAATTGGGTGGAGGCAAAGATAGAGGAATTCCGGCTAACAGAGTTGCTCTATACAATGGAATTCTGAGGGATCGTGTTGTTCAACGATTGGCTTACTCTTACTGACAAAGGTAAAAAGAAGAAAGATTTTGATTGTTACTATTGTACAATCAGATTAGTGTTTATTTTTCACTACAGTTTATGTCTGTAGGTGGCAATTTTGTAAATGGGAAACCTTTTCTTTTCTTTTTCTCTGTATATTTTAGATTATTTTTACATATTTTATATCGTTTTTAATTTTTATAGTCTGGTTTCTGTTTGTCATTAATAACGTCTCCAAAAATTCAAATTTAAAATTTTTATGTATCTATCACTACTTGTATAAATTAGTGGAGTATTTAAATATGAAATTTTGAATAAAAACATTTCAGCCGACGGTTGGACCAAACAAAGTCATTAACGTCACAACTCATATAGAAATATACCCATGGAATAAAGAAATGGAATTGTGTAAATTACATTACGTGTTGAATACTGATTTCTTTTCTTTAAATACTATTTTCCGACATGTAAAAACTTTGATATAAAGGTTTAATTTATAAAAATTTTAAAATAAAATAAATTTATTATTAAATAAGATCATAAACCTTATCATATACTACAAGTTTTGTAGGACCAATGTTCGTTCCTAAACTACTTTCTTTTCCCTTGTTGATTCACTGACGGCAGATCCTTTTCACACTCAGGGTTGGAGTCATCCTATTCCTATCGAATTTTATGTGATATCTAAAGATTTAAGTTTCGGACATATTTACCCAAACCAAGTCAATAATAACTTCTTCATGTTTTATTGATCTATAGTAAGAATGGACGTTAAGTATAGATTTGAAGTTGTTTCCTATCCATGATAAAGATCCAACTTTCAATTATAAATATGGTAACAATTTACTAGTATTTAATTTTATTTAAATTTATTATTAATCATATTTAAATACAATAATGTATTTTTCAGAATATTTTATATTCAATTTTTATATCTTATCTAAAATGATCGGATATATACGAAAAGCTTGGCAGTTAGGTGAAGGGGACAAGTAAGTGAACCAAAGCCTCAGAAGAGAGGACAAGGTGCAACTGAAGATGGAGTTGCACAGAAATTCACACACAAATGCTTTGTTCTCATCACCCAGTACGTCTTGTTATATTTATTTGGTTTTTAAATTAATGAAAAGCTATTTATATAAAAAAAATATTCGATTTCGCCCTAACTAATCCGATCAATGTATTATACATTTAATTTTAATAGATAAATCTTTTAATAAAAATAAAATACATATAAAATATTTTAAATTTGAGACTTACTTAAACAATTTGTTTAAGTTACTTATCACTTGGATTAAATCTTTTATTTTTTTAATTAATGAGATATATTACTCCATAAATATTTTAATGTGTATGATGACGTGGCTACAATTCAGTAATAATTGAGGATCAACACCAGTTCAAAAGAAATTGGAGTAGGTTATTCAATGTCTGATGACCCAATAATGAGAGCCTAATTAGTAATTAGTACTTAAGCATTGAGATTCTATTTTATTTTATCCATCCAGCTTGTCCCCAACATGCTTGAAGCCTGGAGCGCTGATTACTGATTAGACAACCCATGTGAACATTTTCATACACCAACTAATCACATTTATACAACACAGAGAGGTAGAATTGACTAATTTAGCAAAATATTGTGAAATAGAAAAATAAAGATGCATAATCGGGATGAATCATGAAGTATAATATAAAAAGAGAGATAATCTACTCAAAGTAGAATAGGAAATTAATTTGGATTTTATTATAACCCTAGTACTTGAATAATATTTAGTAATCAAGTCTATAAAAAAGGCATGTGACGTAACCAAATCTCACGGTAATACAAAGATGCTGATTTATATGCTTCCCAAGATCCCTTCGCCCCCTCAATTACCTCACTGATTAACCTTTCTCTAAACATTATTTAATTTTAAATAAAAACAAAAGAACCAATGGCTTTCATGTTCTTTTACGTGTAACGTGATGTCTTCCTTTTTTTTTCTTTTACAAAGTGGTCCAATATGGCCCCACCTCTCACATTTAGTAGAAAAAAGAGCCAATGCTTTTTTGCTTAGGTTAGCCTTCTCAACCAACTTAATTAACATAAAGCTATCCAATAATTAGATAAAAAAAAAATCAAAATCCCATTTCATTATCACCTCAATCATTTATTTTTGTTAAAAAAATCGAATGAATTTATTATAAGAATCGTATATAGTTAAATACTATTAACGTAATATATCAAACTACTATTTTAATATCATAGTAAGATCATCAAACTCACAATCACAAGGCATGTCCATGATCCTATTGTATGCCTGACTGAGGTGGCCACCTCGTCCTAGAAGACATTATAGAAGATGGTCTACTACCTTAAAAATGAACTTAAGTGGGCTGCGGTGGGGGTGAGGTAAGGTGATGGGTGGTGCTTGTTTTGCCTATAAAAATGGCAAGGCAAGATAAGGATCCCCGCCACTTATACAAAGTAAAATTAAAATACTGAGGGTTTGGCGATTTGGTTTAGTGGTTATGACGTTGTGTTGATGTTGCCATTAACTCCTGTAACGTTTGGAACAATTATAACAGTACTAGTTCTTATTCCTATTTTTTCTATAAAGTAATGAAGTGAAAAGCATTTACAGTAATTAATGAAGTGAAAAGCATTTAATCCATTAGTTTAACAACAAATTTAATTTGAGAATCTGCACTTTAAGACACAACACATTGAATTAGAGTCTTTAGTGAGTTGTACCAAACAACTTCAGATTAAAAAAACATTCTTTCTTAGATGGGTGCAATGTTGCATCATTGCACGCATATGAGTTTAAATGTTTTATATTGATTAAAAATAATCCTACTATAATAACAATAAATTAGTCTAACAAAATGAGACACTAAATTTTTTAAGTAAAGCTAAAAGTTTGAGTTTTAATGTTGTAAATAGAGAAAATTGAGTTGAAAGGGTCGCTCTATAATGAGCATTTTATAGTATTTAATTTGAATTAATCAACTAATATATTAAATCTGAGTGATTAAATAAAATAATAATTTATTTTTGATAATTGGGTTCCAACATAACAATTATTTATTTATTTTTTAATAAAAACATACCAATTATTTAAGTATAAATGCAAAGTATGTTACGTTCCAAGAAACATGGCTTTGTTTTGCTTTTACATTGGGCTATGGTATTCTATTCTTGTTGTAAACTTTAATTTTGCAGTTCATTACGGCCCAAGAGAAAAGAAAAAATCTTAACGAGTAACATTAGATTATGGTTTAACGAAATTTGATTCGATTAATAAAGTTCAAATATTTTAAATTATATATAAAAACTTAAAAATAAAATTTTTTAAATTATTTTGAAATCGAAGAAAACGTTTAGTATGAAAAATTACATTTTGAAGTAGAAATAAATTCAATAAACATTTTCCAATGAATTACTGCAAGAAAACTGCATCCCATATTGTGAGTCTGATGCATGAGCCCAATTCAAACTCAGTTCAACTCGACATCAAAGTTGAGTTTGGATTTTGCAGTGCTAGGGCAAGGTTAAGAGAACCCATTTCATATTTTGTGGATTGGACGAGCATCCTTGTTACAAATCCATTACGGAGATCAAGAAGCGCGTGCATTTCAAGCATTGTTCTGATGAGATAAAGAGTAGTTAAAAAAACACCATAACACTGGGTTGAAATCATATTCATAGGCCATAGAAAGCTTTTCACTAATCAATTTCTTCTTTTTAACCACCCAATCAAATTGCAGCAACTCCCAGTCACTCACTATCAAAACATCTTTCCCACGCGCCTTATTTCAACATTCCTTGCTTTCAGGACTGTTTCAGCTGGGTTTTGAAGTTCTGTTCTTTCTGCAATTGTACACTGATGACTGGTGTTGTTTGATAGCTTTGCTGCTATGGTCACTGTTCATACTATGATCACTACTTGGGTCTCTGATCTTCTCAGTTACATGTGGTAAATTCTTTTTTTTACTATATATTTCGTTTCCTTTCCCCCTTCAATGATTTCATTGTTATTTTCTTTTTGAATGTGTTTTTGGGTTTTCTTTCTTAATATTACTATTTTTTTTATTGTAGTTTCATTTAATACTGAAGGCGAGTTTAGTCAGAGTAGAGCTTACTTGTTTTACTGTAGTTTCCTTTTTGTACTGAGAAAATGAGATTGGTATTTTCAACTATATTATTTGACTCAAAATCAGAAATTTGATAGGCTATGACTTAAAAAGGGAGGGTCTTTTGGAGTTGGGACCAAACCCAGTTTTTTGTTGTTATTAGAAATCAAATACAATACATTGTTTATGCTCAAATATGTTACAACCGTGAACTGTTTGACGGATGGATAGACATGTGATGGGAGTGGGGGAACGAGGGGCTCTTGTGAAACTTTATATATGCTTGCTTAGTTTTCTTGGTTTTAGTACCATGAGAAGATGTTAACAAGACTCTTTTGGAGGTAAATGTAGAAAATAGACAAAAACTCTACAGGTTGAGTTACTTGTTACTGAATCTAATGCTAGCTCACCTTTAAAAAGAAATCTGGCTCTACTTGGTCAGTCTAGGAATTGAATCCTTGAAAGGATATAATCTTTGACAAAATGAAACCTACTATACTAGGGAAAATCCATGTTCCTTCTAATCCATGTATTCTGAAATAGCTTTTTGGCTATTGCTAGATGATTTCTTTTATCAATGTGTATGGTTTTAACCCGGTTTTCAACAGAGCAGTGGTTGTTTTGGATGCTGCACTAAACCCACACCAGTTATTGCTGTGGATCAGCCATCAAAAGGATTGAGGATTCGAGGGCGTATAGTGAGGAAGCCTAGCATATCTGATGATTTTTGGAGCAGCAGTACATATGAATTGGAAAACAGTGCTCTCCAATCCCAAAGGAGCTTGTCCTCGATCAGTGCATCAAACCAGACTCTAAGTCAATGCAGTAGCAGCGGTGGCATGGTCAACTCATCCGATTTTGTAAATCAGGGCAAGTTTTGATTATTATTCCTTTTCCAAGTCTACTGTCTACAGGATATTATTCATAGTCATTGATATCTGATGCATGATGTTGTTAACTTCAATTCTCAAAATTTAAATGTGTCATTATCTTTGTGTTCATTGCAGGTCTTATCGTCTGGAATCAGGCCAGACTCCAATGGATTGGAAGTGGTATGCATAGGAATCATACTCGACAAAGTCGAGAGCCTAGATTAAGGTGTGTCACTCATCATCTTGAGATTCTGAGTTTCTAGTTGAAAATAGTCATACGGGAAATATGCGGAGCAAAGTGCTGTTCTGCTATTTAAGTATATGCCAGTTTACTACGTAGTTTTCCTTTACTAACAGCAAATATTTTCATCTTAATTTAATGACGTTCAGTAACTAAGAAGATGCTGTGAAATGAAAATCAAATTTTGCTCAGCGTATCCTATTATTTGATTTGCATGAATTGCTGGACCATTTGTTGAAAATGAAAGTACATTTGAATCTAGGTGAAATTTGCAGATTGTGTCCATTAGACAAATGGAGGATCAAGTTTTACTCCTTAAGAATACCAAAAGCAAGCATGCCATTTAATTATGGCATGAAGTCTTAAACTATGGCAACCCAGAGAGAAGCTAGCCAACACATAGAGGACATGATAGCCTCTTTCCAAATACATTACCCTATTTTCATTCAACATTTTACTTTAACAAGCAATATAGTTGTATGGTGAAAGTTTGGTTCGTCTTTATTTTTTCATACACACTTGTTGGTAGCAATAAAATTCACTGCATGTAATGCTTAATAGTAAAAGATTGTTATGAAAAATGAGGTGAAGAGTAAACATATTGAGCTATGTAGAGGTGGTTGGGGATTGAACATGAAATAGTTGTCTTTTTCTAGTTTGTATTCATCCTACTTATCTTAATTTCTCCATGTTACATTGTTACAGTTTGAATGCATCTTATGAAAGTTTACTTGGAACTAGGGATCCATTCCCTCAGCCAATTCTTCTTTCTGTAAGTTTGTGCTACAGCCTACATGTTGCTGGCTTGTAAGTAAGCTTTTCATGGCCTGCATTGATTTTGCAGACTTCTAACGAGTTAATTTTGCAGGAAATGATTGATTTTCTGGTGGAAGTATGGGAGCAGGAGGGATTGTATGATTGAAGTTGGTATCAGAGAAAGAAAAACGATTTTATTTTTTACTTATTAAAACTCTCCATCTTTGTACTTCTGAACATTTAGGGGAAATGAATCAACAAAATGATCGAAATGGAAGTCTCTGTTTCATTTGTATAATTTCACAGTATCCACTGTGCATGCTTTTCTGTTCTGTGCTTCTCTTTTCCTTACCCGTTTTTCATTCTGTATTCCATGTTAAGCCTTCGTCGAGCTTCTCTGATGACGACTCGAAGAGAATAAATAAGCTCGGACCAATGGAAGAATTTATGTAGATAAACTAATTTGACATATGTGAGAATTTTGAGCACAACCTCCCCGCTTGTGAGCCGCCTAGGGTGATAGTCCAGGCTCAGGTTCGAAGTTTGTCTAGCTCGAATTAGATAATTTGAACTCAATTTAAACTCGGCTCGTTGTTTTTTCAATTTGTTTTTAAGTATTTTTTTATTAAAGTTGTGAAAAAAATAACATGTAAACATTTGTTTGAAAAAAAATATATTTATTTTTGTAGCTCACAAGTAACTTAGTATATTTTCTAAATTATACAAGTCTGTAAAAAAAAAAAGATTTAAAATAATTAATCATAATGATAAGTTAATCATAATGAGACGTACAAATATAAATATTATATAATAAATGATTAAGATTTTTTTCTTAAGTGACAATCTTTACATTTTTTTTTTATTTTTAATGTCATCCATCGATATACTTACATCCCATAATCTAAAACAAAAATAACTTTTAAGTTTTATATAGTATAAGCGGATTTCATCTCATATTATATATAATTATTTTTTGTATGTTCATGACATTTTCAAGCCGAATTTAAATTGATTCGATTCGACTTATTAAGGTCTCAAATCGAATATAAACTCAAACTAAATTTTAATTAAATCGAGTTTGAATTACTTGTGATCAGATATACTCGTTAAATCCACCTGCCAATGCCTCATACGTTGACGGCTGCTAATCCATCTTCTTATAAATCAACTACTGGGTTTGTGTCCATACAGCTCCAGCTAATGACTCTTGATCAATCACCCAAACCAATAGGCTATAGTTTTCCCATTGATCTGACCAGTTTCAGATTGAGATCATAAAATGAATCAACTGATGATCTCATTCACAAGAAGGATCCTGTCTTAAATCAGTGTTAGGACTTTTGGCGTAGTATACAATGCACGTTGTACATGTCTGGTCTTGAAACATTGATATATTTTAGTAATTGAATTTGGTTTAAATAGAGTAATTTGATATATAAAGTACTTTTATTATCTCATTTAATATTAGTTTTTTAAAAGTTATTTTTAACTTTAATCATAATTATTTTAAATATTTTAATTTATTAAATTTTATAAAACATATAATTTTAAACTATTTATTGAAAGTTTCTAAAACATATATGTTTTAATATTTTTATTAATAATAAATTTAAAGTAATAATAAATTAAAATTGAAAAAAATATTAAAAAGAAGTCAATACTAAACATATTGAATGAGAGAGAGAAGTATTTTTAGTTCAATCAGTTATCTAAATTTAACTTGTTGATTTAAATTGGTATCCCGCCTTCATGTTATTGTTAAAATTAGTACTTATTTATTTCTATCTAGAAGAAGGAAAAGGGAAGTTTTATTCAGGATGTTGATTGAAAACTTTAATTGCATACTCTAGAGATTATTGACAAAAGTTCATTTATCAATTTAAAATTAAAAATCAAATTCATGTATATAAATTGAACTAAAAAAATTTAAATTTCAAATCGAACCTTAAAATCAAAATCAAGTATCTATCAGATAAAAAAACATTAGGTGTCAAATTACACCTTATAGTCAACTTAGGCACCCAAAGAATCATTACTTATTTTGTCTCCATTTTATTACCAATCATGATCAAGGCACGTGACAGAGTCGTCAAATGAATTTTGAATGAATCATAAAAAATACTTTGAAACATTATTATCCTAAACATCCAACTTGACCCAAAGCCAACCAAAAGTATCAACTTGAATCCACACATTCTTCTCCACTTGTCCATTAAAACAAAGAAAAAGGTTGGATCTTGAACCTTGGGCTGAATTCCAAGTACCAAGCCAAGACATGTCGTTTCGTAGTTAAGGATCTTCTTCACTAAAACAATATAACTCAACTTGATGTATATAAAAAAGGATTTTTACAACTGGGGTTTGCATTTGTTCAATGTAGACATAAAAATCTGGCTGAGCTGATCCGTTAGTAGAGGAATATGAAGTGCAACTGGTTTGCATGATTGGCTTCTCTGACATTGAGATAAGCCAGACCACTCTAATTGGCAGCAACTTGCTATGCTGTCAATAACGAAATCATGCATCTTTCTGCAACAACATGGACCATAAACTGGAAATTCTGAAAAGATGTTAATGCAATCATTCTTGTTTTTCTATTTGTTTCGATAGTATATGGTGGTTCAAGTTGATTATATTATATACATTTTAATGCAATAAAATCTTCACTTTCATGCACCTCGACAGGTCCCTATAAATTCTTCATATCGTGTATTCAAATGAAACACGAATGACTAACATTTTAATAGAAAATGTTTTCCCCCCAGTATTATAATATACAATCCCATTCCCATATGCCAACAACCATGGGTATGTACATGGTAATTTAAGGGTGTAATTGACCCTATCTGATTGGTTAGGTGTGAAATTTTTAGGGAGTTAATATATAATTTTTGTTGAGATATAAATTCAATAATATTTATTTTAAATTTTTAATGATATAAAAATTTTCGATATTTTATACTCGACTCTGACCTTATTGTACGTAAATCCTCTATTTGCCGCTGCCAACAACTCATAATCAATGTTTTACTTCAAGGCAACAAAATAAGGGAGGAGAAAACGCAACGAAATATACCAAAATGTCTCATGCATGCATCTCTTTATACATCAATTTCCAAGTTGATTTGTGAAATCTGAAACACATTTTTTCTATTTAAAAGAAATGAATTAAAACTGAGAAAAGAGAATAATATTTATTTATAATTATGAGTGAAAATGGACAAATATGAACCACCCCATGCCTATGAATAATTGGATATCATCTATCATGATAGCGTTTGTGAAGTTGGTGTCATTGAATTTTTACACTTTAAGACTAAAGGTTGGAATTTGTATTTCAAGCAAACCATGCACCAATGCAGCATACTGCATACGTCTTAACAAAACAAATATTTCATTTTATTTAACTTCTAAAACAAGTTAATGATCCTCTCCACTTAAAATCAATCTTATAAATTAAATAGAAAAATGTAGGCCTAATATAAATTAACTTGATCAACAAAATAGAAAATAATTTAGCATGCAAAGTTCCAAAATAATTACATAATCACTGTTTAAAATTCAAAGGCAAGTATCCGTATCTGGGTGTTTGGTGGGACTAAAGAAAGAAAAGAAAACACGTTCCAAGGAAGATACATTGCATGTGCAGTGAATAAGTTGTCAGAAAATGTATCTGCTGCAAAAAACATGAACTTTAAATTAGTAATCAAATGGAAATTTCTCAACACGGCATTTTTCTTCTCCTTTCACCCAACCAAATAAATACATCTATTGTGTTCTGTTTCAGCAAACACAAACTTCTCTTCTTCTTTCTTACATATATTTTGCCCCTGCTTGGTGGGGTTTCACTATTCTTACTTCCGAACAAGTTCTGATGCATTCAAGCTCTCAAGGGTTACACTTGGTCTGCGTTCTTCTAGCGTTTTCTCCTTTTGGTTGTTGTATTTTCGGGTCGGAGGATTTTCAGAAAGGTTTCTTCTTTGGGATTCAACCATGCCTGCTCTTGTTAATTACGGTGGTAACCTTCTTTCTCTTCTTTTTTGTTTGTAAAGATTGGGTTTGAGTTTATAGAGATGTTTATAATTATTTGATTGATTATATGTATTTAAGTTGCAATAATAATCTATGTTGATATAGATATTCTTTATTTGAGTGATTTTTATATGCTTGATCTTGTTAAGCACTATAGATGTCTGATATTGGTTTTAGGCTTTTAGCTAGTGTTAGTTTGGAAATAGAAAAGGAAGGCAGTATGGTTCATTAGTTATATCAATATGTATTGCAAGGTTTGGATCCTTGAAGATTTGCATAAAAAGTTGGAAGCTTTTACCCAGCAATATGTAAAAAGATAGTCAGTTGTTTGATTGTTTTTGGAAGGGGGGAAATGTTGTTGTAGGAATATGCCTGGTTTTCTCATGACTTTTTCTTTTGGAAGTATCCTTTCAGTAGTTGATGATGCTATGAATCTATGATTACTGGAATTTCAGGTGATGATGATTTCTATTACGGGGGGTCCTTTCATACAAATTCCACGGACTTGGGTAGATTGTGTTCAATCAGTTCCCAGGTGGATGTGTACTGCCCTCGTAAAAGAGCTCGTATCGGTACCCCATTTAGCTTTGGAGAAACGGAGGTCCAGCAGAATAATCAACCATCAATCGATGTTCTTCCAGATGAGTGCCTTCTTGAGATCTTTAAACGCATGCCTAGGGGAAGAGAAAGGAGCTCGTGCGCTTGTGTCTCAAAGCACTGGCTTATGCTTCTGATCAGCATCCGTAAAGGCGAATATGAATCATCAAAGGTGGTCAAGGAGAATATTAATTCAAGTTCTAATAGTGTTGAGATGCTCTCATCTGAGGAAGATGATGGTTATCTTACAAGGTGCTTGGAAGGGAAGAAAGCAACTGACATGAGGCTTGCTGCGGTAGCTGTTGGAACAAGCGGCCATGGTGGTTTGGGAAAGCTTTCTATTAGGGGAAGCATCTCTTCATGTGGTGTAACTGATTTTGGGCTATCTGCTATAGCGCGTGGTTGCCCTTCTCTCAAGGTACTTTCTTTATGGAATGTCCCGCATGTTGGAGATGAAGGGCTGTCTGAAATAGCTAAAGAATGTCATTTGTTGGAGAAGCTTGACCTTTGCCAGTGCCCTTCAGTTTCAAACAAGGGGTTAATTGCCATCGCAGAGAACTGCCCTAATTTGACTGCTTTGAGCATCGAATCTTGCTCAAAGATTGGTAATGAGGGCCTCCAAGCTATCGGAAAGCTCTGCCCCCACCTGCAGTACATCTCTATCAAGGACTGCCCCCTTGTTGGCGATCATGGAGTTTCAAGCCTCTTGTCATCTGCGTCTTCTGTCCTTTCAAAGGTTAAGCTTCATGGTTTGAATATCACAGATTTTTCTCTTGCTGTGATTGGACACTACGGCAAGTCTGTGACAAATCTAGTGCTCAGTGGTCTGCAAAATGTGAGCGAGAAGGGATTTTGGGTGATGGGTAATGCCAGGGGCCTGCGAAAATTGGTCTCTTTGATGATTACTTCTTGCTGTGGGGTAACTGATGTTAGTCTTGAAGCCATTGGAAAGGGGTGCACAAACCTGAAGCAGATGTGCCTTCGTAGGTGTTGCTTTGTTTCTGGTGATGGATTGGTGGCTTTTGCCAAGTCTGCAGGTTCTCTTGAGTGCCTGCAACTGGAAGAGTGCAACAGGGTCACACAAGCCGGCATTATCCGCGTCCTCTCAAACTGTGGATTAAAATCTCTTACCCTAGTAAAGTGCATGGGAATAAAGGATATATCCTTGGGAGCTTCTTTGTCCTCCCCATGCAATTCCCTTAAATCCTTGTCTGTAAGAAACTGTCCCGGATTTGGAACTGTCAGCCTGGCTTTGGTAGGCAAATTGTGCCCCCAGCTTCAGCATATAGATTTGAGTGGGCTATGCGGCATCACAGATGTAGGCCTTCTGCTTCTTCTACAGAATTGCGAGGCAGGACTTTTGAAGGTGAATTTGAGTGGCTGCTTAAGTTTGACTGATGAGATTATTTTAGCCTTGATGAGGCTACATGGTGCAACCCTCGAAGTGCTCAATCTTGATGGTTGCAGGAGGATTACTGATGCAAGTTTGATTGCTGTTGCGGACAATTGTGTTTTCCTCAGCGACCTGGATGTGTCAAGGTGTGCAATCACTGATGCTGGTGTTGCTGCCTTGTCTCATGCAGAGCAACTCAATCTGCAAGTCCTTTCGTTTTCAGGTTGTTCCGGAGTAACAAACAAAAGCCTGTCCTTCCTGAAAAAATTGGGCAAGACCCTGATGGGGTTGAATCTCCTGCAGTGCAATTCAATAAGCGCTCAAACCGTTGAGCTGCTCGTGGAGAGCTTGTGGAGATGTGACATCCTTTTCTAACTGAGGATGAAGGCGCTGCTGAGCCAGATCTGAACAACTACACTAACGGTGTTAAAGACATTAGAAATATCGAATTCATATAATCAGCTTACACAGATAGCAACATTCACCACAGTTTTTTTTTTGGTTCGACGAAGTAGCCACGCTGATTGCTCTATGGCTTGGTGTTTTCCCGGGGACTTTTGGGTGTTTGGTAGATGGCCTATCCATCAAATTTTTCGGGCTTTCTTACACAGGAAAGTCTGTTGTATAACATAGCCATGGTTCCTGGAGATCCATCATCAAGTCACGGTTTTGAGTATCCACTTATGATCATCAAAGCTTTTGGTTGTATTCTGCTGGAACTGTACCTACACGGTGTCTTGGCTTTTTTTTTTCAGTCCCTTTGAAATCTGTTATTCGGATCAGTCCATAAATATCTTTCTTTTACAAGTCTTCCAGTGTTTCCTTTTGTTATCTACCTCTATTAGAGTGGTTATTTTGAGAAGTTCAATGTTTAGGTTCTCCAGATTGGTGTGCTTTGGCTATGGCAGTGGATCTCTCATCTGCCATAACAACCTTCATTTCGGTTGTTTTTTCTTTTCATGTTTTCCGAGTGTCTTAGGTCCTGTAGGGTTCTCCTTATATGTGGATTGTACAAGTCTGCAACTACTGTGTTATTATCAATGTGTTATGAATGTAGGTAAGAAAGGGTTGTAGAAACAGAAGAAATTTGAAGGAATTAGAAAAGATGCTTCTCATTCAATCGATAAAAATTGAGTTTTTACATTCTTTCCTATATAGCTGGAATTTTGCAGGGACATCCTTGTCAGCTTCCTTGGTCTCTCTGCTGTGTTGGATATGCAGACTTGGGTCATCCTTCTCCAGGCCTATGTTTCTTCTCACTTCAGCCGGGTCATCATTAATAAAAATTGGAACGGTGGCGTTTTGTGAGCCTCCCTCTACGACAGCGTTTGGCATCTCAAGTGATACTACGCCGTTTGAAGCTTCCTTGTGTGGACTATTGACAGATTCAACCCTTGCCCCAATTTTGTTCGATTTCCCCAATTTCTGAACCTTCAACCCTAATTTCTTCAATTGTTTTCCCCAATTTCCCCCTTCTCTTCCCAATGCCATGACAATCCTTCCCCCTTCAGTAGATTCTTGTCCCAAGGATCAAATTCGGGGAATTGAGCCTTCAAATTGTTGTAGTCTTCCCAGGTTGCACTTTCAACTCCCAGGTTTAGACCACTGTATCAAAAGCTGGGTGATTGCCCGATTATGCCTCTTAACCATTCTCTTATCTAACACAGCTGCTGGAAACACCTTCAATTGCCCATCATCGCCCACTTCTGGAGGGTCAATAGAGGTAAACCCGATTCGGTCCCACTTTCTTTTTCAATAGACTCACATGAAATACCGGATGGATTTTCGAATGGTTTGGTAGTTCCAGTTTATAGGCCACTAACCCGATCCTCTTCTTTATCTTGTAGGGTCCATAGTACCTGGCTGTAAGTTTGATATTTTTCCTGATTGCCAAAGACGACTGTCTATAGGGTTGAAGCTTCAGGTAAACTTCATCTCCCTCCTTAAACTCCCTGTCGCTTCTTTTTCTATCAGCTATCTGTTTCATCCTGTTCTGTGCTTTATTCAACTGTTCTTTGAGTAGCTGGTTTAGTTGTTGTCTCTCTTGAACTAATTCTTGAACACTGTTAACAAGTGTGTTTTTACTCCAGTCCAGTACTGGAGGAACATACCCATAAATGGCTTGGAATGGTGTCATTCCCAGGGCTGAGTGGTAATTAGTATTGTACCACCACTCAGCTTGTGATAGCCATTTAGCCCAATCCTTAGGCCTTAGAAAACACATGCACCTGAGGTACTGCTCGAGGCACTGATTAAGCCTCTCAGTCTGGCCATCCGTTTTAGGGTGGTAAGCAGTACTGAAAAAAGGGGTAGTTCCCATCTGCTTGAGTAACTCAGTCCAGAAAAGGCTTGTGAAAGTTTTGTCTCTTTCAGAAATTGTTATTCTAGGGGGCCCATGTAATTTATAAACCTGATCAAGGTAGGTTCTAGCCACTTCCAATGCTGTATAGGGGTGAGCCAGTGCAATGAAATGTCCATATTTGGAATATTTGTCAATAACCACAAGTATGCAATTGAACTTACCGGACTGAGGCAAATCCTCTACAAAATCCATGCTTATAACCTCCCAGGCCTGTTGAGGAATTGAAATAGGTTGAAGGAGCCCAGGTTTTGCCACATGCTTCACTTTAGTTCTTTGACAAACCTCATACTCCTTCACATGAGACTCCACTGTTGTCTTCATATTAGGCCAGTAAAAATGCAATTTAAGCCTCTGGTAGGTAGCTTGAGAGCCAGAGTGCCCCCGTAAAGGTGAATCATAGAGGGTTCTCAATAATTGCAGCCTTAAGTCTCCTGTTGTACCCACATATACCTTTCCTTTGAATCTTAGCACCCCTTTTCCATAGGTCCACTCACTGTGAGCCTTATCCTGTGTCACACTAGCTGCAATGATTTTCTCTTGGGCCATCTCATCTTCCATATAACTCTTCTCCACCTCCTGTATCCATAGAGGACTTACCTGAGTGGCTGAAATTTGAAAATTTTCAGCTTCTTCTTCAAATTGCCTAGATAAGGCATCAACAACTTTGTTGTTTTTCCCTTTCCTATATTGGATCACATAGTCTAAACCCAGCAGCTTTGACAAACCCCTCTTCTGAATAGTGGTAGTAAGCTTTTGTTCCAATAAGTGCTTCAAGGGCTCGTGATCTGTTTTAATCACAAATGTTCCCCCTTCCAGATAATGCCTCCATTTGGAGATAGCCATTAATATGGCTAGATATTCCTTTTCATAGATTGACAAATCTATGTGTCTAGGTCCCAGAGCTCTACTCAAGTAGGCTAAAGGTCTGCCCTCTTGAGTTAGAACTGCTTCAATCCCTTTCTGACTTGTATCAGTTTCTAGGCAGAAAGGTTTGCAAAAATTTGGCAAGGCCAACACTGGTGCTTGGCACATTGCATTCTTCAAGGCATTAAAGGTTGTTGTAGCTTCTTGAGTCCAATAAAAATTGTTTTTCTTCAGCAGATCTGTGAGTGGCTTGCTGATCACTCCAAACCCTTTGATGAATTTTCTGTAATAACCCGTTAGCCCTAGGAACCCTCTTAAGGACTTCAAGGTTTTTGGTAGTGGCCCATTTCTCATAGCTTCCACCTTGGATGGATCTATGGACACTCCCTCTTTTGAAATCAAATAGCCCAAGTACTTAACCCTATTCTGTCCAAAAAAGCATTTATTCCTTTTGGCAAATAATTGGTTTCTGTCCAGAACCTCTAAAACCTTCTCCAAATGTTGTACATGAGTGTTTAAATCAGGGCTGTAGACTAAGATGTCATCAAAAAAGACTAGGACAAATTTCCTTAGATAGGGTTTGAACAATTCATTCATGAGAGATTGAAAAGTGGCAGGTGCATTAGTGAGACCAAAGGGCATTACCTTGAATTCAAAATGTCCTTGGTGGGTCCTAAATGCAGTTTTAGGAATATCTGACTCCTTTACTCTGATTTGCCAATAACCGGACCTTAGATCAATTTTTGAGTAAAATGCAGCCCCATCTAGTTCATCCAATAAGTCTTCCACAACTGGAATTGGAAACTTATTTTTTACTGTTAGTGAGTTCAACTGTCTATAATCAACACATAGGTGCCAAGAACCATCCTTCTTTTTGACTAGCAAACATGGTGATGCAAATGGACTGCTGCTGGTTTGAATAATGGAAGCTGCTAGCATTTCCTTGATTTGCTTTTCTACCACTTCCTTCTGAAAGTGAGGAAACCTGTATGGCCTCAAGTTGACTGGTGTAGCATCTGCTTGTAACACTATGGCATGGTCATGAGATCTAGGGGGAGGCATTCCTTTGGGTTGATCAAAGACCTTCTCATATATTTTAAGGAGAGCATGCAGCACTTCAGGGACTTCACATTCTACAGCTTCTGCACTGAGTAAATAAATTTCCCCCATCATGTCCGGATCTTTCTCTGAGAGTTTCTGTAGCCTTTTCTCAGAAATCAGCTTAATATTTGTGGTTTTCTTCCCCCCTTGCAAAACTATTCTCCTTCCTTCCTTCTCAAAACTTAGGGTCATTTCATTAAAATCCATCAAAATGGGACTGGATTTTTTCATCCAATCGACCCCCAAAACCATGTCACTTCCTCCCATATGCAAGACTCTGAAATCATGTTCAAACTGGTGTCCTTGCATTTTCCAGCTTAGAAAGTTGCTCTTGGATGTACTATAAAGCTTTTCTCCATTTGCAACAGTAATGGCTAATGGAGGAGTCTGTACTATTTCTTCTCCTTCTGCTGTCCATTTTTGTGTGATGAAGCTGTGAGTGCTTCCACTGTCGATTAAAATACTCAAAGGCTTCCCTTTAATTACTCCCTGAATCCTTAAGGTTGTGTATCCAGAGCTGCCATTGAGGGCATTGATGGAGATTTCTAGAGCCCCACCATCATGATTTTCTTCACTACTTTCCTCCTTTATCTCTTCTTCTGTTATCTCTGCTTCTTCTTCCATCATAAGGTTCAGTTGTTTGATTTTGCATTGATGGCCAGGTATAAACTTCTCTCCACACTTAAAACACAAATTATGAGTCCTTCTATACCCTATCAGGTTCTGTCTATTAGTGGGGGCAGTAGTGTTTCCCTTCTGAACAGGGGTTGTTTGAATTTTCTTCTGTACAGCATTGGTATGAGTATAAATGGTATTTTTAATGTTGTACTTTTGCCTTTTGTTCTCAAATTCCAAGGCTAGCTCATATAATTTAGCTTGCCTGCTAGCATCTCCGAGTGTGGTGGGTTGTAAAACCTTGACTCTATGCTTGAGCTCATCTTTAAGTCCACTGATGAACATAGGAACAAAGTAGTCTTCTCCCAGTGTAGAGTTATGCTGTAACATAAAAGGCTTTAACTCTTCGAATCTTTCTAAATATTCTTCTACAGTTCCCTTTTGCACCAACTTACTGAATTCTTTAATCACATCACTGTGGGTTCTGTCCCCAAACCGATGACACAAATCTGATGCAAATTCCTGCCAAGTGAGCTGACATTTTTGGGTGATGTACCCATCAAACCAGGATTCAGCTTTTCCATCTAAGTACATGGTGGCTAACTCAACTTTCTGGGCTTCTGATATCCCAAATATTTTAAAATACTTTTCACATTTTCTAATCCACCCCCTTGGATTCCCTCCATCAAAGCATGGAATTTCTATTCTTGGTCTAGCAAAGGTAAAATTTGGCTCATTTATATTCATTACTGCCTCTTCATTATCAGGGCTATCATCTTCCCCTCTACTGATTTTTACATCTAACACCTTACCAGGTATTTTTGCTTCAGTTGCTCCTTCTGGTTTGCTGGCCAAGATCCCTGGTTGTCCTGTTTTAAAGGAGTATCTCTCTTTTTCGTCCAAAATGGTTACCTCCACTTGCTGTTTGCCTGGGTTTGAAGAAGAGCCTTGGTTACCATTTCCTTTTGGGCTTTCGTCTCCTTTCTTTGACCTCAATATCCTCAGTATCTCTTCCACATAGCTTTCAGTCACCTCAAATCTGGACTCCAGGAGCTTTAGTCTGTCTTCCAGTCCTTTTGGTGTTTTTTCTTCTTCTTCAGGAATCGCCTCTGTGGTCTTCATGGTTGCTTTAGTCACGTCTGTCATCACCTGATTTCTCCTTGGTTTTCCCAGTTTGGATCAAGAATAACCGAGCTCTGACTACCAATTGTTATGAATGTAGGTAAAAAAGAGTTGTAGAAACAGAAGAAATTTGAAGGAATTAGAAAAGATGCTTCTCATTCAATCGATAAAAATTGAGTTTTTACATTCTTTCCTATATAGCTGGAATTTTGCAGTAACTAATTACATATTCTTGTGACACCTGTGCAGGTTGTTAAGACAGGACATCCTTGTCAGCTTCCTTGGTTTCTCTGCAGTGTTGGATATGCAGACTTGGGTCATCCTTCTCCAGGCCTATGTTTCTTCTCACTTCAGTCGGGTCATCATTAATAAAAATTGGAACGGTGGCGTTTTGTGAGCCTCCCTCTACGACAGCGTTTGACATCTCAAGTGATATTACGCCGTTTGAAGCTTCCTTATGTGGACTATTGACAGATTCAGCCCTTGCCCCAATTTTGTTCGATTTCCCCAATTTCTGAACCTTCAACCCTAAATTCTTCAATTGTTTTCCCCAATTTCCCCCTTCTCTTCCCAATGCCATGACACAATGAAGCCTTGTTTTTCAATATTTATCTGGATCTCATTTTCTTCATATTTAGAGCTTCAAGTGCCGACAAAGATGGGATTTTTTTAACCAAGAAATCGGAACTACCCTCTGAATTTGCTAAAGAACCAACAAAGATTCAAACTACAGTACTGCAAAGTTCTATAATGTAAGCTATCATGGTTTAAAGCTTTATATATATACGCACGTGCGGGCGTTAATATCATTGCTCAAGGTTGAAAGATTTTATTTCCGCATTTGCATTTCCACGGTAGTAGATAATTATAGGTACGTTCCTGCAGATTAATTGCTTCCTCTTTATTCTCCATGTCAATTGTCAATTTCAGCTAGGCCTAGGAACGCAATTTGATATGTCAGAAGTAAAACCATGAGTTATAATCCAGAGAACAGGAAATCAAGTCCTTTACCTTTCGTTATATATGTGATTTTCATTTCCATTTTGAGTGACCTGGGAGTCTGCAGATTTTATTGGATAAGAGGATGCTTTACTTTTGGGACTTTTTGACCTTCCCGGCTGCTGCTTCTGGTTTTGTGTTAGGTGGATTGCTGTTCACACACTGAAGAATCTCTACATATGTTGAAGAAGAGGAGGAATGGATGCCATAGGAATCACATGTTGGGTGTTGGTCCTGTTCCAAACAACAAAGAATTTGTGCAGAATGTTGGGTGAAAGAAAGATGTAAATTACAAGAGTGCTGAGAGCAGCCATCTGACAGATTTCAAACACCTTGAAAAACACACCAAATACACGTGTTCCGTAGAAGAGTCCAATGAGTGCAGGCAACTGATCCAATAAAAATCTTTTCTTTTTAATAATTTTATGTATGTTTGAAGTTTACTATTAAAGTACAAAATTAAGATTTAAGATTAATT
The DNA here is from genome assembly GCA_035048815.1 of Abelmoschus esculentus. Taxonomy (NCBI): domain Eukaryota; kingdom Viridiplantae; phylum Streptophyta; class Magnoliopsida; order Malvales; family Malvaceae; genus Abelmoschus; species Abelmoschus esculentus. The sequence continues at coordinate 28,959,440 of JAUCBN010000002.1, forward strand.
TTTAGAAAATTAAGAGGAGAATGTATTTTTAAAATTTATTTATTTTTATTATAGATAGAAAATGATACCCAAAAAAGATTGAATTTTTTCGCAGAAAAGATCAGTGCTTTGAGAACTGATAGGTGAACTGGACATTGAATTTGATATTTCATATTCTTGTTGGATTTTTCTTACCTAGTTTTTCCTCCCCACCATCGCCACAACAGCAGCCACTCTCATTCCCATTTCAGATCCCGAGGCCACTCAATGATTATATTACATCCACTTCCTTTTCTTTAGCTAGTTATATTTCACATTTTTACTACCATATAGTCCTAGATTCTTCTCTTTCAAACTGTTTCACTCCATTGTTGCTCGTTTCTTTCCCTTTTAACTTCCACAGAAATCGTAAAATATCTAAAATGGAACGATTTTTGTGGTTTATATCATGTCTAAATGTGTGGGTGTTTACTTATATATCTGCTGTAGTCTGTATGCATATGGTTGAATGAAAGTGTTACTTCCATTGTTGTTGAGAATAGAGCAGTGTGAATGGGGGTGACCACACTTCCACTTCAATACTTGTTTACAGTGATGCGTCTCACCATTTCATGAATCTAATGATATCGTTCACGATGAAAAGAAATGTTAATAATCATTCAAAAAAAGCAGACTACATTTTTCAGACAAACGGTTGAATACAACAAAAGAATCAGAGTCTGGAAAATGGAAATACAGATATATAATATAGATTTATGGACTTTAGTGTTTTTCCTTGGAAATTCTGTGCATGTTGAGATGAGATGAAATGGGAGGTGGAGCTAAATAGTGGTCCAAATACCACTTTTCACAGAGGGTATGGCCAATGAGTTGTATAGCTCTATGCTTAGACAGAGATATTGAATCCAAAATAAAAAGCAATCAAAGCTTATAATTAAGATAAAATGGTGTCTCACTTCAATTATCATACAATAAGAAGAAAACTACTTTGGAACAACACTAAAGATATAAATCCATTTCCTTAAGAATAAGAAGAAAAACCAAATTGGAACAACAATATTCTTCAGCGAGGCTCCTTGAATCTTAAACACAGTAATCACTTATCGAGCAGAGCAGTCCTTGACATGAAATGCTTCTCATACTAGGCCTGTTCAAAAATGATTAATTAATCAGAGTCCACCATAGCTGATATCAAATATTACTTGGTATTTTCCTTAAACAAAACAAAAATTTCATGGTTATGCTAAGCTTACTACTTGCATCATCCAGCTAGTTTTGATTGTTGGTTTCCAACATCAGTCCAAAATGGATACGAGGGAAGTGCGCCCACTGGAACAAAAAGAGGTGGGTGAATAACCAGAATTGTTTTATATGAAACCTTAACAAATGGATGTTTATGGTGTGATTGATGGGATTTTTGCAGCCTTAAAGTGAACTTACATTCTTAGCCGCAGTGCTGAATGCTTCTCTATGACTTATATCAGGATTATTGGCCTTGATCCTTTGGATCTCCTCTCTACATTAATAGATAATTAGACATGTAATAAATCGTGCAACAATCATATATAAAATAAAGATTAGTGATATATTCAATGTTAGTGAATTCCATAAGGTTTTCGCACTTTATGAACTGATTGTATGCCGATGGTACTCGTCGTCTCTTTCCAGGAGCTGAAAATTTAAAAATAGCAATATAATTTAGATACAAACTTAATGATTCTGAAATGATGTAAAAGAAAACATGTATTATATCAATATATGTGATTATCTTACGCTGATCGATGATCTTGTCCTTAGAAACGATATTATTAGTTGGAGATCGAATTGGATGCTTGTTGCATTTGGATGAGGAACCCAAATCGACCATCCTATAATCTGGCCTTGCATGATCGGGTGTCTGTAAAGAAAAAATAGTTAGTTTTTTGTATTATCAGATGAAGATTCAACATCAAAACACTAGTTTTTATTACTAAGTTCTCTCCGACTGTAATTTTCCATCGATCAGGAAAGTTTATTCATCTTCTCGATGATGGGTCCTAATTTTAATGAAAAAAATAATATGTTAAAATTATTTTATTTATGTTCATGGAAAAGAATATATAGCCCTCCTCTTTGTCGATCCAAAAGAAAAGAAAATCTTCAAACCTAAGAACCCTAACTTACATGTCAATCAAATCAAAGTACCCTAAAGCAGACCGGCTCAAGAAAGTGTTAAAACCATTTATAAAAAGAAGGCTTATGCGTGGGTGGGGTGATGAGTCGACAAAAAAATATACACAGGGTATGTTCACAGTCGCCCCTACTCAAAGCTGCAAAATACAGCCTATAAACAAAAGAAACGAAATAGGGTTTCATCTTGTCGGATGCTGGCTAGGGTTTCAGTACTCTGAAACTGTTTTTATAGGGAAGGTGTTTGAAAAAACTTTTAGTACTATGTCTCTTTCGAATTATTACTACCCCGAGGAGCCCTAGATTTCAGAGGCTTTGAAGATCTTGAATTAAACATATTATATATATCACCTGAACCTCTTGCCATGAAAGCGACTGAAATGCAGCTGCCATGTTTACAGACCATAGATTGGTGCAGTGTCCGCATCGGACGGTCACAATATCGAACAGGCTGCTGCATGGAACGCTCACCTGCGCATCAACCCCATAATCAGAAACTGTAAATGACAAGAAAGTAGTAGGAAACACCGAAACAGTGTTTAGAGGGGTGTTTTCTGGGAAATGATCAAAGGTACTGAAAAATGAAAATCTTCATATTTTATTTTCCCCATTAGCTAAAGAAACTGATTTAGCAAAGGAAGCAGGTTGGAGAAATATTTTAAGCAAGGGAAAGGTATGCAAAACCAGTAAACCCTTCCTTCTCCTCTCCTCTCCACTTCTCTTTGCATTTCATGACTTTTTTTTTTTTTTACTGCAAAAGAAGTCTGACGATGGAGACTTGACTGATAAGTGAGAAGAAAAAAAAAAGAACGTGAGATCACTGATCACATATGCAAAAACCAGCTTTAGTTCAGAATCTAACAATCTTTCTTTGTATGATATATATACAGGGAGAAAGAAAATACACAAAAACAAAATATACATAAAATAAAAAGGGAAACTCCTCCATTAAAAAGAAGAGATACCGCAAGAAGTATGTTGCAAAAGTTGCAAGGGATGTAGCAGAGTTTCTCAGGTGCAACATCGTTGCAGTTCGAGTTCGGCATGTCTCTTACAGCAACCACTCCTCAACCCCAAGAAAGAAAGCTGAAAGCAACAAATAAAATCAAGCAAAAGAAAAGGTAAAGTAAAGAGAACCAATTGTGCTTTCCTGCAACAAGTAGCAAGAAACCACAAGAAGAAAGCAACCCTTTGAGACCAAAAAAATATCTTTAATTCCTTTAGAACTGGTGTATGTATCACAACAGTAAACGAAATGTGCTTTATTGGGTAGAAAATTTTTATTCGGAGAGAATCGGGAAGCCAAAAAGAAAGAGAGGGGAAGAGATAGGCTCCAAAGTGGTAATCTAAAAGACAGAGAAGCCAAGCCAATATAAAAAGGCTAATTTAGGCAGCAAACGCTGGGACCTAGTGGAGAGAAAAGAGGTTCAATTACCTGCTATTGGTCAGGTAAAGAGAAAAGAGGCTTAGGGTGGTTTCTTAAGGGAATCCGGTTTAGTGAGAGATAAAATGGCGGTCCAATTACCTGCTGCTATTGGTCAGGTAAACAGAAAAGAGGTTAGGGTTTGAAGAAAACATGAAAAAGTTTTGAAGTATTACCAACCTTGGTTCCATCCGACCAAAAACCATCTGTGTCCTTTCTATATCCAAACACGTCACAAATATATATTCTACTAGAATATTTTTAGGTTACAAACGTGTCACATTGGACAAGTTTAGAAAAGGGTAAAAAGATTTTGTTATATACATAAATTATATGCGTAATTAGTAGGTGTGAATGGCAACCCTGCTGGAGAAGAAGGAAATGGAGAGTGGCAAAGAAGATGTTTGCTTTGAACTCCCTGCTCCTACTGGTTGGAACTTTTAAGTTTGGTTGACTGTAATGTGCGTGTGCCCAAACTTGACATTTGAGATTGATTTGTACGTAGCTTACATTTGCTACATGCATTTCTATGACTGGAGATTTTCATATAAGATTTTCTGGTCATATTGGATACATGTCACTATATATTTTCCATCTTCAAGCTACTGCACTTCGGATCTTATTTTTGTTTGCAGTTCCAGCCTAAGAAAGAGAGGACTCCTAAGGAAAATCAGACTGTATTCACGGCTTCAAAGAAACGAGGCAGAAAATCATCAGCTTCATAAAACGAGAGATGATAAAAAAAAATATAATCTGATTCATTGCTCGAATAATTTAAATAAAAAATTATAGAAGTTTACAATGAGACTAACTTCTCAATTAAATTTACTCTTTTTCACTATAAGTAAAAAAGAAATTGATATTAATCTTAGAAAAATTGAGTTCGAACAAATCTATTTATAAAATATTTATTATTAAAAAATTTAAAATAATACCTTATAATCACACACACCTCTTCCCTCTTCTTATTCAAATATTGTTTTTTTTATTTATTTTTTAATGTGAATTGGTTAGATTGACTTGGTTGGATTCACCTGGTTTTGCCGTGTGTGCATGACATTCAACACAAACCCATGGCTATTAATTAATTGAGCCAAAGCTTCTTCAACAACTTCCATGAAACTTGTAACTCAGCTCACCCTCCACTCCTCTATATATACTCTACTCTGAGGGAGGAAGGATATACAAAAATATATAAGAAAAAGAAAAACAAAGATCTAGGGGCGACTGTAAGAAGAGAACACAATAAAATATCCAGAGAGATTAGAAAAATGGCAATGAAAATCATCAGCGCTGCAGCACTTGTTTCTGTTGTTTTGGCTTCAACTGTGTTGCAGAGCACATATGCTGCGAGTTTCACCGTTGGAGACAACACTGGTTGGACTGTCCCTCCCGGTGGTGGTAATAGTGAATTTTATGATGACTGGGCTGACAACAAGACCTTCGTGGTCGGGGATATCCTTGGTGAGTTTCGTATCTCAAAATCCAACTCGGTTCCATTTCTCATTCATTTTTTGTGACAAGGAATTTCTCAATTCTTTTGCAGATTTCAATTTTGCTACCGGCGCACATAATGTTGCCGAGGTGAGTGAAGCTGATTATGACACCTGCAACGGTACCAATCCCATTGCTACTCATGGTACTGGTCCGGCAAGTGTTACACTTAACAGGACCGGTGAGTACCATTTCATTTGCACTGTCCCCGGTCACTGTATCGGCGGCCAAAAGCTCAGCATCGAAGTCGAAAAAGGCCCGAGGACTGGTACATCTGGTTCAAACCGTAATGGTTCTAGCTCAGCTTCATCCCTTGTTGCCGCCGTCTCTCTTTCCATCATATCCGTTGCCTTAGTTTTTCTTTGCTAATTTATGTCATGTTTTCTTTCTTTCTTTTTTTCCATATCTTTTTGCATGTCATGACTTCAGAGTTCAGAGTCCAGAGTCCAGAGTTTGTAGCGTACACAGAGAGAGACAGTCGGATTCATTTCGATTGTTACAGTGACATTTTTGTTTGAATAAATGGTTTGATTCATTTTATTTGTGCATGTCCATTTCTTATTAGTATGATCGGTTGCCCTACCGCCCAGCTTTTTCTGAAATCTCCATCAGCAGCAGATGGCAGATGTCACAACCTCACCCCATCTTAATTGCTTTTCCAAGTTCATCTTAACTCAAGCGAACTGCCCAGTAACGTTTTTTAAGGTGAGATTTGAAGGATTAATCTAACAAATGTCATCTTAAAATCGAACCGATCGGATTCCAAGTTTCGTGCTTTGACTTTACTATGGCGGACTTAGCATTTTGCGTATCAGTGTTAATCCACCATGTGTGACGTTGACATAATATGAAAATTTTAATAAAGTCTCTTTATACAGCACTTAATGGTTCTCTGTGGTTGCAAACATGTGGAAATTTTACAAATATTAAAAGGTTCAAAATGCAGCCATTAGAAGAAGAGGTTTCCCGAACCAACTTCATTACTATGTTATGAAGACCAATAAAGATGTTAACATATGTAATTAATACTACAGATGGGCAAAGTAGTGGACCGATTTCATTGCTTTTATTTTAAAACTTTGATGGTAATAAATTCATTGACGGATTAAGCTGAAACTGCACAAATACTGAAATCTTTTTTTTTCTGTTCTTTTAATTGCTAAAAAACTTTATATAAATCGTAAATCCTTCTCTCAATATTTCAACGCCATGTGTGTTGTTCAGGGTTGAGATATAATTATAAAATTTTAAGGTTAAAAAGATTAAATAAAATCATAAATTTATGGAGGGGAAAATGTAATATTCCATTTACAAGGGGCGCTTCATAAGTTTACCCTTCAGCTCCTGCTTCATAATTATCTTACGAGGGAGGCAATTGTTTCCGATAAAAGAGAAACAACAAAACAAGCCACCTTGACTACATGTATCCACCACTGCTAGACGCTAATTTATGTTGCTATTTAGATGGGAACATACGGATGATTTCATCGATCATCATGTGTTGTTTTGGAAAAAAAGAAAAGTAGTTGATTACATTAGATGGATGCTTGCTGGGATTAAACGTTCATAATACTTTATCCTCTAGCTCAGGATTGAAGAAAATATCATTGCCAAGAGGCAACGAAGGTGGAGTTCCAGGTGGGATGCAAGCAACTCCATTTTCACCGGCACAAGAACATAAAGCCTCTGCATCTCTAAGGATGCCATCAATGTCAATCTGACCACTCAGCTCATTGATGAATTTTAAGAGGGTGTCGAATTCCATGTGTTCTTCCATTATCTTCACTCGGTAACGCTTCAATAGAGCAACACATACATACAGATGAAGGTGCTCAGACAAATGATGCGTCCATAAGACTTCCCACAATAACATCGTCTTCTCAAATTCAAGTTCCCTGATACATATGTTTGAGATCAACCGAACAATTAAAACATGTAAACACATACAAGCAAAACAGGACGCATTACATGCTTAAAAGAAGCTGCATCCTAAATGAAAGGAAATATAGAGCCTTACCTTTTGAATTGTAACAGAATCCAGCGGAAACAGATGAAATAATTCAAGCAGTCCTGCTGCTTGAAATAGTTATGCAATGGCCCATCTAACAACTCCACCAGCTACAAAACAAAGAAAAAGGTAGAATAGATTCTGGTTTATGTAACAAGATTGATCCTTATTTAAAGGACATCTGAAATAATACAGTCCTAATTCAGAATCTTTATCAAAACTCTAAAATGATCTGGGTCTCTATTTTAACAAGTCCGGAGATTTCAGTCTAAGCAATTGGTAAGAGAGATAAAGAACAAGACCTTAGATAATGCAAAAAGCTGAGAGTGCATGCCATTTTGGTCACGATTAAAATTGGGCCCAAGGCGTTCCATCAATGTCGCAAAACACCAAAACGATTCTGATTCATCCTCCATTACAAACAAAATTGGGGATAACAGATCATTCATTCCCTGTGAAAATAATAGAAAAGGGGATAAATATAATTTGGAGAATTGCATTCAGGCATTGAAAATGAAAACAAGCTATCAGCCTAGATTTTCATATGGCCAAATCCCTGAACCAATAATCCAACGGGTAGAAATTGCACATTTATAGACATCTCCATGTATATAGCTATCTATTGTGTTAATATTAACTAAAGAAATCAGATGCATTAAAAAAAATGCAATTTAAAACAATTTATTAATGGCAACTGACAAGGAAAAGTAAAGCATATCAGAAGTAATTACCTGACAGTAACCAAGATCAAAGTTATAGAAAGAGTAGGTCAACAAAATATCATGTAAAAGATTCAAATTTGGATTGCCGTCTTCACTATAGAAAGAGATCGACCTGTCCGTCCTTACCTTAAAAAGACACACAGTGGATGGCATTGATCTTAGAAAGATAGAATTGCACTAATACACTTTTCAAGAATAAAATAACAATATGAAACTCCAATGTCAAACATGTGAATCATACATACCACATCTTTCTCTACAAGTCCTTTCCTCTGTCTAAATTTTGTAAATCTTTTTTCCTGTTCAGGAGAGATACTCTGCCAAAATATTCAGAAAAAAATAACTATAAAAAAGAATAGCGATATTAAGAATAAATATCAAGCACCAAAAAAGCATATATAAAACAATTTGATGAACTTTACATTAATGTATGAAAGGAAATATTGCTACAAGAAAAACTAAAAGAAAAAGGTTAATACAAACCTGCCACTGTTTTTTTATGATCTCATATTCTGTCCTTTTGATAGACCTTTGAGATTCCCTCTCAGCATACGTTGATTCATAGGCTTCATATCCCAACAATATTTTCCATACCTGAATCACAAGTAGGATCTCTAAAGATTAAGATGCATTTTAAATCAAAATAATCAATCCACTTAGAATTCCCTGGTATATATAACACCAACCTTTTTTCGTACTTTGTGTTCCACTCCTCCATAAAATATTCTTTTTCTTAAAGCATCGGAATCCACCACTCGTCCTTCTGAATCCAAGAATGTGTCCCACTGAAAATCAATTAAATTTAAAAATAACAATATAATAGCTATCACATAACAAATTAGTTGTCATTGGAAAGAAAGCATGTGAAGTGTATGGTAACTTCAAAGATCATGTAAAAAGGAACCTTAAGACAAAAAATAAGGAAATTTTATAACTAATACATTCCATCTCATATGCTAACAAATCGGTGATGGAGGTATAACCCAAAGAAGAGAATCTGGTTCCTTACCTCTTCCAATCCCAATGGAGGTTGTCTGGGTTTTCCCCATGCTAGTGAGAGATTGTTTAACTGTTGGAAAAAAAAAAGACAACATATTAAAATTGGGTCTACTCCTGCTATCATTCTTAAATACACCATAGTAGAGCATGCTAGCAAAAAATAAAAGTATATTTTTCACAACACAAAACACCAATAAAATAAATTTCATCTCAGTAACATCCATACCAACTGCTGCCAGTAGGATTGCACATGATTAGACAATGGGGAAATGAAAGTTATTTCATTTATCAGTACTCTAATTTGATAAAGTACCATCACTTAATTAATTAACAGTGCAAGTCAAATGTAAAAACACAACCTTTTTAGATGTGTAACAAACAATTAAACTTCAAGTGGAAACAATATACAGTAAATAATTGACAAAGAGATCAAAAAATTACCTCAAAAGGATCTGAAGGAACAGGAATAGGAACTTCCACTGCATCATTATGTAGTTTTTGACTAGAATCAAGGATAGACTGGTTAAAGTTTATCCTCTCAAAAAGACTAGGAGTATTGTTTTGAGTCTCCCAGAATAACTGTGAAGTTGTTTCTCGAGCAAACTTTGTTACAAGAGAAAATTTCTCCAAAACTTGGATTGATATATCTCGAGCAGGATCATGAACCTTTTGCCTCTCCCTTCTATCATATCGATGAGTATTAGGACTTCCATCAAGGATAGCGACATCATTCCTATCTCCATTTTCACATGAAGCAGATTCCCTACCCAAATCAGGCATTGATGGAATACATGCAATGGAAACTGCACTGGGAAGCTCCAAAGAAGACAAAGTTTGCTGTTACGGGCAATTAGAAGCTTCAGAATGAAGTCACAATTCTAATCACTTATAAGCAACAAACGAATGCAAACAAATTAAAATGGTATATCCGGTTAAAAACCTTTGTTCCAATTAAAAAAGATCAAAAATTTTATAGTTCAAATTTTTAAGGGAAAAAACACAACGCAGATAAAATCATTTCCGTTGGGACATGTGTTTAAAATTGTTAACCTCTACCAAGAAAGATATTTAACAATTAAAATAGTCCTTAGTTCATGTTCCTATGTTGGACCAAAGCTATGGGAAACATTGATGCTTAAATATTAATGAAATACAAAGCAGTTAGCTCAAGAAATTTGCAATACAAATAAACCCAAATAGATAAATTAGCATTGCAGAAACCTGCAGAGGATTTTGAAAGTTGTTCACAAGAAATATATTTGCATCTTCTGCCGACCTGAAAATTATACGAAAAGTAAGGACTTTAAAGAAGTTTAACAATATATCATTTGTAATAAATTGTTCACTACATACAAATACAACACCAAAAAATTCAAAAGTATAAACATAATTACAGAATGAAAATATATGTATTTATATTACTAAAGTTCTTTCCACTAAAAAGCTTTTCCTTTTGTTCAGAAACATGCAGGAAAAAAAATCATTTTTTGGCAAAGGGATTTGGAGTACAAATACAATTAAAAGTTGTAATATTAATTAACAACTACACCTTTTTATCCAAACAATGGAACATTGAATGAAATTAAAAAATTCTGCATTGCAGAAATTCTTCATAATGAAAAAACAAGAATTATTCTATATAAAAAAATACTATAAAACCATAGCTATTGTCCAAAATAAAGGAAATCCAATAGTAGGGATTCCAACAATCAACCAAATCTACTAAGGTTTCAGAATATGTCAATACTCAATACTGACAAGAGATTGTATTAAACTTGAAAATCAGAAGACTTGTATGGTTGTACCAATTCTGTGAGAAGAACAAAAATCATATTATCAGGATTCAGGCAAGGTACTGTAAGCAAGGATTGTCAAAACTCATGAGTGTGTACTCAAAAATTATCAACCACGCAATACATTGAACCTGAAGTTAAACAAACACAAACAAACCTCATAAGAAAAACATGTTTTACTGTAGCAAGGAACTCTCGAACTCCTCCATTATAGAAGTAAAGTGGAGGAAAGGCAAGTCCTGTGAAACAATTTGTTATTCGTAATGTAACAGAAAGCATAGGCAAGAACTAGAAACAAACAAAATGTAAAGGAAAAACTTATAAAAAATTAAAATAAATTCATGGTGTTAACCATTACATCATCTCTTGGCAATCATCAAAGGAATTGCAAAGACTTGCAAGTAGAATTAACTAGTAGTGATTTCGACACATTTAACGTAAGTCAATTATTAAGCAGTTTTTCTGGACATTTAATGACAATGGATAGGCAGGAAGTAGCAAAAATGATGGTGCAGTCATATTCAAAAGTTTCTATGCGTATTGTCTTTTCAATGGCTAGGTAAAAGAAACCATGCAATCAGCATGCCAAAAATAAAACCATTACTATGCAAATCAAAATTTCAAATGTCTAAACCAAATCAGCAATCTTTAACCCTACTATATTTTCAAATGTCTATACCAACCAACAATCTTTAACCCCCTATAAATTTTCAAATGTCTAGGGAAAATATTAACTGTCAATACAGGTCAGAAATGTAAAGCATAATTTTTTTTTTCACACCATCCCCTACAGTTTGTGGCTCCCTACCAGATGACAAAACAACAATTATGTATTGCCATCCAAGAGTTGGAGTGTGTCTCCGGATTGACCTCACATCAGCAAATGGCACCGCCCTAATGGTATAAAGATTCATATCTGCATGATAAAACCATGCAACATTATAATCTATACAAAATTGACAAGTGCATAATGCATTCAAATAGATGGTCTAAAGCAAAAAAAAACCTTTCTCAGACAACCTTGCATTTGTACTTTGCCCTTTGTATGGAATCCATGTCTACAATCAAATACAACAGATGAAACATAAATAAAATATGCAGAAATCATATTTTCTCTAAAACTTTTTGATAACCTATTTGTTTCATTTCACAAAGATGGGCATACATCAGATATCTATTGATCACATCCGATGATACGAATAAGCAAAACATGAGTCAATACAAGTGCTTGAGAAATAATCAATTAATTACCAAGAAAAGTGAAGAGCTTTGCTTAATTAACTTTAATCTTCCACTAATCCGTTCAGAGGCAAACTGAGTAGGATGAATTGTAACGTTATCTTTTGAATAAACAATTTCGGCTCCCTCCGATTCATTTGACGATCTTCGTTTCTCACTGTCGCACCGCATTATACTCGTCGATTCCTGCAACAACAAAAAAAAAAAAACATTTCAGTTCAAGAAATGTGATACTAATTATGAGATGGAATCGCGCAATAAAGAACAACGATTAAAAGTAATTCATTTACAAAAAAGAATAAAGTTTAACGTTTCTTTTTCTTGTTTTCTGCTTACTTGTTGCTGAGCCGCGGCATAATCAGCGTCATCTGATAAATCGTGAATCTCTGCTTCATGCATCGTTTAAGGATTTCTTTTTTCTTTTCCCTTTGGTAGAGATTTTTGAGAGAGAGATAAATCTTGTTTTCTTGTTGTTTTATTCTGATTACCATTCCATTTACCTTGAAATTGGAAAAGTAATGAGAAGGGAAAAGGTAGGAGAGGAAACGAGGAGGAGTAGCAATCGGAATCATGGTGGGACCTGCGCCAACCGAGACTTGTGGATAGTTTCCGGGAAAAGTAATTAGAGGAGATCCTCCCGTTTTTATATGAGATCCCTAATTCCTTTCTACGTACTATCTTATATAAATAAATATAAAAATATCTCGTGCCAGAAATATTTTATAACCACAAAAAAATAATATAGAATTTATAATTTGACTTAAATTTATGACTTTAGAATTTAAAGTTTAAGATTAAGATTTAGGGTTTAAAAAATAAATTTTATTGTGATATTTAGATTTTTATTTATAACTCTTAAATTTTAATTCTATATTTTAAATTTAAATTACAATCTCTAAATTCTAAGTACATAAAACTTAAACCCCTAAAATATAAATCTTCAATTAAATTTTTAACACTTATAAAAATATATATTTTTTACCACTAATATATGGTATAATTACTCTGTCTCCATACAACGCAGATGCCCGAACCAACAAAAAGCACAAATCTAAAGAATTCGGAAAATCAGATAGGCAAACCTTTTCATTGAAACTTAGCTTCACTGCAAAAGAGATTATTGTTGATATTAGTTGATAAAACAATGGATATAGAAAGATCAGATTTTTTATATCGAGATGTTTTATAAAAAAATTCTAAACGTTTTATTTTAAAAAATTATCTTCGTTAACTCATTTTGATATGATATCCTCTAATCAGCTTACGAGAGTTTTTTAACGATATTTCTATGCTTTTTATCGGGCCTTAATATGAAAATCTCAGATAACCTGATATACTTATGTCACATACAGCATACTTGCTTTCAGATGAAGGTAATTGGGCAAGCTTTGGTATACTGCTAGAATTTACTGTTTCTGTTGAAATCAGAATATCACTGCCATTGCTCTTACACTTGGGACATTTCAGGTTCCCTTGAAGTCCCCATGAAAGGCGAGTTGTGTCCATTTGTGCTTGAATCTTTTACAAAAGCAAAAGTCGTCTACTATCCATTGATTGAGGAACACATTTTCTGGGAGACAGAGATTCTAAGAGGTAACCTCTGCTCTCTGTCATGTGTGGTGTGGACACTGGTCAGAGAGTTCTCAACTTGATTATTAATAATAGAGAATAGATAGGTAGTAAACTCGAGATCCTGAAGAAGGAGGTGTCTTCTTGTCTCCATAAAATGACAACCGAGTTTGGCCTAGTTGCCTTGCATGATTGAAACACCCACGTTTCTGCATACAACTTGAACAAGTCTCTGCATGAGCAAGAAACATGGATGTCTCTTTGTCACACCCCTTTAATCAACACTTTCAATAATCAACAACCCCAACCTTGGAAATCTATGTTCCCACTTCATCTTCCTTCACTTGAAATTATAATTCTTGTCGTAATAAAAATAAAAGGCATGCACTGGGTACAAATCATGATAAAAATAATAATGTACAGAAAAAAGGGCTAAATTTTGTGCTATACAAATGAGATTAAATAAATAAAAGGTCATAGGATCTGGTGAGGAGGGAATGAAGGCGTGGGGGACTATGTAATTGGAAGTGGCACGCGAACTTATCGCCCAAACTCATGAGTTTGAGGGAATAAGAGGCTTTATTTTTAAATAAATGCATAAAGTTGCTTTTTCTTAACAGTTCCCAAAATCTTCAAGGCGAAGAATTAGATGAAAGATGGACCCGACTGACCCTCTTGGGAAGAAAAGAAAGCAAAACCCAAGGAGTGTGTTCCCTCATGCAGGCCCAAGGCAGGGCTCCTTTAACGCCGGTGTCTGCGCTTCGGCAATGCAACTTGCAAGTGCCAAAGCTTTGCCCTTTTAGTATTCGCAACGCGTCGGTGTCGCTTTTATCCCAATATACATAGGAATAGGTGAAGGGTGTTGAAAAAAAATTGTATCCCTTAAAAATTTTAAATTCTTAAGTAAATGGTAAATTTTTTTATAATTTTGTATGAGCCAACTACCTCATTCTCTTGATTAATCAAATACAAACAGCACACAGAAGGGTGGTGGTGTTGATAATAATAATAATAATAATAATAATAATAATATTTGAGGAGAATATTAAAAAAAGATAATACGGGAAAGGGTTGTTTCGTTAGTAGGGTTCATCCTTGCTTTCTTCTTCTTCTTTTCTTTTGAGGAGAATATTTCCAGGTGCATGCGCACGAGAAGGAATTTGATTTAGATCGAGTACAAACTAAGCATGACAAACCCTAAAAAGTATGTTTTGCTCCTTAACATCATTTCCTTAACCTCATATCTCGAATCACGTTATCAGATTTTATATAATAAATATTAAACTTAATTATAAAAAATGTTTATATTGTAATTTTTCTACTATCCTATCGATTTCCTTAATTTTTAATGTTTAATAAAAAATCTGTCACCCACTTATTGTTTAGTGGTGAACTGGTGATGGTTCGATCTTAAAATAATTACATAGTAAAATATTAAACACTTATTTCACCCAATAAAAGCTTTAGACAAATACCATTTTTCAATAAAAATATTATAAATATCAGCATTGAATATTAAATACAAAAATAATATAATCATCGTACGATGGTGTTGTAATCTCTATTTAAATTCTGGCCTTATATTGATCATCATTGACATTCTCTTCACTTCCTTTTGTTTTGTTGTTTTCTTTTTCTGTGTTTGAACCCTAATTTAGTTAAACCCTTTGAAAAACAAGCCTTGTTCTTGATTGATTTGTGTGGTACTACTCCATGATGAACAGCAGTGGTATAATCAATCCTTTCAAGTATAGTTTGCTGAAAACTTTGAGGATGGATTACTGTAACACACTTTTTAATCAAAAGAAGAATATCTCCTTCATTTGTCTTTTGTTATTGTTTTCCCATCTCATATTCTTAATAATAGAAACATGTTATGTCTTAGTGCACCAAAAAACATCATACTATTGCTGTCTTTGTTTTTAGATTGGTCGTATTCAATTTCATTGTCCGGAAATGTTCATAGTTTAGGACCAGAATTGGGTTGATTTTGACACAATTAGTGAAGGAATAAAAATCATGACAAAGATCCCACTTTGTCATAATCATTCCCAACCACCAACTAAACCGGCATGATCTCCACCTTCTACTCCATGAAGGTAGGCTTCTTTTGGCCTACCTGGGACACTGGAAAAGGGATCGAATTTTACTGTCATGTCCCCATGGGACCATTTCAAACTCTTCTTTATTCAACTACCTTTCTTCTTCTTCTTCTTCTTCTTCTTCTTCTTCATGCAAAGTGTATAAAAGCTGCAAACTCCTTAAACATCAACCGGGGTGTGTTTCTTTCTCATTGTATTCGTTGGATGATTGTCATTGTTTTTTTTTTCCTGAGAAAAGTTGATTTGGGGAAGCAAAAGAAAGAAAGCGATATTAGTGAGGTTCAATCCGAAGACGAATTTACGCATGGATTCAGTTGTAAAATACGATCTCAGATTGAGCCGCGCCAATATCACTTCCCATACGTTCCTTCTATTTTGCTTCCAAACTCTCCTTCATCATCTTCTTTTCTTACTATATATATATATATATTCATGTTTTGTTTTTTATATTTTGTTTCCGTTGATTTCATCTTGAACTTGTCTTGTTATCAATGGCTGATTTTATGGCAGAAACCACCTTGTTTTTCTGTTTCATTTTCGCAGCGATGAGACACAGGTATGTCTGGATATAAATACAGAGTTGCTTTGGTTAATCTTATTTTTTTACTCTTGTTTAGAAATAAATATTCTAGAGGCAGGTGTGGGAAGAAGGTTGGACCATAAAAAATATGTGATTAATGGTCCTCGTAAGATTAGTTTAAATTTAAGTTTATATTTATATTTTTAAATTTTCAACATGATATAGTATATTATAATAATTGGTTTTTATTTTAATTATTCAAATGCTGTCTTGTAATTATGTTTATAAGTTAAAAAATAATAAGTTGATTTTAATTTCAATTATTTGATTATAATCATATAATTTCAAAAGGAAGTAGCATATAGTAAACAACTCAAACTCTCAATTCTAATGTTATAATCGAAAGAGTTTGAACTCAAAATAATTGATCAAACCATCCATTTTTCAAGGCTTAATACATATTAAAAATGATTTTCTAATTTAAAAGAGTTGAATCATTTTTTACCAATATTGGATAAATATTCAATCCTTAAAGGCAGAAAAAGATTAGGGTGATGAAGCTGTCCAAGGAAGTCAACCTCAACCTGCAAAAGAATGAACCCAAGTATCAGTGACTCACCCATATTCTCTTTCAATACTGAACCTACTAACCCAATTCAAATATGTATATGTATATATACATATATTCTCTTAACCACCCATTCTCTATGGCCTTGAAGACCATCTTGCTTCAAACTCTCGACAGCAACCGTGATCCCTGAACCAGGTTTGGCCTGAGCTGTCCCATTTTCCTCTATCCACCCGTTGAAGACATACCCAAAACCACCTTCGCCGAGTATACTGTCGGACCTAGTTTCCCGTTGCAGATTTTAATTTCTGATAAGTGAATTGAAGAAGCTGATATCGAGATTTGTTGGTGGATGAGGATTATAGGTGAGAGATGAGCTTCATGGGCAGAGCTCTCTATCAATACCATTTAGGGATTGAAAAACATAATTTAAAAATTAAATTAAAACGTTAAAATATTTATGAAACAATTTAAAACAAAGAATATAATTAAAAGATTTAAAGATTTAGAGGTTGATTTAGATTAAAAACTATATAAAATATTAATGTCTGAATTAAAATATAGATCATAGTTTAGGAACCAGTGATGCAATTAATTAAAAAGGAAAGCATTTCGTTTGTTAATATGTCTCATTCTAACGTGTGAAATTTCAGCAATCCCATCGAATTCATTTGTTTTCTTTTTCCCTTTTTCTTTGGCAAGCGGCTACTACCTCCTCCAGCCATGATAATTGATAAGAAACAACAACAAAAAGAAAATAGGGGGGGAAGAAAACATAGCAAAAAACAAATTATATTTGATTTCCTCGAATGCTACAACATCATCATCAACAACAACAAGAACAATTCCTCTCTATCAAAGTGCTACCGATACAGAGAAAGAAAATCCTAAGTTATTGAAGCCCTTCAACATTTCTGCTTTGAGAAAAAATTGAGATCCATCGGATCGGAGTTTTTGAAACTGAAATTAGATATTGTAATTTTAAAGGGAGAGGGGAGGAGGGAGTTGAAAATAAGGAAAGGCCGTGAGAGCAGGCAATTTGGATGAAACATGTCTGCCATAGTTTCAGGGAAGAGATCTTTCTTTGAGGAATTGTGCGCGTCACCTCACGTTTCTAAGAGAATCTGTTGTTTTTCGCGTTTTGCTTCTTCTTCTTTCTCTCCTTCGCCGCCTCACTTGTTTTTGATCGATCAATTGATTGATATTTTCCCTGAAATGGATAAGCAGGTAAGCTTGTCTCTAGTTTTTTTTTTTTAATATTATATACAAAGAATATTTCGTTTAATTTTTAATTTCTGGAAAAGGATATTAAATGGAAATTCTTATAGGTAGTTGCTTTACTTCCCGAAAATGGAATTTCTGAAGCGAAATTTTATTGTAAAAGAATCTGGGGCTAGAATTGGAATTGGAATTTAATTATAATATGAGATTTAGTTTTTTGTGTATTTAACTCTGTTTCAGGTTCTAAGATCAAATTCCATGTTACATAAAATGTACAATGACATTCTATGCATAACAACTTTTTTGTGTATTTAACTCTGTTTCAGGTTCTAAGATCAAATTCCATGTTACATAAAATGTACAATGACATTCTATGCATAACAACCTTGTTTTGTTCGTAATGGTTTAGGTACTTGAAAGAGTACTCGAAGAACATGGAGATGATCTGAATTCAGCTATTAGAAGTTTGAATGAGCTTCGTTTAGGATATGCTGATAGAAATGCAGCTGCTACCGCTGATGATAAAACTGGTGTAGAATTAAAGGGAAATGGTCCACTTCAAGCTCAAGGTATGAATAGAAAAATCCTTTTGATTAAGTTTTAATAACTCCAGATTGATATCCCTGACAATTTCGTGTCTTTTGGATTGACCAAGATTTTTAACTGGGTTCTGCATCTCTCTTTGGCTTCAACTCCTTAGATTATTTGTTGTGAGATTATATCTTCTTCATGTTAACTTTATGAACTATTAGTAGTTTTTTGTGATTGTATAGCAAAGAAGATTTGTGTTATTTGTTTTCATGAATAATTTGAAGACAGTGGAATATTAGTTTCAAATGAGTAATTACAACCCTAAAGTTTAAGAAACTCCAAGGCTCGGGGTTGTTTATAAGTAAATGTCCCTCCCTTGTCCCTTTCCATCTCTCAAATGAATTAAACAAATCGCAGAAACCATAAACTGGCACAAATGTACAGGGCTATATGTAGATTTTCTTGTCAATCTGATCTGTGAATATTGCTAATAAAATTAGTGTTTCCTTTTTGTGTTATTTGCTGGCCTAGCAGTTTTATAAGGATGAGATGCCATTAGAACTAGAATTATGACTTGTCTTTTGGTCATTTGGCATCAATAGTTGCTTAGTAAGAAGAGGATTTTTTTTGTAGGTGTAGCTCCAGTAGTTTCTAATGGAGATGTTCCAGATAAGGAACAGACAGCCCCAGAAGTCCTCTCAATGGATGGTTCTGACTGGGTGGAGCTTTTTGTTAGAGAAATGTTGAATGCTTCTAATATTGATGATGCCAGAGCTCGTGCTTCAAGAGCGCTGGAGGTTTTGGAGAAATCCATTCATGCACGAGATGGAGCTGAGGTGGCCCAAAATTTCCACCAGGTCGGTTCTTATGGTTGTTAAAGTTGCTAATAGTTATCTCCTCTTTTATCCCCTGCTATTGCTATATGCCTTCTCAGCACTTTTTGTTTGGTTACAAACGGAAAGGAGGATTTTGATCAAAGTTTACTTATCAATGATGAATTTACTCTGAAAATAAGAAAAGGGTTGTTTGAGTTTGAGGATGCTGAGATTGCTACTTCGTTATTGTAGGAAAATAAGATGCTGAAAGAACAACTGGAAGCACTCATTCAGGAAAATGCTATTCTGAAGCGAGCTGTTTCTGTTCAGCGTGAGCGTCAAAAGGAGTATGAAAATCAGAGTCAGGAGTTGCAGCATCTGAAGCAGCTAGCATCTCAATATCAAGAGCAGTTGAGAACCCTCGAGGTTAGCCTCATAAACTCAACTTATGATTCACATGAAAAGTTGGAGCACATGCAGTCTGTGTCTACTCCCATCTTATTTTATTGCAACCTGCTTAAGTATACGGCCTTGATTGTTTCGGAATCTGATTAAAAATGTTTGATCATCTGACGACCACCAACCCAAACAGGTAAACAATTATGCATTGACAATGCACTTGAAGCAGGCTCTGCAAAGTAGCTCCATCCCTGGACGTTTCAACCCTGATGTTTTCTAGTAATTCTTGGATATGGCTTTTGCGGATGGCAAAGTCTTTGCTAACAATATTAAGGCCCCCAAAATTTATAATCTTCTTCAATAGGTATGCAGACACCAGGTTCTGTGTATTTTTTTCTTCTTCTCCTCCTCCTCCTCCTCCTCCTCTATTTACAGACGAATAGGCTGCAGTGAAAAAGACTAGCATTGGTTATTTTAACGAAAGACGTGCATTGTAGTTTGTATTCCTGACTATTTACTTCAACTGGAAAAATTGATGGTAAAAAATGTCGGTAGGCTTCATATCGACGGTCTAGCAAGCAGGGGCGAAGTTAAAAATTTATCTAAGGGGTGTCATTTTTCAGATTTATATTTAAAGGGTGTCAATTATTTATAAATTGGTGTTATTTATTTATTTTTTTTAAAAAATTATATATATAAATCATATAAAAAGAAGTGGACCAAAAAATTTTAAAGTGTCATTTAACCACCTTTTACAAAGGGTGGCTTCGCCCACGCTAGCGAGTGTCCCTGCCAACATATTTTGAACTCATCAATATACGTTTTTTTTTTCTCTCTCTAATGACCTTGCTATTGAGCCGCAAAATGGTGCCTTTGTGCATTTATTTTCCTCAATTCTCATTAAAAATCGAAGAGAAAATCTCTTCCGTACATATTCTCTATTTCACCTCCCGTTAATAGAAATAAACATTTTTTTACTTTATATCAAACAAAAAGGTCCATCATGTATCGTTTTATTTTTTGGATTTTACCTAAGCTTCCAAGTGAATGGTGATAGGTAGTGTGGACCACCTTATAACACAATATATTGACGAGTAAACTATAGAGCTCACTCAATTTATAGTTAAAGACTAACTATAATTAAAGTTATATTTAGATTATCTAATTATTAAAAATTATATTTAAATAATTTAATTATGTGTAATGTTATATTTGGGTCATCTAATCATTTAAAGTTATATTTTAGTCACTCAATTATAGGTAAGTTTATATTTGGATCGCTTTTCATCTTTAAAAATATATATCAATTTGTGTATTAGATTAATTAATTATTTTAAATAAAGTAATCTAATGTTAACAAGGGTATACAAGTGATTTGGAAGAAAAATGATAAAATTGATATATTTTTTAGATATAAAGGATGAGTCAAATGTAACATGATCGATAATTGGGTAACCCAAATATAATCTTATCCATAATTAGGTGACCTAAGTTTAACTTTTAATAATTAAGTGATCCAAATATAATCTTACTCATATTTAAGTGAACTCTATTATAGTTTACCCTATATTAAATTATCAAACTAAAAAAATTAAACAAGGTTAACTTTGTCAAACTAGAGTTGGAAACTTTTTAAAATTAAGTTTAAACATGAAACTCATTCGTATCATAAAATCTACCCTGCATGGATCCAAATTTCATAATTGATGATTGGGCCCTTTTGCTATAGGTCTGTTGATAATGGGCCCCATTTCTTATTATTTTGTTTTTGCATAAAATAGAAAAAAACAAAACAAAATATACTGAAAATTACCACCAACATGATTTAGAAATATAATTTCAATCAGATATTTATTAAAAGAATATAACATAGCGGCAAGCGGTGTCCCACCAATCAACTCCATGTGGAGATCGTTAAATTTATCGACCTTCATGAATATCACATTCACATTCCGAATTATCGAATTATATGATATTATTGCAATCTGAATTATTACTTATTAGCATGTTTAGGGTAATTAAACCATGTTGCACTCTCGTGGAACCCAGCTGATCTCAGTGGTCTAAGTTCTGTCCCAGAGTTAATTGATTTTATGGACACGTCGGAGAGTTTAATAAGTTATATTATATTGTTGACAAATATAATTTTGAATCGTATTTGAATAGATTAATAATTCAATAAATCCGACTTATATCTATCCCTATGGATGCCCTTCCTTGTGTCTTCAAAAAATGGTCACTCAATGACCCATACCATTTTACAAGGTCGGCTATCCCATTCCCATCAACATCAATGTTTGTCCGTGAAATAGTCACATCGTTACTACCAATTCTCATAATTTTAGGTCTCCAATTTCATTCATAAAAAAACAAAAACAAAAATCTTTTTTGCTTTTACCCTAATTTTCAAATAAAAAAATTATTCCCCATATTTTACACACCAAAAAAGAATTAATAAATTATTTCATTTCACTTATTTTCTACAATAATTTCAAAAAAATATTATATGATTAAGGATATAAAGATAGGGGGACCCTAAACACCCAAGACCTTTAGTTCTCCATAAAACTTCAAAAAGGGAAAAGATCGAACTCACATGGTTGCATGTGAGGGAGTGGCATGTTCCTTTTATATTTTAATTATGATTTTCTTTTAATTTTTATGCACATTTATCAGTAATTATTTCTTGTATTCTTTATCGGCTTTTAGAAATATTTATAGGAAAGAATTAGTGATTAATATAAATAGATATTAATTATAAATTTAAAAATTATCTTATATTTATGACAAGAATCAAGCCATTAGTTTTTAATGTAGGGTTTCTTCAATTTTTTGTTTTGTTGTTCTATCTACCATCTTATCTAATCTAGCTGTGTTATGTGTCCCACACCGCACTCACTGGTAAAGCAAAGCGTGAGTAAAATAAAGAAATACAGGTTTGTTAGTGAAAACAAACCCTACAGACTTACCTTCCTCGCCAGCCTCCTCTTTCTCTATAAAGTTGGTCTGACAGATTTGTATTGGTAGAGTGGTCCTTTCAACTTTGGATGGTCATCTTTCTCTTCTTCCTTTTCAATCCACTACCCTGTGTTCTTAGGTCAAGATTCCAGGATAGTTTGAGAGTTTTTTTTGGGTTTTTGGGATCTGAGATGAAATAATATGATGGTCCTGGTCATGCTTTTCCACAGCTTTCTTGAACTTTCTTTGTATTCATGCTGCCTAATATATACTTGTATGGCACACAGCTCCATGAAAGCTCAAGAAAGCTGTGGGAGAACATGGCAATTCAGGACTCGTGTTTATCCCTGCAGCAAAGCTAAATTGCATAACAAGAGAGAAATGTACTCACTACTCCATACGAAATTATCAGTTTTCACACGAATTTCTTATTTTATTTCAGACTTGCAGTTACTTACCCTTGCTTTCCTATGAATTATGAGACACAATTCTTGCAAATGTGTTACAAGGTGGGTTTTTTGTGTCCTTCATTATTACTGCAACAGGTAACAGGTTCTTGACTTTAGCTAATTCTGCAGTTACAGTATTTGTGACTGTTATTGAATCCAATGTAGGTGAAAAAGGAGTAGCTACATTTGCTGCAGAGAAGATTCCCTGGTCAATGATGAAAGTTGTCACTGTTAGCCTTTCTGGTTTTTGCTTTCCCCCTCTCCCTTACACGATCTGTGGTGGAAAAGGTTAAGCTTTGTCCCATGTTTGTGACATCATTCTTCAACCACTCCACTCCCCCACTTATCATCATCTATGACAGATCAGTTTTTCTAATGGAAATAATCCAAGATTGTATTATACAGTAGGGTTTGAAACTTTGGGTGGCTGAGCATATCTCCAAGACCCAATCCTTGTTCTCTTTTCATGCATTACTTACTGCAGTAACAGAACAAATTCCTTTGCTGCTGGCGGCTAGCCAATAACCTTTCATCTTTCTAAGATACTGATTCATATTTCTAAAGATGAATACAGATTCTCATACGTATGTTCTTTTTTTTGAACAAGTTGATGACAGAAGAAGCTTCATACATACACGTGGAAACAGCAATGGAGGATAGGCTTCTTTTGTGTGTTGATTTCATCCAATTCTATTGTAGCAAACTGTAAGAATGTGAGTGGGTGATTACTATCTGAGTCACTTCAATCCCACCAATCCCAGGCATTACTGGTTCCAGCTTCATATAACCAAGCAGTGCTTTGCAAGTACTGATTTAACGACTGAGATTTTGTAGAAGAAAGACAAGAAGCAAGATAAAAAAATGATTTAAAGTATTACTTGTATAAATTAGGCTTAAATTATATTTTTAAGTTTAAATATTTAATATTTTAATTATTATAATTTTAAGAGTTTTGATATTAATTATTATTAAAAAAATCTTAACTAATTATAATGTGATACACTATAGGTTTTAATTTTAATTATTATTTTTTTAAAATGAAGTTAAAAAAAAAACTCTAAATTTTTGGAGGTCCAAAAAAGCACCTAATTCATTGATTCTTAAATTCTTAAATGCCCTCAATTCGATCATTTATATCGTCGTTGATTACGTTGTCAGCGATAAAATAGAGTATCTTAATCTAAACATCTGTATACTATTTGTCGTCGTTTAGTTATCGCTCGTTGCGAATTATTTGAATGATTTTTTGTTGAATATTTTAGCATTTCTCTTGCGTTTGACACAACTTTGGTCGATTTCAGTGGCGTGATGGTAGGGTAAACTATCGTGATAGTCTGGTGATAGATGTGATGGACGACAATGTGACAATCAATGACGGAATCGACTAAAAACACGCTTTGAGTTTTGGCGAGTTAAAAATTTTAAATTTTGGATTGTTTTATAAATTTTTGAAAATTAGAAATTAAAAAAAAAGTTTAAAATTAAAAAAAAAATAAAAATCAATAAAATAAAATAATATATGTTTAAAAAATAACTATAGTTAACACGAGGAACTTACAAATTATATCGGTTAAAACTTTGAGCATCCATTTTTATAAAAAAAATATTTTAGGCACCTAAAATTTAAAAGTGATATATTTTAGATTCTATAGAGCAATTAAAAGATCCAAATTACTATAAATATTTATAGATGTCTAACATTTAAAGTTATTAGAAATTTTCTCTGGTAGCATTTCTCTTCAATGAAATGGATTTTTTTACGTTTATGGACACCCTTTATATTTTATTGTAAATATTATTTTAATTTCATCAAATTAATCATTAAACATTAAATGGAATATGTATTATAATATTTATTGTAAATGAAAATTAATTTAGAAAAGTATAAGATTGTTTTTGTTTGGGGGGGCTAGCTTTGTGGCCCAAAATATATTCTTTGGGTCATATTTCCTCGTTAGACCCAAAAGCCTTCAGTTCCCCTTTCCCTCCAAAGCCTCTCCCGCCTTCGCCGAGCTCGCCGGCGGTCTCTTATTTCTTTATTTAACTTAGGTAAATGAAGATTTAAAAATGGAAATGCAAGTGTCTGTGTTTGGACAAAAACATGTTTTTCTCACTCTCCCTGTCTGAACCCGATCTTTCCCACTTTCCATCCCTCGTCCTTCGTCTTCTTCAGGTCAATACTTTAGTTTTATATTCTCATTCAGATCCCCCTTCACGTTGAAATCTACCAAAAAAGAAAATACATGGGATGCTAGTTGATGAGCTTAGTTTACACAGAATTAGTTGATGCCTTTGATTAGGAGGTTAATATTGTCTCATCCTGAAGTTGAGTGGATTTGGTGAATGGATAGTGATGCCTTTTTTACTGATATGGTGTTTGAGGTTACTTTTTCCAAGTATGACAAGTATCATTTGGTTGTTCATGGTTACCCCGATCTAATTTTTGAGTAGAAGTCATGGATTGCTTTGAATACGGGAAGTTTTCTGTTTAGGAATTGCCAGTGGTCATTGGATTTGCTCGATGCGTGGGCGCCAATGGGACCTAAGGGTCCTATTTGTGAGGAAGCTGGAACAGTTTTGACTGCTAACTTGAAAGGAAGGCCGGCATTTGAAGCTGATGATCAGTCGGCTTTGATTTACTTGTTGCTTTCGCAAAAGGAAACTGTCACGTGCTTATCACCCAACGCTGCAAATAAAGCAGGCGGATATGTAGGGAAGGATGAAGTCGTACGCAGAAGTACAAGGGAGCGAAAAACGTCAACAACTCTAACAGACTTTGTCGTCTACTAAGTTATTTTTTTTTGTTTAAATAAGCAGGCAGACTTACATGAAAAAGATGTGAACATTCTTCTATTATCAATCACAATTTTCGTCTTTTCTTCTCCAATCTTATTTCTGTTAGAGAGAGTCTAACAGAAACGTGGATGGATAAAGTTTCCTTGAGAATCAGTATTATTTGCATGGTTATTGGGCAGGGTTGGTAGATAGGTACGAGGAGATGATGCAGAAATATCATCCTGGCTTGGGAGACGAGAGATGGCCGTTTGTGACTCATTTTGTCGGTTGCAAGCCTTGTGGGAGTTATGGAGATTACCCTGTTGAGAGGTGCTTGTGCAGAATGCAAAGGGCATTCAACTTTGCAGATAACCAGGTCCTTAAGTTGTACGGGTTTAGACATAGAGGACTGTTAGGCCCTAATATTAAGAGGATCAGGAATGAGACAGTGACTCCTTTGGAGATTGTTGATCAACTCGATTTTCGTCGTTCAGTGCAACGGAAAACTGAGTCGTGGAGCTAGTGATTTAAGACATATTTACTGTGTCATAATGTGTAGGTAATGTCATTGTGTTGAAAAGCCATTTCAATTTGATAACAGTTTTAAGTTTGAGTAAGTTTTGATCATTTGTTGTCACTGTGTTGCTGTTGAGAACAAAATAGTAGAATTCTTTTATTAACTTCCGATCTGTCTTCGCTTGATATTTATGAAATATCTCGAATCGAGATCGGATCAAAATAAAATATACTACATTAAATTCGGAACAAACGGAATCTGGATAGAAATTTCTATATTTCGGACCATTCTTAACTGAACCCATCTTCTTTTTTTCATTTCGCAATTTGTCCCCACCATCCAAAAGCAATATGACTGGTCCACGTTTCATTAAATTCGACAAACTCGCGTGTCCTCCATTTTTCGGCTGCCATTGACGAACCATCTCGGTTCCTTTATATATTGCTTCATCTCTTCCAATTCTTCCCCCCCTCCGTTGTTCCTTGTACATATATTTTTCCCCACTTTTCACATTCTCAGTCCTCCACGCCCCCTACCCTCGATCCCCATCATCTTCAATTTCTATGACAATGGGGATATTATACGGGATGGTGGCGAGGGGGCAGGTGGTTTTGGCGGAGTTCAGCGCAACCCAGACAAATGCAAGCACCGTAGCTAGACAGATTTTAGAAAAGATGAGCCAAGGAAAGAACGATAGCAATTCTTCGTTTTCCCACGATCGTTATATTTTCCATGTCAAGAGAGGCGATGGTCTCACCGTCCTTTGTATGGCCGATGATGCCTCCGGAAGTATGCAGTTTCTGAAGCTCTTTCTTATTGGCATACTGAATTTTTCTTCATACACAATATGTAATTAATTGATGTGTGTGGATGTTATGAATAAATATACAGGGAGAATCCCCTTTGCTTTCCTTGAAGAGATCCACCAGATATTTGTAAAGACATATGGTCGAGCCATTCAATCGGCTTCAGCTTACACCATGAATGAAGAGTTCTCCAGGGTCATGAGTCAACAAATGGATCATTTCTCAACTGACCCCAATGCCGATAGATTAAAGCGTTTACAAGGGGAAATGAGCCAGGTTTGTAACCATTGCTATATGTCCGACTGTAAATATAAAGCTGAAATTGTATACTTAAATTTGTATGTATAGGTACGGAGTGTAATGATCGATAACATCGAGAAGGTATTAGAGAGAGGCAACCGGTTGGAGTTGTTGGTCGAAAAGACGAGTTCAATACAAGGGAACTCGGTTAGATTCAAAAGTCAATCTCGCCGTTACAAGAATACCATGTGGTGGAGTAATTGCAAGATCACGTAAGTATATGTGCTAATCAAAGTCAGTGCACTGAGATTGATAAGAGTTGATTTCCCAGTAAACATGAAGCATGAATTGTTGTTGTCTTGCAGGGCGATATTGATACTACTGCTTTCGCTGATCATCGCTTATGTTCTGTTTGCATCTGTATTTTAATGGACTCCTTTTTGTCGTCCTTGATGTAACAAGGCTGTGACCTTCTTGGTTTGTTTTTTCACACACTATAATAACGATGCTATTCGAGGCCATTTTGGCCGTCGAAATTCACATGTTTAGCAGAAGGGAGTGCCATGATTCTGCAAATGCTTGAAATGGTACAAGTTTCACAAATGTTGGCATATGATTGTACATATGTTATTTGTTAATCAATATAAACTTGTTCTGTAGTTATGAGTTATATTGTAGTTGCACAATAAAGAATTCAAACCATCTATTAAACCAGCTTTAAACGATACATAAACGAGCTTAAATAAACTGAACATACCTTATTCA